>CM039124.1:40113523-40713523 GCA_022036555.1 Microstegium vimineum | reverse complement strand
CTGGCAGCTTCTTGTCACGGAGGCTCGCGGGTGGCTTGCTTGCTTCCCCCAGCATCTCTAAGCCTTCCACTTGGAGTTGGCTCGACCCATGTTCCGTCTTCGTGAGCCTCCGCCACTAACATGTAGGTAGGGTCGGCGTTGCGCTGCAGCCTTGGTCGTCGCTAGTCAGGGCTGCTCTTTTAGGTGACATCGTGGGCTTGACTTCGGCCAAGCACGTTGGGCGCCACTGTTGGAACAAGCGGTCCCTACAGGATGAGAAGGAGTGGGATAAAGGCAAGCTCGCTGCAACTTGCCTCCCGAAGATCGAAGCCTCCACACTGTCGAGGGGCATTCGACTAGCGGAGGCTGCTCGTTGTAGTTTGACTAAGGGTCGAAGGCCTCCGCTCTGGTGGGGAGCCTTCGACGTGCGGAGGTTGTCCACTGTCGAATGACTAAGGGTCGAAGGCCTCCGCTCTTGCGGGGGACCTTTGACATGCGGAGGCACAAACACGAGAATGAGGTTCACACAAATATCGAGGCAATAAGTTAGGGTTTCATATTGCTCGTGCTCCTCCTCTATACAGTTACAAGTGTTCCCTATTTATAGGGCTCAACTACCACTTTATAGAGTTTATAACAGTACCCTCAACTGCTACGGTACATTGCAGGAATATCCCAGCCCTATTATCTAGCCTCAGAGGTGTTCTCATCACACTATCTGGCAACATCTCCACCTTGGGCCTAAGCCGATGCCCATTGGAGGCCCATCAACTACCTCATGTACGCCTTGCTGACTTGATCGTTCTGCACCTCAATGGGCCTCCGCTCTCGTGGGGAACACCTTCGCCATGATCACTGCACTAGACCTCCGCTGTCCCGGGGAGAGCCTCCGCCGTCCCAAGGAGAAATTCCACAGTCATCCTTGTACTAGGCCTCCACCATTTTGGGGAGAGCCTCCGCCGTCTTAGGGAGAGCCTCTGTCGTCTTGGGGAGTGAAACGACCTCGATTTCCACGAAGGGAAATCCACAGATTCGCAGTGTAATAAAACAGATTGCAGGAGAAATCCACAATATCACCCAAATTTCAGTTGCTACCATTACCATACTTCGAGTACAAGAATTCAAATAGAAGGGTTTACTTAAGTCTATTACAACGCCACATTGGCGGAATCACACTGCAACATAAATCAAAGTAGCAACGCAGAAGCGTCGGGATCCTCTCCAAGCCTGAGGCTAGACACGAGACACCTAGTCCTCCTCATCGTTCCCATCGAAGTCAAAGTCCAGTTCCTCACCTGCCAAATATCTATTAGTACGATTTGTACTGGCCACATTATCCCACCCTAATGCATATTTGTGGTAGTGGATGCATGTAGGGTATAACAAAAGACCTATCTTTGGTTGTTGGCTTCCTATGCAAGATTCATTATTAAACTAGTAGTATAAGTCATTGTATAGTTGTCCAATTCCATAATCCATCCATCCATTCCCATCACACAACTCACCACACCTCACACTCATTCGACGGGCCCAACTCCCTCTCGAGCCTGTCTCAGCGGCACACTGCTCCATCAGAGCACACTGCTGGAACATATCATAACCAGAGGGAGAAAAGAAGACACCTCTCACTAGCAGGTGAAGTAGGTCACAGAAACAGGTCCATAGCCAACGAATCGACTATGTATCGATCGATTAAACCGTACAACACTCTGCAGTATGTTTTACAATACCACGGGTTCCACCATCATCGATAACCGTTGTCATCTAGGCCAGACTCCGACTGCTTGTTAGCCTAGGTCGATGCCACTCTACCACTCAGCCCTGAGCCAACTCCACATATCACACACGGGGGCGCTAAGACTGTGAGGCATGGTACCGGGCCCCGGTGGTCACCATGCTGTCTCGAGAGGGTGTGGGGCATATCCTTCTCGTACCTCTCTACACTAATCCGCTTTTCCAAGTAGTAGTGGCACCGCCCTACCAAGTAGTCCAGCCGTCTTTCCCCCACAGAAAGCAAGTGGCATGTAAGGTTTCTATGATTCTGAGTACCAGGAAGTCCCTAATTGGCCAAGCAAGACATCTTCATCATTCCCCATGCCATCACAACATTCCACTGTTCCGAGGTTCACCCTGGGAACCCCCTTTCCGGTCCATTTACCCGCCATAGGTATGATCAAGGGATTGCTCAGGTAGCTCTCCCATCAATACTTGCCCAAGGCTCGTCGTCATTCTCACTTGGCCGACAAAACCCTCACCTCACGCACCCAAGATACACGCAGCACTCTCACCTCTTTCCGACACCACGTGCCTTATCATCTCATCAATATATGTGAGAGTGTAGTAGTAGTAGTATATAGATCAAGCAATTGTGAGTCTATCCTATTGCGGGGTAGCAGGGTAGAGGTTTCGTCAAGGTAAAGGCTTTGAGCAAGTAAACTACCATGCAATCCTATGCATTGCTTAGCATCATTATTCTCAGAAATGTAACATGTGAGTATGCGTAATAGGATCTACAAAGGTGGGTGGGGTGTGGCACCTCCGTTGTCGTCACCGAGTTCCTCCTCGTAGTCGTAATCCCCCTCCTCAGTCAGACCCTCATCGTTCTCTGAAACGAACAGGCGAAATAGTCGCGTTAGCGATGTCTATAGATCACACAAATAATTATCAGAAAAATGAGAAGATTCAAATGCACACAAACATAGCTCCATCATGTAGAGCTCATTTTTCTGAGAATTTTGATAGGTCATTCGCAATTTTTGGACTTCGTATGAATTTACTATGAATTTCCGAAGTTTAAAACAAATCTGAAATTGATAAAATGGATTTGAATTTCAGCTGTGACACGTGGCAGTACGGGATTGTTCGGATGACATCGGCATGACGTCAGCGTGACGTCACAGTTGACCAGAGTCAACACAGGGGCTTCGTGGGCCGCGCAGGGCTGGATTTGGGCCGGGCTAGGGCCCGCCACGTGTCGCGCTCAGATTCAGCCATGAGGCCAACTTAGGCTCCCAGTGGGCTTCGGTCCACGCGGGGTGGTCCATGGTGGACCACGGGCACAGGTCCACTGGACCCTTTTCACGGTCCACGGTGCACCTGGCGCACCGACTCCCCGTTCTCTCTCTGGCTCACCTGGTCTCGGTCCATACGGGGCATGGCGGGTCCACACGGGACTGCTGGCCGGTCCACCGCGGTGCACTGCGTTTGCGCGCAGAGGGGACCCACAGGTCAGTCTCACGGCTCGCAAGGGCCGGGTCCATCCTTCCCTCCCCTTCTCTTTTCCCTTCCTCTTCCTTCGCCGGTGAGCAACAGGGCAACGCTCCAGTGGCCCGGGGGTTAAATTGGTGGGTCCTTCGCACTCGCATAGCCTCTGCGGACTCGGCGGTGCGCCCAACTTGGCTTGGCAAGGACTCTACGGCTCTCTGCTCGAAGCAGAGCGGACGTCTGATCACCGGAACGGCGCAATCGCTGGGCAGCACGGTTGGCGGTCAATCCACCCTATCCGGCTCGCGCATGGTCATCAGGGTACAAGGCCGGGCGCGTGGGGCCAGCTGGTTACGCCTTTGGGCTTCCACTGCGGCATGGCCACGGCGGCGGTCTTGCAGAGCTCGCGGGCGGCGTTGCGCTACGTGGTCAAGGCGGCACAGGGGCTTTAGGCTTCGTCCAACTAGCCTACGGACTCGGGGATGTCACCTGAATGCTATGGCCTTCGTCCATTTGGCCGGGGTCGGTCTGGATCGTCGGGAACGCGGTTCGCCGCAGCGACGTCGCGTCGGCGTCCGCCATGGCATTCAAGCTCCGCCACAGCGTCCCGGGCCTCAGGGGGGTTTTTCCAGGTAAGGTCAAAGCCGTTCGAGTGATTGTGGGTGCCAGTGTATCCGTTGGGCTATGCCGGAGAGCCTTACATGCTTTCCCAGGTTGGGAACGCGAGAGAAGCTCCGGCGAGGTCTCCATGACCGAGAGCTCGGCATGGGGTCAAGCGGTGTGTATCGTGCGGCTAATGAAGAGCGGCTACCGATGCAGTGAAGAGGCGAAGCAGTGAAGCACTGGATGTCGTGCAGTGAAGCTCCCCTCCTCAGCAACTCCGCTCGATCGCCGACGCGGGAGCACGCCGTGCTCCAGCAAGCTCCGACGCGTCCACCTCCTCTTCTTCTCCTCTGCTTCTCCTCTGGTCCTTCTTCTCCTTGCCCAAGTGTTGTGCATGGCATGTATGTGGATGCCGCAGTGGCGGCGCGGGTCTGGGAACCCTAGAGGCTCTCCGGAGGGGGTTCTTATAGGGGAGGCGGCGCCATGGCTGCGGCCACCATTGATCCGAGGGCGAGTCCAAGGGTTCACAGGAGTTAGGGATAGGGTTTCTTGACGGCCAGGGCGTCGTGGGGCAACCGGTGGGGGCGGGGTCATGCGCCTGGCGGCTGCGTCAAGCGGTAGACGCTCCCCCTCTATCGTTTCCTGCCAGCGCTCGTTGGAGCGGCGCGAGTCCGCAAGAGGAAGGGGCGCGTGGGAGGAAGATGAAGGCAGGGGTGGGGTCCACCTGCCAGCGTGAGGGGGCGGGCAAGGGCGAGCGGACGTCCGCGCGCGTGCGGCCGCGCGTGCTGCTGGGCTGGCGCGCGCGTGGGCCGGGGCGAGCGCGTGGGTCAAGGCGTGGGGGGTGGAGCTGGACCAAGCGGGTGTGTGATGTTTGGGCTGGTCTGCTCTCCTCTTTTCTCTATTCTATTTCTTTTGTTTTTATAGTCCTTCTTGTGTTTGTGTGGGGGTATTTTATGTATGGAATTTAGGTGTGTGTATTCAATTGCTTAGGTGTATATTTATATATCAATGTATAAGTGCTTATGTTCTTGCATATATATATATATATATATATATATATATATATATATATATATATATATATATATATATATATATATATATATATATATATATATATGTAGGTATATGTATATATGTATATACACATGTAGGTATATGTATATATGTATATATATATATGTATTTTCAAAGGGGTTGTTTCATTTACTTGTAAACGTAAACATACATTGCAAGAGAAATAAGATCCAAATCATGCAAGGCATATTAGCATGGGAATTAAACTTAGCATAAGTTAAATAAGATCTAGGGCTAGGTGTTAACTACCAGTGTTAGGTCAAGCATAACAACCATCAAACATAACAAGGTTTAACAAAAATTTTGTAGCTGTGATTTTTGTGTGTCAAATTTCTGGGTTGTTACAGGGAGAACCTCCGCCATCTCGGGGAGAACCTCGGCCATTGTTCTTGTGCTTGGCCTCCGCCGTCTTGGGGAGAGCCTTCTCCGTTTCGGAAAGAGCCTCCGCCGTTTTAGGGACAGCCTCCGCATTATTGCTTCATCAGGCCTCTTCGAGGGGGAGTAAGCTCATACTCCGTATGGGCTCCTCCAACACCCTGCACAGTATATAATATACTCCCTCTCGTTTAAATTATAGTTGTTTTGGCATTTTTAACTCCAAGTTTGATCACTCGTCTTATTCAAAAATTTATGCAAAATAACAATTCTTTTGTTGTAATTTTCTTATTTAATAAATGGTCTATAAGAATGACTTAAATTTAACTATGTTTATATATTTTTTTTGAATAAGATGACTGGTCAAACTAGGGACCAATGAAGTACAATATATGGTTTCTCAATCTCCTGTACTAGACTTTAAGGGAGGTGAAGATGCTCTTAGATTCTAACCAAGTCAGCTTATTACTCCCTATATCTCTGAAAGAATCAATTTCTAAAATCCGTGCCAATCAATTTTGTTTAACTTCGACTAACTTTATAGAAAAATGTAACAACATCTATAACTTAAAATGAGCATCATATGAAAATACGTTGTACGAGATAAATCTAATGGTACTAGTTTGACACCATAACTTTTAATATTTTTTCTAAAATATAGTCAAAGTTTAAAATATTTACCTTATATAGAACAACTCCAGAAATCACTTTTGGGGACGGAGGGAGTACACATTAACGATCAAAACAAACACATGACATAGCAGGGTGCGTGTGTCTAATGACACGGACGCAAAGAAAAAAAAACATAGCAGGCGTGTGGATCTGATTGGGTCCAGTACCCTCAATGTCAATCGGCCACCACCGCGCGCGACAACCCGGAAACTACGGCGCCGCTGATCCAAGGCGCGGTGTGTAGCGCTTGTGGACATGAAAGACGACGAGGTGATCGATGTATACACCCGGCAGCGTCGATCGGGCAGCCGACGAACAGGATCGGACAAGCAGGTGCGCGCATCGCTTTCAGATATGCCGGTCGATCCAGCACGGCATGTAACCCTGATCTTCTTTGATGTTATCACCACGCTTGCCGCTTATATACCTCAGACATCTTTGGATCTACATGGCCACCATCACATATTTATATGCTCGCAGCTCGGCACAAGCAGCTACCAGTTGTGTTGTGCCAGCCAAGCCCCAAGCTAGCTACACACTTTGCCAGTTGCCACTAGCTAGGTGTACGTTTCTGCAAACGTACCGCGGCGTGCGACCATGAGCAGGTTGCCACGGGCGCTGCAGGAGCTGATGACGGCCGTGGACGCCGGCCATGCAGCAGTCGACGACGACGTCAACGTCAACAGCGCGTCGTCGGACAGCAGTAAGCTCCTGGCGGGGACCCGCCACCGGCGCTCCACCACCTACGACTACGGCCACGGCCGCGGCGCCCGGAAGAGCGCGGTGGCGGTGGTGGAGGGCGCCTCCTCGGACGCGAGCTTCGAGTTCAGCGCCGTCGTCAGCTACAGCTCGGCGTCGCCGGCCAGCATGGTGTTCTCCGACGGCCAGCTCCGCGCGCACCACTTCCCCGCCGTGCGCTCCTCCGCCTCCGCGGGCAGCAGCCAGGCGACGTTGCCGGTGCGGAGCTCGTCCGTCGGAAGGAAGCAACAGGCAGGGGTGATGATGACGGGGAGCAAGAAGCGCGTCAGCTTCGCGACGGACGGCGGCGCCAACAAGGCGGCGGCAGTGGGCAAGGCCGGCGGCGGCGGGCAGGGGATGAAGAAGAGCGGCGGCCTGCTGGGGTGCATGGGGTCGGCCTGTGGGCCGTCGTCGAGCAACCAAGCGGTGGAGCCGGTCGCCAGGAGCGATAACCGCAAGGTGGTGGTGCCGGCTTTTTGATCGGTGAATTATTTGTTTGGATTTATTTATATATATATATATATATATATATATATATATATATATATATATATATATATAATATATATATATATAACATATATAGCATGATGTATTGATGTGCACGCACGATCGATCATGCGACTTGCAAGAGCATCTATCAGAGCAAGCGTGCTTGTGTTATTATATTATTTCATCATGTGCTATGGCGGCCAATATATGGTGTGATTAATCAAGAGTAGTTTTCTTTGGAATTGCAATTTAGTATCGATCTGTGAACAAATTTTTGTTGGAAAAAATCTGTCAGATATTTAACCGTTGGATTTTAAATCTGCGTTCCATGGAGCACAATCGGACAGTTTCAAATGACATAGTAGTAGAAGAAAAACAGTCTCCGATTAGTGAAGGCGAATTGGACTTTTTTTATAAAAACTTGTAGGGGTTTGTATTACTCATGAGTCGTGGCTAAGAGCATCTCCAGCCATAGGCCCCAAATCAAGCCGCTACATTTTTTTTGGGAGGTGGCTTGTAAAATTTGAGGGTTAAATTTAAAGTCCAACTCTAGTCATGGTCCCTAATTTGGGGGAGAGAGGAATACCTGAGGACCCAAAACTAAACTTTGAGGGTTCTCCTAAAATAAGAGCCTAAATAGGAGGTGCATTAGAGTGGATTTTTTTGGACCAAGTCCCTAGATCTAGAATAGGGGTCTGTTTAGAGGCTCCACTGAAGTTGCTCTAAATCGCTGGACATCAACACCCCCAATCTTCTGGAAGACCTCATCCCAAGTAAGAACAGTTTCACTGGGACATTTACATCCTATTGAAGCAAGCATATGTGCTGCTTTGTTACAAATGCGTGGGCACACATTAACCGAGCTAAACAAAAATTCAGAGGAGAGCAAATGCTTAATTTCAGTAACCATTCCACCCATGGCCGACTACACATAGAAAATTTTATGCTGACCTAAATATTGTATTCTTAAACTATAGTAAAAACTTCATAGTCATTAGATCATGTATAAATTAGTTATAGATCTATTTATATTTAACAAGGATAAACCCTAAATAAATCTATAAATAATTTATACATGATCCAATGAGTATGAAATTTTTATTATAGTTAAAGCATACAATAATTAGGATACCGTAAAAATCTCACCATAATTGGAATATCGAAACTATAGTTATGGATTATTCTAATAAATCAAAAAAAGAATAGATATAAATCTACAACAAAAACTTTATACTAAAGTATATCATATTATATGTTTACTGTGTAGATATATTGTGGAGTCCAACAAAATTGAGTTTTCCATTTTATAATTTTTTTCGTGAATTACAATGATTTTTGAAAGATTTAGCCTAAATAAATAAAAAATAAAAGGACAAAACCACCTTCAAAACCTCTTATAACATGGGCAAGGAGGTAAAATATACAGTTTCAAAAGTTGAGGAAAGTGTTTTACCCGGTTTTGGAGTTCACTGAGGAAAATTGGACATCCTCAAAATTAAGGGTGGAAAAGTGTACTTTTTCCTTTAAAAGTTGAGGGCTTAAAATCAAGCTTCATAAATGAGGTGGATGACCTTTCCATTTTAGATCCATTATGGCCCATATAACCAAACACATGGGAGATGGGTGGAGATCCATGGCAACGTGGGCTTGGGTCCTGTATTCGGCCCAACACTAGGACAATGCCTAACACTAGGGTCTTCGGTGAGCAGCATTCGCCACGACCTAAGACCACCAGTAACTCATGGGTCTAATCTATTTTTGATTTTTTCCCTTTCCATAAGACCATACCCTTCAAGCCTTCGACACATCCCTCCCGGTGTCGTGTGCTCCACCACGCAAGAGGATCGATGGCGCGGTGAAAGCTGGGTGAGCGACATCTCGGGTTGATGTTACTCAAACATTTCGTTTGAGAAAGCAGCTAGATTGAGGTACCAAAGAACAAAGACAAATTCTTGTTTTTTTTGATAAAGCATACATCTATTAATTAATAGAAAAATATGTCCAAATACAAGTAGATCGAAAAAGGATACGTAGGACAGCTGTCCAATCTATATTCTACGAGAAAGGAAACCGGTTGCATTCGCTGCCGGCGAAGACCGCCGACACCAGTTGACGCCGCCAAACCTAAATCACCAGAAGCCGGAGGAAACCACCGGCATTGAGGTGGACTGCAGCAGACGCTCGATCTCGCGGAAGCGAAGAAGTCTTTGAGCGCCCATACGTCAGGATCACAATCCAGATTGAAACGACGAGAGTGGTGTTGACGATGACATTCGTCGTCGCGGTGAAACCAAGCTCGCTCAATCTCAATCCGTTTCGCCGGTAGATCGCGTTCGATCCACCGCACTCCATCTTGCGATCATGCCCTCAGCCGCCACCGTATCCTTGACCTTAGACGCGGCACGAGCACCGCCGCTCCGCCGTGTCGACGAAACAACAGCCGCCGCAGACTCCTACACCACCTCACAGGCCTCTCAACGTCACCGGAGTAGACAACAACGAGGTGGACGAAAACCGGGAGGACTTTATTCCACCATGGCAGCGCCGCCAGCTCCACCAAACTCGCGTCGCAGGAAAACCTAACTCTAAAAACTTGATCATTGGAGAAACTTATTAAAAACAATGGATCCCCACTCCCTTCAGCCTCCGGCGAGATACCGAAGGGGAAGGGAGGGGGACCAGCGACGACGGCGGAGGCGAGCGGACGGGCGGCGGCGCTCACGCAGATGGATCTCTCTCCGCCCCGTGCTCCTTGAGATCGATTTTTACGGGCACATTTGTAAGACAATTTCTTGTGAGTCATAGAGTAGGGAGATACTCATACATCGACACTTACCGATATAAACGTACACACTCTCTAAAAGACTCGGACTAAACTAGCACATCCTTGAGATTTAAGATTGATGAAGCCACCATTATTAAATCTTAAATAATCGAAGAAAACTTAAATTTGGATGGACAACTACCACCATGAGTAACTTTTTTTATAGAGAATCTTACCGACCTCAAATGACATAAAAATACAAAACTAGGAATTTGTATATCTTATAGAGCTATATAGTTTTTATATACAAAGTATCTTTATCTGACAACATAATAAAGATATGATTTTTTAATGACAAGTCTTTGCTGACACATTATATTTCTTTTTGGAGCATCTTAACGACTGACTTTAATTTAAATGATAAAACTCAAAACTATAAATTTGTAGATCTTATCGAGAGCTATAATTTTCATATACAAAGTATTTTTATTCGACCCCATACAAGAAAATGTATGATTTTTTTAAGGTGACAAGTCCAGGTACGCGGTTAATTAATATGCTGCTAAAACATTATATTTCATTATCGTCATAATGATCTTGAATAAAAGTTTAATTCTAGAAAGTTATAAATCCTACCGAGAGCTACAATTTTCATATAAAAATTATCTTTATCTGCGGTCGTATGAAAAATACAATATTTTTCTAAGACAGAGTTTTGCTGCCCTATGCGACATAAGATAGCGGGTCAGGTAAACATTTGTTTGGACCTAGACGAGACACATAACTTTACAAAAGCTAAAAAAATGAATTTTGGAACTTTGGAGGTCTAAATGACATGTCAATACAGCTTTAAAGACCGCCGGTGAATTTCACCCTTATTTAATTCGGCATTGGACAGAGTACTGTTCTAGAAGCCGCAATTTGCAATATAATTTGCATCTGTCCTCTATCAGGTATCCACGTAAAGTATATCTTTTGAGGTTGTCTCAAACTCGAACAGTTTTAAACTAGAGACGGCAGCGACCGTAAGGTACATATGTCCGACTGAGGTCACTGCGGGCGTCTTTGTTTGGCAGCTTGCAACATACAGTATTGTATACACTTTTATAGATTAGACAGATGTTGCCTGAATTTTAAGGAAATATATGTGATGGAAATCACCTACTACTACTAGATAAAAATACGATTTTAGAAAAAAATATATTTCGGTCATTTAAAAAAAATATAACTTAGCACATCCATTGTACATATAAATATTTACCCACACGAAAAGGTTGAAATTCAAACTTGCATTTGAAAAATTCATACAAAAACACGAAGTTCATATATTCACTAAAAGACAAAGTTGCCAAATTTATCTTTCAGTGTACGTGAACCTCGTATCCGTTAATTTTATATTTATTTTTCTAGTATGAGTTCGCATCTCACCTTTTCGTGTGAGTACATACTGTACTAAATTTTGAGACTTCCAATGCATCTCCACTCTAGTAGCCGTTTCCATCCTTCAGTTTACCGTTTATCTTTATCTTACCTAGCTAATATTTAATTTAAACCATGAATAAAGAGTTTGTTTTAGTTTTGGTCCGCTTTCGTTTCCGTTCTTCTGTTTTGTTACCGACGAGTAAATAAACTCTTAGTCCTTCGTTCGTTAATAAATCCTAAGTGTTCGCGCGTTAACTCCTTTTTTCTTTCTTGTCCCCGCCCGTACGGTTCTGTTCGTTCGTACTAGTACTTCCGTTTTCTGCCCACGTTTTTTCCGTTTTCTGCCCACGTTTTTTCCGTTTTCTTTTTTATGGTCGCCGTCAGATTCTGCGTTCCGTGCGTACGTTCCTTGGGATGCGTACCTCCCAATTCTATTTATTTTTGTTATATGCAATAGATGTGAAAAACAATAAATTGCAACGTTAGGGTCTTCGAACTCTTTATTATCTACAGTATCTTTATCTTTATCTAGAAAATAAAGATATCACTTGATGTAGTTTTTCATCATAGAAACAAAATTTATTTTTATTAGAACATTGATGAGCTTATTATTAATTATTGTCCAACTAAACAAACTATAAATTAAGATATGAGTTGTTTGTTATCCAAAACGGTGTAAAAAAAATGTGTCTTCAAGTTGTTCGCGTACGTGTACCAATACAATCCACAACTAGCACTGCCATGTGGAGAATTGAAAAAGAGGTCTTCATCAAAATCATTAGCAGCCAAATCGATCCATGTCACATCGACAACTAATTAATACTTTTATCATAGATTAAAATTCGGTAATGCTCCCTAGCGGGCGTCCGACCCGCCCGAACGGACCTGACCCGCCTCGCCTGACTCACCCACCCGTGCCGGCCTTATCCTTGCAGCGCCGCTCCAGACGCTCCGCTCCGCTCCGCTCCCCTTATCCTTTCAGTGTCGCTCCAGACGCTCCGCTCCCATCCGCGCTGCTTGCATCTCCGCTCGCCCCGCTCTGCTTCACTCGCTCGCTCGTCTCTCTGCCGCCCTGCCGTCCCGCGCCCTTGGCATGTTAGCGTCCTCGGGACAGACGACGCCCCCGCGCCCAGCCCGATGTTGTGTGCCCCACGCTCTGGGCATGACATCACCGTCAGGACGAACGACGCTCGTGTGCCGCCCAGTGACCTGCTGGTTGTTGCTCCTCCATTGGAGACGGCGGCGGCGACGGCTCCAACGAGGTAGGTCGGTCCTCTTTTGGATCTGAGGCTTCCTCCTCCTCTGGATCTCAGGGACGTGGTGGTGACTAGTGTTTCAATGAGCTCTGGGGCCGATTCCCTCTTCCTCCGGCGAGTTCGAAAGTGGGGCTGAGCAGTTTGCACCTAGAATCCATCCCCTTTTTTTGTACGCCATTGTTGTTTTTGTCCGTGTTGCAATGAGATTTTTTAGATGTTGCAATAGATGATTTTCGAATTTTGCAATAGATGATTCATGTGCTACAGAAGGGAAGTTCAGTGTTGGATTGTATTTTTTTCTCTATGTTGCAACTTGCGAGCTTTTTTACTTTATTTTCTACCATGATGTGCAAGCGATTTTGATGGTTGAAGGACACTTCATGTTTGATTTTTGCGATGTTGCAGTACTACTATTTCGATGTTGCAGTAATATAATTTTCGATGTTGCACTATATATTTTCGATGTTGCAGTATATTTTTTCGATGTTGCAGAGATTGGAAGTGTTTGTGCTCGTGGTACAGGGTGTGGTGGGAGACGGGGACACAGGGCGTCGTGGGGAACGGTGGCCGCGGCGTGCTCGTGGAGTCGTGGTACAGCAAAACGGTGGCCGCGGCGCAGAAGGGAAGTTCAGTGTTGGATTGTATTTTTTCTCTATGTTGCAACTTGCGAGCTTTTTTACTTTATTTTCTACCCTGATGTGCAAGCGATTTTGATGGTTGAAGGACACTTCATGTTTGATTTTTGCGATGTTGCAGTACTACTATTTCGATGTTGCAGTAATATAATTTTCGATGTTGCACTATATATTTTTGATGTTGCAGTATATTTTTTCGATGTTGCAGATATTGGAAGTGTTCGTGCTCGTGGTACAGGGTATGGTGGGAGACGGGGACACAGGGCGCCGTGGGGAACGGTGGCCGCGGCGTGCTCGTGGAGTCGTGGTACAGGGGTGTGGTAGGAAACGGGGACACAGGGGAGCGGTGGGGAATGGTGGGTGCGGTGTGGATGGCGGCGCGTCAAGGGACGGCCCGATCATGCGGGATAGGATGCGGGATCGGAGGTGCGTCCGGACGCTGGGTTGTTCCGGAAGTCCGGACGCTAGTGGTGCCCATTAAAATTGCACAGTTGAACTCCATATTTAACTGTACACACAATAGATAGACACAAAAATTAAAGTTTATGATATATTTTTGAGGTACCCTAAATATTTCTATGCTTCGCGGTAGAAGAAAAAAACATCTATCAAATTTGTATTTCTATGCCAGCACTAAATTATATTATGGATGTAAAATAAACTATATCTTTTAATTTTATAAAAAAGAAAATAATACAGATGTACTTCTCGATTTTAATTTATAAGATGTTTTGATTGGTTTTTTTAGATTTATAGTTTTTTATACACTTAGATATACTTTATTTATGTTTAGGTGCATAATAAAAGTAACATATCTAGAAAAATTAAAATAAATCAATAATTTAAAATGGAGAGAGTACTATTCTTATCCTCCTCATTGTTCAACTAAATTCGATAGGTTTTTTTTTTGACGCAACACACGGGTATGTTTTGTACAAACTAACACACATTATTTTCTTCTAGTAGTACAAACTATAAATATAGGCTACAACCTACAGGTACAAGGTACTGTGCATGCGGATCTAATTTTTCATAATGCCAATGATAGTACTGTGGAAACATGCTACTCCATTTCACCATTCAAATGTTCAGGTTCTTTTTGGAACGTACGTGGGATTTTCATTTTGCTGTTCCTATATTTTTTAATAAAAAATAAATTAAATCCTGTCTATGAATATAATTCTAGAATTCACTACGTGGATCGTTAGATTATTTTGTCTTTATTTCGTATCCCTTTGTACAGGCCGTGGGGCCGGAGTGGCACGAGATGACGCATTTTTTTATTTAATACTACGTGTATATATATGAGCCTTGCTAGGCCTTCTTTGAATCCCAGGTTTAAAATAAATTTGCTGCCCGGCCGCCGCCTTGGTTCCACCGCAAGCAAGATCATATCGATCGACACAAACACGGCTGTGCAGGCTTGTGCGTGGTGGCGCGCTAGGTTGGGGGGAGGGGAGAGCATGGCCGGCGACGACGAGCACGGCGGCGCGTCGGCGCGGCTGGAGAGCATCCTGACGGCGGAGGAGGAGGCGTCGTCCCCGTGGGCTGCGGCCTCCATCGAGCTGCGGCTGCTGACGCGGCTGGCGGCGCCGGCGGTGGTGATGTACATGATCAACTACCTGATGTCCATGTCGACGCAGATCTTCTCGGGGCACCTCGGCAACCTGGAGCTCGCCGCCGCGTCACTCGGCAACACCGGCATCCAGATCTTCGCCTACGGCCTTATGGTACGTAGGTACATCGGCTATCCTGCAGGATTCTCCTCCGCCCTTCTGCATGCTTTCATTTTGGGACATCTCAGAATATCCTTGCCTGCCGGACGGCAAGACGTCCTCGATTAGGGTCATAATATGACAGGCTGTTTTTTCTCTCACAACATTAATGTATGATTTATTAATTAGCTGTAACACCAACCGGATAGATCTTTAGTCCCGGTTGGTGTTATCCACCGGGACTCTAGTCCCGGTTGGTATTATCTGAGCGTGCAGGTATTATTAGAAAGAGAGAGACTGTCGTTTTGTAGGGTGGTTAGAAAGAGAAGGGATCGGAGCTTGTTGGGATCAAGAGAGAGCGAGAGAGCAGGGAGCAGTATTTTTTGCAGTGCAAATAATAATAATTTTAAACTAAAGCAGCAAACACCGGCCTGAATTAGATGGTTGGTCCATTATATTGGTATAAGGGATGTGGAACGTTCCATGCATCGTACCCGTGCAACTGATCGATCTGGCCTCTATCTTGAATCATATCAATTCATCAATCATATCGATAGATAATAACAAGAAACGAATAAACGGAATTCCTTTTTCCTGACTCGATCGATCGCTTTCAATTCATATATACAGTAGTACTATGTATGTCAAAATAGGACAACATTATAAGGACAATACGCCTCTGCCAGCTCCCGAGTATATGGTCTAGTGCATTGTGTTGGCTTATCAGTTATGATATAATGTTTTTATCTTACAATAAAACGACAACATAACAACATCAAGATCAGCCAAATAGACTGCATGCATCAACTGTAGTGGTTGTAGGTTATAACCAAATCAAATACAAGTCAGTGTCTATTTAAAACGGTTCATCAGCAGGCCGCCCGGGGTGTTTGAATATCGATCGGATTGAAGCTCTTTATTTGTCTTGTATAGTGAATAATCCAGCCGGCCGGGACATACACTCATGCCTTGTTTAAATGCGTATTTGAACTAATTTTTATTTTAATTCATCTCAATCCATATAATTTGATGTGCGTATCAACAAGGTCTCAGATAAGTTCATCATGCATGTGGTTCTCGTACCGCAACATACGGGATGGATGCTCCGTGCTGGATGCAACATACGGTATAAAATGAGACGATTAAGGGTCTGTTTGGTTACTCTAGGGGCACCTAAAGTTTAGTGGCACTAGTAGAGAAATGACCTTTCGTCGATTGCCAAAAACAGCTTTAGTCCTGGTTATTTTTTTATTCGGGGCTAATAGACCTTTACTCCCGGTTGATAATATCAACCGGGACTAAAGATTCTAGTCCCGGTTAGTGTTACGAATCGGGACTAAAGGTCTCTCTGCGGTGGGTTCAAAAGGAAAACGTCCAATTTATTGACATATGTGTTGCGTAGGTGGGGTGGCTTGCTACGCGCGAGGTTCAATTCTCAGGGGGCGCAGTTGGGTGAGAGTTTTTTTTAACTGGATGGACACCTTTAGCCCCGGTTCCACCAACCGGGACTAAAGGAAAGGACCTTTAGTCCCGAATTGGTAGTGCCGGTTGGAAAACCGGGGCTAAAGGCTCTTTCTGTACTGGGCTAAAGGCCCTTTCCAACCGATGCTAAAGACCCTTTCTGTACTAGTGTGGCTTCCTCACTAAAGTTTATGGGACTTGTTTGGTTACTCGCTCTAAAGGTTATTAATAGCTTAGCACAAAGACTCTTTTACCCCTCATTAATGGTGTGTAGAGAGAAAGAGTGGAATCGATAAGGCAGGGTTATGCACTATTTAGGGACTTTTAGCTCTCATGAGCCAACTAAAGCAACTAAACTTTATGGGACACTTTAGGGGTTGTTTGACACTTTTAAAGATTAAAATCACATAAATTTAGTGACTAAATTTTAAAGGTTGTAATCAAACAAGCCCTAATTGGCGAGAACAAGCCCTAATTGGCGAGCCCTCCTCGATCAGATCAAGTCCTGATCCTGAGCTGCAAGCAAATTAAATTAAGCGCGCAGATCACGAAGTGGGGAGAAAAAATCCAGTGGCCCAAGCAATGCAAATTAAGGTACCTTTGGCTTCGGGGGCGAGGCGAGCGAGGGCCGGCCGGCCCTGCAGCCGTCAGACGGTCGCCACCGTGCGCTAGCTTTTTAGTAACGTCCTCCGATCCTGCTCGTCGATCGATCTCGTCTCGTTTCTAGAAGAGATCGATCCCGTACGTTGGCTGCCTCTGCTACTATACACGGTGGCGCCTGCCTGACAGTGATAGCTAGCAAAATTTGGTTGGCCTCGCGTCTACCTCAGCTCTGACCGTCACGGGGCACCACCGGCCGGCCTGTGTGTTGTGCCACGAAGAAATTAACGATGCATACATACATACATACATACATTATATATATATATATGCATGCATGCATGGACAAAACGGTCGCTATCCTACGTTGTCGATGATGCTTCCGCCAGCTTTTTAAATTTTGGTTGTTGCATTGCATTGAATTGGTGGCCCTCCTAGTAGCTAGCTAGGGGCTTCTAGCTTAGTCTCTACAGGAACCCGCCAACTAGTGTTATCTTCTGGTCCTTTCCTTTTGACTCTTTCCAACATATACTCCAAATGAGCCAAACCAACCACAAGATGCATGCATGGCGAAATGTTTAGATTATAATATCATCCACAGTGGCGCCACACCGGCCCACCACCGGATTTCGGCTATTTATATGGCAATCTATTTGTCAGCCGGAGCAAGACGGCGACAAGAGCCTAGATTTGCTAAAATCCAAATCGGTGAATTATTTTTTTTATACAAATAAAGTTCCTTCTAAAAAAATTACGAAAGCGCACAGAAGATTTTCCGGGCCGTTGCAGTGCATAGATGGGCCTGCATCTCTTCTGACAGTCTTGCTCAGGCAAGCCGTTCGCATGTATGGGCCTTATTCACAGTATCATGAAATCGGCCCAAGTCTGTTCAAATTTAAATTTGTTTCCTGTGTGTGTGTGATCCCCCACGGTTCCGCGCGCCAAGATGATCGAAGAGCCTGCCGGCCAGATGCTAAAGGAGATTTGGTTTGTTGCTTGCATGCAGCTGGGCATGGGCAGCGCGGTGGAGACGCTGTGCGGGCAGGCATACGGCGCCCAGAAGTACGACATGCTGGGCATCTACATGCAACGCTCCGCCGTGCTCCTGTGCGCCACGGGGGTCCCACTCGCCGTCCTCTACGCCTTCTCAGAGCCGATCCTGCTGTTCCTGGGTCAGTCGCCGGAGATCGCCAAGGCAGCGTCCGTCTTCGTGTACGGCCTGATCCCGCAGATCTTCGCGTACGCCATCAACTTCCCGATCCAGAAGTTCATGCAGGCGCAGAGCATCGTGCTCCCGAGCGCCTACATCTCCACGGCCACGCTGGCGCTGCACCTGCTCCTCACCTGGGTCGCCGTCTACAAGGCCGGCCTCGGCCTGCTGGGGGCCTCCCTGGTGCTCAGCCTCAGCTGGTGGCTCATCGTCGCCGCGCAGTTCGCGTACATCGTCACCAGCCCCAGGTGCCGCCACACCTGGAACGGGTTCACCTTCCAGGCCTTCTCTGGCCTCTGGGGCTTCCTCAAGCTCTCCGCCGCCTCCGCCGTCATGCTCTGCCTTGAGACCTGGTACTTCCAGGTCCTCGTCCTCATCGCCGGCTTACTCCCTAACCCTGAACTTGCGTTGGATGCGCTGTCTGTATGGTGAGTTAATTAATCCTGTTTCTGTCAGCTACAAAATCAGAAACATTAATTGATTAATCTTGTTGGCTAATTGTTCGTGCTATCGATCTGATCTGCAGCATGACTATTTCTGGATGGGTGTTCATGATCTCAGTAGGGTTCAATGCCGCTGCCAGGTAGTAGGTTCGCAACTCAACAGTCAACGTACTACACCTGCCAGGCAGGTTAGTTTCTTATCCTAATGTAGTAACTAACTTCTGAATTGAATTGGATGATTGATTTCCAGCGTGAGAGTGAGCAACGAGCTCGGTGCCGGCCACCCAAAATCTGCCCACTTCTCAGTGTGGGTGGTGACCGCGGTCTCGACACTGATATCTGTCATGCTTAGCATTGTGATCCTCTGCCTGCGCAACTACATCAGCTACTTGTTCACAGAGGGTGAGGTGGTGTCAAACGCGGTGGCGGATCTCTGCCCACTGCTTGCCATCACGCTCGTTCTCAACGGCATCCAACCTGTTCTGTCAGGTTAGGTTTCATAGACCTTCTCTCAATCTCTGATGTGAACATGTACGTACCAAATTTGTAAACGTAGCATTTAAAACCTGCTTTACCAATTTGTTTTTGTTCATCATTTACCTATTTAGATGCATGCATAGACCAGACCAGTTTAATTAGGCCAGCAGGAACAACTGAGCAATGAGCAATCCATTCAGTATGAGCAGCTTTAGATGTGTTGCACTAGAATGGTTATTATCTCAGGCCACTACTTTTTGTCTGATGATGATAAATGACTTACCGAATACTATATGTCCTCGTGAAAAAAAAAAGAATTGACATGCTCACATTTTACACGATATATATAGCAACTTTGGTGGGTGTCATGTCAATATATTTAGGACGGGCAATGATTCTCCTAAAAATCATGTGGTCGCTTAGTGTGTGGGCAAGTGCTTTCCATCTCTTTCTTTCTTAAATGGACTTTGAATGCTAAATGGTGAGAGCACAGCAAACTTACATCAAGATCAGAAATAAATGGATGATACCTCGATTGTTTATTTCTGATCATGATGTGTAGGAGTAGGAGTATAGTTCGCCACAAGATTTGAACATTTCTAACAGAGCAAATGTTTCACATGCATAGGTGTCGCTGTTGGATGTGGGTGGCAACAGTTCGTAGCCTACGTGAACATTGGGTGTTACTACATAGTTGGTGTTCCCCTCGGCGCCATCCTCGGGTTCGTCTTCAAGCTCGGTGTGAAGGTAATGAAATGAAATGCAGAATTAACGTTTTTAAAACATTTTTTGTATACCAAATGGTCAACTCTAGTGACGTGCTCATATATATCTCCCTGACTGCAGGGTATTTGGGGTGGTATGATTGGAGGAACTTGCATGCAGACGGCTATTTTGTTGTGGGTCACCTTGAGAACTGATTGGGACAAAGAGGTAGGAATTCCTAAGATTTGTAGAATAAAAGATAAGATTTTATATTTTTTGTATTTGTGTTTAGGTTCCAACAAAAGAAAATTACAAATTTGAACTACTCTTGTTCCCAATCTTCGTATTCACACCAACCTAATATATATGTTTGGACTAAAAAGTTTGAACGGTCTTGAAAAACAAATAGGAGTAGGTGCAAAATAAACAACTTCTCAATCTGAACATCCATAAACAACGATGAATCACACACAGTCCCGGCTTCGAACGACTGTTAATTAATTTGTCTGATTGTTGCATAAAATAAGCCTGAATTTAACCTACTCGTACCATACTACTGTAGCAATCATGACTTAATTAGCTCTGTCGGATAACTTTGTGTTGTTGCTGCTTGCTTCCGCTGTCTCCGTACGTGTTTTGGATAACTATATATGTATATATGTTTTAGGTAGAGGAAGCACAGAAAAGGTTACACAAATGGGAGGATAAGACGGCGACGACGGAGCCCCTTCTTGCGGGGGGCAGCAATGGCAATTTAACTTAAATTTATTACTGGATCTGGATGGATCCACGCATCAACCTCCTGACGATCCGGCCAGCCGCGCTTCACTACCACCATACGTCGCCGTCAAGATATGGACCCTGCAATGCAAGTGTTTCTCCGCACTAGCCTTTAGATTTTTCTTTACCGTCGTAGCAGTGACGACAGTGATATCGATGAAGCCGTGGAGAAGTTGTGTACGTTGATTTGAGGCATTCCTCCGACGTTAGATGAATGTACTCGTTCGTATATACTTATCTCACAAATTTTTGCAAAGCAGAAAAAAAAAGGATTTTGGTGACAGAACTGACGTGTGTTTTCATCTTTTGAGTTCGAGAATTCGGATCATACAAGTGGAAAGTTTGACTCTTTTTTTTAACAAAAAAGCAAAAGAAAAATCGCTTCTTTCGTTTCTTTGGTTGCTACACGTACACGGTGACCTGCCAACCCAAAGTTTGCATATCGAAGCAACAAAGTCAGATATATATATAGTACTAGCTTTGATAATACTAGTCCATCAACCCGTGCTGTCGCACGGGCTAGAATCTTATAAGAGACAAGAGATATAGAAATTAGTTATTGTTAATGTCTATGAATAATAAATAGAACTTTAATTAAAATATATTTTTTCTCTTTGTTCCTTTTCTAACACAATAGGCACACCAGATACTTTATAGTGTCTATTTTTTGTGAATTACAATGTGTCTATTTAATTCTGGTAAACTTATCAATTATTGATCAATACGTTTGTCATCTATATATTACAATATCATGAATCTATGTTTTGATTTTCAATTATTAGTTGTATTGATTATTACATAAGGATTTTAGTTCATAGACTACACTCTAAGTACAATGGTAGCCTAAATAGTAACTTCAAACCTACACCACATTGCTTAAGATTAGTTTTGAGCTTCATGGGAGATTTAGGATTGATAGATGCGCTAACCTCAAGAGGATATTAATGTTTAAGCCTTATACTAACTATTTGCACATAAGAAATCTCAAAGAATAGGAAGATATAGCCACTTGTAGACTACACTATCCTCCCCACTTGTCAAGGCATTTTCATTGACAAAGAGCTATTTATGCAGTAATGGTTATACTACTAATAAATATATGTAAAACATTTAGTTCAATTGTTGAAAATAACTAAATAATAATTTATATAAATTACATGTTAATAATTCTAAATATCTTGCTAGTATAATTAGTGTAGGAATTTTTTTCCCATGATTTGCTGAAGCATAACATAAATATTTATCTCTAACGTATGTTTAAGTATTTGACATGCATTAATAGAATTTGGTGACATAGAAACATATATGTGTTTTATGGTCTTTTAAGTATTTGTTGAAATAGAAGACGGTATGATACCTTAGATGCAAATTTAAGGAAATCATTTTGTTTTTTAAATAATGAAAAATGTAGTCATTTATATCTTAGATTTAAGTGGTTATATTATCTATCATAACAACAGGTGGGTAAATGAAATTATATTTAGGTTCACCTTAAATCATGTCTTTAGTAGTGGATAATTCACATATAGATCTATGGGGTTCTTTTTAACTATTTGACACAATGACAAAAGGTCATACATTATTCAAAAATAGGATGCATCCTAATGGCTATTGTTATGAATGGTACTCCCTCCTTTCCAAATTATATATCTAGATACATAGAAAAATTAATGTATCTAGAAAAGCCAAAATATCTTATAATTTAAAACATAGGGAGTATTAGAGTCTACCAATCTGATAGCCTTACTTTGTTTTTCTGTGAGAAAATATTTATGATATTTATTTAGTTAAAACCTAAATTAAGTTATATAAGTTTTTTTCATCCCTTTCTATACCATAATAAATCAATATTTTGGTTTTAACTTTTAATCTAATTGTTGCATATTTTTAAACACATGTTAAGTTAAACCTGAAAGCTTATTGCATTTTATTTTCAATTTTCTTTTATCTTACTTTAGAAAAGAGTCCTAGGCTATCTTCTTAGTTATTACAATTGTCTATACAATCATTTTAGATTGGATTCCGGCAGTCAATATGTTGGTTTTGTTATACTAAAGTTTAATATTTGTAGTAGTACTTTTTTATAATGACAAATATGGGTAATTTATAAATGGGAGATTTTGCTACATGACACTATTCTTTCCTAATGGCTAAGGTATAGTTTAGTAATAAATTTGAGGAGTTATTTTGAATTATCTTTTAGTTGATGAATGGATGAATGCTGAATAGATTGATTCCTTGTTCCACTGGTTTGACGAAATGGTCTAGTTTTTAGACCGTCAAAACTCCTAAGGGTAAATACATTAGTTTTGTCTAATAAACGGTTTTATATAGTTCAACATGGTAATCTTAAGAAAACTTAATAGATAATATTTACAACAATTGTCTATTGATTGTCACATACCTACTCCTATTTTTTATACTTTATGCATGAACAAAAAGTAATTTCTAGGTTGTACAACGACAACAACTACAATAGTGTAATATAGTCCCGTTTTTTGGTTTATATAAAATAGTTGTTTCACGAAATAACAACCTTTATTTCACCTTCATCCTTTTTTTCATTGTCATAAAAAGTGTTACATAAAGATAACAAACGTGTAGCAATGTATTTGTTATTATTTATATATATCTTATCGTTGAGGTTAATAGATTTTATCTCATGTTTTATGAATTATTAGATTAACCCTATATTTGATTTTATTTTTTTATTAATAGGTCATATAACGTTGATGTCAATGTGATGGGCTGATGCGTATTATTGACCTGATATTTTATTAGTACCTACCGATCAAATAGTAGTTTTTAACCAACCAAGAACATGAGTATATGATATTTTTTCTGTGTCTGGTTTTTCTTGAATTGTTTTTGGTAACTTAAAGTTGTCTAAATTATTATTTGTAGGGAACACGTGTATATCTTATTTGCAGTTGACTAATTCTATCTCATGTTTTATGAATTAATTGATTATTATTGTTCTATTTCATGTTTTATTTTTTATTAATAGATTATCTAACGTAGATGTGATGGGCATTGTGGACCTGATATTTTATTAATATCTAAAAATTAAATATTAGTTTTTTAATCAACTATGAATGTGAATCTGTGGTAGTTTTCCCTCTACGTTATTTTCTTGAACAGTTATTTTTTTTGCTATCTTCTTTTCTTGAATAGTTAAAGTTGTGTAAACGTGAGTACATCAGATTTTTTTTCTGTACGTCTTTTTCTTAATGACGTGGATCGGAAGTCATTTTTTCATATTTGTTTTCCCGTAAAATTTTCCTTGACCACGTTGAAGTTGTTTTTTCTTGTTTTTTCTACTGTATATAATTGTGGATGGGGAAATAACTTTTAAAATCCTAAAATAGATCTAACGGTTAAGATAGACGGAGTCTCTCAATTAATGACTAGATGTTTTTGACGTGAAAATTTCTAGCATTTATCTTTTTTCTTAGCGTTTCTGGTGAAAATTAACGTGGAGGCTTCTTTGGGGCCTCTAATTAATAACAGTAAGATTATCTTTTTTTTTAACGCTCGTGGAGGCTCCTTTGGGGCCTCCAATTAGTAATAGTAAGATAAGATGAGGAATTGAGGAGAAGAAATACGTATGTGGATCTAGTCTAGTCTAAGTCAAACGATGTTAAGTGTAATTAAGTTTTATAAATAATAATGTCAATAATTATAATTATAGATGTATGTAGTACGTACTATGATATTTTTTTTGCGGATAATGTACTATGATAAAGAGTTTTTTTTCGACGAAAGAAGAATTATATTATATAATAGCTGGGTACATCAACATATTACAAGCACTCTGGATTACACTAGATATATCCAGAAACTGATTTTCATCTAAAATATACCCACGCCGTGAAAAGCTCCAAATCTCAAAACCAAACCTTTTTGACGTTTCGTAAAGATGATCGCACAGGCAAATACTCGGCACCAGCAATATCGGCAAGCCTGAGAACAGATGCCCAACGAACGGTCAACATTCATGTATGTGGAATTGAGGATCTTTTTCTTCTTGCTGGTGTCTTCCTTCTTCTTTCTGCCACTGAAGAATGAGGAAGACTGATATGAAAGATATTCTCCTTAGTCTTTCATTGTGGTCAGATCTAACCACAACAAAACGAAGAAAAGATCGGAGAAAATTATTTCATGGCGGCGACATCATCTCCGCCTTGATGCCGCCGTCCGGAAACAAATATCTCCATGTCGTCATGTCGATGAAGATGGTGACGTCGAAGTTGTCGTCCTCGTCTTCAACGAAGCCGCCATGGAGAAGACGATTTCACCCTTCTCCTTCACCATTACCGGAGAAGAGGAGAAGGAGGAGATAAAACTCTAATACAAGAACTTTGGCATGGAGAAACTCTAACTCTAAGGACTCGATCTGTTGGACAAACTTATTAAAAACAATGGATCTCCGCTCCCTTCAGCCTCCGACGAAATACCGAAGGGGAAGGGAGGGAGACGAGCGGCGACGGCGTAGGGAGAACGGGCGACGGCGTAGGGAGAGGCGCGTCCGGCGTTGGCCAAAGTGTCCGGTGAATAAAAAGTTGGTCATCTGTATCTTCTTTTGTAATGTCAATAAAAACAACGAGCACTGCTATGTAGATCATATGTATCTTCTTTTGTATATCATAAATATCATATCGTGTTTTGTAAAAAGTTGGTGAAGCTGAAGATTGTTCGACTAGCACACTTCAGCTAGAAGATTGTACTGGTTTGGACCTATTGGACTTGAAATATTCGGAATGTGACTTTGCATAAGAAAAATGAAGTGATGTGACGTGACGAGGAGCAGATCCTATCTAATTAAGACAATTATATAGTGATGAATACTCAATACTCCATCTGTCCCAAAAGTTATATGATGCACTTCTCAAAAAAAAAAGAACGGCCAAACAGTTCGATTTCTGACCAAAGTTTTATTAAAAAACATTAACATTTATATGACACAACATAAGTACCATAAATTAATTATACAGTATATATATTTTTAGAAAACATTAACATTTATATTGACGATGTCATGATCTTCATTAAATAAATTCTAGATTTCAAATTTTATGAAAAAGATTTCATATAAAAATATGTACCATGCATTATTTTTGTCATTGCTTTTCATAAACATTTGATTTTTTTATTTTTTTCTCCTACTACTCAGGAAATGCAATGCAAGAGCCACACCATTCGCGGAGTACTGGATCTGACAATAAATAAGAGGCATGTAAGGACGCGATTATTTGTGCAAAACAATGAAACATGTCGAAGATTTGATGCCCTGGGCAATTTAATGAAGAATCGTCTCGCGCGTCAACGGGATCTGCTAGCCAAAATCACATGCATGCTGCTCTCCATACACTCTCACAGTCTCACTCACTCTATTTTTCGATAAAGGATATTCATTATTCGGCCTTTACATCCAGAAATATACACAACTAATAAATAAAAAAAAGATAGAAAAACAAAAGGGAGAAAAAACATAGTCTTATACATAGAACAGGACAAAAACAGTAAAACGATAAATGCTTCTACCCTCTATTTGATCAACGAGAGGGTGTCCTTGGCTTGCTCTTGACACCGCAGCTGAGTCCCAAATGCCGCAGTGCAGACATGGCTAGGAGAAGGTGTGCTTGTGTTGATGTCTTTAAGAAGGTAAATGACGTCCGCAGACGCCATCATCAACGAAATGAAGAGGGAACTTCAGCGACGCCTCCAAGGGAGAAAATGGCATTGATTGCGTCATCGTCGCCGACCCAGCACCGCCAGATAGGGTTTTCACTTGTATTCCAATATCCTGCAAGGTACATCCAAGCTGAACCTACATACGAAGATGCCGGAGATGATCGACCAATGGAGAGATATATACTGTATATAGTAATAATAGTATAATGAGGCGATAACAGGAAAGGAGCAGCATGCAGGAGAAAACAATGGCAAACAGGCAAAGAATCGCCATCTCATCTCCTCTCCTGATGTGGACCGTGGAGTTCTAGTATTTGGTTTCCGTAGGCGTCGCGCTCGCGCGCGGCTTCAATTTGTTGAAGACGCCGTGCGCCGTGTGCCAATTGACCAAGCAGCAGCCCCTCGTCGTCGTCATCGTCAGGAAAATGTTGAAGCCGCCGCCGGCCGGCCGGCCGTGTCCGCAAGCGCGGTGTCGTCATCGCCAGAATTCGTCATCGATCAGGTCAGAAAAAGTTAAAAAGGCTACTGTAAAAAGCGTGTGTAGGATATCATTGCTACGTTAATAAACATAAAGCTGATTGAATAATGTTCTATGAAGAAAAATAAACTAAATTAAGATAAAAATAGTTCATGTAAACGGAGCCTTAACAAAAACAAACCGGTCAGCGTATCTTCACCTACAGGCGGCAGCAGCAGCGCGCAGCAGGAGTAGTAACTAGTAGAACAAACTCGTACTACAGGGGTAGTAGGCGGCATGAACGGTTGATCGTCTCTCTTCTTCTTCTTCTTTTTTTTTTTTTTGCGTCACCACTGACGACGGTTCCCTCTGATCCGATCCGTCTTTCGTGTTCCTGCATATATAAGCAGTAGACAAAAAAAAAAAACATGTGAACAGTACTGCTAAACTGTGAGTTGTAGAAATGTAAAATTAATTAAAGTTTAAGCAAATTTGGCTTCAACATGTTTTGGGTTGTATTTTTTGTGGATGGAGGGATCAGAATGCTCGATTGATTGATCACTAGTCATACATACATACAATAGATAAAAGCTAAATTAGGTAGCTTAAGCCTTTTCCTGATCTGCGACATGCAGACACCTCATATGTGCCTCTTTAAAAATCTAATGTCAAATTAGTACACCCAGTGACGGAACCAGTGGAACGGGAAAGGGGGGCCGGTGTGGTTATACAAAATTACAAAATATAACTATCAGTGAAATATATATATATATATATATATATATATATATATATATATAATTTTGGTTGTGACAATACATAAAAATGATCAATTTTTTGAAAGAAAATGATTTAAAAATACAAAAACTAGTTAAATGCATATACTTTGGAGAAGGTACTTAAATTTTTTTTGTGCCATAGGGGGGGGGGGGGGGCGGGCCCCTGCTGCCCCCCTGTTTCCGTCTCTGAGTACACCTAATGTCAAATTAGTACTATCTCCGTTTCAAATTATAATTCAATTGACTTTTTTTATCCTAAGTTTGGCCACTTTTCTTATTCAAAAAAATATGCAAACATAATCAAATTTGAGTCATTCTTGTAGAACATTTATTAAATAAGCAAGCCACAATAAAAAAATAGTATTTTACACACAAAAATTGAATAAGACGAGTAGTTAAACTTGGAGTTTAAAAAGTCAAACGAACTATAATTTGGAACGAAGGGAATAAAAGATAGTACATATTCCATTTGTGGATCTAAATGAAATCCTTTGGCAAGCTTAAGAGCCACTCATACATTTAAATGTACATCACCATGTGCTTGTCCAGATACATAAATAAAAACATAATTTAATTTAGGACAGAGGAAGCAATATGGTAATGAGTTAAACATAGATTAATCATGAGGTAACAAAAACTATATGTATATTATCCAAAGTCTTGTAGCCTCTCTTGTTTTTCTTGAATATGCTTCATTGATGACACACTTTCATGTATTTTTTATGACTGTCTTGCAAAATAAGTAAACACTAAAACTTGTGAAAATAGTGAGTTTAAACGCCTATCTCTAAATTTTAGTATCTTATTTATGTATTTTATTAATAAATTGACGGTAAGAAATATGAGTTAAGTATCATCAACAACCATGCATGCAAGGGATAAGTTTCATAGTGAGTTTACGATGAAAGGATGGTTTGATTGCGGGAAGGATATATAAAGCATGCTATGTGTTGATTAACTTATCAACGAAGACACGTTGGAGGTAATACGAAGACGTTGTGAAAGGCGCTAATTGAGTTAGTTTGACGTGGTGGTAGACAATGGTCATAAGAAAAACCATGTACAAACAAGTCCTCAAATTGGAGTTGAAAGGCAAGTGACGTGAGCCAATGGAGAAGCTAACTCAAGAGTCTAGCATATACTCCCTCCATCCTAATATATAAGGCGTAACCATTTTTTGTTCATGACCAATAATATAAAGCGTACTCTCTCTAGACGCACATACATCGATGCAGTGTTGTGAGAGAGAATTAAATGCGTTTTTGGTCTTTGAACCAGAGGTGGTTATGCCTTATATACTAGGACGGAGAGAGTATGTTGGAGGAGCCCAATGAACTTGAACTAGTGGCCCTTAATCATGAAGATTTGACTATGTCATGAGAAAGGGCATGGTAAATAAAACTACTACTCTCTCTCCATTTTAAATTTAAGTTGTTTTAGATTTCTTTCGAGTCAATCTTATCTCAGTTTTAGAAACTTTATTTTTTTAAAAAAAATAGCATATATATTAGATATCAAATTTAAATGCATTATCAAAATCTATTATATATAATGTATCTAATTTGGTGTTGTAGATGTGGGTGCACTTTTATATACCCGATGAATGCTAAAAAAATTAGGCCCTCTTTGGAAGAGCTCTCTCTAGCTCTGGCTCCATTCTATAATGCCAGAGAAGCCGGAGTCAAAGGAGCTAGATCGAAAACGTGGCTTCTTTGGACTTCTAGTTCACACTATTACACAAATGGTTTTGTAAGACACTAGACAAACATTAATCGAGGTCTTTACAAAATTCAACCGCCTTGATTAATGTTGATGATTAACCAAGACGATGGTTTTCATTAAATAAGACGGTCACAATTATCTGCATCACAAAATCGATACAAAAGTGGGTCCACGCTACTAAAAAGACTTTCATGAGGTGTTTCGAAAATGAGTTCCAAGCCGATGGGCCGATTGCCCGCATCGGTTTATCATGGAAGGGCAACGAGCCCAGCAGCCGTCTCGATTAAGAATTAATTGAAGCGGGCAACATAATCAAACCGTCGAGGTTAATGCCTATTAGTCGAGACGATACGGAAATTAATATAAGAGCATCTCCAAGAGTTTCTAAATATTTATCCTAAAAAATCTATATTTTTTAACTCCTAAAATGGTATTGGGAGAAAGAAAAGAAGGTCGTCTCCAATAGTTTCTAATATTTTACTTCTAAAAACAATTAAATGCTGATTTCATTTGATTTTTTTCTTGTGGTTATTTTTTTCCGGCGTGAAATATCCTGGCCGGCGGCACCTCGACGCCGGCAGCAGCTCCTAGATACAGGGCATAGGACGGGAGCAGTTCAGAACACAGGCCGGCAACACCTCCTAGGACTAGGATGCCGTCAGGCATCAGCACCTCGGGTGGGCTCGTGCTCCCACACCGAATCGACGACCAGAATACGCGTTGTACCTATCCTGTCTATGTAGCAACAGATTGGGAAGATCCCGTGCGGCACCAGGACGGGAGAAGCGCTCGAGCACCGGCACAAGAAGAGATGAGAGGTAAATGGCGACCACCGGAGGCAGGAGTGCTGCAGCGGAGCCCTGAGGAGGCCGTAGATCGACCTACCCGTCGACCGGCGTGCCCGAGCTCGCCGTCATCCATCCACGGGATGCGGAGCAAAAGCCGCACTGATCCTGCCGCATATATAGAACGAGCTAGCCGGCGGCCCTTGCTGCTGCTCATCATGCCCGGCCAAGCCTGTCGCCGTGCATATTGCTTCTCGTCACGCTGAGCTACGAAGGAAGTAGGAGAGATCAGAGAAGAGAACAGAGGGGACGGGAGGGAGAGCACATAGGAGACGATGGGGATGAAATGACGATGGCCGCACAGATAAGTATAAAATAACTAGAGTGGAAGAGATAAGACCATCTTTTTTCATCTATTTTATTTTATTTTCTATATGTTTCTAAAAAAGTGCGACGTATCTATGCAAACATACCAGGGCATACAAAATAATATCCATGATGAATCACAACAACATATAGAGTATTAAATAGTTTACAGACAGCTAAATAGACGATTCATTGTAGGAGCTGTCTATTTAGCTGTCTTTGTTCAGATTCCAAGAACTTACAGACAGTCATTCGTATGTGGGTTGTACATGCCCTAAAGTTATGCCTATCGGAGGGTTTTTTTCCTAAGTCTCAAAATTTTAGGAGCAAACATTAGAGCATCTCCAAGAGTCTTTCTAAATCTCACTCTCTACCCCAACAATTCCAGTAGGGGGCACTCCTTGATTAGAGCAGGTTCAATAGTTGAGCCAACTGTTTGGCTATAAGTCAAGTAGTAAGAGCCAAGTCATACAACAATTAGTCTTTTACTTGTCTACAAATTTTCTTTATTATTTTATGTTTCCATTCTCTTTCCTCTCCCTCCTCACATTCATATTTATTGGGACCCACTAATGTCTATGCATCTGTGCCCAGCTTGTTGCTAGATTAAGAGTCAAGCTCTTTTATCTCTCCTTACTTCTCTTCTCCACATCATCAAAAATGCTGACTAGCTTGGCTATAAGCCAATTACTGTACTTGCTCTTAATTGGCCAACAACATGCCTTCTTAAGACAAAAGGGGGCCTGGGAATTTTAGATTTGGACCGCTTCACCAGAGCTCTTAGATTAAGGTGGTTATGGTTCAAATGGAAAGAAAAACAAAGAGCGTGGAACAAATTGGAGATATCGTGTGACAAAGTTGACATCTCTTTTATGCCTCCACAATTGTTACTGTGGGAGATGGGAAAACAACACCGTTTTGGTACTCCAATTGGCTGGACGGAGCCATGGCCAAGTCAATAGCCCCGTTACTCTATCAAAAGACAAAACGCAAGAACATCACAGTCCACCAAGCTATAACAGCTAACAAATGGATAGACCACATATATTCGCCAACATCAGCAGAGGAAGTAAGACAGTTTGTGCGTCTATTGGGGGTTGTACAAAGCGCCCATCTAAATGAAAATATAGAAGATGAAATTGTATGGAAGTGGACGTCGGATGGGCTATATAACACTCATAGTGCTTACTTAATACAGTTTAACGGAACTTTCAGCAGGCTGAAGCTAACTCCAATTTGGAAAGCCCACGCAGAACCGAAGTGTCGGTTCTTTTCCTGGACCCTGTTACATAGGAATCACCGACTCAAACGAGGTTGGATACAACAATCGGAATCATAATGCAAATTATGCGATCAGGTAATTGAAACACCGACGCACCTCTGTAAGGATTGCCCATACACAAAGACGGTGTGGAACTACATTAAACAATGGTACCATCTGGGTGCCCTGAATTTGTTAAATGAGGCCGGCTCAAGAGATTCTTATTGGTGGAAATGCCGACGCAAAATCAGAAAGAATGAACGAAAGAGGGTAGATGGCATATTTGTCTATTTTTGGTGGAACGTATGGGAGGAGAGAAATCGGAGAATTTTTCAACACAAACAATTGCAACCAATGCAAGTAGCCTCTCTATGCAAGGATGATATTTCACAATACCAGCTAGCAAAAGCGTCGAGAGGGCAAGACTTACACTAGAACAGCAGCGGGGAGATTAAGAACATTGCTCTGACTAAGCATTACAAAGTCACAAAGAATGACCTGGTGGCATCGTCAGCGCAATCCCAGGGTGGGGCTCAGGGGGCGGTTCCTCGATGACGACGGCGCAGGGGGCGAGGCGTATAGGACCTCCGCAGGGACATCTGGGTCGCCGGTCCGCCTGTAATAGACAAGGTGTGGTTCCTCGATGACGAGGGTGCACGGGACGAGGCGGATTGACACGGCCCACTGTAGGGACATCCGGGGCCGCTGCCATATCGCCCTTGCGCGCGGCGCATGGAACATGGAGACGGCGGCGACGCAAGAAGCGGCGAAGGTAGGAAGGAGAACAGGAGGTGTGTTGTGGATGAGCATGGACTCAAGCAATACTCGATGGAGGACAAGGAAGGGAGGTCAACGAGGTAGCCTGTGCTCCGAATGGGCCGTATCTTCGATGGGCCAAAAGCAGAGCTAGCAGGGACAAGACGGATTACTTTTAGCAACAGCCTAGGAGAGCTTTTGTTTCTCAGTAGTTTTTGTACAGAGTGGTTTGTTTTTCTTTTTTTCCTTCCTGCGGAGTGGTTGTGCTGGGTTTGTATAGTTGTTTTTTTGTTTTTCTTCATCTAATATACACAACGGCAAAGCTTTTGTCGTTCCTTTCGGAAAAAAAATCATCAAGAGTCATTTGCATAAAAATCGTTTTGTATATCTTTCTATTTTCCAACATATTTTCTAAATCACATGCATACTCTAGAGAGTCATTCTCGTCTTGTATATCTGGCTAACGAAAAATCCGAAATAGAGAATGGTTATATTTAGAAGATCATTTAGATAAGTTGTTGGAGAGTAGTTGTCCCTGTATATAGAAATGATATGGAGAGTCTCTTGGAGATGGTCTTAGGAGTTGTTGGAGAGTGATTTTTTCTTATTTTGCTAAAAAATAAGTATTAGAAAGATAAATAGGGAACTCTTAGCTATATTTTTTTTGTTTTTTATTTAATTTAATTTAACGATACGGGCATTCGGCCGGTCTCCGGTCTCGGTAGATCAGGATTAATCATGACCTTCTCACTGAGACGGACATGGCATCTGTCTCGATCGGTTAATACATTTTATCCGCCACGATTAAAGTTTTTGTAGTAGTTTCATTTTGCTAGGAGAGAGAAAAACGGGTGTACCAGCTAGGAGCCGGAGCCACCGGAAGCATTGGCAATCAGGCAGTTTCAGTTGTGATACGGAGCTAATTAAAACGGACAGCCAGCGTACTCTGTAGTGGTGTGTGGTGGTAGGTAGCGTTAATTGAAACAGCGCTGTTTCAGTTGATGAGACGGAGACGGCCCAAACTAAAGGACGCTAGCTCATCATCAGTTATTGATTGCTACTGTTGTTATGCGATGGTAGCTCGATCAAGTCTACCCGCCGACGCTCAGCCGATCACCCCAACTACTACTCCTACTGGTGTACTATACACCTGTGTCTGCATGCACACAGGGTCAGATGGATCGATGAGCCTGATCTGAGCCCCGGCCTCCTCGTCCGTCCAGATGCTTCTTCGTGTTTGGTTGGATGTATGGCTGCGGTGAATGCATTGCACGGTCCCGTTCCGTTCCGTTTCCGTTGGAGGAACCTTACCTTACCTTACCAAACCACCACTGCCTTGCCGCCAATGATGACTCCATCCAATTTGTGTTTCTTCTCTCCCCACCGTGCGTCCGTCCGTCGCCGCAGGGTTTCTATAATAAGAGATCGAGCCGCCCACACACGCACGCGCATCGAGCTGAGGACTGACTCATCCTAGCTAGCGCCAGCACCACGACCGCTGACCGACAGACACACAGAGCACAGCACACACCGGCATGACGGGCGGTAGCGGCGGCGGCGAGAGCAAGCTGGAGAGCCCGCTGCTGGGGCTACAGCGCGCGCCGTCGGGGAACGGGCACGGCGGCGGCGAGGGGGCGAGCGCGCAGCTGGAGAGTATCTTGAGCGACGAGTCGCTGCCGTGGGGGCGGCGGATGGCGGCGGCGTCGGTGGTGGAGATGCGGCTGCTCGTGCGCCTCGCCGCGCCCGCCGTGCTCGTCTACATGATCAACTACCTCATGTCCATGTCCACGCAGATCTTCTCTGGACACCTCGGCACGCTCGAGCTCGCCGCCGCATCGCTCGGCAACACCGGCATCCAGGTCTTCGCCTACGGCCTCATGGTACGCCCGCCCGCCCACCCACCGATGGATGCCGATGATGAATTTCTTATTATCTGTAATTTTGTGATTGCTTTATTTATTGATCTGTCTCCCGCATAGGCATATGGATCCGTGATGCATATATCCATAATCAGATCGATTAATTTAATTATAGAACACTGGTAGGGAGTATCATCCATATATCCAGTCTGGTCTTGGATCGGTTTCCCTCCATTCCATGCAACATGCATACTCTAATCAACAATCTGCTGCCGCCGATCTCATGGTCCACTTTCCCCCTCCTACTCCGTTTCTCATGGCCCGCCGGTTGGCGGGGCCCTCCTCGATGCATATAAGTTACTTATTACAGTACAGTACATGTACATACATGCTCACAGCTACTGTAGCAGAGATCAGATACATACAACAGTGTCTCTGAAACTGAAGTGTCCGTCCTTAAGGAGTACTACACGCGTTCTCTGGGGCAGTTGTGTGTGTGTGTGTGTGTGTGTCGGTCACCATCATCACGTGCTAGCTAGCTAGCTGCCACGACCCGGACTTTATTACTGTAATATTCAGACGCACACTAGCTCCACAGGAATTTAGAGTTGTGTGCTGCTAGCTCCGGCCAGTTAAGATCGGAGTAGAATAGATAGATCAATGGCCGACAACAGCCACATGTTGTTGTGAACGTGAAGCGCGCTGGGAAATACTCCCGGCCATTTCACAGCCACACTTTCGTAGGCGGAACCTTGGAAAAAGGATAATGGGGGAGAGATGAGGGTAGTAGCTAGCGCGCGACGTAACGCCACCCACACGTACGCGTCATATATAATGGTGTCGGTTTCTCGCTAGCTGATGCATGCATGCTCGCTCTAGGCTCTAGCTTAGGAGACGACTACACACTTAGTCGATCGGTTGCATACTTGAATTTCCGTGGACGACAACACTTCCATCCATCTACATGACTACATCTAGCATCTATACTAGTCCAATTTCTTCTTTTTACTACTAAATTATAATCATACTATCCTTATTACTAATAATCTAAAAAAAGTGCCAATTTGGAACCACGAACTGAACTGAATGAGAGCAAAACAATGCAAACTGAATGATGCAATTGCAGCTGGGCATGGGGAGCGCGGTGGAGACGCTATGCGGGCAAGCGTACGGCGCGCACAAGTACGACATGCTAGGAATCTACCTACAGCGCTCCACAGTCCTACTCATGGCAACAGGTCTCCCACTGGCGGTCCTCTACGCCTTCTCCCGTCCGATCCTGGTCCTCCTGGGCGAATCCCCGGCGATCGCCTCAGCGGCGGCCGTGTTCGTGTACGGCCTGATCCCGCAGATCTTCGCGTACGCGGCCAACTTCCCGATCCAGAAGTTCATGCAGGCGCAGAGCATCATGGCGCCCAGCGCCTACATCTCCGCCGCCACGCTCGCCGTCCACCTCGTCCTCAGCTACCTCGTCGTCTACCAGTTCGGACTCGGACTCCTTGGCGCCGCGCTCATGCTTAGCCTCAGCTGGTGGGTTATTGTGGCTGCCCAGTTCGTCTACATCGTCACCAGTCACCGGTGTAGACTCACCTGGACGGGGTTCTCCTGGCAGGCCTTCTCCGGGCTACCTGGATTCTTTAAGCTCTCGCTTGCCTCTGCTGTCATGCTCTGCCTTGAGACGTGGTATTTTCAGATACTTGTGCTTATCGCGGGACTACTCAAGGATCCTGAGCTTGCATTAGCGTCACTCTCTGTCTGGTACGTAAGGATTTGCAGTTGGCAGTTGTATATGAGTATTAATTGTTGATGACAAGAAGCAATAACTACTGATGACTTGCATTGTTTGGTTGCACTGCAGCATGACAATCTCAGGGTGGGTGTTCATGATATCAGTTGGGTTCAATGCAGCAGCCAGGTAAAGAAAAATTAATACTATTAAAAACAGAGAGATGAGATCCCCTTCCCTATTAATTCTGAATTTCTGATGAAAGGAAAAAAAAAACCTTAGCATTTCCAGTTCCATTTCCAACAATGCAATGCAAGTTAACTAGTACGTAAAACTGAACTGAACTCTGTTAATTAATTTCTTGGGACAGTGTAAGAGTGAGCAACGAGCTCGGTGCCGGCAACCCAAAGGCCGCGGCGTTCTCTGTGGTGGTAGTCACACTGGTCTCCTCCGTCCTCTCCGTCCTAATCTCCATCGTCATCCTGCTGTGCCGGGACTACATCAGCTACATCTTCACCGACGGCGACGACGTGTCGCAGGCGGTCTCCAAGCTCACCCCGCTGCTGGCGGTCACCCTCATCCTCAACGGCATCCAGCCCGTCCTCTCAGGTCAGTATGTAGTAGTCTCTCTGTAGTCGATCTCTGCATATACATATAACAGCAGTACAGTACAGCACAGCACATTGCATTGCTCATACATGGCACATTTGTTTACTTATTAACTGATGAAGCCTCCATGCATTCTACAGTAGTATATATGACACACTGATACAAATACTAATAAATCAATCTAGTGAATGAATATAATAAATACAGGGGTCGCTGTGGGGTGTGGATGGCAAGCGTTCGTCGCATATGTCAATGTCGGCTGCTACTACATCGTCGGCATCCCCGTAGGGTGCCTCCTAGGATTCTATTTTGAACTCGGAGCAGCGGTACGTACAAATAATACAACATCATCTGCGCATCAAGCGTGGTTCTTCGTCGATTCGTCTTGACGTTTAAAACAAACATCAGGTGTTCGATATAATGATTGCATATATATATATATATATATATATATATATATATATATATATATATATATATATATATATATATATATATATACATGATTGCAGGGTATTTGGAGTGGTATGATTGGGGGCACCTTCATACAGACCTTGATCCTGGTGTGGGTTACATACAGGACCAACTGGACCAAAGAGGTACAGTACAGATTGCAACAACTTAATTTGGTCTTGTACATGTATGCGTACATTAAAGTTTTCCACAACTAATTGTTCACCAATAACCTTCATATATAGAGAGATAACTATTCTAATGAAATCCATTACAAATATCCAGTATATATCCTCCAAAGTTGTAATAATACGTAGTACTGCCACAAATTTTGTACGAAATGATAATTCATCCATCCAGTTTTTCAGTGCTAGCTTGCCCTCTTATCCATTTCTATATGTATTGAGATGAATTCATTCCGAATCTCTCTTCGACGAATGCAGGTTGAAGAGGCACAAAAAAGATTAAACAAATGGGATGATGGCAAGGCTCCTCTATTGTCAGCATATGAATGAAAAAAGTCTTCTCTGTTGCCAAACCAAGAATGGGACATGGATATCAGCTGTAGTGATGCCCCTCGGCAGGCTGAGCAGAGACGGAATTCGATGTCAAGTAGCAATTCCATATCCTGAAATGTGTAGAAGGAGATGGCCGAAATTTCAAATATTATTCTTGCATCGCACTCAATTCAATTTTATGTTCCATCTATATCATCGTTCACCGATGTGACTGCATTGCAGTCAGTGATAATTTTTGATGAAACTCGTGGAACAAAAGTGGGTTGCTATCTATTGATGACGTTGGAACACATAGCTAACCAAATTCGCTAGTGGTACTTGTGCAGTTTTTGTGCTCAAAGCTAGCATTACATTGTCATGCAGCAGGAGTATGTTGTATATTGTAGACAATATACATACTCATGCAGTTTTGGAGCAAGCATAAAACTAGGTGACTGGAAGGGTACAAGTGCTAAATGTCATCTATATCCAAGAACAGAGTATATATCAGTGGACAGATTAGCTGCTAAGAGCCTAGGATAGCTCTATGGAGCAATACTAGTGGTAAGGTCTGGATGGAGTGGGCAAGTTCGCTCCTGACCGCTCGCTCGCTCGGGTGTCTTGTCACGTCAACTCGCAAGGGGAGCGGGGTGGGTCGGGAGTGCTGGTTTGGTGTAGTCGAAAATGCAGCGCAACATGGGCTTGTGAACACCGGGCTTATCCCCGCCGTTGGATCGATTGGTCTGGTCCCATCTGTAGCAGGTTTGCTCTATTCTCTTTTGTCGCATGTGTGGAGGGTATTTTGGTTTGCCAAATCATTCTCAGGTTCCTTTCCCTATACCCTGTCGTGCCTCTTCAAAATGCAGAGGACCAACTTCTCGTCTGGCCATGGCTCCGCCTCCACTAGTGCCGCCAGGAGTATGTTGAGATAACTGTATATCGTAGACAATATATATTCATGCAGTTTTGGAGAAAGCATAAAACTAGGTGACTGGAAGGGTACAAATGCTAAATGCCATCTATATCGAAGAACAGAGTATATCCGCGAGCTTAGGATAGCTCTATTGAGCAATACTAGTGTGGTAGGGTGTGGATGGAATGGGCAAGTTCGCTCCTGGCCGCTCGCTCGCTCGGGTGTCTTGTCATGTCAACTCGCAAGAGTCATGGGGTGGGTCGGGAGTGGTGGTTTGGTGTAGTCGAATATGCAGCGCCACATGGCCTCGTGAACAACAAGCTTAACCCCGCTGTTGGCTCGATTGGACTGGTCCCATCTATAGCAGGTTTGCAAGAACAAAGTATATCCGTGGACAGTAGTATTATAATTTACTCGTGACTAACCCATTAGGATCACTAGTCTAATAATGTGAACACACTAATTCCTAGATTAATTAGCACATACTTCAATTAGATGCAGATGTGCCTCTTGAATCAGCCTCCTACTCCTTGGTGGAGTAGCAGAGGACGTCAATCTTCAAACCGTCTGTCGTGCCTCCCTGATCGGTGGGTTAAGGGTGTGGATGTTCACGCTAGAAAATACTAAACCTTAGAAGCTACACAATCCCCTTTCTTATAGCACAACATCAATGAAACAGTCGCACGTCCAATCAATATGCTTTAGTTAGAGGTAGTTAGTGGACCCATGGCCCCTTAGAACTTGGTCATTAGATGACTTAGCTAAGATTAGCTGCTAAGAGCGTATAGGCCGAGATCAACTCTAGCAAGATTAGCTGCTAAGAGCGTATAGGATAATTCTATGGAACAATACTAGTGGTAGGGTGTGGATGGAATGGGCAAATTCGCTCCTGCCCCTAGGCTCGCTCGGGTGTCTTGTCACGTCAACTCGCAGGGAGAGCGGGGTGGATCGGGAGCGGTGGTTTGGTGTAGTCGTAAATGTAGCGCCACATGGACTCATGATCATTGGGCTTATCCCTGTCGTTGGATCAATTGGGCTAGTCCCACCCGTAGCAGGTTTGCTCTATTCTTTTTTGTCATATGTGTGGTGCGTATTTTGGTCCGCCAATTCTTTCTTGGGTTCCTTTTGTTGGGAATATGCCCTAGAGGTAATCATAGAGATGATGTATTCCTTGTATCCATGACATGTTATGAATATCCATTAAAGACAACTTGTATCGATTAGCAATTATGTGAATTGCTTGTGAAACTTTTTTACTAGTATGGTTATTATAAAAGTTGTCCCTGATCGGAGTTCGTGCAAGAATGCACATGAATATTAGATCAACACATTATTAGTTGATGACTATGTTTCACAAGTCATGGACATGAGATGTCAAACTAATAATGTGGGCACATGTAGGACATGGTGCTGGACAGACCCAATATGAGATTGTCTCTATACACATTGTGTACGTTATGTCCTTAGACCTGAGATTGTCATATGTACTCAAGATGTGAAACGACCTACCCTAGGACTACCAAACGCTACTCCGTGACTGGGTAGTTATAAAGGTGGCTTTTGGGTTTGTCGGGAAACATGTTGTGAGTCATAGTCAATCAAGATGGAATTTGCCACTCTCCTTATGAGAGAGATATCACTGGATCACTCAAATGATTAGATCATGAAATGCATGGCCATACTTGGGTTAAGTGTTAACCCACGAGTTGAACCAAATATCATGAGGCAAAGGAATAATATGTATATTGTATTGTGGTGGTTCGTCTGATATGATCATAGCGTATGCATAGGAGTTGACACGCCTTGCTAGAGGCCGCTATCAACTATTGGTCGAATAAGAGTACTTGGGCCATGTCTATGTGTGCGTGAGCCCATAGGGTCGCATGCTTAAGGGGCTTGAAGCCTAATTCGGGTTGGACTAGGTTTAGGGTTACTAATGGGCCTCCAACGTGGGAGCTCATTAGGACGCCTATATAAGAAAGGGGAGGCGCGGGGCGAGTTAGACTTACGTCCTTTTGGCAGCCGCTATCGCCCTCCCCACGCTCGCGCCTAGTACTCCTCGCGGACCTAGCAGTCCGGAGGCATGACGCTTCTTCCCTGCACGTGTGGGATTCCTCGGAGGTGCTGCATCTGGAGCACAAGGAAGAACCGCGAGTAGGAGACGTTGAGACAGACGACCTCGCAACTGCACGGCACTGCTGCGACGCGCACGGCTGCACCAAGTCGCTTCTGCTGCACCTGCGCGTCTAGTGGTAACCCCGTGATCTATAACTAGCACTAGTTCCTGGTTTATGGGGTAGAAAAATTTTGTTTTCCGACTAGCGTAGCAACCTCATAACCTTACAATGGTATCAAAGCCATTAGTTGTCTCGTTATACTTTCGGGTGTGTGCATATGGAGATATTCATGGTTTTGGATCAATCTCTGATCATGGTTCGTGATCTTGCCACGTTGGTATTGTAACAATCTATTCGTACCGGTCGGGATTCCACCATCCGAGTTAAGTGATACATGTAAACCCAATTACGGTGAGTTGGAGATCAATAAGATTGATCGAATCGGACCTAGGTCAAGTTCCAAGCGCATGAGATGCTGAGGTGGCGGCGGATAGGATCCGCCGTCGGAGAGAAATTTGCAGAAAAGTGTTGTTCGATAAAACGGCCATAACTTTTGCATAGGACCTCGGAACGAGAAAAACCTTACACGAAAATCGTGCGCCGAAAAAAATTTCGACGGTTTCGGCGAAAATTAGATTTGCGAAATTCGGCCTAGAAAATTGAGTTTTTGGCGTTTTAAGTTTAGACGTCAGAATCGGTTAACTCTGTTTTGCAGGTATTCATGATTGGTATAGCCCTTATGTGTATGTGATGCATGTATGTAATTAATTCATGGCTTGCATGTCATGATTAAGACAATATGGCTGGAGCCACAAATATTGTCAATTCATATGTAATGGCCTGCGTGCCAATCTGTGATGATCCTACGACTATGTAATTTTATTGCACTATGTTACAGTAGTGATAGATAGTTTTGGTGGACTCATCATCGAGGATGACATACTTCAATCATGGAGATGGCGATCACCATGATGAACAGATTGGTGGAGATGGAGATCTCCAAAGGAACAATGGGCTTGAAAAATAGGTGGCCACGCCATCCTCATCCAACCTGTTGCACATTGGACAAATTGTGTCTATCTTCATCCCTCTTCTTGCCATATTCCGTCGAAACGCCAAACTATTGTGTGCCAGTCGCCACAAAAACATCTGACCTTATTTGGGACTTCCGGGCTCCAAATTTTATCCCACCAAAAAGACTCTCTATGGTCTGTAGCTTCATTCGACCCAGAAGTAACTTTGCCCAACTCGTTTTCTCTTCGTTGTATAGCCAATCTATAGGCCGATTTCACAGTAAGTAAGCACTTCTTATCAAAATGCCATGCAGGCTTGTCTTCTAAATCCCAATTCACCCTCAGCCCAAGAATTGCTTGGGCGTCAAAATCTAAGAAAGTGTCCTCCACCAAAATTTCATCCCATGAGTTTGTTCCTGGATTTATTAGTTCTGAGACTCGAGTCAGCAAGGACCCCCTCCTACAGGTCACTGGTCTCCTCGTGCTACCATGCGGGATCCACGGATCATTCTAGATATGCACTGAATCACCATTGCCAACCCACCAAATTATTCCCTCATTCAGAAGATCCACCCGTTTCAGAATACTTCGCCAAGTGTAAGATATCCCATCCCTTGCTCTGCATTGCAGTATATTACCATGTGGGAAATATTTTGCCTTGAGAACCTGACCACAAAGGGTATCTGAACTGATAAGAAGTCTCCATGCCTGCCTCGCCAGCATAGCGGTGTTAAAAAGGTAGAGATCCCGGAAACCCAGCCCACCCTTCTTCTTTGGCAAGGTAAGTTTCTCCCATGCTAGCCAATGCACTTTATTCTCTTTATCATTTTGGCTCCACCACCACCGGCCAATCATCGAGTTTAGCTCATCACACAACCCTTTAGTTAGATCAAAGCATGACATTGCATATGTTGGTATTGCTTGTGCCACTGCCTTTACTAAGATTTCCTTTCCAGCCTTTGACAAAAGTTTTTCCTACCATCCTTGGATTCGCATCCACACCTTCCTTTTGATGAATTCAAACGCTTTCTTCCTTGATTTACCAATGGATACCGGCAGCCCCAAGTATCTTTCATTTTTTGCTTCTTGCAAAATATTTATAGCCTGTTGCACCTCATTCTTGTCTTCAATCTTTGTATTTGGGCTGAACAGGATAGAGCATTTATCTCGGTTGATCACTTGTCCTGAGGCGTTCTCATATGCTACTAAAATTCTACTCAGCTCTTGTGCATCACCCCTGCAGGCCCGCAAAAGTACCAGCGAGTCATCCGCAAAGAAGAGATGAGCAATTCTTGGAGCCTCGCTGCAGACCCTTATGCCCTCAATTCTTCCCTCAGCTTCAGATTTTTGCAACATCGCCGATAAACCCTCCGCACAAATAAGAAACATGTAGGCTGATAATGGGTCCCCTTGACGAAGACCTCTCTGTGGGAATATGCGAGTTGTGTACTCCCCATTGACTTTGATGCGATAGCTCACAGAATTAACACACTTCATCACCTGACTCACCCACTGTTCTGTGAATCCTAGCTTAATCATCATCCTCTCCAAAAATATGGCACTCCACCCGATCATAGGCCTTACTCATATCCAACTTGATAGTTGTTATTCCATTCTTTCCTTTCCTTCTTTGGTTCAAGTAGTGTGTGAGTTCATATGCCAATAAAATGTTGTCTGTTAGGAACAAAGGCACTATGTGTCTGAGAAATGATATCTGGCAACACCACTTTCAGTCGATTAGCAAGCACCTTTGAAATGAGTTTGTACACCACATTGCATAGACTAATTGGCCTCAGATCTTTTAGCTTCTCCGGAGCCTTTATTTTGGGGATAAGGACAATAATAGTGTCATTCCACCCCTGTGGCATTGTGGCTCCATTTAACACAGCCAGAACCTCCTTTTCACTTTTTCTCCAACCAGGGACCAAAATTTCTTGTAAAATACAACTGGAATCCCATCAACACCAGGTGCTTTGAGATCTCCCATGTCTTGCAGAGCACCCCACACTTCCTCACTTGTAAACTGCGAGGTGAGGTTGTTATTCATTTCCTCTGTCACATGCCTCTGGACACAGTCAAGCACCTCCTCAACATGTGAACCTGCAGTGGACCTAAAGAGTTGTTGATACTGGTTAGTAATAAAGGTTTTTAACTGCTCCCCCGCCACCACTCCGCCTCCATCCACCTTTAGCTTGTCAATTTTATTTCTCCTTTTCCTCTCAGAAGCTTGGGCATGAAAAAAATCAGTATTTCGATCTCCTTTGACCAGCCATGTGGAGTGTGCTCTCTGCTGCCAATAGGTGTGATGTTGGTCCAGCAGACGCTCAAGCTTGTATCTCAATAAGTGCTCATGATTGACTTGCTCTTGGGAAATATCCTAGCGTCTGCATCTCTCTAGATCGCGCTTTGCCTTCTTTATCCTCCTCCCTAGAGCCCCAATGACATTTCGGTCCCAATCCCACAGGTCCTTTAAGACTTGGCTTTGAATCTCCATGAGGCTAACATCGCCTCCATTTATGGCCTTCTCCCACGCCTCCACCACCCGTTCGGCACATTCCTCTTCTTCTAGCCATCTCGCCTCAAATTTCATCATTATGGGGCGGTGGTCGGAGTGCCTTGGATCGCCATTAATTACTCGAACCAGCGGGAAGCGAGCACACCACCCACTGTTTGCCACAGCTATGTCCAACCTTTCTTTTGTATAGCTAGACGCTCTATGGTGATGATTCCTCCACGTGAACGCATCACCCACAAAACCAAGGTCATGTAGATCACAGTCCTCCAGAGCTTCTCTGAACATCGCCATACAACTTTCTGGTCGTACAACCCCACCTTCTTTCTCACAATTGAACAAAATTTCATGAAAATCTCCACAGCACAGCCATGGAAGCACGCTGCGGTGCTTCAAAATCTTTAGTAACCTCCAAGTCTTCTCCTTTTCCTTATTATTTGGCTCATCGTAAATTCCAGTGAACCTCCAAAAGAAACCATCCGACTCCTTTATTTTCGCATCAATATGGTATCTAGACCAACTTAGAACAGTCAGGTTCACCTCCTTTTTCCAAAATAAAGCCAAACCACCACTCGCCCCCACACTGTCCTTGACTACCATGTTAGGTAAGTTCAAGTGACACTTAAACCTTTCCATCCACCGTTTATCATGCTTTGTTTCTGAGAGAAACGATACATCGGGATCCTCCTTCTTCTGGACATCCAGAAGACCGCGAACTGTCGGGCCATTCCCCAATCCCCGGCAGTTCCAAGCCACAAGCCTCATCTGGACTGGCCGGGCTGAAACGCCAGCCCTGCCGTCAAAGAACTACCCCCCTCCATGTCCACCATCAAAGAGTCATCCTGAAGCTTAGGCTTCTTCTGAACTTCTCCCTCCGCCCAAACTTCTCCCTCCATGTCCAAGCAGGCAATTGCACAAGCTGATTAGCTTCTTTATTAGAAGGTTGGGCTCCTGCTTGAATGTTTCCCCGTTGTTGACGACTTGCTTGCCCCAAGCAGGCGCCCGAGGAAACTGTTGCTTGAGTATGTAGCGAGAGCAGTCGTGGTGTTGGATCATTCAATGAGACTTGGAGATGAACGCCCGAGCGAGTCGTGATCACCTGACGCTGAAGAACGACTTCACGAACTACAGGCGCCGAGCGCCGAGCGCCTTCGTCTGACGTCTCCACGCTGACCGCTGGCCGGGCACCGGGTCCTGAGCTTGTTTGTCATCTACAGGCGCTGGTCCAGCCGGTCCTAATGAGATGGCGTCGCATCCTGGCCGCGCACAGTCGGTGCACCTGGGGCTTGTTTGGTTTGTATACTGGAAAAGTTGTTTGGCCCGGGAAAAGATCTCAGGCGTTCATTTTTGTATGCCTATAGCTGAGATGGCTGCATGGTTTGGCCTCGCCTGGTCTTCCCAGGCCAGTATATCAACTATCAACTAAACAAGCCCTGCATGCCGTCTCTTTTACTTTTTACTTTTTAGCCCTGTCTTCGAAAGATTTTCTCAAATAGACCCTTGCCGGAAAGATTTCAGAATATGGACCCTCAGCTCGGCGCCACTGTTAACAACTCGGCGGCAAGGTTACACGTCTCGGCGCCACTGTGTTTGGCGCCGTTTTAGCTCCCGCGGAGGAGGACGTGGCGCACACGTGGCACAAATCTCGGCACCATAGTGACTGGCGCTGAGTTGTTAACAGTGGCGCCGAACTAAGGGTTCATATTCTGATATCTTTCCAGCAGGGGTCTATTTGAGAAAATCTTTCGAAAAAAGGGTTAAAAATGAAAATGATAAAGACGGTCCTGCAGGCAACATCGAAAAAGAAAAAGAAGCTCCTGCAGGTGTAGAGCATCGTGTCTGGCATTTCTAGAACATACACGATTTACTATGCCACAGAATTCGCAGTAGCAGGTCACAGTGCACGGGAGCAAAAAGACTATTCTTCCAACTTGTTTCAGTTTATTTCACCTTATTTCCTCAAGCTTTATTTAGATGTATATGTAGATTGAAGTGTAAATTGATTAGTTTAAATACACTTCAACACATTAGGTTAAAGAGATACATGGACATTGAAACAAACCCTCAGAAGAGTCATTAGTCCCCTTCTTGAGAATTTCAATTGAACCATTTCAATGTAAATCAAGCTAATAACTACTATGGCAATCTTCGGCACCATGCATGACATCCGTGTAACTTTCAATCTTCCGCCAAAAGGGGCTTCTTTTTGTCATCCCATTTATTTAGCCTCATGCGCGCTTGTTCTACCTATAATACGATACAAAGTTAAATGTGTTATGCATCAGTAACAGCAAAATATTGTTTCTTTATCCAAATAACTCATGGCCATTATATTGTCAGTAAAATACATGTATAGAACCAAATATGTTGTCGTCATGGTTTTGAGATGTTAACTCTGAACCTTCATTTGCATATATATATATATATATATATATATATATATATATATATATATATATATATATATATATATAAGTAACTTGGATAAAATATATATATATATCCAAGTTACTGATGACACAAAGTTTTAATTCAATATAAAATACATAAATTGCAATATGCATGTATACTCCATCTGATTCTAAATATAGATTGATTCAGGGTTTTAGTTGGTCAAACTTATTTGACTTGACCAATTAAATATATATAAAGAACATATAGAATAATTGGCGACACGTGATTGATGATGGTACTAGATTCATCATGGAAAATCTTCTCAGTGCTATATATATTCCAAAAAGGTTGTATAAGTCAAAGTTTCATACTGAAATCGGTTATATATGTGGCTAATTTATCAAAAGGGCTTATATTCAGAATAAAAGGGTGTAATTAAAGAATTTGTTCCATGCATGTCCTTTTAAAAGTAATTGCATATATAAGATTGTGAAAACTTTGCGAACCTCTTTTTTCCAATCGGCGCGAAGTGTGACCCAGATTAGAATAAGCGTCTGAACAATCAATCCACATATCATTCCACCCCATATTCCCTGCATGTGTACATGTTAGTTGCAGTTATATATCTCCTTGAACAAAACACGTACACAGGATAGTTGAGAGAGTTGGATCAACTTTACCATGGCACCTAGATCAAAGTAGAATCCCAAAACGCAGCCAAGCGGGATCCCAATGCCGTAGTAGCAAGCGATGTTCACATATGCCACGAACGCTTGCCAACCGCAGCCAACCGCCACACCTGCAAAAGAAAAAATAAATAAAAGATCAGTGCCATCTTTTCACCATTGAAGCCACCAGTCGATTAAGTGCCTCTTTAGGAGGGATTCCCTCTGCTCCGGATCCTCTACCATCGTCATTGTTCTTTTACCGTTCATGAAATCTCCTTTTCTCTTTCCTTTTGCTCTCTGTCACTGACACAAAAGCAGGGGTTGGAGCCAAATAATTATAGCTTCTCTGATTTGTATTCGCTCTCTAAGAGAAAGGAGGAGAGAGAGAAAATTAGCTCTTATGAACAGCACCACCGCATGCAATGTTTTGGCAGTGAGAATCTAGATCCGTTGGGAGCCATACCAAACGCACAGCTAGTAAGCCAAACCCAAACAGTACTAGGAACTGCTGGATGCTAATGAACACCGCCACTATGGAAATTTAAAAATGATTTTATGTATATGGTCCAATGGAGAAAAATAAATTAAAGTTACTACTTTTTTTTTTCATTCCAAACATATTCATCATTTTGGTTTCTCTAGATTTATACTCTCCAGCCTTCGTCTCAAAATACTTGACTTTATAGCATTCAAAGTTTTTACCATAATACTTAACACTTTAGCCTAACATGCAGGTTCCTTCCACAACCATGCCACACGCATCAGTCCATCCATCTACGTTGTTTCCATTCAGTGGCCTGATAAGGTGAATAAAAAAGGGAAAAAATTCTCGTGTGGTAGGAGGGAGGAGCCTTATCTCTTTCCATTGTGATTTCCTAGATCGCACACAATACTCGCACCATCCATTCCGATTTCTCCCAAACGCAACTACGCAAGGGCGGCGAGATATGATCCACTTCCCTCCCATTATTCTACGTCATCCTCTCGGTGGCTAGCAGCTAGCAAGATGCATGTCAAGGTGGTGCGGTTAGAGAATGAAACCAAGGCAGATCGGTCCAACACCAATGCGCAGGTCTGGATGCATGTTTAATTCGATAGATCCTACAACGTCATCTGTTATGGGACATAGGAGAAATTTTTTACCACTAGCTGAGAAATATATAGGACGTCTTCCCTTATGTGCATAATTGGACATAGTGTATATGTATATATATAAAGTTGTGTAAGAAAAAACAACAAAATGGTTTTCAATTGTGAACGTCATACTAGACATATAGGAGTAGGATTATATAGTAATGTATATATACCAGATAGGACGGGCTGAATGCCGTTGAGCAGGATGGTGACGGCGAGCAGTGGCGTCATGGTGGACACGGCGCGCGCGACGTCATCCCCTTTGGTGAAGACGTAGCTGATGTAGTCGCGGAGGCACATGACGATGATGGCTATAACGGACGCCACCGCCAGCGACAGCGCCGTCACGACCTTGACAGAGAAAGATGTCGCCATGGGGTGCCCGGCTCCGAGCTCGTTGCTCACCCTCACGCTGATCGAAAAACGTGGGGGTGATCTAGTTGAGTGCAGCAGTAGTGTGCTAGATCGATGTACAAAGTTAGAGGGTACGTACCTAGCAGCAGCGTTGAAGCCTACCGACACCATGAACACCCACCCTGATATGGACATGCTGATCGATATAGTAGCATATTATATTCTTCATCCAAACAAAACATGTCAGTAATTAATAATTGCTGTACCAATTAGCAGATGAACATACCAGACTGCAAGAGAATCAAGGGCGATCTCGGGGTCCTTGAGCAACCCAGCAATGAGGACAGTGATCTGCGTGTACCACGTCTCGAGGCAAAGCATGACGGCCGACGCTGACGAGAGCTTGAAAAACTCGGGCAAGCCGGAGAACGCCTGGCAAGAGAATCCCGTCCACGTCCGGCGGCACCTCCGTGACCTGACGATGTACACGAACTGGGCAACAACAATGATCCACCAGCTGAGGCTGAGCACGAGCGACGCGCCCAGCAGGCCTAGCCCGAGCCTGTACACCACCAGCCAGCTGAGCGCCACGTGCACGGCCAGCGTCGCCGTCGAGATGTAGGCGCTGGGCGCCACGATGCTCTGCGCCTGCAAAAACTTCTGGATCGGGAAGTTGAATGCGTACGCGAAGATCTGCGGGATGAGCCCCACCACGTACACCCGCGCCGCCTCCGCGATCCGCTCCGGCTCCCCTAGGAGCAGCAGGAGCTGCTTCGAGAACACGTAGATGACGGCCAGCGGGACGCCGGTGGCGGCGAGCAGCACGACGGAGCGCTGCATGTAGATGCCCAGCATGTCGTGCTTGTGCGCGCCGTAGGCTTGCCCACACAGCGTCTCCACCGCGCTGCCCATGCCCAGCTGCAGCGCAACCGAATGTTCAGTGAAGAAATCAAGGTGCAAATATGTGTATGCAAAATACATTGATTATTACGACGTACCATGAGGCCGTACGCGAAGACCTGGATCCCGACGTTGCCGAGCGAGGCGGCGGCGAGCTCGAGCGTGCCGAGCTGCCCGCAGAAGATCCTCGTCGAGAGCGACATGGAGTAGTTGATCATGTAGACGGCCACGGCTGGCGCGGCCAGTGCCAGCAGCAGCCGGAGCTCCACCCGCGCCGCGCGCGCTAGCCGCTGTGCACGGGGCATCGACTCGTCGGCGAGGATACGCTCCAGCTGCGCGCTCACCCCACCACCATGCCCGCTGCCAGCTTCTTCGCCCGGATGCGCCACGGTGACGACTTCTCCGCCGCCGCCATCTGCCGACAGGAGGAGCGGCGTGTTCTGATCGCTCGCCGTGCCCATAGCTAGCTGGTGAGGTGAGGTGAGCCGCGCGCGCCGTCGATGGATGGACTCGCTCGCGCTATGGATGCAAGCTGTGTCTGTGTGTCTATATGCTTCTGCAGCTTTCAGCACAGCTCTACAGACACGCGTGATAGCTGTTGGTTGTCGTGGTTCTATATATGCCATATTCGTTCGTTCTGTTCTGTGCATCTGCATCCGACCAAGCGGTGCATATGCAAGGCCGGAGGGGTAGCTGGCTGTATAGAGACTAGAGAGATATTTCCCCGTTGTTTTGGTACTGATTATTTGTTCCATGGCTCCTCATCAGATCCGTCGCTGTCGCCATGCAACACAACAAACAAAGTGCAAAGGGAATAAACTGCATGCAAACCCGATTTATGTATCCCAAACACAACTTTGTTTATTGTTGAAAAAAAAATTAGCCTTGGATTTTTGGATTTTCCAAATCTTTTTTACCTCTTGGCAAAAAATAAAATTCTAACTAGAGACAATCTTGCTAAGAGTAGGGAAGTTGCAGAAAAAACTTATTTTGCAGATAAAACTTATTCTTTCTGTGAAGAACATTAATCTGTGAATCATCTTTTTTTAAATGTTGTGGCTAAAAGTCTTTGGCCTGTAATTGGGGAAGTCCTTGAGATGGATAGAGTGGGATTTTGAAACAGTTGCAACCTTATGGATTGCAAATAAAAAACATATTTGCAATAACATTATATCTTCTGTTGTCCTATGGTCTCTATAGAATTTTCGTAACAAAATGTGTTTTCAGGGTCTAGTATGGACAGGAGAGAAAGAACTAAAGCTAAGAGTTTAAAAAATACTGAGAAAACGGACACCTATGTTCAACTGGCTTTGTCGGTGGAGCAGATAAGTCGGAAGCTAGAGATAAAAGCTCATCTACCACCCAGAATCTACTGGGATGGGATGGGGTGGTTCAGAAAAGTTGGGAAACATTAGCTTCTCAGTCTTCCGTGCAGATCTCACTCGTTGCGATTTCGCTTAGTCTGCATTCGCGGAATTGTAATGATGATGCTGAAACTTCTTAAACTTGTGTGTGTCGTGCTCTTTTTGGCGTGCGCGCCGTTACGCTGATGCTAAACTATAAAACTCTGAATATCGCTTTATGAAAATAAAGCGAGAGAAACCTCTTTGTCTAAAAAAAATGTTGGAGGAAAACTCAAATTCGTGGTACTCAAGTGAACAATTAGTTAAGGGATTAATCTAGCCTTGATCACACGTGTCCTAGCACCAAAGTACCTACGAAATTTCATCACAAACCCAGCTAAAACCGACGAACAAAAAATCACTAAGAATAGCTTCGAAAATGATAGAAAAATAATAACTATAGATTTGTAGAGCGTAACATGTCAAGTACAAAATTCTCGAACGCAGCGGAGCACGAAATCAATTATGAGGTCGTAATACAAGCCACTCCTAATAGATTTTAAAACATAAGATAGCAAAAAGCTTAAAAATAAGAATCACTCAATTTTTTTTTAACCTTAGCCTACTCTAAACACCACCCAAATAATAGTTGTCCAGCTAGCTCATTTACACACACATATATAGCCGTCAAAATATAGAAACACCCTTACATAGAACATACAACCAAAATACCTTTAAGGGTAAAGTTGTCCAAGTTTTTTACAATAGATCCAATGGACCCGACGTCTTCTTGACTTCATTGCGCATCAACACAGGCTTCCAGATGCCATCACATGTCCGCTGCCACTCTCAATTTTGAGGCCGGAACTGGTCAAACCCGTTGATGGTTTTGAGGCTCAAATCACAAAACCATCCACATCTGGTTTTGAGTCCCAAACCAGCAAACTCTCCACATGTCGTTTTGAGACTCAAACCATGAAACTGTTCATCCCGATTTTGAGAACCAAGTTAGCAAATCCTCATGCACGCCCTCGCTAAGCGTGACTAACCAATGTATGCATGTGTCTTACGACTCCTACCTCCACCAGGCTTGACACCTTTACCTTCGTTCTTGATTTGATCGTTGCCATCTATATCTACTATGTAGATGTGTCTCCGGACTCCGCCAAGTGCCACAATGCTATCGTTCTCCTCCTTAACTTGGTCGACGTTGTCTTCAACACCAATGTACTCTTGCTTGTTGATATTCCCAAGTATCAACCATCACAGTTAGTCTTCCGACGATTGGTCCCTCGGTCCAAACTCACGTTCGTTCTTCACCGCTTCCATTCCATTGGCACAACCCGTCTCTACTTGACCTTGACCATGTTTGTCAATCATCTCTAAGCTCCACACATACACATCAATACAACACAGAGATGTTGCACAACACATTCAACACAACACAACACGTTCGATTAGCTATTAGTATAATCAAGCATTTATTAAATATGACTCAATGAAAAGCCTTGAGCCTCGAACCTCTCACATATGTGTCAATCATTCATCACACACACGTGAGCATTTCTCTACTGTGTAAGAATGGTAATCAGGCGCGGGTTTGGACCCGAAACCAGATTTAGCGTGGGTCTATTTCTGCCCCGGCGGATCTCGGGTTGAGGCTCCGAATCAAGGTGGGGTTCGGAGGAGGGCCTACATTTTGCCCCGCGCGGCCCTACTACGGGGGAAAAGATTGTTTCTTGGGACGACGACGGAGATAGTACTTGTAGACCTATAAAAATTATTCGTCGATCTGTTTCAAAAAAAAATTATTCGTCGTCGATCTCTCTGACATACAACTACTTGATCTAGGCACTTACAGTGGGGTCGTTGTGGTTCCAATCTAAGGCGGCCTGTTCGCTTGACAGGATTATGCACTGTTCTGATAGGATTATACACTGTTGGCTGATTTCTTGTGAGAGAAAAATACTGTTCTGGCTGGATTTAAGCCGGCTGAAAAGCCAAGCGCGAACAGGGTGCTGGTCCTGCTGTCGGGATTTCCAAAGAGATACTGGTCGAGAGTCGAGACTCGAGACTAGGCCTACGTATCTATGACGCACTGAGCAACAAGAGAGCACAATAATAATAGTATTAACTAACCACACAAGACAAGCATGCTTAAGGAAAATAAAAAAACAATTTACAGATGCCGGATCAAATTCACCATTTACCATCTCATCAAAAGCCCAAAAAACAAAAACGCGAAATAGTAAAATGCTCAGTGCTGATAATAAAGTGTGTCCGGCCTCCGGCGTTTGTGTCCCAACGCGGATTTCGTACCTCGGGGGACCCTTTTTATGGTCGTCCGATATTGCATCTAGATTCGGGCTGGTACTAAATAGGAATGGACCGGTATCGTGATTAGCTGACGTGGCTCCAATTATTGGTTGTGCATAGTAGGGGTCCGTGTGCGCGTAGCAGTTTAGCGGCAATGTTGCATTGAGTTTGTGTAAAACTAGGAAGAACACCGCAGAGGAAATGTGTGGTTAGGTTGGATGTGATTTTGGTGTCACCCAGCGGAGGAGACGCTTCGATCACTAAGTTAATACGGCTACTACTAGTGAAGTCTGGATCTGAGTGTGAAGAAGAGGAAGAGGGGACCTGGTGGCGGGAAGATGGAAGGGGAGACGCCATTAGGGAGGTGGAAGAAGAACATGAAGATATGACATGCTGGTAGAACGTTTGTTCAGACTGGGACGAATCACAAACATAGATAAGCGGGTGTGTGCATCGACACGGTGGCGGTGAACTTTGTCCTAGCTGGAAGGCATAGTCTGTGCCACTGCGCTGCATGCGTCAGCGACGACTAGAAACAGTGTGTTGCCGTCCCCCAAGATCCGGGCGCGTCTACCAATCAAGAGCCCCTACCTGTGAAAATGGGGAGGCACATGTCCTTGGGTAGCTTCAAAACATGTCCAAAACCTCCTGTAGCACAGTCTGGCCGACAAGTGCAGCAGGGGGAGAAGCTCTGACTGGGCCATGTGCACGCATGGCTCTGCTAATCAGAATACGCATAGCTCGTGCTAGCGGGTGCATCCCTCTCGGCATTCTTCTCGGCTTCAAATTCCATCTTGGAGCAAAGGTATGTATACTTCAGTTTCTGCTAGTGACAGACGACTATATATGCTCATACTGCTATCTACAATATGTATCAGAAATGTGGTAGTCATGTGGATAGTTTGTTAACATCGTTAAATGAGCAAATTTACCTGCTCCGATCTTACAGGGAATATGGACTGGGATTCTCGGTGGCACATGCATCCAGACGATTATCTTGTTCTGGATCACTTTCAGGACAGACTGGGACAAAGAGGTATGTACATATATGCGCCAATAAACGGATTGATCAGAGAACCTACTTATATTTGCTGAGAATCAGTCAAGAAGTTAATTTTTTCCATGGTCATTTTAGTATAATCATCAGTATTGTCTTTTTTTAGTAAACACACTCAAAAGAATCTCATATATGTCTTAAATTTTTGGAGAACAACAATAGCATGTATAAAAGAATAGCAACGGCACAAAACGACCTCTAAAAATGGAAGAGTACATCAAACACCAAACTGGTCATCGTCTTCTCTTCAATTGTTTGCTGCTCACCGGAGCTTCAAAATCGAATTGTTTTCTAATGTCACACAGGCGTGTTTTAGCCAACATTTAAACGTACTAGCTAGTAGGAACACATAAAAAGATGATATTAATATAAGTTATCTCACATATGTGATGTTAACCATCCTTTCATTCATCAAATGGTTGAAATTGAGAGTTTGTGTTCTTTGAATTTAAGAAACTTTTTCTAAAGAGGAAAAAAATCAGTTAAGCATTGAGAGTTTGTGGTTCTTCCATGTTTGTGTCCAGGTGGAAGAAGCCAGGAAGAGACTGAACCAATGGGAGGACAAGAAGCAGCCTCTTTTGGTTCCCTCGGATTAACTCATGAGAATTACTTGTGGTTTGTGTGGACCTTCTTCATATGTTTGTTGAAGTGCAATCATAATATATGGTGTTGTCCATTAGCAACACATGCTATTGTTGTAGTGTTGTCAGCTAAGAGTATGAGTGATGTTCAAAACAATTACTTTTTTAACAACCAAATAAATGGATGATCTTGTTTAAAGTTTTCCTTATTAATTAAGGTAAAATCATTACAACTAATTAAGATAAACCCATATAGTCGTCTAATAGAACTATACAAAAATAATGTAAGGAATGTGAACGTCAATCCAAGAACAAGACAAAGGTGAATTGTGTTCTTAAATATTTACTCTAGGGCTCTACTTGATCTCACACTAGGAAATAAACAAACGTACTAGCAATATTGAGAGATCTCTAGTGTTTTGGATAATTGATGAAACCTAAAGTACTAACCTAGCTCTAAGTGTTTGAGTAGGTCTAGTACACACATAGAAGATGATGACAAGTGATGGAGCAAGCAAGGAAGCTAAGTGATTGCAAGAGCTCACACTTGGAGAAGAAGGAAAGTGAAAAGACCCTAAGAAACTCAAGGCAAAGGTATATGTTAGGGCTTTTCTTTTGGTAATCAAGACACCAAGTGGGTGTGATCACATTTAGGTTAGACAACCGTATTGTTAACAGGGGAAATACAAAAGTGATTGCGGTTTGTCGAGTGTCACTAGGTGTTATCTATATTGCATATGCATTTAGGACCTAGTGACATACACCATGCTAATTGACAAGTAAAACATTCCAAGACATGCTCACTAAAGTGGATACTTAGTGCTTGGCACATTGAAGCAAGGGTGGAAAACGAAGAAACAAATTTGGACAAGAATAGGGCGTCGGACGCTGGCGCCGGACGCTGACCAAAGCGCGACGGAGCGTCCGACGGGCAAACCCTAACTACGAATCAGTGCAGACTTGGCATCGAACGCTGAGGAGCATCCGTCGGTAGGGCGACAGACGCGTCCAATGGAAGATGAAACTCTCTGGTCCTCTCTGCTCACAGCAACGGACGCTGAGGAGCGTCTATCGGGTAAGCGACAGATGCGTCCGTCGGAACAAGGAGCTCTCGGGTGCTCTCTGTGTGCTCTCTGCTCGCAGCGACGGACAAGGCGTCGGACGCTGAGAAGACCGGTGTCGGACGCTAGCGAGGAGCGTCCGTCGGTTGAAGGATTTCGAAGACAGGCTCAACGGCTAGTTCTGACAGGGCGTCGGACGCTGCGACGGAGCATCCGTCGCCCCCGTGAAGAGCGTCTATCGCCAACTTAACAGCCCAACGGCTAGAATACTTTGAGGGGAGTTATAAATATGTGTTGGCCGGCTTGGGGTGCTCTCTCTCACACATTTGAACATCTTGAGACCCTATTGAGCTGAGCAAACTCCCTCTCACTCATCTCCATGCTTGGTTAGTGAAAACCCAAAAGAGATTGAGTGATCCAAGTGCATTTTTCATATAGCTTGCATCTAGTGGCACTTGGGAAGCGTTCTCGCTGCGGATTTCTTGTTGCTCTTGGTGATTGTCATCACCTAGACGGTTTAGAGCAGTGGTGGTAGATCGAGAAGTTTGGTGATTGTGCTTCGTCGACTACAAGTTGATTGTGAGGGGTTCTTGTGCCTTCCCCGCGGGAGATCGCAAAGGTAACTTTAGTGGATTGCTCGTGGCGTTTCAATAGCCTCATCTTGTGTTGGTTGTGCGGCACCCAGTGACGGGTTTGGCGTGTCATGCCAATTAGCGCGTGAACCTTCAAGTGAGTGTCTTGCCACAACAGGGACTAGCTAGTTGGCAAACTAGGGAACCTCGGAAGAAAATCAAGTGTCAACCTTGTTGTCTCCTTGTGATTGATTGGTTTTCTTGGTGATCACATGATTGGTTCATCCACTCCTCTCCACGGTGGTATAGTCACCTTTCCCATCTTTGCATTATCTTATTCATACTTGTCCTAGTATATTAGGTTGTGCCTAGAGGGCTACTAGAATTGAGTAGGCATTGTGTGATCCTAGAGCTTATTAGGATAGAAATTGTGGTTAGGTGGCTTGCATCCCCTAGTAGGCTAGTGCAAGTCAAACTTCGCCTCATTGTTATCTAACTTGTTGTTGAGATTGTTTTTAGTTTTCGATTTTAGACTATTCACCCCCCCCTCTAGCCATCACTTAGGACCTTTCAAGTGGTATCAGATCTAGTACACCGTTGATTTGAGGCTTAACAACCTACGGTGTGAAGATGACTCATATCAACAACATGAAGAAACCACCCAAGTTTGATGGCTCAAACTATGGATATTGGAAAGTTAAGATGACCGCTCATATCAAGTCAATTAGCCGGAAAGTTTGGCTTGTGGTGGACAAGAAGTTTGAAGTGGCAAATGAGGCGGCTCCCACTCCACAAGAGGAAGAAAAATTGCAACACAATGATATTGGTCTTAGTGCTATTCATGAGGCACTTGATGAGAAGGTGTTTGAGAAAATCAAGAATCTTGAGAGTGCTCATGAGGCTTGGAAGAAGCTAGAAGAATCATTTGAAGGCACTCAAGCTGTCAAAAGTGCAAAGGCATAGACATGGGAGTTACTTGTGACATTCTTGATGAATCATTTTATTCTCCTATCATTGTTGCTCCCACTAACCCATCTTGTAGCACTATCATTTCTACTTCATCTACTAGTGATGGTTTCACTTGTGATGCCTCACTAATGGTGGAAAATGAAACCCTTAAGAAGGAGGTTACAAAGCTCAATCACTCCTTAGCTAAGGCTTATGGAGGTGAGGACCGCTTGCTTATGTGCTTGGGTATCCAAAGAGCATCTCTCTACAAAGAGGGATTGGGCTATACCCCTAGAAAGGCAAGGCCGCTTTTGCTCCTCACAAGGCTCGTTTTGTGAAGAACACTAGTAGCTATTGCAAGATTTGCAAGCAAGTTGGTCACAATGAGCAAGCATGCAAGAGTAAGAAGGCCAAGCAAGACATATCCTCTATTAGAGTTGATTCATTCTATGTTCTTTCCAAGGGTGCTAATGGTGTTCATGCCAAGTTTGTTGGTGCACCATGGATGGCTTCCAAGAAGTCCATTTGAGTACCAAAAGCCTTGGTAACTAACCTTGGAGGACCCAAGCAAGTTTGGGTACCTAAAAAGAATTGATCTCTCTTGTAGGTCAATTACAAAGTCGGAGGGAGGCATTGGGTGCTTGATAGTGGGTGCACTCAACACATGACCTGTGATGGAAGAATGTTCAACTCAATCAACCAAGATAGTGATCATGGGTTTGATAGTATCACTTTTGGTGACAATGGCAAAGGCAAGGTGAAAGGGCTTGGAAAGATTGCTATCTCCAATGATCTAAGCATTAGCAATGTGCTTCAAGTTGAAAGGCTTGAGTTCAACTTATTGTCGGTGGCCCAATTGTGTGATCTTGGTTTCAAGTGCATATTTGGAGTGGAGGATGTGAAAATCATAAGTGTGGATGGTTCTAATATGATCTTCAAGGGATTTCGGTATGAGAATCTCTATCTAGTGGATTTCAATGCTAGTGAGACTCAACTCTCAACATGTCTCATCACCAAATCTAGCATGGGTTGGTTATGGCATAGAAGGCTTGGACATGTTGGCATGAAGCAATTAAACAAGTTAGTCAAGCATGACCTTGTGAGAGGCTTGAAGGATGTCACATTTGAGAAGGACAAGCTATGTAGCTCATGTCAAGCCAGAAAGTAAGTTGGCAACACTCATCCAAAAAAGAGCATCATGAGTACAAGCAAAGCTTTTGATTTATTGCACGTGGATCTCTTTGGACCAACTACTTATGCAAGAATTGGTGGAAACAAGTATGAATTTGTGATAGTTGATGACTTCACAAGATACACATGGGTATTCTTCTTGAGTGACAAGAGTGACACATTTGATATCTTTAAGACATTTGTCAAGAGGTGCCAAAATGAGTTTGAAACAACTATCAAGAGAGTAAGAAGTGACAATGGGAGTGAGTTCAAGAACACAAGAGTTGATGAACTTTGTGATGACTTTGGAATCAACCATCAATTCTCTGCAAAGTACACTCCTCAATCCAATGGGATAGTTGAAAGGAAGAATAGAACCTTGATTGACATGGCAAGATCAATGTTGAGTAAATACAATGTTAGTCATTCTTTTTGGGCCGAAGCTATCAATACGACTTGCTACTCTAGCAACCGTCTCTATTGTCATGTAATGCTTAAGAAGACTCCATATGAGCTATTGAATGGAAGAAAGCCAAACATTGCTTACTTTCGGATATTTGGGTGCAAATGCTATATCTTGAAGAAAGGAATAAGGCTAAGCAAGTTTGAGAAGAAATGTGATGAAAGCTTTCTACTTGGTTACTCTACATCTAGCAAGGCTTATAGAGTGTGGAACTTATCTAGTGGAATTCTTAAGGAAGTTCATGATGTGGAATTTGATGAAACACAAGGCTCTCAAGATGAACAAGAAAACTTGGATGATGTGAGAGGTGACAAGTTGGTCAATGCAATAAAGGATATGGATATTGGTGACATTAGACCAAGACAAATACAAGATGAAGATGAAGAGCAAGTAACCATTCCAAATGAAGAAGCAAGTAGTTCTCCAACTCAAAATCAAGCAAGTACTAGTGAAGCTCAAGTTCAAGATCAAGATGAAGCTAGTCCATCATCTCCACCGATTGCTCAAGATTCTCTCATGCAAGTCCTCCAACCAACCAACATTGCAAGAGATCATCCTCTAGATCAAGTTATTGTAGGCATTCAAAGTGGTGTTCAAACAAGATCAATATTAGCTTCATTTTGTGAGCATTATTCTTGTCTCATCATTTGAGCCAACCAAGATTGATGAAGCTTTGAAGGATGTGGATTGGATAAATGCTATGCATGAAGAGCTTAAAAACTTCACAAGAAAACAAGTTTAGGAACTAGTGGATAGACCAAAGAGTCATAATGTGATTGGAACCAAATGGGTATTCAAGAACAAGCAAGATCAAGATAGAATAGTGGTGAGAAACAAAACAAGACTTGTAGCACAAGGATACACTCAAGTAGAGGGTCTTGACTTTGGAGAAACCTATGCACCGGTGGCAAGATTAGAGGCAATTAGAATCTTATTGGCCTATGCTTGTGCTCACAAAATCAAGCTCTATCAAATGGATGTGAAGAGTGCTTTCCTCAATGGGTATATCAATAAGGAGATATATGTTGAGCAACCACCAGGATTTGAAGATACTAAGAAGCCCGACCATGTTTACAAGCTCAAGAAGGCTCTCTATGGATTGAAACAAGCACCTAGATCATGGTATGAGAGGTTGAGAAGCTTCCTCCTCTCTAAGGGATTCAAGATTGGTTTGGTTGACACCACCCTATTCACAAAGAAGATTGGAAGTGACTTGTTTGTCTTGCAAATCTATGTGGATGACATTATCTTTGGGTCTACAAATCAAGACTTTTGTGAAGAGTTTGGGGAGATGATGACAAATGAATTTGAGATGTCCATGATTGGTGAACTTAGCTACTTCCTTGGACTTCAAATCAAGCAAATGAAGAATGGCACATTTGTGAGTCAAGTACATCAAGGACATGATGAAGAAGTTTGGATTAGAAGAGGCTAAAGGCATTAGTACTCCTATGGGGACTAATGGACACTTGGATAATGACACAAGTGGCATGATGGTTGAGCAAACACTCTATCGGTCAATGATTGGAAGTCTACTCTATGTGACCGCATTAAGACCGGATGTCATGTTTAGTGTATGCATGTGTGCAAGATTTCAAACATCTCCTAGAGAGAGTCATTTGAAAGCCACAAAAAGAATATTGAGATATCTAAAGCATACACAAGATGTTGGATTATGGTTTCCCAAGGGGTCAAGATTTGAATTAGTTGGATATTCGGACTCCGATTATGCAGGATGCAAGGTTGATAGGAAGAGCACTAGTGGAACATGTCAACTATTGGGAAGATCACTAGTCTCATGGTCATCCAAGAAACAAAATAGTGTGACACTCTCTACCGCCGAAGCCAAATACATTAGTGCGAGGAGTTGTTGTGCACAACTACTTTGGATGAAAGCCACCTTGAATGATTATGGAATCAAATTCAAGAAGGTTCCCTTGTTATGTGACAATGAAAGTGCGGTGAAGCTTACAAGCAATCCCATCCAACACTCTAGAACAAAGCACATAGATGTGAAACAACATTTCATAAGAGATCATCAACAAAAGGGTGACATTTTCATTGACAATGTGGGCACCGATGATCAATTAGCCGACATATTCACCAAGCCACTTGATGAGAAGAGGTTTTGCAAGTTGAGGAATGAGTTAAATATCTTAGATTTCTCCAACATGAGTTGATGCACCCCACTTATGAAATGCCTCTACTCCAAGATAGCAAGGTACAATTTATTGACATATGCATTCATCCTTTGCTAGACTTGTGTAGAGCATATAGGCATCATTTCCTGTTAAATTAGGCTCATTCATGAAAACAAATGATTTCTATGGACATATGGTACCACTATAGTTTCTATAAGTTGATTGATCTAGTGGTGGCATATGACATGTTGATAAGCTTGCAACCTCACATGTTTAGTCTAGAATGCTTATTCTTGTATTTAACCAACATGGATAAGATAACCATTGCAAGATGTGTGAAGAAGCTTGTCCATGGTTTAAACCGTGTTAAGTATATAGGACAAGTGCTCTAGATTGAACTATAAAAATTATTCACCCCAGTCCTTTCTAAATTGACTTGATAAATAAAATCTTCCTAAGTATCCTCAAGTGATACATGTTACTACAAGTGGTTTCCTTTGTGGTAATGTGTGACAAAGGGGGAGAAATTGTGATAAAATGATATCTAAAGTAAAGGGGGATAAATATCTAAAGTAGGGGGAGAAATAGGATTTTGAAAATTGAAAAATTGAAAATTAAGCACACAAGTAGGGGGAGCAAGCTTATGAACAAGTTGTTGCATTTGGATGTGCATTAACGCATATGTTTGCTTGCATTGTATTTCAATTCAATATGACTTGCTTGTGTGGTACATGCCTAGTTGTAATCTTGATTGATGATTTTATCACTAGCATGTATAGGAGTTAGCTAGAACCATAGAATATATTATATTTGTGTTTTCAATTGGTATTGAGCTAACCATGTTGCTAAGGGAGGTATGATTGGCACAATTCGATTGGTATCACGCTTCAAAGGTCCCTTTCTTATACCTTAGCATCATGTCATAGTTTGCTAGTTGTTCACGCCTCCAAAAAATCTATCTAAGCATATGTGCAAAGCTTTGACTCATAATCATAAGAAGTGCACATATGTAGGGGGAGTTAACACTATCAAACCAACTTAGAAATGATTGATCACTTTTGTACATCATTCTTGATTCTCAAGTGGTGTCAAGCATTTCAAGTTGAAATCAAAATCATATTTCATATCATTTATATTGGGTTGTCATCTGTTGACACCGTTTTTTGGCACGTGTCAATATAATCTAAGGATTGTGTCAATCGGCAAGAGGCTGGTTGTTGTTTCTTATCGGCATCGGGATATTATCGGTCAGACTACCGATAGAGGCAAGAATGTTACCGATGAAGACACACTTGTTGCCGATGGAGGTAGAAGGACTTGATAAAAGCAAAGGTCAGCTTGCCGATGAGAAGTCAGTGTCGATGAAAGCTAAAGGTTGTTGCCGATGAGTGGTAGATGTTGCCGATGGAAGCAGAATGACGTGGCTGGCAGTTGCCGATGAAGGAGTGTTGCCGATGAAGAATGACATGGTTAACGTGAACATACGGTTGCCGATGGCGCTAAAAGGAGGTTGCGGATCGGAAGGATGTCAATGGAAAGTTTCATTGGGAAAGAGGCATAAGGAAACTGGTGATCTTATACCAGTATTGTTATAGAAGTTTGAGTCCGACTCTTGCATGAGTCATTTTATTCCCTTAATAATAGTAGAATCTGTTTAGGAAAATATTGTTTCTGTTTGGGTCCGACTCCTGCGCGAGTCAGTTATTTCCTTAAAGTTAGGAGTTTTTGTTTAGGAAAGGTACGAGTCGTATCTATCTACAATTCCCTCTGCCAGAGTATAAATAGGTACCCAGGGGTGCTGTATACAACCAATCCAATCAAAATAAAATCAATTTACTCTTATTCTACTTTTATCGCAATTTACCCTTTATTGCATCAGTCTTAGTTTACCTACGAGTTCTTCAAGCTTCGACGGGCTGCATCACCTTGATCCCCGTCAAACCCTTGTAAGTTTTGCGTGGGAGTACCTCTGAGCTTTGACATCCGGGCGCATCGTTGTTGTCTCGTTCAGCTCTGCTCTAGTTATCTTGATCAAGTCTGAGTCTTAGCATCCGGGCGTATCGTCGTTGCTCTGTTCAGATTTTGTTCTAGTTATCGTCCTTGTCGATTAACTGGTCAAATCGACTGGCACACCCTCGGATATCGAATTTTGGGTATAAGCCAGAGGTGTTCGCAGATCCTGACACTTTTTGTGTCAACACCTCTTTTGGCACACCCGGTGGGACCCGATTATACAGTTTTTACATCTATCATGATTACTCCAAGGAGTGTTATTGAAGTCTCCAAAGAAGATCTGAAGGATTATCATAAGCAGGCTATGGAGCAGGCTATGGAGGAGTACAAGCAATTGTACCTGGAGTCCTTCAGCCTAAACGGGATCGGCGAAGCTATCCGAAAGCAAGATCCGCCATCACCGTGGCAGGTTACCTTCGACGCCGATACTGGTAATTTACAGGAGATGGTTAATTCTACATTTAATCGTGTATTAAGTGACCACTCCAATGTGTTGTCCAATACTGTGTACAATGCTGTCAAGCAAACTTTCAAGGAAGGACAAGCACCACATTATGTTAATCCAGCGTGTCATCAACTCGGATCGACATCTGTTACGATCCCATCGGCGGTTCTAAGGGTGTCTTCACCGATTATGAACCGATCTGCCGATGAGATCATGCCGCCAAGATCGAGCCCAGCAAACATTACTCAAGTGAATGCAAATCTGGTGGCGTCAACAATGTATGGACCTATGACTCAGAGTCAGCCAACTCTCGTTAACTGGTGGGGATACGGTATGCCTCCAAATCTATCTGTTGGTTCCAATCTAATCCAGGGCAACAATACAGCATGGAGCGGTCCTATGGCATCAGTAACGTCTTCTCAACTGATGATCCCGATGACGCATTATACTGCGACACCTTCAAATATGCAGTTGTCGTCAGGAGGGTTCCAGATGGCGGTACACGAAGCGCCCTACGTGAGGCCATCGGCAAATTCTTGGCCGATGCAACAAGGCGTGACAGTTGTTAATCAGCCTGTATCGGCAATGGCTGCTCAAACTGTGGCACCCATAAGTCAAGGCAATCATCCAGGGATACAAGGGCAGCAAACGTCAGCTGGTTATCAGCCATTGGCAAGTCATATGCCGATGACATCTAATGTAAGTTGGATCGGCCAAATACCGATTCAACAACAAGTGCAGCCTGGATACCAAGTGGCAAGGGCTCCGCAATATCATCTGCCAGCAGGCCTGCAAAGTGAAATATCGGCACCCCAGCCGATGAGTGGTGTTTTGTCACAATACCCTCAGGCGAGCGCGCACAATGAGACATCGGCATATCAGCCGATGAATACAATGCCGCGATACAACCCAGTGGACATTCAAAATTGCACATCGGCAACTCAACCGATGCATAATGCTCAACAACAGATGACGCAATCTGGATGTCAAGTGGCAGGAGTCCAACACACTCACTTATCATCGGGATTATATGATGATACATCGGTGTCCCAGCCGGTAAAATCTCTATCCCTGCAATATATTCCAGTGGGTGTTCAAGATAGTCCATCGGCACATCAGCCGATGCATGATGTTCAGCGAGTTGATGTTGCCTCTGCACCAACCAATGCGGCCTATTTACCACAAAGATATGAAGAGGTGCATCAACCTACTCAACCAGTCAACGTCCAGCCAGTACATCGGCAGGATCAAGATGCATACTTAGCCGATAAGATTGCCGAAGTGGCGAAAGAACAGTTCGGTATCAGGCCTAAGGTTGATACATATTCTTATCGGACTCCATACCCTCCAGCATATGATTTGATCCCTTTCCCGAATCGGTATAAAGTGCCAGATTTCACCAAATTTTCTGGTCAAGATGATATATCAACAATAGAGCACATTAACTGATTCATTATCCAATGTGGAGAGGCAGCCAGCAAGGATGAACTGAGGGTAAGATTGTTCTCGTCATCGTTATCTGGATCGGCATTTACATGGTTTATTTCACTACCTCCAAATTCTGTAATCACTTGGGCCGATCTAGAAACGCAGTCTCATAAATACTTCTTCACTGGCGCATATGAAAAGAAGCTTACCGATTTGGTTAGTCTGAGGCAGCGCACCAATGAATCGGTAGAGAGCTTTGTCCAAAGACTGCGAGGCGTGAAGAACAAGTGTTATAGCTTGGTACTTGATGATCGGCAATTGACGGATTTGGCTTTCCAGGGGTTGCTACCGCACATCAGGGATAAGTACGCGTCTCAAGAGTTTGAAAGCTTGAGCCATCTTATGCAAAGGATTGCCGATCAAGACACCGGAGTTTTTGAGCCTAGAGAAAATTGGGATGAAGAGGTGTCTTTAACTAAGAAGACAAATTCGAACGAAGAAGCAAGTATCGGTTTAGTTGAATCGGTAGAGAATAAAAAGCTGATATCTTGTCCGTTCGATCAGAAAGAAGCTGAGAGATGCACTTTTGATATCACCAAGGCCAATAGAATGTTTGACCTGTTGCTCCAAGAAGGGAAGATTAAGCTGGCACCTAACCAGGTAATTCCATCGGCCAAAGAGCTCAAGAAAATCAGGTATTGCAAGTGGCACAATGCAACTTCGCACAATACCAATGACTGCAAAGTCTTTAGGTAGCAGTTGCAGTCAGGAATTGAGTCTGGGTGGATTAAGTTTGAAAATTACAAAGCCCAGAAACCGATAAAGATCAATCAACACCCGTTTCCAAATAACATGGTGGAAACTAGTAAAACTAAAGTGTTGACATCGGAAGCTGCCAAGAAAAGCGCATCGGCAGACCCTGGACATCATACAGCTGCGCATGAAGTAACAGGGGGAAAGTTTGCCGATGACAGAAAAGACAAAAGGGTTGCCGATGAAAGCAACAATGACAAAAGGTCTCCTGGTGTTATAATCATGCATAGGCGGCCAAGACAAGATTATCGGCAATCGCAGGAACGATATCGGCAGCAAGAGGAAGAAAAGTGCCAAAGATGGCATCGGCATAAGGACCACTGGAAGTGTCCCTTCTTTGTTCATTGCTAAGAAGAGGGCATCAAACTACCCACTGCCGATAATTGCCCTGAATGCAATGGGTACTACCTTGCTGATCGATCAGAGAAAAAGCCTCGTTTTAACGATCGAACATCAGGCTGTCGCACGCCGATCAAAGAGAAGAAATTAGCGCATGATCGGCTGGGGGGCAAGCTCAGTGCGCACGACAGGCTTGGCAAGCGTATTTGCCAGGAAGAGCTTGAGGAGATGGCCGATGTCAGGGTACCCGAAGAAGAAATTTTCTCTAAGGATCCAGACACAAGAGGTGGTGCAGATACGAGCAATGAGAAGCAGCATCAGCCTGTCTGGAAGACTAAGCTCCCTCAATGGTGTCCTAAGGGTCTTACAAAGACTCAAAAGAGGAGGATGCATCACGAGCGCCAAGGAGATTTGTCGCAATAAAAATCTTCAGACAAGCAATGAAGGCCAAAGTGCAAAGATTGGGATCTATCGGCAGATGTCAATATATTGCCGATGGCGTAACTAGAGTTGATGACATTAGACATTTTGGCATGGGAGCAACACTTGGTGAGCCCTGGCATTTCAACTGTTACACTTGGGGGGGCATCGGCAGACATCTTGGAAGAAGAGATAGCAGCAGAAGGAATTTCGGCGCATAAGACATCTTATACTCCGAAACTGGGGGGCATGTGTTGACACCGTTTTTTGGCACGTGTCAATATAATCTAAGGATTGTGCCAATCGGCAAGAGGCTGGTTGTTGTTCCTTATCGGCATCGGGATATTATCGGTCAGACTACCGATAGAGGCAAGAATGTTACCGATGAAGACAGACTTGTTGCCGATGGAGGCAGAAGGACTTGATAAAAGCAAAGGTCAGCTTGCCGATGAGAAGTCAGTGTCGATGAAAGCTAAAGGCTGTTGTCGATGAGTGGTAGATGCTGCCGATGGAAGCAGAATGACGTGGCTGGCAGTTGCCGATGAAGGAGTGTTGCCGATGAAGAATGACATGGTTAACGTGAACATACGGTTGCCGATGGCGCTAAAAGGAGGTTGTGGATCGGAAGGATGTCAATGGAAAGTTTCATCGGGAAAGAGGCATAAGGAAACTGGTGATCTTATACCAGTATTGTTATAGAAGTTTGAGTCCGACTCTTGCATGAGTCATTTTATTCCCTTAATAATAGTAGAATCTGTTTAGGAAAAGATTGTTTCTGTTTGGGTCCGACTCCTGCGCGAGTCAGTTATTTCCTTAAAGTTAGGAGTTTTTGTTTAGGAAAGGTACGAGTCGTATCTATCTACAACTCCCTCTGCCGAAGTATAAATAGGTACCCAGGGGTGCCGTATACAATCAATCCAATCAAAATCAAATCAATTTACTCTTATTCTACTTTTATCGCAATTTACCCTTTATTGCATTAGTCTTAGTTTATCTACGAGTTCTTCAAGCTTCGACGGGCTGCATCACCTTGATCTCTGTCAAACCCTTGTAAGTTCCGCGTGGGAGTACCTCTGAGCTTTGACATCCGGGCGCATCGTTGTTGTCTCGTTCAGCTCTGCTCTAGTTATCTTGATCAAGTCTGAGTCTTAGCATCCGGGCGTATCGCTGTTGCTCTGTTCAGATTTTGTTCTAGTTATCGTCCTTGTCGATTAACTGGTCAAATCAACTGGCACACCCTCGGATATCGAATTTCGGGTATAAGCCCGAGGTGTTCGCAGATCCTGACGCTTTTTGTGTCAACATCATCAGTTACCAAAAAGGGGGAGATTGAGAGATCTCTAGTGTTTTGGATAATTGATGAAACCTAAAGTACTAACCTAGCTCTAAGTGTTTGAGTAGGTCTAGTACACACATAGAAGATGATGACAAGTGATGGAGCAAGTAAGGAAGCTAAGTGATTGCAAGAGCTCACACTTGGAGAAGAAGGAAAGTGAAAAGACCCTAAGCAACTCAAGGCAAAGGTATATGTTAGGGATTTTCTTTTGGCGATCAAGACACCAAGTGGGTGTGATCACATTAAGGTTAGACAACCATACTATTAAGAGGGGAAATACAAAAGTGATTGCGGTTTGTAGAGTGCCACTAGGTGTTATATATACTAGGTGGATACCCTGCACCTTGTTGCGGGTATTCCAGAGCCATGGCGGGCCATGGACCAACCATGGCGGCTGGGGGAGTGACCGATCTTCGGTGTAGCCTCGTTAGAGGGTCATCGTAAACCTTAGGGGTTTCGAAGTATTTCACCCAACGTCTCACTCAACCGAACCCTCTCCTCCTAATATACCGGAGGGGCATATCGATCCCCTATCAGGAGTTCTAAAAGTTCTGTGTATGGATCATTCAGGCGTTTTGAAGGGCCTGAGAAAATCCATGTGATATGCACTATTGCCACGTTTTTCTCAGAAACACTGGTTTCGGGTATTCCAAAGCCACGGCGGGCCATAGGCCAACTACGGCGGCCGAGGGAGTGACTGACTTTCGGTGGATCCTAGTTAGAGGGTCTTCGTAAACCTTAGTGTTTTTGAAGTCTTTCACCCCGAGGTTTCACTCAAACGAACCCTCTTCCCATAATATACCCGAGGGGCATCTCCCCTCCCAAGAGTTTTGGTAGTTTTGTGTATGGTTCCTTGAGGCTTTTTGGAAGACCTCACAAAATCCATGTGATATGCAGTTTTACCATATTTTTGCTCAGAAACACGGGTTTCGTCCATGGAGGCGCACGAAAGAGTTATCGAAATATATCTTATCGAAATATATCCATGTGGGGTCTTGTTTTGAAGAGTTTCTTGCGAGGAACACCATGGCGCAATTGGATTTTAATTATGATACTTGGTTTAGGTGCTATGGCTTTTTTATATTTAAAAATGAAATAGCTAGTGGGGAGATAATTGAGGGTTAGTGGGATGATGACATCACCTGATGTAAGATGACATCACTTTTAGCAAATCCTCGAATCTGATTGGAGGGGACCCTCTAAGTGGGTCTTAGCAATATAGGAGTAGTAGATTGCATATGCATTTAGGACCTAGTTACATACACCATGCTAATTGACAAGTAAAACATGCCAAGACATGCTCACTAAAGTGGATACTTAGTGCTTGGCACATTGAAGCAAGGGTGGAAAACAAAGAAACAAATTTGGACAAGAATAGGGCGTCGGACGCTGGCGCCGGACGCTGACCAAAGCGCAACGGAGCGTCTGACGGGCAAACCCTAACTACGAATCAGTGCAGACTTGGCGTCGGACGCTGAGGGGCATCCGTCGGTAGGGCGACAGACGCGTCTGACGGAAGATGAAACTCTCTGGCCCTCTCTGCTCACAACAATGGACGCTGAGGAGCGTCTATCAAGTGAGCGACAGATGCGTCCGTCGGAACAAGGAGCTCTCGGGTGCTCTCTGTGTGCCCTCTGCTCGCTGCGACGGACGAGGCGTCAGACGCTGAGAAGACCGGCGTCAGACGCTGGCGAGGAGCGTCTGTCGGTTGAAGGATTTCGAAGACAAGCTTAATGGCTAGTTCTAACAGGGTGTCGGACGCTGCGACGGAGCGTCCGTCGCCCCCGTGAAGAGCGTCTGTCACCAACTTAACAGACCAACGGCTAGAAGACTTTGAGGGGAGTTATAAATATGTGTTGGCCGGCTTGGGGTGCTCTCTCTCGCACATTTGAACATCTTGAGACCCTATTGAGCTGAGTAAACTCCCTCCCACTCATATCCATGCTTGGTTAGTGAAAACCCAAAAGAGATTGAGTGATCCAAGTGCATTTCGCATATAGCTTGCATCTAGTGCCACTTGGGAGGCGTTCTCGCTGCGGATTTCTTGTTGCTCTTGGTGATTGTCATCACCTAGACGGTTTGGAGAAGCGGTGGTAGATCGAGAAGCTTGGTGATTGTGCTTCATCGACTACAAGTTGATTGTGAGGGGTTCTTGTGGATTGCTCGTGGCGTTTCAATAGCCTCATCTTGTGTTGGTTGTGCGGCACCCGGTGACGGGTTTGGCGTGTCATGCCAATTAGTGTGTGAACCTTCAAGTGAGTGTCTTGCCACAACGGGGACTAGCTAGTTGGCAAACTAGTGAACCTTGGAAGAAAATCAAGTGTCAACCTTGTTGTCTCCTTTGTGATTGATTGGTTTTCTTGGTGATCACATGATTGGTTCATCCACTCCTCTCCACGGCGGTATAGTCACCTTTCTCATCTTTGCATTACCTTATTCATACTTGTCCTAGTATATTAGGTTGTGCCTAGAGGGCTACTAGAATTGAGTAGGCATTGTGTGATCCTAGAGCTTATTAGGATAGAAATTGTGGTTAGGTGACTTTGCATCCCCTAGTAGGCTAGTGCAAGTCAAGCTTCGCCTCATTGCTATCTAACTTGTTGTTGAGATTGTTTTTAGTTTTCTATTTTAGGATATTCACCCCCCTCTAGCCATCACGTACTTAGGACCTTTCAAATATGTGCATGTATATTTTCTAGTGTTCTTTACTTACCAAATCCACCAACAATAAATCCTATAAACTATCCTAAACTAATCTTGTAAAGGTAAAGGTAAACGAAGAAGCATATGTGGAAACATAATGTATCTTGTGATATAGGTTTTGAACACAATCCCTATCCCACGTTAGTGTTCCACAAAGGCTATGCTCTCGGTCATGATGTTGGGCTTGCCACAAAGTCTTTCACCAACAAATACAAATGCAACAACTCACTAAAACTCTCCACTCGACACTTGATTCTCTGGGCACCAAGGTGTCGTCTACTATTATGTTTCTCCATCAAGAAAGTATGGTCTCCTCATCCTTTGAACACCAAGTCATGGCTACTCAAACCAAGCTCGGAGTATCAACATAGATAAAGATTCATTAAGACTCTAAGTGTCCTAGGCCACCAAGATTATAAAGTCACAAGGACTAGCTTACTCTAGCTCACAAGATATATGGTTGGAGTGTATCTTCAATTATAGAAATACCCTCTAACTTATCCTATCTCGAACCTCCTCAAAATGGTTGTCTAAGGGTATACTTATAGCCTACCAACATCTCCTAGTCGTTGGGCAAGAGTATACAAATGCAGACACAACCAAATCATTCGGTGCACCCCCAAAACTCTTTACCACATCATCCAATGGGGTACCCAACCATTGGCATATGAGTCACTACCATAAGGTCCTACACCAAAGGATGGTCTGCCTTGAGGGTCCTGCTTTCTAGGATGTATTCCAGCAATAGTCCTCAAAATAGAGCTCTCAAACTCATTTCAATGGAGAATGTTACTTATGTTGACTTGTCATTGACTTTCTCGGCCAAAACACTAGGAATCGGTTGTGGGGAGGGGTGTTCACTTGGTCGTGCCACCACCAGATGCCAAAGGGGAGTCACATAGTCATGCCACTGCCAGAAGGGATCCGCGTGGTCACAGGGGAGTCAGTCGCACACTGCTGGAGGGGAGTCGTGCACGAGCAGGAAATAGTAGCGGCCTGCATTGGCAGGGAAGAGGCGAGTGGGAGAAGATGTGCAAGGAACGGATTGAAACCGTCATTTGGGGGTCTGGCCTAGAACCGTAAAAATAAAGGTCGGATGGAGGATTTTTATGTTCACCCAAATTTGAGCGCTCTAGTAAGAGCCCTCCTGAAACCATGTTTTTGGTTGGGCACCTATATTTAGTTTTGAGAGCTCAAATAGAGGCTCTCATAGAGTTTCTCTAGTTAGCCATGTTTATCCACACAGGTGCTTAAATTGGTGAAGTTGCTTGGACTATTATAAAGTTGATAGAGATAAAAAGAAGTGGCACGAGCACGGGTCAATCCAAGCCGACTTTTGTGTAAGCATGGCCTGATAGGATTAAGCCGACTTCTGTGTAAGCATGGCCTGATAGGATTTTTCAGTGGAGATGTCTAGCCTCCCTGGCCCATTCCAACTTCGGCTCATATACTCCCTCGTCCCTTTGCAATTCTCGTTCTCAATTCTCAAAAAGTCGACGTAATCAATTTTATCAAAAATAAAAAAAATATTAATATTTATATTACATAATTAGTATCCTTAGATAAATTTGAATATAATTTACAATAAATAAACTTATATAAAAATACAAATATTGCTAATATTTTTTTTTACAAATCTATTCAAATTTAATAAAAGTTGACGAGCATAAATACCATAGCCACGTTGAAAAAGGGACATAGCACATTTTGCGATACGGTGCCAATTGTCTGATGTGTTTAGTAACTTTTATTAACTGATGTGTTTATAAAATCCAATTGTCTCAGTTAATGCTTAGCGATCAACCGAGGCGGTCGTTTTTATTAACCACCTCAATTAATCAATTAACGGAGGTGGATGTCTTGGTTAATGATTGCAATAAAAAATTATAACTTTTATATAAACTTGGATTAAGACAAACTTTATATCAAAATTATAGCCGATGGGATCTACAACTTTGTAATTCAAAATTTTTTGAAGTCGAACCGTTTAGGATCCCAAAATGCTATTATAAGTGCACATACTTTGAAATTTAAAATTAACAAACAATCACATATGTTGACATGGTCTATATAAAAGTTACAGTTCTTAATAAAATCTACAATTTTATTGTTGAGACGTTTTTAATTTAAAGATGTTAGAGTCCTAAATATGTGTTCAAAATTTATAAATTTTGAAATCTAAAATTTAGAATTCCTAAACAATCTCAAATGTTCACATACTAAATACCAAACTTTTATTGACCGATCTAATCTACATTTTTAAGATTGACAAGGTTTTATTTAAAGTTGTCTATAGTATAAACTATGTGTTTGAAATTCATATGTTTTGAAACTTTTTTTTTTGAATTTTCCAAATTATATCTGATGGAGATACATCCTATAACAAAGTTATAGTACTTGACAAGATTTAAAATTTTATAGTTAAAAGTTTTTTCATTTAAGTCTATTTAGTAGCAAAAAAATCTAATATAAGATTACAAAATATTAATTTAAAAATAGCATATATTTATTGTACATAAACATGAAAGGGTGTACGGTGTAGTGGTAGAGATGTGGTAGTGTCCAAGTCATGAGTTTGACTCACTAAAGTTACAAGTTTCTTGATTGGCGCCTACCTCGGCTAGCGGGATTAACCAAGACGGAGACGGCCAACTTAGATGCCCGTCTCCATGAATTGATTTACCTGAGACAAACAGATTAAAACAACTGTCTCCGCTAAATTGTATTAACTGTGGCTTTTGATTGAAGTCGATTGCAATACCAGTCGCTATTAATCAATTGTGTAGTAGTGTAGGGGTACGTCCAAAAAGCTGACCCACCGAACCTTACTATATATGCAAACTGCCTCTTATTCAGAGTACCACAAGAAGAACATCAGATCGAGTCACAGTCTCACACAGATACAGGTTATTCTGAGCTCAGATGCGCTATGTCCTCGTCCTCCAAATCTACTAAGGCCATGTTTGGTTCTTTAGTCTTAGGGATTAGGGACTAAAATACAGATTTAATAAAAAAATTTATTGATATTTAATTCATAAATTTGTATAGATTTAACATTATTTAATACACCTTAACAAAGATCATTGTACCCTGTATAGTGAAGGGAGGGGACGTGGACAGGTAATAATGAAGGGCAAGGGGTGTCAATTGTGGTCTAAAAGTCCCCATAAACCTCATCCCTTAAGACTACTACTCAGCTCAAAAAAATCCCTAAATAAATCCTTAATATTTTGTTTAAATAGACTAAAAGAGATTTAAAATAAGTCTTTAGTCCCTCCTCAAAAGGAACCAAAGCCTAACTTTATTCGTCCATGTAGCTACTAGCTAGCTAGTCTCTCGTAAATTAGCGAAACAGCCACCGCCCCCGTGCATGCATGCTACTATCACTGGATCTCACTCACTCTCATACACCTGCGCCGGCAGCAGTGGCGTCGCCTGCAGGACCAGCGGGTCGGCCAGCAAGGCTCGTGGGCGCCTCCCGGAGCTGGGATAGTAGCATGCATAATTTTTTAGACGGAGAGAGTATATAAATTTTATCTACGATTTCTACGACAACGCGTTATTTCTTCTCTTATACTTCCTCTTCCTCTAGTCTATTTTATCTAGAGTAATTTAGGATGACACGGTCTCCTCAGGACGAAATCAGGAAAAAATTTAGGTCGAGCTGAACAAAAGTCTACGACGACTTAATTGTACTATAATCCCTCATAATAGATCGACAAATATATAACAACTTAAATCAATCTTATATTGAAAACATCGACTCGATGAAATTCACAAAATAGAGCAGGAAAAAAGGATGCAGTTCATTCACATAGGGTTTCTTTTCACTTTTCTGGATTGGGCTTGATTGTGGACCTTTGACAATTGATAGTATGATGTTGGTCCAACAAACAATATGTATTTTTTATTTCTAATCATCCGACAACACTTCCTAATGTATTGTAATTTAACGTAATAATTAAGGCAGGGCTTAGGTGGGCTTTGCGTGTACGAGGTCACTAGGCCGGGCTGGAGCCCGGCTTGCCCGACTGCTAGATTCGTCGCTGAGTTTCCTAGATTACACTTTGATCATTTATTTACTTTATATTATATTATTTATGTTTATAAATATATAATCATTGCATAGTATAATTTCTTACAAATTAGTAGTCTAATTATAGGTTAAAGTTTTTAAAGTTTGAATTTTGATATGTGTGTACTCTAGATAAAATGGACACCACGGAGTCCAGCCATAGATCGTCCATCCGTTCTAAACCCGAACAGCCGAGGGAGACAGGCGTTTAGTTCGACGGCGACAGGTGATAGCAGCACAGAGGAACTGTGCAGCACTACCTCCGTGTACCATGGATTGGACAGACCGGCCGTGATCCACAGCAGCACGTAAGTGCAATGCGACGAATTGCAATTCCACTCTACAAACATTGCTTTGGGGGGAACGATCACAATGAATGCTGCATCGTTGTGATCGATCGATACAGTAAAAGACGGGCGCCAATGGAACATTTGACATGGAATTTGAAGATTTTTCAGTGGTGCGTGCGTTTGTGAAGCAAGTGGTAGCTTGGGCAATTGGACAGCAGTGAGCGCTTCAGACTTCAGAGGCTGTGACGCGGAGGATGGAGAATGCCGTGGGCCAAAACCTGGTACATGTACGGGCGTACGGCCCCGGCCCTGTGGGTTGATGCTGAGGTTCGAGTGGGCCGGCCGATCCATGGATTGGGCCACACAAGTTTCCACGTCGCCAAGTAACAGAGTGCTTATTCAGCTGCAATACTCCGAAAGAACAGCAAGGCCCAACGTCTCCAACACTCTCTCGTCTGATGGTGAAGGATCGAAACATTTTGTTCTTTGGAGGGTTTCTCAACTAATGTTCTTTCTATGGGTACTAAATCTCACTGTCAACGGCAAATAACATTTGTGGTATTAAAGCCTTGTTTAACAAGGGTATTCGTAGATGTCTCTTTCTTTGTTGTCTTTTTGGTGCAATCTTTACGCTACAGGCAAATAATGGACTATTGAAGATTTGAAGGAAGAAGATGACTAGTTTTGTTTTTTTTAAAAGTAAACTACGGAGGGAGAGGTTCTCTGTTTAAATTTTATTGCTTTCAAAAGAGTCGAGAATAGTATAGTTATCAGACAACGCCTTGGGAGAGGGATGGGGTACAAGTTCTCAAGAAAATCCCGCACTGAGTATATAAGTAAAGGGGAAAAGAGAGAACATTAAATGAGTCTAGCATGAGACACATCTATAGTGGGCCACATAGACAATTGTTACTATGTGAAATAGGCAATGATAAGAAATTTCGACCGTGACCAAAATTTCTAACCCATGCAAAGTATAACAATGCATACACATAGGGTTGTACATGAAACAACATTCGGTGTTGGAATCTAGATCCAATATTAGAAATTCTTACATAGGAGGTAGATCCAACCTAAGCAAAATAAAACTAACTTAGTTAACTTCCTACGGTGACAAGGCCTAATATTTGGACACTATGAAATGTAATGGCACAAGTGTATAATATCAATACCACAAAATAGAGACTAAGATTTGTCCATTTGGTTCATTGACTTGCCCGGTTATTACCTACATCCACATTAAAGTAAGCACATGGATCACCGCTTCTCTATCAAGTCTCTCTTTCACTTATGGTTTTGATCTTTAAGCTGGCTATATCACAAAATACTCATCAAGCCCCAACTTCACTGAAGTTACTCTTCACCAATATTTGGTCAGGATAAGCACAAGAGCCTTTTCACAACAATCAATCTTCAAATCACAATCTTCAATTTTAGTGCATCAATGGAGTCCACCAGCTTTGAGTCATCTAGCTGGCGGCAACGACCCAGGGTAATACAGAAATCCACGGCCAACACAAGTCACTAGTGCCACTAGATTTAAAGCCTCAATGCAAATGCATTGGATCAACCCCAATTCACTTGAAAGAAATCTCAACGAAGCAAGAGTGAGTGGAGAGGTTTCTTAACCTACAAAGGATGTGCAAGTCAAGTACCATGAGAGCTAGCCTATATGCTCTAGCGCACTCTATTTATAATCCCACTTAAGAATCTAGTTGTTCCGAACTACACTCAACTTCTGCATGCTCATTGAAATTCACGTCACCAAAGTTCCCCAACAACAAGTTCAACGATCATTTAAACTAGTCGTTACATGCTAGGAACTCTAATGAGGGTTACTCTGGTGATCACCAAACGTACTTTTTTGATGAGCACGTCAGGCCATTACCTCGCCTCTACAAAAGGTTTAGGTCTTAGCTAAACTCTAATGAAGGGTGGAGCTCACCACTGGACTTTCTAGCGGCCTCCATAACCTTTTAAAAAAGACTTCTAAACCCTTAAATTCTCTAGTGGCACTGAGAGGTTAGGGTGCACTTCTGAACTCTATGCGCAACCGATCATCATCATGTATCCAGAGTCTAAGCTCTGGTGACACTACTCTGGTGGATTATTTAGTCTATGGTTTGATAATATGATGCTACAATAAATAAATGGTAATCATAAATTAATCGGTCTTAATAGATTCGTCTCACTAATTAGTCTACTTAATTATGTGCAATTAGTTTTATAATTAGATTATATTTCGTTCTTCTAGTTAGCATCCGAACGTACGATGTGACACATACTAAACTTTGGCCTCTAAATTTAAATATATGTTTAATAGATTCGTCTCACAAATTAATATCTATTTCTATAATTAGTTTTTAATTAATCTGTGTTTAATATTCTAAATTAGTGTTAAACATCAATCGCCCTCTCAGATGAGACTCCAACGGAGCTTGTAGAAAACTCGTATATTACATGAAACATCAATAAAATCAATCAAACACCAAAAAAGGAAAAAAGAGGTCATGTGAAGCTTTGCCCGAACCGTGCTAGTCCGTTCAGCGTTCCAGGCTACCGTGCACTGGTTGCTTTCTTTAGCAAAACCGGTAGTCGCTTTCTTTCCCCAGATCCGGTAGGGACGATCCAGGCCGTCCATTTTAGATCAGACGGCTAAGGCAACCTCAGCGGCCGCAACTTTTATCCATCCGTTTGGCCCATGCGCTTCCCCCCTCCTCTCTCTTCGCGTGGTTAGGGTTTTGACTCCTAAACCAGCTCCGCCCCACGCCGCCATGATGCAGCCGCCGCCACAGCAGCAGCAGCAATGGGCAATGGCGCCGCCGCCCCCGCCGCAGTACTACCAGGCGGGGCACCCTCCGCCGCCGCCCCCGCAGTTCTACCAGGCGGGCCCTCCGCCTCCTGCTATGTGGGGCCAGCCGCCGCCGCAGGCGGCGCCGGCACCGTCGGGCGGCGGGGCAGGGGACGAGGCCAGGACCCTCTGGATCGGGGATCTGCAGTATTGGATGGACGAGAACTACCTCTACAGCTGCTTCTCTCAGTCCGGCGAGGTGATGCTCCATTGCCCTAAATTTATTATTTACCGTTACTTAAGAGTTTGATGATATACTGCTAAAGTAGGAAAGTGTGTGGACTTTATGTTACTATCTACTACGTGCGGGGTGAAGTTAGGTATTTCTTATTTTGTCTCCGCAATGGATTTGGCATCTGGATTTGCCAATTCTTAAGTGCAAAAATTATTGAGTGGCATTATTTGTTCGTGTAGTATTTTTTTTATTGATAGAAAAGAAAGGTACACTGCTTAGGGGTAAAGCAAAAGCAAAAGCTATTTACATTTACAATTACAACAACGGCTGAGATCAGCCATACAGTTAGGTAAGATTTGAGACAGTTTCTTTGCCTTCACTAGTGCGCAAGTTCTAGCTTCATTCTTGAATTTTTTTTCAAAAAGTGGAAGGGCCAACAACTCTTTGTGATGGAACACTCTTTGATTCCTTTCTTTCCATATCTTCCAAATCAGTTGGATAATGAGGGTTCTCAAAGCTTGTTTCTTCACAGTTTTCGTGCATGTCAGATTAGTCCACCAAACATGTACCTATTCACTGGCAGCGCAGTTGGTGCCTGCAATATGGGGCAACGAGACCCAGTCCGCTAACAAGTTCTTGATCCTCTTTGTATAGCAGCACTTGACTAACAAAGTAAAAAGTTACGATCCGTGTCATGTGTGTGTTGACATAGGGATAAAAGGTGTTTTGTATTACTACTTTATTATTATGTCTGGTTGATTTTTTTGTTCAAATTTTAGAGTGAAGCAGGTAAGCCACAGTAGAAGCTAACATATATAGAACTGAGGTATTATATACCATTAATTGGTCATGCAGCTAGTATGGCACAGCCGCACAGCAAGCAGCTGCATAATAGCTTCTCTTCTGCTTAGGAGGTGATCTAAATCATATGTGCTGTTTGTTTCATTGCTTGTTTTCTTAACCTTTTGTATTAACTGTGTGGTGCTTGGAATTTATTCTTTTGTGTGTGTGTGTGTGTGTGCGTTTTGTTCATGCGCCTGTTGTAGCCCCTATGAAAAATTCTACTGTACTATATCAAATGATGTCAGTGGATCTTTGAGGGATGTTGTGAGGTTTCATAATTTTTCCATAGTTAACCACATAAAAGAATTAGTTCACATCTTCAGAAATGATAATTCCTTTCTCAGCCGCATCTGAATATTACTCTTTGGACAACATCTAACAACTGGTGTTGTGGTAACCTCTTACCAAAAGGGAGCCTAGTTTGTCTTGTCGCTCTTAATATTAGCATATGTATTAGCCATGGGGTAATGATTGTGCTGATAGATTTAGTCTGTTATTCTGGGGGGTACAATAGTATTTTGTCAGTTCACCTCAGTTGTTAGTCTCTTTTACTTGATTTTTAATTTTAAGTTTTTAAGTGTAGCTTGACAATTTTCTTGCTATGTTTGTGATATACAGTTAAGTAGATCAATGGGAGGCTTTTGCATCTTTAGTTGTCACTTTTCATCTGGGGTTAATTTCTTGTAAAATGAGTTGCTGCTAACTTTCATGTATTTGCTAGATTTGAACTTAACAGTGCGCTTATTAGATTTTGTAGTACATGATGCAAATTGTTCGTATTGCATGTACTGCTAGCATGTTCATTTTGACTGCATTTAGGTCATTGACTCAGTTGATTGATAATTACAGATTCATACTAGATACCTACATTTTTTTATGAGTTTTCAAAGTTTACATAGTTTTGTTTACATGATTCATATTATGTTTCACATGATATTTGCATTGCCAAGGTTTATAGGTTAATAGTTACATAATTTAGACAGAGATGCTTGATTCTGATGAGCTGGTGATTTGTGATATACCTCTGCTTTATTTGTACCCAATGATATGTTGATACACAGAGGAATAAAAATGTGATAGAAAAATGTTCCTTTTGATTACTTCACTTAATTTCCTTTTTGAAACTTTGTTATCGCCTATGTTGTTTTGCTTGTTTGGATGTAAGAGATTTGCATATACGTAGTGGGATCACTAATGTGACACTTTGACTTACAGTTTTTTGTTAAATATACATTTGAATTAGTCAAAATTATAAATTGTAAAAGTATTTTCCATGATGAATGTAGTAACAGAAACCATGAATCTGTTTAACTTTTCATATATTGACGGGCCAAGTTAAAAAAAGTTTGACTGGATAGAACCCCTAAAACTGCCTACATTTGGGATTGGAGTGAGTAATTCATGGTTTACAGTTGTTTTACTTGGGAGTCTTCTACTCAGTTATACTCAGTCATATTCCTTTATTAATTTTGATCTGGTGGTTATTCTCAAAGAATTATATCCATGTGTTTGAATTGGAAAGGCTAGTTTATACCTATTTGTCAGTTGCTCCAGTATAATGATAATTGATAAAGTTGCTTAATTTACTAGGAATAGTACATATCAATAGATGGTAGTATGACCCAGCATGGGTTCAGTGTCATTGACTGTATTTCATGACAAGGTAGTTACAGTACCAAATATGGTAGTATGACCCAGCTTGAATGGAGACACTGAAATATTGAAAATAAAGAACTGGTGATGAGGTAGCAACCTATTGATGGGACAAGTTTATTGCGCCTTCTTGACCTCATAAGTTTCAAGGCTTGACGTTTTATATGGTTGACTCTTAAGTTGTCCCAATCCAATATAAATGCACTTTCATAGTTGGTAAATAATCTGGATATTTGTGTGCAGGTTTTTACCCTCAAACTGTTTGAAAAATGTCATGGTGGTCTGGATCCTTTTGTACAATGAGTTCAAACTGTTAGTTCAGATGAATCTAAAATCCTTATAGATGACTTTCTTGTCAAAATAACATTTCATAAACTAGTACCTAAGCAGAAATATGTCAGTTTTGCTTTGTGATCCAAAGTAATTGCAAATTGCCTTCTATCTATTAATTTGTTTGAGTTTTTTTTCCAATATGTTTTGGGTGACTTTCAGGATCATATTTCAAACATTTATTTTGTTTACATTGGAGCATTAAAAGTTTGAGTCAGCCTTATAAAAGGCACATTATTATAAGTTATGATCAAGCAAGAAGAACGAACTTACCTGTCTTGTATAAAGTTACCCCTTCCAACTACTGTCTATTTCTCCCTATTCATGTGTGTCCCCTTCAAGTTGAGCTGTCCATCTATCGACATTAAGTAAGGTCCGTGAAAGATACACATGTTGACAACATGTCTCTTGCTGCAAAGACTCACACACCAGGATATATTATTTTATTTAGATCAGATATCATAGTCCTTGCCTTGTCATACTTACTGCATGAGGAACTTCATTGTGATGTATTTGCCTAATGTTTTGTTTACTTGTATAATGTTCAGGTTATTTCCGTGAAGATAATTCGGAACAAGCAGACTGGGCAACCTGAGGGTTATGGTTTTATTGAATTCGGCAATCATGCTTTAGCTGAACAAGTTCTCCAGAATTATAATGGTCAAATGATGCCTAATGTTACTCAACCTTTCAAATTGAATTGGGCTACCAGTGGGGCTGGTGAGAAACGTGGAGATGATGGTTCAGATTATACTATATTTGTTGGGGACCTGGCCTCGGATGTTACAGATTTCATTCTACAAGATACGTTCAAGAGTCGTTATCCATCAGTTAAGGGTGCAAAAGTTGTCTTTGACAGAACTACTGGCCGTTCAAAAGGCTATGGTTTTGTTAAGTTTGCAGATTTGGATGAACATACACGAGCAATGACTGAAATGAATGGACAATACTGTTCTAGCAGGCCCATGCGCCTTGGACAAGCATCCAACAAGAAGAATACCGGTGGACAACAACAGCCATCGAGCGGTATGCATCCTTACTTATCTAGGATTTTTTTTATTCTGTCAATGGAATTATAAGTATTTCCATATAAACTGTTCTGTTGTACGATTTTTTATGTGTGTGTGTGTGTGGGGGGGGGGGGGGGGGGTGTTCTTAAGAAATGATCTTAGTTGACATATGAGGCAAGCCGTTACTTTTTTACTCCAAAAATTGTGCCACGACTGCCATTGGATCCTTCTTTCACTTAGCGGCGCAGTCAATAAAAACTTTGCTAGGACTGTTGTTAGTATATCTTCATTGCAATATTTTATTTTGTACCTGGAATATTGTTGAATTATTCTAATTTTGAATGTCGTTTTGTTATCTGTTATGATCTGATATGGTTGACTGTTGACAGATGGCATACTTGTTTTGTTACCACCCATGATTGATTTTTGAAATTTCAAATGTTTATGGATCAATCATATAACTTTCTGCATATTCATGACTTGCTTACGAATCTGTGATTACTGCCAAAATATGAAGTGCCTTACTCTTTCCATTCTTCTGCAGCTATTTACCAGAATACCCAAGGAACTGATTCTGATAGCGATCCAAACAATACTACTGTGGGTATCTGTAAATAGTTCTGCCTTTTTCAAAACTGCATGATGAATGTTTATTTTGGAGACTTACTTCATTATTTGCAGGTATTTGTTGGTGGTCTTGACCCGAGTGTGACTGATGAGCATCTGAAGCAAACCTTCAGTCCATACGGAGAACTTCTCTATGTCAAAATACCTGTAGGAAAGCGTTGTGGATTTGTCCAATATTCTAACAGGTATGAAAAGTATCCTCTTTTGTGTAGTTATTCATAGCCTCATTATTTTGGTTTAGTGCATTGTGCATATCAATTTTATAGATCAGTCAATGCACATTAGTGATGCTGTCTTGAGTATCCAGTTCCATGTTGAAACCTTTTTTTGTCAATATTTAATGCTAAAATTTGCACCCGAGTAATTCCACATTAACTGAGGACTTTAGTGTGTAAATTTTAACCATATGAAAAAATGATTTGAAATTTGTAGTGGAAAATGCTTCTATAATTTTCTGAAGCAGATACTACTATATGGATTTTATCTTGATTAAAAAAACTATTTCTTCAGGGCATCAGCTGAGGAGGCAATAAGGGTGCTAAATGGAAGCCAGCTGGGAGGTCAGAGCATCAGGCTCTCATGGGGTCGTAGCCCTGCAAACAAGCAGGTAACTTTTCTTTTCTCTCTCTAATTTGCGTGCCCTTTACCTAGTGCTTTAGTTCAAATTCCCTTTTCTGGATTTTTCTGGATTTTTATTAAAGCCTCAGCAAGAGCAAAACCAATGGAGTGGTGGCTATTATGGGTATCCCCAAGGATACGATCCATATGGTTATGCTCGTCCTCCTCAAGATCCTGCCATGTACGCCTACACGGCATATCCAGGGTATGGAAATTACCAGCAGCAGCCACCACAGCAGCCGCCGCCACAACAGGTTAAGCATGTTTCTCAAGGCCTTGGCACGACATGTGTTCATTAGACGCGCAATTGTGCGCCGCTAAGACTGTCTTGTCTCTCCCTTTGCAGTAAGAACAATGATGGCCTGAGGATCATTTGCAAACTGGTGGCAAAGTAGTTGGGGCAGCAACTTCGGGGCATTGGCATGAGAAATTTTGCGAACGGTTGCCTGTGTTATATTCCTCCCACGCCCTTGTACACGTAGCCTGTGTTGTAACTTAATTTTGCCAAGGCCTAGAGTGACTAGTGTTTCAGCTGTAACTGGATTGGACAGTTTTCCGTTGTTCAAGAAGTTTTGTCGCGCATTTTATTATGTGGCTCCTGCCCCTTTGAATGCTGAGTCTCGGTATTAGTTTTCTTCATGCTCTTATTGACGGAATCTTGGAGAAAGTTAAAACGTTTATGCCTGTCTGCATTCCATGTATTGTGACCCATTTGCTACGCATATTGCACATTTCACTAGTGTTCATCGTTAGGACTGGCAAATTCATGTTCACCTGATGGCTAACGGGCCATTTTTGCTCGACTTGATAATTTTACAATTTTCTATGAAAAAATACATTACTACCAATTTCGTTGTCTTAAGTTGCCGCTTGACAATCATTATTACTATCTGAACAACTGTTAATTCGTATCTTGTGCCCTTCTGAAAATGTATTAGCAATAAGTTTTATTTTTTAAAACCAAAGGCCTTAGGTTGGGTAGGGATATCAGGACAATTACAAGGCCTCTCATATACATCAAAAGAAAGAAAGCACCAAGAACCCCACCTCCACTTTCTAAAATCCAGAATGAGAGCCTCCATCCTCATTAGGGTTCGTTCGGTTCCTCTAAATTGGACCTAGGAACCATTCCAGCTTATCAAGATTAGATAAATTAGTGAACTATTCCAAGTTTCCAAAAAGAATCGTTCCAAGCACTCAAACTAAAAATCGTTCCAAGCACTCAAACCAGAGGAACTGAACGAGCCCTAAGCTGTTGCAACTTGCAACGCCTTCCCAGATGGATCCTGTCCATCTTCGCTAGGATTTTCCAGGGCCACAAAAGATATTTTAACAATTGAATCACAGTAGCAGAAACCACCAGGATTGGCAAAGATATTAACATCTTCCACCTTCAACCACTGATGTTGTTAGTTTTGCTGAAATTTGGTTTATGCTGGTTTATTATGAGAAAACAACATTATTCGTTCGCTGAAAATTACTATTAAAATAGTGTTGTTGAAATAATGCTGACGAACAGTAGTAAGATACTAGAATCAACAATTGAAAAGCAGTAGTTAGATCAGATCACAGTGCTTTAAAAGTTCTTTTTTATGGAAACAGGAGGGGCGGGCTGATTAATAAATTAAAGGGGGTAACAGTGCTTTAAAACTAGGGATACATGTAATTTAACATCCAATATATATTCCTGGGTAGTGCATAAACAGTAACGTTCGGACATGCTGCATGTAAGCAAAGACTACTTTTATCATAATCCAGATCTTTCTACCATGTGAGGTTCATGGTATTATTGCAGAAGGTAACATATAGTAAGAAAATTCACAATTATATACACAAAATAAACAGTAAAATATGCTAATATGATTTCAAACTACTCAGTTACAGGCTCACCCAGAGGCAGGGACATTCTTCCATTTCCGCTGTTTTTCTCCTCGTCCATAGTATATTCTCAAAAGTTGTTGTCCCATAAAGAAAGGAACTCCATACAGAAATTCTGTGTACTATGTTCATCAGCTACTGAAATAACTGAAAAACTACTCATCAATTTTGATGTCAGACTAAATCTTCTAGTGTCTTTGTATTCTAGATATCTTCAAAAACTCCCCCATAAAAGGTACTGCCACTAATTAGGAATATATGAAACAGTCTTTCAGCCTGACTTTGTGTGCCCATCTATCAAAGTCTGTATTTAAACAGCGTGATACATCATACCTAATCACCATGGGTTGGGTAGAGGAGCAAAATAATGTGGATGACACCTTCAGGTTAATTAGAAACTAATCCTGATAAAACCAGCACTTGCAAACAGTAACTATCAGTTTATACTTCATACAATACCAAAATGCTTCATCAAGTGCTTTCTTAGAGCACCTTTGGAGCACAACTCAATCAACATCTCTTGTGCCTCCTTTACAAATCCCTCACTTGCTAAGCCTCGAATAAGTATAGTGTAGGTCGATTCATTGGGCATGCATCCACTGGACACCATATATGCCAAAAATTCAATAGCACGATCAGTTTCCCCTCTTTTGCAAAGCGAAGAAATAACCGCATTGTAGAGCACTGCATCGGACGTTACTGTGGTATCCTGGATGTTATCAAACATCTGAATTACCCTGTTAATTCTACCTTCTCTGGAGAGAGCAGAAGCTATTGACGAATAAATGATTGTGTTTGGGCTCATCCCTTTGTTGACCATCACATTTAACAGCTCCAGTGCTTGGTCCGTCTTGCCAGCCTTGCCAAGCCCATCAATCACTGTGCTGTAGCTAATCAGGTCAGGACTGCATCCATTCAGTAGCATCTGCTTAAGAAGTTCAATGGCCTGCTCAACCAACCCCTTTTTACACAAGAAATTGATGAGTGTATTGAATGTGACAGGACTTGGAGGGCAGCCTTGCTGAATCATTTGAGATATCAGGTCCTCAGCATCAACCCATCGTTCCGTGCTGCACAAACCCTTGAGCACAATGGTATAGCTTACGGTATTCGGCTTGCATCCACAGGCGGCCATACTTTTCAACAACATGACAGCTTCGTCGATAAGCCCTTCTTTGCAGAAGCCGTTGATCACTGTAGTGTATGTGATGACATCCGGTACGCATCCATGATCCAGCATCTGCTCGAGTAGTTCGATCACCCGGTACACCAGCCCATTTTGGCAGAAGAAATCTACAAGTATGTTGAAGGTGACATCATCAAGCGGGCAGTCCTTGTCAAACATCTCAGCCAGCAACTCCTCGGCTTCCTCCCACCGCTCGGCACTGCACAAGCCCTTGAGCACCGTGTTGTAGCAAACCACATTGGGGTGGAGCCCGTAGGAAGGCATCCTATCCAAAATCTCAAGCGCAACCTCGAGATGGCCTTCCTTGCAGATACCATCGAGGATGGTGGCATACATCCTGATGTCCGGCGTGCACCCATGGTCCGCCATCTGCGTGAGGACCTGATGCACCCGCTCGAACAAGCCGTTCCGACACAGGTAGCCGATGAGGGTGTTGAAGGTGACGATGTTGGGCGGGCAGCCAACGGTGACCATCTCCTCCATGAGGTCCTGGACACGGCTCCAGCGCCTGGCCATGCAGAGGCCCTTGAGCACGGCGTTGTAGCTCACCACGTCGGGGTCGCAGCCGAACGACGGCAGCAGGTCCCGCAGCAGGTGGAGGGCCTCGTCGACGGAGCCTTGGTCGCAGATGGCGTTGAGGACGAGGTTACAGTTGCCGACGTCGAGGGCGCAGCCCCTGGCGTGGAGGTCATGGAGCACCCTGACGGCGCTCCGGAAGCCGCCACCGCCCCTGCAGGCGGCCTCGAGGATGACGTGGTACATGGGCGGGATCGGGGCGCAGCCTCGGCGGGGCATGTCGTCGAGCACCGCGAGCGCGTCCGCGATCCGGCCCCGCGCGCAGAGCGCGCGGACCACGGGGAAGTAGGTGTAGGCGTTGGGCGCGACGGAGGCCGCCGCCGCGAGGCGCCGCGCGGACGCGAGCTGGCCCGCGCGGCAGTAGCCGGACACCATGGCGTTGTAGGCGACGACGCCCGCGCCGCCAACCGCGGCCGCGGCCGACAGCGCCCGCGCCGCCTCCGCTGTGCGCCCCGCGGCGCAGAGGTTGCGGATGAGCGCGGAGAGGCGGACGCCGCCCCGCCGGGCGCATCGTCGGATGTCGCGGCAGGGGCGAGGGCGGTGGCGGAGGCGGAGAGCGCGGCGAGCCTGGGCTTGGCGGTCTTGGGCGACGACGCCGACGCCGACGCTGAGGGTTTGGAGAGCGGGACGGTGGGCGGCGGGAGCAACGAGGTGAGCATTGGCGATTGGTTACGCTGGCTCGCCAGCGGTCGAAATGTGGGTGGCGACGGCCAGGACGAGGATGCGGTGGAGAGTGGAGTGGAGGTAGCAAGGAGACAAGTTGGGAGATAGTGGATTTGTGTCTTTTGGCTTGTCGTGGGGTGGGGGTTTGGTGGGTTGGGCCCTTGCTTGGCCTTCTGCGCACCTAGCTATCGGCAAGAGGAAGCAATGTCCCTCTCTTCCTCATCGGCTCCTGCTCAAGGCAAGTAAAAAAGCCCATCACTAAACACATCAATCAACCTCTAGGCGAACCGGGTGCGCTACTGGTCCATCGCACCATCAAAATGTGCCACACATTCTTTCTTTATAGATCGGATGCATGCTCTACACCATGCATGTTATCAACATATCGCTCCATGTGTGGCTTGTGCTTGTCAGCGATGACTTCACACTACGTCTTGTCATGACAAACGACTCCCAAAAATCGGGTCATCTCACTTGTGCCAAGCCGGTTTTGTTCTCACACTGCACAAACCAAGGCATTAGGTTACAAGTGGCCTTCTTCCATGATAGGCTCGTTCTACCTCTTCACCATTGTCTCAGCCAAATAGCTGATCGAGCAAGAACAAGGCCGCCGACAATTCTCCGGCGATCACCTTCCTCCGAAGCACCACCGGACCGTCTAGGTGATGTCGATCACCAAGAGTAACAAGCATTGATCTTCACTTTACTCAATCAAGCCTCACAACTAGAGTGGATGTACACTTGAACTCTTGGATGAACTAGAGAAGAGGATGGATGGATTCGTGAATCACTCTCTCTCTCTAGGGCTCTTGCTCTTTTCCCAACCTTCTCAAAGACTTCAGCAACTGAAATGAGCAAAGGCAAGGTGGGAAGACAAGTGGTGGTCTATAAATAGCCCCTCACACAAACTGCCTCGGGCTGAAGAAAACTGGAAGATTAAGTTGCTGACGGACGCTCCATCGCCTAGGCGACGGACGCTCCGTCGTCCAGCCCAATGGCTAGTTTCTGTTCATTCGAAAGGGTGACGGACGCTCCATCGCAGGGGCGATGGACGCTCTGCTCCAGCGCCCGACGCACTGGCTGATGCTTGGCTGAAAACCGCCCTCTCTGGAAAGCCGACGGACGTTGTCCCAGCGTCCGACGCCAACCCGACGGACCCAAAACAGGGGCTCTCTGGAAGGCCGACAGACGCTCGGGGGCTGACACCCCAACGCCCGATACTTCTGTCTGGCGCGACGGACAGCGTCCGACGCCACGGTCTCCATTGTCCGTCGCCCAGAACTTAGCCCTCTCAACTTCGGCTTTCGACGCGAAGAATATGGAAGTTGTTCTATGCTATCTTACGGTCACCATAGACTTGCTTAGAGCTAAGGAAGTCAAGTGTGCACTACACCTAAGTGATGAAGCTTTTCTAAGTCAAGCTACTAATCTCAACCCCTCTTTATAGTACGGTCAAAGAGCAAACAAAGCCCTATCTATACTAAGTGTCCTTCATCTCCTTATGGCACTTAGCCTATCACTCTAGTGTCTTCATCATGACTCTTTGAGATCTGAAACGATATCCATCTTGGGGGCTAAGTGATAACCATTGATGCCCATTCATGTTGATCAGTATGGCTAAGCTACGCATAACCTCTGCAAAACACACATTAGCCATAATAATGTCTCTTTGTCGTTAATCACCGAAACCAATAGGGTCAAGATTCTTCAACAACCACTCAACTCTTGGGGGTGCTTGCTCATGTTTTGTCGTTTTTGTTCTAACACTACACCGACCATTACAATGGTCTTCACCATTGATGGGCTTGTGCTTCCTCTTCATCACCATCTGAGTCAAGTAGCTAAGAAGGAATAAGGCAATCTTGCCAGGGTGTGTGCTACTCTTGTAGCTCCACAATCAGCGTCGTCTACACCACAACATGATATAGCAAACTAGTCATGGCATACATTTCTCCTCTTAGAATTGGGATAATTATGCACAATCAAAGTTCGATTATTTTCATATGGGTCATGCGCCATGGCAACACTAGAACTGGGAGTTTCCTCTACTCCCATGGCATGTTTGACACTCATTTATTTTTTTCCCTAGCACTTACGAGGATTTTTCCTCCACTACCATGGCATGTTCGAGTACTCCCATGACTATTTTATTGTGAGAGAAAAGTACCGTTTCGATGAATAATAAGACGACTGATAAGCCAACCGGGGCACTCCAGAAGTTTTGATAAATGAAAACTGCAAGTGATAATATATAGCTAACTGTTACATCTGATGCAGGTTTGTTGATCCATCGATAAATGGACATTATCCATAGATAGTGCAAGATCTTGTGAAAGAGATGCTGCCCAAGTTTAGTCCTGAGCAAGCTAAATTGGTCAAGGGTTCGGCGGATAACATTGGGATCAACCAATACACAGCTAGCTATATGAAAGGACAGAAATTGCTCCAGGAGACGCCTAGTAGCTACTCTGCCGATTGGCAGGTTCAATATGTTTGTGGGTTTCTTGCCTTAAACTCTATTTTTATATAAATACATTTGCCTTAGATATTGTTTCACCTAACCTAAACATTTGTCCCATAAATTCTGTAGTTGCACGCAATGGCAAACCAATTGGACCACAGGTATGTCGTTCCTCCATTTACTCTTTCTCAACATTCTTTACTTTGTTTTTTTTTTCGAAAGCATGCCTTGGCACGTACTGCTTTAAGGGAAGGAAGAGTTTTAAGCGGTTACACGACGCGCCTCGGCAAGGACGAGATGTCAATGTGCGAGCACGCCAAACACACAAACACAGGGCACCGGCTCGAACGGTGGAGCTAGAGAATTGTACTAACTAAAGACCGAACCCGCTATAGAGAGAGGAAGGGAGGAGGAGCGGGCGCAGTGCTACGAAGCAAGGGCTGCCAGGGCCGCGAGGCCACGAAAACCCGCAGCGAGCCAGGCCTCCGCCTCCTCCCTGATGCGCTCCAAAAGCCGTGACGCAGGGCTAGACAGCCCATCGAAAGTCCTCCGGTTCCGTTCCTTCCAAACCTCACAGGACACCAGTGTCAAAGCCCTTTAGGAGGACCGTAGGTACCTGAGCTCTGCTGTGCAGCCACCAATCGACAAGAGAGTCGGAGTTCGAGGGGGCGAGGTGTTGCAGCCCCACTGCACTGAGAAGGCTGAACCAGACGACGCGGGTGTAGACACAGAAGATGAGAAGGTGATCCTGCGTCTCGTCGGACTGCTCGCAAAGCACGCAGGCTGCCGACGGCTGTAGGCCATGGCGTAGCTGGACCGCGGCCAACTTGGAATGGTCGGGGACGCCCGGGCATAGCTGGACCGCGGCCAACTTGTCTGTCAGCTGAATGATTTCCAGCATAATCGTTTGGGTTCTTGCGCCGATGATGTCCCACGTCCATTGTTGACCAGCCATAGCCTCCAGGACTGTCCGCTTTCTGCGGCGGGCACCCACAAGCGCGAAGGCGTGCGGCACAGACGCCGCGATCGGCCCGTCCGGCAGCCATGAATCAGTCCAGAAGAAAGTCCTAGCGCCATCGCCGACGTGCACCTTCACCGAAGCGCTAAACATGGCGGCGACGATCTTCTCGGAGCGGTACGGCAGCGTCGCCCAGGGCGCAGCAGCGTCAGAACGCCTATGCCACTCCCAACGCAGACGCAGGGCGAAGCCAAGACGCCGAAGGTCAGGGAGGCCGAGGCCACCTAGGCACCGAGGAGAGCAGACCGTCTGCCAAGCGACGCGGCAGCGTCCGCCCGAGACCGAGTCTGTGCCAGCCCACACTAACACCCTGCGCTACCTGTCGATCTCAGTGATGGCCCATGGCGAGAGAGCGCAGCAGATTGACACGTGGACCGAGATCGCCGATAGGGTAGTCTGTGCAAGAGTGGTTCTTCCTGCCAAAGTCAGTAGCCCGCCCTTCCAGACCGGGATCCTGGCAGCCACCGCGTCGACGAGACCCTGCTCGTGTCCGCGATCGAGGCTGGTGATGGACAGCGGAGCCCCCAAGTACCGCAACGGGAAGCCCTGGACGCGGCAAGGTAAGACCTCGAGCACCTCCGCGACCTCCAAATCTGAGCATCGGATCGGAGAGATAGAGCGTTTGTCGATGTTGGTGGCTAGGCCGGACGCACCAGCGAAGACGTCGAGAATCTGCCGGATGCAACTGAAGTCGAGTGGGCAAGGGGCAAAGAACACGACGAGGTCATCCGCGTAGATGGAGGTCCTGAACTTGATGGCAGTGCCCGGAAGCGGCTGGAGTTGTCCCCGGCGGTCAGCCTCATTGATCATCGCGTTGAGCACCTCCATGACAATAATGAAAAGAGACGGAGAGAGCGGGTCCCCCTGCCGAAGGCCGCGGGCGTGGAAGATCTTGCGGCCCGGGCGGCCATTGACCATGACCTTGGTCGTGGCGGTGGAGAGCATGTAGGACACCAAGTCCCTCCATCGCCGCGGGAAGCCGAGGTGCTCCAGCACCTCCAACAGGAACGGCCAGCAGACTGTGTCAAACGCCTTTGCGAGGTCCACCTTGAGAAGCATCATGGGCATTCGTATCCCGTGGAGCCAACGACAAGCCAGCTGCACCGTCCTGAAGTTCTCGTGAATCCTCCGCCCCTTGATGAAGGTCGTCTGGTTAATCCTGATAATGTTAGGCAGGTGCGGCTGGAGCCTCAAAGCGAGTGTCTTGGCGAACAGCTTCCCGAAGGAATGGATCAAGCTTATCGGCATGTAGTCCCGAAGCGTTTCCGGAGAGCCGGTTTTGTGAAGGAGCACCATCACCGCCTCGTTCACGCAGTTGAAGTTCCGGAAGTCCATGTCCCAGAGGGCATGGAAGGCGCGAACAAAGTCGCCGCCCACCATGGTCCACGTCGCCTTCAAGAAGCCCGCCCCGAAGCCATCCAGTCTGGGGGCCCTATCCGACGGGGAGTCCTTGACCGCCCGCGCGATCTCCTTGGAGGAGAAGGTGTCCGCGAGGTCGTCGAGATGGAGACGCGGGAGTTCAAGCAGTGCCAAGTTTATCCGGTGCGATCGGATGAAGGTTGTTCCCAGGATTGCGTTGTAGTAGCTGTAGACGACCTCTTCCTTTGCCTCATCCTCGGTGAACGTTTGGCCCTCATGAGCAATAGCAAGCACGTAGTTCTTCCTCCGCCGGTGGTAGGCCTGAAGATGAAAAAACTTGGTGCACGCATCACCGTCATGAAGCTAGCGGGTGCACGCACACTGCCTGGCCATGGTCCTGGCGAGCGACGCCAAGCCAAGCACATGAGCCTTGAGTTCTCGGTGCAGCTGTAGTTCCCCTGGGGACAGAGGGCGAGATTCCTGCGCGACATCAAAGCCGTGAATGATGACGTGTGCCGCGGCAAGCTGGAACGGGACGCTCCCCACGTGCGTCGCGCGCCAGCTGCGGAGGGAGCGCGCGAGGCCCCTGAACTTGACATCCAGATTCTTGCAAGCATCTACGTTGGGGTTATTTGGGGCCCAAGCCGCAGCCACTATGTTCACAAAGCTATCGATCCATTGCCAGAACCGCTCAAAGCGGAATCGAAGCACAACCCAAGGTTGAGAATTGAGGACGAGAAGCAGAGGTGTGTGGTCAGAGCTGTCCGACGAGAGGCTCTGAAGGCGGTGGTTGGGGAAGAGTTGGAGCCATTCGACGGAGGCGAAGGCGCGGTCTAGACGCTCAAGAGTGGGGTGGTCCCTGCCGTTGGACCAAGTAAACAGGCGGCCGTGAAGGTATAATTCGTCTAACTGTAGCGAGTCTAGCGTGTCACGAAACGCTCGCATAGGACCCCGGTGGAGCCGGCCGTTGTTCTTGTCGGTGGCCTGGTAAATGAGGTTGAAGTCGCCACAGACCAACCAAGGTCCGGCGCAGGTGAGAGTCTCCCATGTGTTTTGGTTTTGAGTAATTGATGAAACCCACCTAAGTACTAACCTTGATCTCTAAGTGTGAATCATGAGATAGGTTGGTACATACCATGTGATGGAGCAAGGTGAATCAAGTGTGGATGGCACAAGCTCTAGCATGGTGGTGGAAAGGAAAATGGTGTGAAGGCAAAGGTGATTGCTAGGAACCATTTTCGGTTTGGTGATCAAGACATCATAAAGGATGTGATCACATTTAGGATAGATAGCCGTACTATCGAGGAGGGAGCTCTTAAGTATGATTACGGTTATCATGTGCCACTAGGTCCATATGCATTGCATTAAAATCAATTGAACCAAGTGAAACACCAACTTAATCCAAGATAATTGTGAACTAAAAGCTAACACACGTGCACAAGTGTTGGAATCACTTAGTGTTGGCTCTTGGAAGCTTGGAGAAGTTGGAGGAGATGTTTGGGCAGAGAAAGGCAGTCCGGACGCAGGATCTGGACGCTAGGGTATGCCAGACCGGACCATGGCACATGCGTCCGGAGGGTAACCCTAGGCTTGGCTGGCTGCTGGAGCAGTCCGGACGCTGTTGTGAGTCCGGACGAAGAGCTCCGGACGTGTGTCCGGAGCCTGGCGCTCTCTTTAACTCTCTGTAAAAGAGGGTCTGGACGCAAGGTGTTAGTCCGGACTGTGACTCGGACATGCGTCCGGAGTGGAAGAAACGTGGAAGGAGCTCTTGGGTTCCCTGGAATTTATTTCCGGACCCTATGAGCAGTTGAACCGGACGCTATGAACAGTAGCGGCCGGAGGGCACGTGGCGTGTAGCTGCGCGCGGGGGAAGATGGTCGTTTGAATCAGCAGGGGCACCAGACGCAAGAGCGATGGTCCGGACGGCACCTCGGGTGCGTCCGGACCCTGCGACCGGAGCCTGAACAGGGCAGCTGGCTCTCGGCAACTGGTGGGTCCGGACGCTATTGATGGTCCGGACTCCCAGTGAAAAGTGCGCCTGGAGTGGGCGCAAAAAGCGTTTTTCAGGGGCAAAACGGCTAGTTGTTGAGTGAGGGCTATATAAGTGATATGGTCGGTCCTTTGGGGCATCTCTTGCACATTCTACTCACTCACACATTTGTGCTTGCTTGAGAAGCTTCCACCACTCATCCTCTAAACATATTTGACATATTCTAGAGAGATAGAGTGAATCCAAGTGCATTGCTTTGTTGATTGCATACTAGTGGCACTTGGTGATCGTCGTCATCGCGGAGCTCTTGTTATTCTTGGAGATTGCCATCTCCTAGACGGCTTGGTGCGACGAGGATCGTTGAGCGGAGGAAGGTGATTGTCTCCGGCTCCGATCGGTGGATTGTGAGGGGTTCTTGAACCTACCCCGCGGGAGTTCACGAAAGGTATCTCTAGTGGATTGCTCGTAGCTCGGGGATCCCCATCTTGTGTTGGTTGTGCGGGACCCTTGAATGGGTTTGGCTTTGATTGCCAATTAGCGCGTGAACCTCCAAGTGGGTGTATCGCTACAACGAGGACTAGCTTGTTGGCAAACAAGTGAACCTCGGTAAAAAATCATTGTGTCAACTTGTCTCTACCGAGTATTCATATTGTGATTGATTATCTTTTGGTTCATCCCTTCGTGGTGGTATAACCCTTCTATCTCTATCTTTGTATTACTTTCCTTCATTCTTGCAAAGTAGAGATTCTAGCTTAGCTTGTGTAGCTTAGCTTAGTAGCTCTAGTTGTCTAGCCCTTGTGTGTGACATAGGATATATCTTGCTAGTAACTAGACTTGATATAGGATGCTTGCCGACCCTTGTAGTGCTAGAGCAAACTTGCTTATCGCCGTGTTTTATTCTAACAAGTTTGCTAAGTGTTGTTGTAGAAAATTTAATTAGGCTATTCACCCCCCTCTAGCCATTCCTAGAACTTTCAGCAGACAACTCTAATATCGCGTAGCTCCTGAAGGAACTCATTCTTGTCAGCGCGTTGGACGAGGCCATACACATTGGTCAGCCACCATTGGCGTAGCGACGCCACCGAAGAAAGCGAAACGGTGACAGAGAAACGGCGGGTGAGGATGGAAGAGACCCCCAAAGGTCCCGCCGCCACGAGGTACACGCCCCGCCCGCCACACCAGCCGCAGGAAGAAAGGCGAAGTCGTAGTCGAAACCAGTTATGTCAATGTTCATGGCGACAGAGAAATTGGAGATCTTGGTTTCTTGGACACAAACAACAGAGGCACGCTGCTGGGAAACAATGGACCGAACGACGTTGCGGCGCGCCCTGGAGTTGAGGCCACGTGCATTCGAAACGATGAGGTGGTTGTCACACATGATGAACGTATGTCTGCACGGAAGAAGCGCGGCAGCGGGGCTCAGGTCATGCGCGAGGCAGACCGAGCCGCACCGCGGCCCAACATGGGGAAGAGCTTGCACATGAAGGCGCGGCGCTCAGAGGACATGTCCTTGCCGAAGGCTTCCTGGAACCTTGTCGCGATAGTAGGATCCGGAGTGATGGGGGCGTCGTTGCCAGTCTGCCCGCTCCACTTGTTGACGAGGACTCAGCGTGCCTGCTTCTCGGGGTTGGGGTCACGGAACACAAACTTGGTGGCCAGGCGCACGCTCCTGCGCGACCGCCACTCGTCGAAGGGGATCTTTGAGTGGCGCACGCGGGGAGGGTCGGGAAGCACTGGCTCCGCCAGCGGCAGGATCATGTCGGCGATGAAGTCTGCCACGGACGCCACCGTTGGCGGACCAGGGGGTGGAGGCGATTCCAGGGGTGAAAGGTCCTAGATGGCTAGAGGGGGGTGAATAGCCTAATAAAAATTCTACAAATCACTAGAGCAAAAGGTTAGATAACACTTAAGCAAAGCTTTTTGCTCTAGCTCTACTTGGGGTGCAAAGCCACCTATCCAATGCAATTCTAGTTAGCTAAGTGCTTGACAATCAATAGCAAGAACCTAAAGCACTTAGCACAAGCTAGCAAGAACAACTACTAAAGAACTTAACTAGCAATCTAACTAGACAAGATATGAAAGAGTAAATACAAGAGAGGAGGTGATTGCTTATACCGATGCCTAGTGTAGAGAATATACCAATGAATACCGAAACAAAATATGAACACCAAAGCGTAGCCGGGAGACGAGATGACAATTGATTTTTCTCCCGAGGTTCACTTGGTTGCCACCAAGCTAGTCCCCGTTGTGTCGACTACTCAAGTGGTGATTCGGTGGCTAATAGGCAATGACAAGCCTAGCCCGCTAACTTGGGCGCCACAAGAATCCACCCAAATGAGAGTAACTTAAAGACACGAGCAATCCACTAGAGTTACACTTTGGCTCTCCGCCGAGGTGGGTACAAGCCCTCTCACAATCATCGAAGTCGGCCACAAACAATCACCAATTGCGCTGAAGCTTCTCCTCAATCGCCAAGCCGTCTAGGTGTTGGCAAACACCAAGAATAACAAGAAATCCCGCGGCGACGACGATAACCAAGTGCCACTAAGATGCAATGCAATGATCAATGCACTTGGTTCACTCAAACTTTCACAAGTATGCAACAAAAGTGAAGAGAGTGACTTGGGGGCTATCTCAAGCAATCACAAGTATGTCAAAAGAATGGGAGGTGCAAGAAAGGATCCCTAGGAGCCGACCACATCACTTATATAGCCATCCAAACCGAGCTAGCCATTTTTCCCTTCTTCCTTGCTTTCTGCGTCGGTCCGGACGCTGTTTCATAGGGGGGTCTAGACCATCGCGTCTACGTCCGGACCCTCCTCCATTTCAAAACTAGTCGTTGGCGCCCTTCCTGCTGCTAACGTGCGGCATCCGGACGCGGTGAATAGTGGCGTCCGGACCCGCTTTTCCCTGTGTTCGGATCCAACTCCGAGAGGGTCCAGAGAGCCCCTTGGCTCCGGACCCACGTCCGGTTCCCTGAGTCCGAACCATGCCTAGTGTCTGGTTGCTCTGCAGAGAGGATCCAGAGAGCCCCAAACTCCGGACGTTGCGTCCGGAGTCCGTGTCCGGACAACCATCCGTGTCTGGACCACCTGTCTAGAGAGGCCGCTACTTAGGGTTTGCCTCCGGTCGCATCACCATTGGTCCGGACTACACATAGCTTACGTCCGGACCTTGCATCCGGAGCTCCTCTGAGTTCCAAACTGAGACGCCTCTTCTTCTCCAAGCTTCCATGTGCTAACACCTTGTGATCCATATCTTTGGTTACCTGTGTCAGCCTTTGTAATAAGTATTTCTTGGATTTGTTTTAGTTTGTGTCACTTAGGTTCATTTTATATGGATGCAATGCAAACCTAGTGGCACATGATAACCGCAATCAACACGAGTTTTTCCTTCTTGATAGTACGACTATCTATCCTAAATGTGATCACACTCTCTATAGTGTCTTGATCACTAAACCAAAAATGGCCCTATGATATACCTTTGCCTTGAGCCCATTTTTGTTTTTCTCTTTCTTCTTTTCCTTAGTCCATGGAGCACTTGATCTATCATGATCTTTCATCTAGCTCCATGTCTTAAGGTGAACCACCCTATTTTGATCATACACTTAGTTCAAGGGTTAGTCCATAGGTTTCATCAATTACTCAAAACCAAACAAGGTCTTTCAAGGGGCGACACAGTGGGCAGGGGAGGAGCGTAGACCTGCAAAGAGGCGGCGTCAAGAGCAATCGCCCCCGAGGGAGCTGGACAGGGGCTGCCAACAGGAGCCAAAGACGACAGGCCAGACCGCCGACCCAGGGCGGGAGACAGTGGCGCAGTGCCCAGGGCCGCAAGAGCGGCAAACGTGGAGTCCTCCGACGCAGGGTGAGCCGGTAGAGAGAGCTCCGTGTCCACGCACATGACCCACCAGTCGTCTGTTACCGTCGGAGGCGTAGCGTGGCACCTGCCGCCATGAAGAAGGAACGGCGCGACATTCAGGAAGCGGCCCACAAGCCCCGTACGCCCGGAGCTATGGCCCCGCCCTACATCCTGCGATGGGGTGGGGGGCTGCCACTGGAGCGTGGCCATCGGAGTTCGTGGCGAAGCCACCGGGGATGGCAAGTTCGGGGGGCACTGGGGCAACCAACCCACCCGCGCCCTGAAAGGCTGCACGGGGCACAGGACCCCCCCGACGAGCACGTTATGTCCGTAACCAGCAAACCCGTCGGGCGAGTGGCACCCCCCCGGGTGGGATCTGGTGTGACGAGGGTCAGTTCTTGCAGAATCGTCGTCGGAGTTGCAACGCGGCGAGGGCCAGTAGTCTTCATGGTCATCAATATTGCTTTCATTGCCCGCGTCGTCTTGGCGGTCGTCATCATCATTGTTGTCATCCTCGTCATCCACCGCTGGCGGGCCCGGCGGCGCCAGCATGTCCTGGTGCGCAGCGAGGCGGATGCAAACTAGGTACTGGAGAACGCGGCACAAGCTGAGCTCCTCCTGGCCCGAGCCAGGCACCCGCAGCTCAGGGACGAAGATAAGCTTCTCCGGATCAATGAAGGAGGGGTGCCAGCACCAAGCCTGCACAAAGAATTCACGGTCGTCGTCGAGAGGTCGGTCGCGGAAGTTGGTCAGTTCCACATCACAGCAGCAGCGGCCAAGCACCGACTGAGCGGTGTCCACGTTCCTGGCGTGCATAGGCACATTTTTTAGTGCGACCACAACCCGGCGGGAGAAGGCCCCAGCCGAGGCGCCCGCCACCCACGTCCACGGCCTCCAGAGGATGCGGAGGGGTCCCTGCGGCATTGAAGCAAGGACACGAGCGCGGTCTTCACGGCGACGGAAGCACACAAGGAAGTCCCCAGGCTCGTGCCTCCTGATGTCGACATCGTCTTCCGGGATCAAAAACTGGTTGAGGAGGGCGGAGCGGATCATGTCCGCGGAGACCTTTGGGCGCGCCCCACCCACCACGGCCACCAAGGCCTAGGCGAGGGCATCTTCAGCTGCCTGCAACTAGGGGGAACGCGGGATGACGACCAGCGACGCCCGGCCGGCAGAGGCGACGTGGGCCGTGCCGGAAGCGGCAATAGCGTCGGGGGCGGCAGGAGTGCCACCATCGTGATCGCCACAACCCCCGGAAGGTGGCGGCGGAGGAGGAGGTGGCGCTGGCGTTGACTGAGGGGAGGCAGAGCCACGACAGATGTGTGGTACTGAAGTGCAGCGGCCGGTCACAGTATCGGCAGATCCGTCCCGATGTTGGCACGTCGGCGAGAGTCGCGGGCGGAAGCGTTGTCGTGCCTCTACACAACGGCCCTCAGTAGTGTGGCGCAGGGATCGCGCACGCTTGTAGCCCACCAGGCGCGCCGTGGTGGACCGGTCCTCCCCACCAGAGCGCGGGGAGCGGGCATGCCCGTGGCCGCCATGGGCGCGGCAGCCCGCCGCGTGGTGGCCTTCAGCCCAGCATTTGTAGCATCTGGCTAGGTGGGAGCAAGCGGCCCGGACATGGCCAGGGCGGAGGCAGCGGTAGCACACATCCGCGAGCTCCGGCGGCACGTACGAAGGGGGGCGCGACGGAGACCGGCGGGGAGGAGTGCGCGTCCGGAGGTAGCGCCTGCTGCGCACGGGGTAGAAGCCGTCGTCATCGTGCCGGCCGCGCTCCCGAGCCGGGTGGGACGTCGGCGAGCCACGGCGGTGGTGGGGAGCTCCGGGGGATTGAGAAGGGGCCGCGGCGCGCTCCACTTCCCGTCTTGATGGGTGGGAGCGACGGGTCGCGGCCATAAATCCCACCTCCCTTCTGCGGTGTCGATGGCGTCGGTGGCAACGGCGCTTGCGCTTGGGTGCCAGCAGCTCCTTCCCCTTCCCATCAGGCGGCGACGGCGGGAGGTCAAACTCCGCCGGCTCTGAGCCCGACTCCGAGGAGATCTCCGAGTCACTGAGGGCGACACACGCCCCCGGACCACGGCCGAGGAACTCCCGGAGCAACCCGGGCAAGCCGGCGAAGAAATCAGGAGGCGGCGGCAGATCTTCTCCGTCGAGGTCAGCCCAAGCATGGAGGGGAAGCGGCCCTGCAGCAGCCCCAAAGCCCTGCCCCAGGACAGCGAGGAGCCGACTGGGGGAGCCGTCCTCGAGGGTCGCTTCCAGCTCTGGAGCTCGTGACGGGGAGCCGCGATCCATGGCCACCGGATCTGGATCTGGGAGCGAGAACCGGAGCGAGGAGGGGGGGCGACGCGGAGCAGGGGAAGCGTGGCGGGAGGGAGGAGAGAGGGGGGGCAAACCTAGGCGCCAGCCGGCCGGCCGGCCGGGGGCAGCGCGCGGCGGCGAGGAGGCGCGCGCGTGAGCCATCTCCTTCACTTCCCTGGCATGCATGCTGAACAACGAGCGATTTCTAAAATTGGGCATAGTGCATATTATGCTACCATCAGCTACAAATTCAAAAGTACTGGAATAAATCCCAGCTACAAATTTAGAAGTACTGCAATAAATCCTTGCTAACCAATGCATGGACATGTAGGCAAATTATAATTGGCTTTACATTGTACCGACGGGGATGTCCGGATGTGTGAACTGAACTACCTCAAGCAGCCATCTACATAACTGAGAATGGTACTCAATAGAATTCCATATCTCTTATTTCACGTTTCACATGGAACATGTTGCATACCAAGGGAATCATATCTCAAAACTTTTTTTTTTATGTTACCAGAAATGGATCAGCCTGGGAACTTGAGCCTACGCGATGCCACAAGAGTGCGGTTCTACAGAAGCTACATCGACGGCGAGCTGAAAAAAAGCCATAGATCAGGGTGCAAACGTGGCTGGCTACTTCGCCTGGTCTCTCCTTGACAACTTCGAGTGGCTGTGAGGATACTCGTCCAAGTTTGGCATCGTCGCTCGAACGGCACCCGAAGGCGTCGACCTATTGGTTCAGGGACATGCTTGAGAAGCATTGAGATCTCCAGGGCGGACCCTGGAGGTACCATTTTGTTCAGCTTTGCCTATTGTTTTGGATGGCCTAATGGTTCAAATCCGGCCTTGTGCTTGGCTAGCAAAATGAGAATAAAAGACAGCCACTCCGACCAATTGTGCATTCCGAGTTATGGTCAGAATGTTGTGAATTTGTGAATCTGTGGAGTTTGAGCTGTGGTTATTTTATCGTGTTGATTGATCATATTTGACATGCTTAATAAGGAATGTGACATCTCGAGTTTTTTTTTAACCACATCTATTACTATAAGAACTACCCTGAGCCCTTGGTAATTGGATCAAATGAGACCAAGTGCCCACATTCAGTAGATTTACAGTAAAAGAAAGCCCTGGGAAATTTAACAAGGCAATTTATATTTTTCACTGAGGGAGCGGCACAAGAACATGACTTTGTACTGTTGTGCAAATCCAGAACACAGGAATGTAAAAATACAAACAGAAACAATTAAGGTCAAAGTTGGACAACCACTGGATTCTCACGTACACAGCTCTCTAATTAAACCTAAACCCTCCTATGACGATGACGCGTCGACGTCGAGAAGCACCTCTCGTCCCTCGATCTCTTCTTGTCCTGCTCAATCTTCCTCGGCCTGTCCTGCTCCATCTCCGGGACCTTGCGTCGCCGCTTATGTCATCAGCTTCCCCTCCTCGGTCGTAGCCTCCTGCTGCTGCTCCTCCTGGGTGCTTACGCTTTGCATCCCGTGCCTTCTCGTTCCTGCTGGCACGATCGCCGCCAGCAATGGAAACTCCAGGAAACATCTTCTTGGTCTTGGGGCACTCCAGGTGTGGGATCTTGGCGGCTTGCATGTTGTCAGCTTGACGAAGGCTTGTCTTTGTTTCGCGGCCGCATCCGGTGACTACCTCGGGCTCAGGCAACATCTGCAGCATCGTGTTCAAGGCGGCGCCTTGGGCTTGGATCGACGCCCTCCAGTCAGCCAAGACTCCGCCGGCTTGGGCTCGCACCATCCCGGTATCGTGCCTCCGCAGGCCGTCGACGGCCTTGGCGACGTCGGTGGCCGCCGCCAGCATGGCCAGCGTCACCGGGACCGGGACCGCCAGCAGCGTCAGAAGTGCCTCGTGCATGGCCCCGTCGAGCAGCCGGCACAGGCCCTCCGCTCGAACAGGCCCTCCGCTCGAACGCCGTCGTCCAAAGTTCGATCCTCACTTGCCGGAACTTGTCCCGGGAGCAGCACTTGGTGGCCGGCCTCGATGGCGGTGTTGATAGCTTCGAACGCCGAGAAGAACGGCTTCCACCGCCGGAGCGTGGCGGTGTCGATAGCTTCGAACGCCGAGAAGAACGGCTTCCACCGCCGGAGCACCATCACCCACGGGCTGCGGCGGAGCGCGTTTGAATCGGCCGGCTGCACTACAAGAAATTTGGGTTTACGTGACGTCTTGATTTTGTCACGGACAAGGGAAAATCCGTCATGATTAACTATCGGTGACGGTACACTATCCCTCGTCATACATTTTTTGGACAGAAATAGAACGTCACAGGTTGGTTTGGTTTTTTGGGTCGTCATAGATAAACCGGAGGGCAACTATAGAAGATGCTATGGTGATGAACTTAGCCGTTATGGTTTTGTTGCCATGTCATTTGATGATGTTGGATCTGATGTGGTTGTCACCTTGCCACGTCATCAGTAGGCTTTCCATTGCAACAAATTCAAATTTAAATGGACACCAATTTCACATTTAAATTGATGGTACATTCAACTTGAAATTCACATGCTTCATACTGTCACAAATGACCACATAATATCACAGATACATCTAAATATATTCATGTACAGCCACGTTACATGCCACGTCCTGGTTTTAGCTAAGACCATCCTAACATTGTACTAATAAGTTATCTAAACTCAACCATACATGTTCAAAAGACAAAAGACAACTAACACACATAAGCTGATCAAAAGACAGCTCCTCGCCATCCATATGTCCTCGCTGTCCATGTCGTCACCATAGGTGGCCTCATCAACATGAGATGAACTAGTGGGTAGCTGAAAAACAGATAGTACTATGTAAATATGAGTTGGCCTTTAAAGTTTCTGCAGATTTAAAAAACAAGGGTAACCTACTACCTACTCATTCTGTAGCATTGCTTATGGTATTGTTCCATACTTCTCTGTAACTATTTTGACTAAACTGAATGTTATTTTAATGATTCACCATCTAGTAAAACTATCTGATCTAGTGTATCTATAAAACACTAATCAAGCATGAGAATGTTTTAGCACCTTGTGATGCCATTGCCACTGACATGGGGCTGGATCACACTTACCAAGCATGAGAAGGCTACTTAAACAGAATGTGTATAATCAGCTCACGAGGTACAATCCTACTGGAAAAGCTCCACAGGAAATACTTACTAATCCTAATGTTATGTACAATACAAGCTACTGAACCAAATTATGCAGGACCTACTATTGAACCAAGTCATGCAGGGGATCTCATCTTCGCATTTTCCTTTGTAAAACTCGATCATTTACAGAAACTTACTAGCATCATTAGAGTAAAAAGAAGAAGACATGAACGTGCAAAATATAATGAGGACTTCATTCGCTCCATAATGGAAAATGAGTTCCAGCTTTAACTTAAACTAGAATGAAACTCAACTTACTAACTCATCATTGCAAGAACAAGATATGGTAATATAGTAATGGACTTAAGGTGACATGCTTGGGCAACACTGAAAATACAAGGCCATACACAAAGATCAAACCTGATCAGCTTTTCTCTGCAGCAATCCATCATCTTTGTACAAGGCCATACTCCCCGAGACCCGACTTTCAGCAGCACTGGAACATTGAATAATTAATATATTCATTGTCACAAGAAATTGAGAATAGCACAGCAACCAGAATACAAGATCCGTAATCAGAACACAAGAAATTTTGGCAACATTGCTCCTGTCAATACAGCCGCACGTGCACGGGTAACACGAGGACAAGCCCCAGCAACTGCAGCTTGCACTTGGGAATTTGGGATCTAGCAACACTATTGGGATCTAGCAGCTTGCAAAATGAGATCCAGCACCCGAAGAACCTGGAGTAGACATTGTCTTCTTCCTAAAAAAACACGATTATTCATTTATTCACACACAAATAGAGGAAAGAAGAAAGCAGGGGCATTGTAGTAGTGGAGGAGGGAATGAGAAAGCAGGGGGCAGAGGAGGCCCTTGCTGGAGTCCAGCGAGCTGTGCTGTTCGGCTGTCCCAGCCTGTAGCTGTGGCGGCTCGCCGGTCGGCGGACGGCAGAGGGCGGAGGACGGCTCGCCGGCGAACGGCACAGGGCGGAGGACGGCTCGCCGGCGGGTGTAGGGCGGTTCGCCCGACACCAGCGGAGGGCGGAGGCCGCGCGTGGATACTTGTGCGCGGCGTGCTGCGTGCGCAACTGTGCGAGCAGGAGTTCAGGATAGAGACGCAGCCTGCAGCGTGAGTGAGGCTGGCTGCTGCGGCTGGGGGAAAGGGAGGGGACAGGAAGGGGATTTTTTATATATACCTAGGGTAAACTTAGATGGGCTGGGTCAGTTCTTCATGGGCTTTTTAGTGGCATTTCGGGTCTCTAACTCGGCACCCGCTGGGAAGACTTCGAACCCGCCCCGCCCCGCCCCATTTCAGGTCCCCGAACTTGCAAACCCGGGTGGTGGGGGGGGGGGGGTGGGGGGGGGATCTAGACCCGCCCCCGCCCCGCCGGGTTTCGGGTCTAGACCCGACCCGCTGCCATCTTTAGGCAGGAGGTGGCGGTGGCGATGAGGACGTGGTCGACGGTGGCCAGAAGGATGCGACCGAAGGCTCTCGTCATGAGCTAGTGGAGCCGCCGCGTTCGCGAGCATAAAGATTTGGGAGAGATATGAGGAGGCGACGGCGGACGGTCGATTGGGAGAGAAGGGGTCAGGATAAAGGATAAGGACGGCCCACAGCGGTTTTGAAGAGATTTTTGGGTTTGGAAGCGCTAACCATAGAAAAAATGCGCGTAGCCAAATTTTCGGCACCATTATTCTGTGGCCTTTCAATGAGTCTGTCATGGATGTCCAAAATGATCTGTGACGTCCAGTTGTGACGGTAATTTAATGGATCGTCATATATTCATCACATTGCATTTGAACCGTCACGGATGACTAAATTCCATGATGATTTGTTAGAAGGTCACGATAAAACCGTCACGTATACCCAAATTTCTTGTAGTGCTGGCTGGCTGCAGAGAACTAGGGAAGCGCTAGCTCTCGATGCTTGCGAACAGGCGTTGAGGAGGAAATGGTGTTGATGGCTCTCTCGCTAATGGTCGATGGGAATGAGTATGGGACAGGGGGCGACGGGGCACCGGGCTTTATATCCATCCTCGTCACGAACGTGAATCTGACCGTGATGCTTGCAGACAGCTGAGAAGAGAAGTTTGTCTTCCTCGGCAAACCTCAACCAAATCCATCTTCGCAACATGCATCGACCACACGAGCGTCATTTTTGCATGCTGACCTCCACTAGACACGTACCTCTCGATCGTCCCCACGATCCTCCCTGCAGGCACCGCACCGCCGCTGTCGCATCGCCACCGCCGCCGCCATGGCCACAACACCCGTCAAGTTCGTCGCGGTCACGCTAAGCCGGTTGATAAGCCGAATGAACATAATGACTCCTGGACATGCGTCGTCTGCTCCGGAAGTCGTGGTTGTGTGCTCGGGCTCCTTCCTGATAGCCGACCAATGTCTCGACGGACTCGGCCCCAGCCGCAGCCGTGGAGATGGTCGTGTCAATGTCATGCGCACAAGAGAGAATACTTTACAAATACATATTATGCACATTTTTAATAGTTTTTGTCTTATTTAATACTACTCCCTCAGTATTTAAAAAGGTTGTCATTGACGACAAGGTTTTAGTCAAACATTGAGAATATAAATCTTGAATGATTTTTAAGTTGTTGGGTTTGAAAATGTAAAAATCATATTAATTGATTTTCTTTGGAAAATATTTTCATAAAAATATACATATATTATATTTTAATAAATATTTTTTAAAAAATAAGTGGTCAAAGTTACATTTTGAAGACCATGTCGTTTTCTAAAATACAAGCCTTTTGAGAATGAGGAAGTATAAGCTAAATCTGAACAAAGTCGATTCCTCATACTCAAGAGGCTTGTATTTTAGAAAAACAACGCTACTCCCTCAGTTCTTATTAAACGTCGTTCTCACTTCCCGTGAAATAACTTAGATTAATTTTATATAAAAAATTAATAATATTTATGATACATAATTTATATCATTAGATATATATTTTGATCTAGTTTTTTAATAAATTTATTTGGAGACACAAATGTTACATGTATTTTGTATAAATCAAGTCAAAGTTGTGACACGAAAACCCAAAACGACGTTGAATAAAAGACGGAGAGAGTAGACTGTAGTCGGTTTTTTTTTTTTTTGACGGAGCGAGTATGTCTGGTGTAGCGAGCCAAGGCCGTGGATCCATTCCATAGACCATAGTCCATGCGCGCTTAGGTATAGGCCTAGCCTAGCTCATGATAGGCTCAGCCAGCCTTTCCCTGGCCTGGCCGGGTACAGAGCCGCACAGGCAGAAACCTTTCAGTTCCCGGAGAACAAAAAGGAGCAGCATGCAGCACAGACTACCGCGACCGCGAGGGCGAGGCACACACTGCTGTCTGTCTACTATCCGCACCCCACAGTGGTGACCAATCTGATGAAGGGGTAGAGTGTCTCCAATGAATAACCGCTACCTTGGACTGTTACTTGGCAGGAAAAAAATGTATATGTACGAGGGAGTACTAGTTTTGTTATATTGTCCGGAGTTGAAAAATAAATTGATCATTTTTAAAAAGCAGAGAAACGAAAATGAAAACACAGCTATTCTCTCTAGAGTCGGTCTCAATGAGAGTTTTATAAAATTTTAGACATTAAATAGTCTAATATGACACCTTATTTAGGAATAGAGATAATAAAAGTTTCATAGTAGTACAAAGAATTTTATCCTCATGAAACTCTTAAACACTGTTTTTAAAATATGAGAGCATTGAAAACTGTGATATGAAACTCTTTTTGAGGATGGTCTAAATACGTAGATCGAGAAAAAACCGTGAACTCTAATATAGTAGGGCTATGGAATCTATGTCTATTATAATTACCTAGACAACTCTTTTTTTTGACGTGACAAAGAAAATAATGGAGAGAAAGAGCACAAAACGAAAAAAAAAACAGTTTCTTTTTCTAGGAACCGGGTCGACGCTAGCATCGATGCAGATAGAAATGAGGCAAACCCCGTTGGGGAGACTTGAGTAGAGTCTAGCGGTTTCCCGTGGATCCTGTGCGGCATCGCAGCCGCCGCCGAGATGGCGCGCGAGCAGCGGCTTCCCCACAGACCCTGTGCGTCATCGCAGGCACCGCCGAGGAGCTTGCGCGCTCTTCCTCCCGCCTCCACGTGCTCGCCCTGCCGCATCCGCGCGTGCTCGCCTCTTGCTCCGGCCTCCGATTTCCCACTCGCTGCTTTCCTGGTTCCGGCGTCTGATTTCTCACTCGCTCCTTCCCTCGTTCACCTCGCGCTACTCGCACCACCGCCTCCCAATTTTCACGCTCGTCTCTCCCTCTCGTGAAATTGACAACTAAAATATTTAGGGCCTGTTTAGAACAGAGAATTTTTTTTTCTGTTTCTATACTTTTTCTCGTGAAAATGAACTGATTCCTATAAAATTCCTACGCAATTCCTGTGAAATTCCTACGTTTCAAACAAACCTTTATTTGTTTCCCACTCCCACTACACCTCTCAAAACTAAAAATTGCGAACTACAATATTTATTATTGTTGTGTAATATCTAGTACTTCCTCCATCCCAAATTGTAAGTCATTTCAAGAATCTTCGAGAGTCAAAGTTTCTCAAGTTTGATCAAACTTATATAAAAATATAATAATATTTATGATGCCAAATAAGTATCATTAGATTCGTTATCAATTATATTTTCATAGTATACCTATTTGATGTTATAAATTTTTATAGTTTTATCTATATTCTTGGTCAAATTTAAGATGTTTTGACTCTCCAAGATTCTTAGAATGACTTACAATTTAGGATAGAGGGAATATTATTTATTTCATGTGAAACTAAAATTGGTGTATCTAATATTCTAAAATTTTGGTTATAGAGTACTGTGTGACCTGGCTTTTGGCCACAGTTAATCTACTTTGTTTTTGTGTCACATTTAATTTATCTTTTGTTTAACATTGTTGTAGAAACCATGAGTTGGAAAAGATAGTTTCTACTAACCATTATTTGTTCTGTTTTTCTCTTAGAAACTACGTATAGAAACTCCCCATTAGGACTGCTGTTAGGGCACTCACAATGCAACAAACTATTGGTAGTTTCTATAGCTTAGGACATTACACCAAGAAACTATTCCTCCCAATACAAGATTTTTTATAGCATATGACATAGGTAACGATAGAAATTTGTTTGCTCTCTCAATGTTGTTATAATAGTTTCTTGTCCATCAATAATTGTGAAGACCTGATTTCTTAGTTAGACTTGGTTTCTTATATTTCTACGCTCTCTTCTCATTAAATCACTCAGCAAATTGCTTATGTGACAGTACAATTAATATTTATAAAAAACTACCGTAGAGTCTGCATTGTAAGTGCCCTTAGGTTGTTCTTTGAACGTGAGACAAAACAACATGTTGTGTTTTGAATGTGAGATAAACGGGATAGCGTGTTCTCTTGTCGCCGTGAATATACCCCACAGATGAGCTACTAAGGTCATCCTTAATGTGAGTTTCATATCCTAGTTTTCAATGTTCTCATGTGTTAGAAACAGTGCTGAAGAATTTCATGAGAATGAAACTCTCTCTACTCTCATGAAACTTCTATCATCTTTCTCTTCGTAATTATAGTGTCATATCAGCCTATTTAATGCCCATGAAACTCCCATTAAAACTAACCTAAGTCTTCACAGCTTCACTGACCAATTGGTCATATGGTTGTTTAGGACAGTCCTAGTGCAAGACTTTATCATATTTATTATCACTTATTTATGATATTTTGCTGATGTGATAGTATATTTATTGAAGAGAGATGGTGAAAAAATAAGACTCTAAGTCTTATTTAGATTCCAAGTCTACAATATTCGAGGTAATAAATATGTTTAGACTCTACTCCGTATGATAGAGTATGCATTGGGAGTGTCCTTAGGAACGACAATTATTTCAATATTGAGGGAATAAGTTTGTACTGTCATGATTCATTCCTCCTAAAAAAAGAAACTCAACTTTTCTTCGTGTGAATTCTTTTATCCAGAATTTCGTTCAGAATCCTTTAATTCAAACGTGGCCTAAACCAGAGAGAATCGACCCAAACCAATCCAGCAAGGCGTATCCTGGTTCCCAGCGCTAGGAGAGGCTAGGTAGGCCGTAGGCGCAGCCAGGACCGCAGGAGGCCGGCGTCCGCAAAACCACGCGCAGCAGTCGCGAGAGCAAGCAAAAGATTTTCTTTCATGTCTCGGCCCACCGCGTCCGCGCTCACGGTCAGGTCACTGGTGGTCAAAGCCATGGAATGGATGCACCACGCCCACTAGAATTACATGCTACAGAGGGTTAAGCCATACGTACTCCTAGAGTTTAACTTCATAACTAAGAACAATATTTGCTAAAAAAAAAACCTAAAAACAATATTTTAAGGTGACACTGTTTAGTGTTTAGGGTCACCATGCCCACGCCCACTAGAAATGTTTATAGTGAGATGACTTCATATTAATGTGTGCAATCCTGTGGATCACTGTAGAAACGGAAAAAACGGCTCCGGCTCCACTTGCCTCTAGACACGAGCCGGAGGAGCTGTGTTTGAGGTGCTCCACCGGGCTCTAAAACAGTATCCACATAGTGAAAGAGCCAGAGTCAACATGAGCGCCACCAAACGGGCCCTTACTATCTCTCATCGGCCGTTCGATCCTTACAAGATGGTGGCGCAAAGACAGATATTGTGGGTGCTGGATAGGCAAAGCTCCAGCCAAGTCACCGGGAGAGGTGGATTTTTAAGTTTTGCAGGCGCTTTGCGACGGCCATGGTGCTGCGGCGCCGTGCCACTGCCAACCACATGGTCATGTCCTATGTCGGAGCATGTTGCTGCCGAGCTTGCTGGACGTGCTCTTATTTCTTTTTTTTTATTTAGCAAATATGTTTATGTGTTATGACGGAGCATACTTACACATTTACATATATCTAGACTAGACGATTCATGACTTGAAGATTTATTCAAATTAAGATCGTGTCATACATTGACTATGTTCTAATATGTCTTGGAATCGATCTTTAATATCATCGCTAGACGTATATTATTTTAACTTATATGAATACGAGTCATAAATTAGGATCACACATGAGATAGGACGATTCCATACCATCGCTAGAGTGACTTATACACATCTAATTCATTAACGTCACTATACTCACCGTGAGCCTCAATTCTCCATTAAATTACTATAGCATTATCCCTAAATTATCATTAAATCTTTATTATTAATCATCATATCTATTACTTAACCCTCCTTAATCCCATCTTAAATTCGCCACTGACTATACACATGTTTTTTTTTGGAGGGGGGGATATACACATGTTGTTCTAACTTATAAGCATGGAATGAGTTTAAATCATGGATAAAATATGGAGAGATATGTTGAGGACGCCCTTAGCGACACGTTGGATCGATGTCGTCGTTATTATCTATATCTATATCTATATCTATATCTATATCTAATAATAATCGGCAAAATTTCAGCCTCTTTTTTTTCGTCCATCCATTCTTTTTAGATCTCTCTCCCTCTAACTTCCCATCCAGAATTATATATATAACCCGTGCTCATATACGAGTAAGAATAAGTCTTATCTAGCACGATATGGAGTTTGATTATAAATAGAGTTTTTTTAATATAACCTTAAAAGTTAGGAGTTCTAACTGTAATCCAAATAGAACTCTAAATCCTACATCCTATTATGAAACACGTAGAGTTCCAAATAATATATATAAAAAATTATAATCCAAATAGAAGTAGGATAATAAGACTAGAAATTAAGCAATCCCACATCATTGGTACTAATAAAAAATAAAAAATCTAAATTAAATTAAAAATAAAAAATCTAAATTAAATTAAAAAAGACACTACATTGGCAATTATGACTAAGCACAAATAATTAAACAAGTAGACACGACGTTAGCAACCATGACTAAGCATAAATAATCAAACATAAGGTAGTTTCATAATGTGAATCTTATCATGTGCACGTGTCGGCAACCACGTGAGACTTTTAAGTAACCTAAAAAGGAATCTAATCCAAATAGAAATAGGATAATATTAATAAATATTAAGAAATCTCATGCGGTCGGTACTAAAACAAAATAAAATAGCTTCAAATAAAAATCAAAAGGACACTGCATTGATAGACATGACTAAGCATATATAAAACAAGTAAGATATTTTTATATGTAAAACTTATTATGACTGTACACGGGTCAACGACAATATTAAAATTGAGACTGAAAACATTAATCCCTGTTGCAACGCATGAGCATATTTGCTAGTATAAAGAAAATTATGGTTTTTGTGGGGACGGGTTCAATGGTACTAATCTGAACTTGTCCTTCTCCTAACAGGTTAGGAAGAAGTGAAGAACGACGTGCGTCTGGCTATCCAATCTCTCTCTCGACAAGAGAAGAGCCCCACGTCGTCCATCTTTTCTTTTGTTGTCGACGGAGACGGAATAGTACTACTACTAGTCCCAACACCAACAGTCAAAAGGTGTCAGGCATCAACCTTTGTAAACGACATGGTCTCGGGCGATTTGCCCGGAGTTCTTAGTTTATAAAGGGCTGTGAATTTCAAAAAAAAAAAAACACCAACAGTCAAAATCGCCGCCTCCTCCCGTGCTCCGCCTTTTTTCCTCTCCTATTCCCCCTCTCATCATCTCACTGCGCAGCGCTCCCACACCCTCCCGCCGCCCACGCGTACCCCCATTGGAGGCCGTCGTCGATGTCGAGGCCTTCAGTTCCGTATCGCATTGACGTCGGTAAACTCCTCGCCCTTCCGCCCCCTCACTTGCGATCGGCCTGTTCGTTCGTCTTGCACGGTGCACTCGCTGGCGGTTACGGCGCGAGTGTTTAGTTTAGGGTTTACTAGTAACCACCCAGTGCGGAACTGCTGCGGATTGCCTCCCAAGGCGGGATCTTGGCTTTCTACCCTTGTGCTCCGTTCGCTTCAGTTCTTGGAACCTTTTTTCGCAACTTCTTTTAAAGATTTTGAGAGCGATAGCACTTAATACTTCTATAATGAAGGTTCGAATCTTTTGCCTTATTTCTACCTTTTATTTATTGCGCTTTTTAAATTGAGTTTCTTTTTTCGCTCCCCTTTTTATTCTCCGTAAAAAAAAATCGCCGTTCTTGCATTTTACTACTACTTGATTTCTCTCTTTTAGTGTGCATTTATTTGCACTATCGATTACTACCTCTGGGGTTTTTGGTCCTCATGTTTGTTTGGCTCTCTGAGTTCTTCGTCTGGAGGTTGATTGGTGTCACGTGAATAGCCCATCGCCTACCTGATCATCGTGCGATGTTGTATGGATCTCAGATTAATCTGTGACGCGGACGACCTGAGGCCAGGGCGAACTCCACACATCCACACCGGCTGCGGGGACGACAAGGTACTGCTCTTCTCTCCATTGTTCCATGCATGGTACTGCTCCTAGTTCTGCTCCAGACCAGCATTACTTCAGTCTATTCGCATCTATGGCCGTCTCCCTCCACCTGCCGGGCTCAGTGCCTTCACTCATAAATTGGGCATTTTCTGTTTTGGGATCAATTGCCAAGTTCATGTTTATGCGTGATGCAATGCAGTGCTGTTTGGTCGGTGGTCGCCAAGCCCAAGCGTGTCCTTTCTGTTGCTCAAATAACTATTTTGATTTTTGGGCCCCCTTGTCTCTACCTGGGGAGACCAAATGCATGGTCTGGGTGGGCACTACTGATGCAACGCTTTCTTTCGTTGTCAAATGTATAAGGAAAGATTAGAGACTCAATTTGGTACTCTTATATTTTTCTACAGTTCTATATTTGGAGGGAGATGCTTTTGGCTTGTTTGTGGTATTATTGTGCTTATATATATATATATATTTGTGGATGCCATTTTTTCTTAGATGTGAAAATAGTACTCCATATGCTTTTTAAAATACAAGGTCCATATGTATCAAATATTTACCAAGTGGAACACATGAAATTAATAAAATTCTAACTCCAAATTCAAGAATTTTAACCCCAAAATCATGCTGTTGCGCTTATTATTTATGATCCAAAAATGATGTTAGTATTCAATTCAAGTCTTTTAAAAGTATAAATGACTCACAAATTAGCAAAAAAAATGATCTTGAAGCAATGTGAAGAGTGCTTTAAATTACATGTTACCAAATAAATTTTCACACTGAAACTCATCATATGCATATGCTATGAGAAATAACTATATATTACATGTGGGGCTACGGCGACCAGAGTTTTTCTTTTAAGAAAAAAAAAATCTTTCAATAAGGTTTAATTGTGATTTATCTTGTTCCTTCATATGACAAAGTTTGAGTATTGACCTAATTGTAGCATATGTTGATGATGACTTTGATGGCACTGCTTAAAGTTTTAAAATCTTTTCTTGTTGATTTGAAGTTTGAAACCGAAAGGGCGAAAGGATAAGCATGGTAGTTGGCGTACCATCATATAGATTCAGATGTCTTTTAGTTATTCTTATTACTAAAGTAGTACACATGATTGCAGGACATGCATATATTATTATTGTTAGTGCATATTAGGCAACCGGAAACAAAAGTTACATATGCGTACATGTCTTACATCAAACTCCAGCTGTTCTAAAATATAAGGTATAGTTTCTGTTTTGGCCATATTGCTTTTCCTTCAAAATATAAGGTTTCCATGCCGCATGGACTGTCCTCTCATTTTCCATCACCAATCTATCTCTTATGTTTTCTCTCCCTTGCCAATATATTTGAAGGATGATTTAGGGAGTATGAACTAAAGTGATCCTTGGTAGAAACTGGTAATTCATCTGCTAAATTGCTTGTTAAGGGCCATGCTGTAAGATTTATCCAATGATTAACTATGGGTATTGTTGCTAGGAAGCAAGTATGAAGAATAAGGATTCGAACCAGCTTCCCAGTCTCATCTGTGATATTTGAGCTTTCATGTCAGTGTCCTGCACTGGATAACAAATGGGTTCAAAAAGGATATTGTTGTCATCAGTACATGAAGAAATTTTGGGACAAGCATCACAAAGTTATTCGCGCTCCGAGAAGTATGAGTGGAAAAACTTAATCCTTCATCAAAGGGAGCAGGCAACAAAGGAGCAATCTGATCATGTTGCAACCCTACACGTGCCTCTGGATATGCCTGGCAGGTTATTCTCTTCATCAACACATCAATACATGGATTAAATTTCAGATTCCATGCTATGCTGATTTTGCTGTTAGTTTTATAGATTCAAATTTATATCCTGCTGTTGGAATTATGTGATATTATAATGTGAAAACAGGGTAGAAGATGCTATGACAGAACCTAAAGGTGGTAAAGATTTGCACAGAACTGGAGAAGTTGTGAGCAATAGATATTGTAACTTAGCTACGTATGGTGTAAAAAGGTACGTCGTGTGCACCTATTTCCAAGCTTGGATGCTCATTATTACTTGTTTGTACCAAATATTTTAGTTTTGTGGAACTTCGATGCTTTGTCATGCAGGTTGGGGCCATCACATGGGCATGGACACTCTAAGATTTATGGCCCTGGAGATGGAGTAGGTGAACGCCATCTATCTTGCTGTTCTTATGGTGGATGCCATGATAAATATCATGCTTGCCACAACCATTCATCGGAACGGGCCAGGCGCATCATTTCACCTGAACGTGGTCCCATCAGGTCTTACCGGTAATCTCTTGTTCTGGCCTTAAATATCTGTCACTATGCATTTCCAACAACTTTTCATACTATTTAGCCCTGGCCATTGAAATAGTTTGTTTCTTAATCTAGGAGAAAGAAAAGCCCTTCCTTCGATCATGTTCCTCATTGTGCAAAAGGACCTGACAGACATATACATCCAGCAGGAGGTTGCAGGAAGAATTATTCTGCTAACCAGGGGAGTGGCAGTCAGAACAGAGAGTATCATGATGACGGATATCTACCAACTCAATTCCTGGATGGCTTTTTTTCTGAGATAGATGCAGCAAGACATCGGTCTTACTTGCATAATTATCAATCTTCAAGTAACCATATTCCTGTTCACCCCTCACTTGGTCAATCATGTCAAAGGGATGAAGTAGCAAAAGCTCACCCCAAGAGACCAGTTAATGGATTTCACCCCATCCACCATGAGCAACTTGAGCTTTCTCCCAATGAAGATATTCATGAATGCTTTGATAGCAGTCGACATCTCAGAAATGCTTATATTGGCAAGGTAGTAAAAAGGAAATTTAGAAAACAAGATTTCCTTGGAAACACTTACAATGGTGCTTGTGCTGGTAAATATGATAGAAATAGTAGCAGGAAAAGGAATGCAGATCATTTGGATGGAAAGAAAGCTAGGAAGAATGCCGCTAATAAGGATAAATCGAAAAGGCTCTGCCGCCCCATTGAGCAGGATCAACGACTACAGGTTGAGTCTGACAAGATGAGAAATGGTAGTCGGGAGGGAAATGTTGAAATAACCAAGTGCAGCAAAACTATTGCTTCATCACACGCACCAAATTTGAGTGAAGGAAGTAAGGATATGGATCTAGAATCTGACAACGATGTTGATGGTTGCACTGAAAGAGGTATACTGCAGCATGTTCCAGTCACCCACGCAGAGATGAATATAAAACTGAAAATATTGGATAATGTTTCTCAGTCTGAGGCACTTCGCCGAGATTGTTTAATCCTGTGGAGAGAAAGACAACTAAGAAAGGCTAGTGCTGCTAAGGCTGATAACATCATGAAAGCTGACCAACAACAGACTGCACGAAGAAGCAAGATGTCAACTGGAAGAAGAATGAGGAGTGGAGGACCTGCTGTGTCTTCTAGCTCAGAAAGTGATAATAAAGATGACACTGCTTCAGATTGTTCTGACCAATTTAGTAGTGCAAAATCATCTGATGAACTACAAAAGTGTGGTGAAGGAAGAGCTAACAAAAAGTTAGAGCAGACCATCAACTTCCCTAGTAACAACAAATGCAACAAAAGGCCTCAAAACTCAACAGCTGAGAAAGGAGCGAAGTGTAGTCTCAAGCCTCTGCCAGAAGCAAATCCTCTTGAAATTGCACAACCTAAAGAAAAGGAAAAACTTGTTGAAAGGAGGCAGGTATCAACTGATCATTCAGATGCCAAAGTGCATAGTAGTTTGAATGGTTGTTCTGACACTTATAAGGTGGATCAAGCAGCTGTTTCGCACTGTGATAATAGTGCTCATCAGAATATTTCTCAACAGGAGAAAAGTAATGCTGATTCGGATGCAGGAAGGGAAGAGAAACCAGGTGTAAAATGTGAAAAGAAAGCAAGAGGTCATGGTGCCAAACTGGCTGAACAATCTACTGGTTTGTATGCTAACCCAATATTGCTGGACAAAGAGACTGTTGCTAGTTGCTCAATGCATGGCACTTCGAAGGTAAATGCACTAAAGACTCCAGATCATGAGATTGCAAGTACTTCATTTGATGGGTCAATGCTGCCTAGAGGAACTGCAAACATGTGCCAAAACAAGTCCAATCGGTCTAGTGAAAGGTACTGCATAGATTTTGAAAATTGTTTAGATGGAAATGATTGCAGAGACAACCAACAGGAAACCACGTATGATAATGTTTTAAGGAAGAAGCAAGAATGTTCCCTATTGGCAGAGACTGAAGATGAGCTGAACGTGAAAGCTAGAAAGGAGGATTGTCAGCCTCAAGCCCGTAGGGTTGAGATCGCATCAAATCAACGGATAACAACAGAGGATTGTGCTTCTGATACAATACATTCTGGCGCTGCTAAACAAGATGATCAGATCCTACGTCCTTCAATACCAGACTTAAATTGCTCGCCGCCTAGTATGATCAGCGATGAAGATTTTACGGAATCACCTGAGGAACCAGTTTGCCAGGTAACTGCAGAGAGTTTCAAACCTCAGAGCATCTCTATGAGTCTTTCAGCTTCATTAACTGGACCCACTTCAAAGGGTGAACAGTTTGAGCAAGTAGAGGGAAAACAGTGCAATCAGGCTGAGGCGACAAACCAAATCACCAGAGAAGTTTGCAGCAAAGATGGTACCTGTGATGCAGCAACTCAGTTGCAGGTCTCGGAGTCAAATACAGGTCCTCCACAGCTAAGCGCAGTCGAAGAAAGTAGCACCTCAGTGAATGCGCTCAAGGGCGCCTTGTACGAATTTGTCAAAGGCTTTGTAAAACCTCTGTGGGAAAACGGGCTGCTATCACGAGAAGTCCACAAAATTGTAGTGAAGAAGGCTGTGGATAAAGTGGCAGACGTCTGGGCTCATTCGACAGAGATAGACATCCCAAGGATTTTGTCCGATGAAGCTGAAAATATAAGGACCCTTGTTAAGGTAGACTACCAATCCTTGTTGTTACATTATAAGTATTCTATTCTATACTGCAATCATGTGTAATACCACGGTTAATTCGTTAATTTCACACTCACTCTGTCTGCTTGCAGGGCTACCTAAATATGTATGTGGGAAGGGAAGTCCTTAAGAAAAGTATCCCCAGAAGTTCTCGAGCAAAGTGAAACACGATGTAGGAGGTGCCTTTGGTTCCCATTTTCTGTATTCTCGTAGTTTGTTTCGTAGTTTCTGCAGGTAGCTGTAGCTCTGCACAGGCAGGAAGTAGGATGCGGAGCTTACAAGGCGCGATGCATATTTTGACAGATAGAACGCTGACAAAGTTTGACCATCTTGTTGGAACCCTGTCGACTTTGGTCAAGATGTGCGCCTGTTTAATTTAACTTAAGCGCATCATCATCGAGTGATGTAACCTACGGAGTAGTACTGTAGTATATTATAACTTTGTGTGTTTGTGTTTACTCGGCTGTCGGCCGGTAGTGATTCCGTCACTTTTCCTCTGCAATACAATCATGAAAGTGTCACTCTGGTTGTGAAATGGTGCGCAGCCGGAAAGCCAAAGTTGGGGGATGTGGTTGTGAAACGATGCTCGTCTCATCTAGCAAATGTTGGTGCGTGATGCTTTGTGAGCAAATGTTGCTTCTAGCACAGGTTTCGTGGAGCCTGTCCGGCTATTTCTAGAGGACACATTTTATCGTGTTTTTATTTTTCTTTCTTTCCCAATACAGTAGTATCTTTTAATTGTTCATGTAGCGTGGTGGTCTTGCTGTGTAGTGTAGATTTTGAGCAAATGTTTTCTTACAGCACTTTTTTTTTAAAAAAACAGCATTTTTATTCCTTAAAAAAGGAGATAAGATTGGTGACTCAATCAAAAAGAAAAAAGAAATACTAAAAACGGCGCGTTCGTTGACACGGAGGCCGGACTGTGCTCCACCAGAAACGACCTGGCATTGAAGGTGGTTGGTACTTGTAGTCTGCCGTACAAGTATACCGGATACCCCGCTCGAGGAAGAGGAGTGCCTACTCTCCTCTCCTGCCATGGCCGCGCCGCCTCCGCTCCCCTTCCTCCTCCTGATACTCATGCTCGCCGTATCCTCCTCCGCCTTCGCCGCCGACGCGGCAACCGGGGCTCCGGTGGTGGGGGAGGACTACGTCCGTCCGCCGCCGGCGCGGTGGCACCGCAAGTCACTCCTTAGCCTCTTCCCTTGGAGCAAGAAGAAGGAATCCTCCGCCTCCGATCCGCAGCAGGTGAACTCTCGTGCCATATATCGATTTCGATTTGATTGATACCTTGGACTGAATCCTGAGGTGGGGGATTTCTTTATCTGGTGAAGCTTGGCTGGATCGAAGTAGTCGGATTTGATGCGGTTTATGGCTATCTATCAACATCTTTTTTGTCTGTTTTGGTTCAAGTCTGTTAGCATATTCCCCTTACTAACTACACCTAATAGTATGTTAATTCAAGGGCTTGAGCTAATTTACTGTGTATCCAATGGTTCCACATCGGTATCTGTGTTGAGAAATAGCCCCCCTTCGTCCAATTCGATCGGCCGAATATTCACTCCCCTAGAGTCGTCTCTGACTAGTCTTGGATGAGTGAGGTCATGCCAACTGGGCAATTCCAACCCAAACTAGTCATGAATAGCATGGTGTACTCAGTCGCGATACTCGATTAGTAACTAATCAAAATTAGCTTCATTCCTGGTTGATTTTACCATGCTTTTAGTGCTGTAAGGGAGAGATCACTAATTGTTGCTTCTAAGATGCCCAAGCACTGATAAGCTGGACAGGACAGCATGCACACGAATTTCCCCTGTAGGATGATACGAGCTTTTGGGCTGGGCTCAGAATAATAGATCTAGGCTGAACTAGTAACCTATGAAGCCTGAAGGTATTTAAAGTTCGACTTTCCAGTGTGATAATGCAGAAACTCTATATATCACTATCAGTGCACGCTTGGGCACTTCACTACTCATGTGCATTCTATATTAGTTCCACTTGGTAACATGTTAGCGACACACAGTTATGATCATAGGGTTTACTAGTCCTGCAACGTTTTTTCTTCTTTCTTATCCTTTACAGTTCGTCTTAGCTGCTCCCATGACCATAGAGTTTACTAGTCCTGCAATGTTTTTCTTCTTTCTTATCCTTTATAGTCTGTGTCGGCTGTTCATACTTTGTAGGAACATTGACAGATAATAAATATAGGACCACAAGCTCATGAAGCCTACAAAAACCACCCCTAAATAGTTGAATCATGATTCTGGACGACTATTTTTGTTTCCAGCTTCTACCTTTTTTCATTTCTATGACCATGCTCTACTCAGCCACAACTGTGATGAGGGCTTTCTGTTGGATTTTATGGCTTTACACCCAAATGTTAATTGCACTACATGCGACTTGGTTCCTAAATGTTGAAGATGTTAATATCCACTGTAGATCTTTCATCATCTTCTTGTGAAACATAAGGTAGTTTTTCAGTCCCTAGCTATGATATAAAAAAATTGGAACTTGGCATGACCAGTTGAATTCAATGGCACCTCCATCCATTTCATTTGACCTCTACTAAATTCAAGCGCACATTTAATAAATGATTCCCTAATTACAGGAGCAGGTTATTAGTTCTACATATGAATGATAAGAGCATAGTAGTCACCTAAAATGTCACCATTTTAAACCTAGGAGAAGTATAGTTTGACCTTGTATTATGAAGTTGAGGGAATGCTTATTTTTCATGAGGTTAGTTGATGGAAAATTTAATTATTTGTCACATAAAAATAACTAGTAGTGTTCGTATTCATGGGTAATCATATGGATGGCTTAGGCCTTCTTATTTGGGTTTTTTTTTCTTGATGGATGTCCTAGCTTCTCTATGTCCATGATAAACAAGAGGGTCATAATTTGAGATATAAATAAGTAACTGACTGCATTAATTTATCTGTTCTCCGAAGCTATATTTCTTTGCAGCAAATCCTTTGCGCAACTCATGAGTACCTGCTTTGTCCTTTACTAGTCTTTGTACTTCCTTTTATTGTGGACAATATTTGCTCTTGAACCACGCATGTAATTGTGTGTTTTTCAGGTGCACATTTCACTAGCTGGAGAAAAGCACATGAGAGTAACATGGGTTACCAATGATAACTCTGTCCCATCTGTGGTGGACTATGGAATCAAAGAAGGTACATACACAATGGAATCTCAAGGAGAAAGCACATCCTACAGTTACTTATTGTATAGCTCAGGAAAAATTCATCATGTTGTCATCGGACCTCTTGAAGACAACACTATTTATTACTATCGATGTGGTGGGCAAGGTCCAGAATACCAATTTAAGACCCCGCCCTCCCAATTTCCGTTGTCATTGGCTGTTGTTGGTGATCTTGGTCAGACTAGTTGGACAACATCAACCCTGAATCACATTAAGCAGTGTGAGCATGATATGCTTTTACTCCCTGGTGATCTCTCTTATGCTGATTATATGCAACATTTGTGGGATTCCTTTGGCACATTGGTGGAGCCACTTGCTAGCAACCGGCCTTGGATGGTGACAGAAGGCAACCATGAGAAGGAGCACATTCCATTTGTTAAGTCAGGATTTCAATCTTATAATGCACGATGGAAAATGCCTTATGAAGAGAGTGGATCTAGATCAAATTTGTACTACTCTTTTGAAGTTGCAGGTGCACACATCATAATGCTAGGTTCATACACAGATTATGATGATAGCTCAGATCAGTATGCTTGGCTAAAGGTATGAAACTTTGTAATGATAATATCCATATCAGATCGCATTACAATTGTTTGGAGTGAGAAGGGATTGTCCGTGCTGAAAAGAACCATGTGTCGGGGACTCATTCATTGGGCAGCACTATATTAGGAAGAAGAAGGGTGTGGCTGCCTCTAGTGGCTAGAGCCTGGTCAATTGGATCGGCTAGCTGTGTCCATAGCCGATCATGTGGGTGTGCGGCTGCCTCTAGTGCTAGTGCATGGCCAATTAGCTAATAATAGTAGGAAGTGCTGAGCTGCATGTGGGTAATATAACCACTAGTGCGGCTGGGATTAGAGTCAAGGAGGAGCAGAGTATTCTAGTTCAGAGCCTCCCAGGGAGGGCGAACTGGGTCTGTTGCTGCTATTCCAATTATCTAGCCTCTGTAATCCCCTTCCAGTTCACCAGTAAAGAGCCCAGATTCCTAGCCATATCACCATATTTTTGCTAACATTACATTACTAAGAAGAGTAAGGAAGACTAACGATTCGAAGTCAATACCTAATGTATCGCTCATCTTGAATTTCAATTACTAGTTATTTTATCTATGGTCACTGTATATTTATTTGTCTCAACTTAAAAAGGATGTCTTTAACTTCAAACCTCTCAGCTATTCTTGCTGATAGTAGCTATGATTTTTTTTGGGTATATTAACTTCTCTTCTTCTCAGGCTGATCTTGCCAAGGTTGATAGAAAGAGGACACCCTGGCTCATTGTGTTGTTGCATGTACCATGGTACAATAGCAATTGGGCTCATCAAGGTGAAGGTGACAGTATGATGGCTTCAATGGAGACTTTGCTGTATGCTGCTCATGTGGATATGGTAATAGCAGGTCATGTCCATGCTTATGAACGTGCGGTATGACTCCCTATATATCCTCAAACTCAGTCTGCAGAAGTGTTCAAATTTGAGCCAGTAACCATTTAGTCGATCACTCGATCCGAATGAAAGTTACATATGGTTATTTCACTCTTCCTGCAGGAGCGAGTCTACAATGGCAGACTTGATCCTTGTGGTGCTGTTCACATAACTATTGGGGATGGTGGGAACCGTGAAGGCTTGGCCCACAGGTACCACTTAACCACCACTGTATATTGCCTCCAAAGCTTGGTAACTTCAGCATGATTATAGATATGCTTAATTGCTTCTTGGTGTCTTCAGGTATCGTAATCCAAAGCCAGCTTGGTCGGTCTTCAGGGAAGCGAGCTTTGGGCATGGCGAGCTAAAGATCATGAACTCCACCCATGCCCACTGGACCTGGCACAGGAATGACGACGAAGAGCCGGTGAGAACTGATGACGTGTGGATCAACTCTCTTGCTGGTTCAGGGTGCATCCTGGAAGGCAGCCGTGAGTTGAGGAAGATTCTAATGTCTCCTTGATGCTACTTAGTAGTATAGCTTAGTCTAAAAGGGCTTGTTGCGATGTACTTACTGTGTATATATGCGTGCTACTTGATAATCTTACACCTAAAAGTTTATGCGCTGTGCCTGCCTGCCTGCCTGTATATTGTAGACTGGTTGATTGATGGTGTTTGCTGAAGTGCTCTTGTTGTACCACTGCGGATGTTTGTAGCAAGTGAAATTTCTGTATTCGATGGTGTTGTAGTGGACTGAAGATGATGTTTCAGTGTATCGGAAGATACAGTAATTGTTCTACGATGTACTAGTATAGGAATTATATTACAGTAATGAGCCGGTGATTCAGTAAAGGCTACAGTGTATATAATGGAAGATACAGTAATTATATATTACACAGATATCTGAACGGGGCTATAAGGGTGTATAGCGCCCGTGATTGGTAGGCTGGGGATGGAACGGGCAGACACAAACATGATTACGCCCCATTTGGATTCGAGAAAATTCAATAGAGGAAAATTACGGAATCGAATAGGAATCAGAATTCCCCCTCAAATAAATAAAATAGGAAAGGAATAAAAAATGGAGGAAAGAAAATATGAACAAGCGTTTAAAACAAAGGAATTACTTATTCCTTTCCTCCGGAATCCTGTAGACAGATGCTCGTTTCACGCGAATGGGCCTGTTATCCAATGGTAGGACTGTCTAGTGGGACACTATTCGCACCATTTGTTGGGATTTATCCTAGTTTTTTCAGGTACACACGCGTGCGCATTCGGTGGTACTGCGCGTTTCCCGCACACGGGAGGCGAGCCTCCCAATCTCTTAGCGTGTGTACGGACGCGCACGCGTGTGTGCGCGTGTGGTGTGAGTGTGGAGTGTGGGTTGTGTGCGTCCAAGTTGTACGGATAAAAAAAATGCTCGTTTCACATAAAAAATCCACTCCGACTCTCTGAGCTCTCGTTTTCTTTTCCTTCACGGCTGCCCGAGTTTTCATCTTTGCTTCTCCTCTCTATGCCTGGTCGACTGGCGAAGTATGGAAGAACGAATCCATGTCAAAGCTGGAAGAACAAATCCAAGAAAGCAGAACAAGGATGAGGCCATCAGCTCTATATATCTTTGTCATTGTCTTCCATTGAATTCGGGCTTGAATCAGGCATGTGCCTTTTCTTGCTGTCTTCTTTCTGCACTTCATCTTTATTAGTGTTATAAAGTGCAACAGATAATGTTGTTGCACGCCTGCTACTACGGTCAAATTGTCTACAACATATGTACCCTGCATAAATCCAAACATAACTGATTGTGAAGGAAAACAAAATGACTTCTCTTCATCTAAAAAGTCATGATCTTATCTTATAAAGTACCAAATGAACATATATATGGTTAATGAACCCTAAGAGAAAGGGTAGAAAAATATGCTAACTAATAGCATTTATTGTTAGTATTTTTCAAGATTTTATCTTTAGAACTAAATTAATAGTGAGGAGTTCCATACAACATTACCTATTTACAATAACTTTTTATCATCTATTAATTGTTTTGTACATAGAAGAAACAAAACAAAACATAACCATATACCTGAACGATATAAATGTTGGATTCCTTCTTGCGTTTGACCTGAGTAAATGATGCAATGCAATTACTGTTTTTATTGAACAACTTTTTCATCACATATATATATTTTTTAAAAGTGATAATATACCTCTAGCGATAGAAGATAATGATGTGCCAAAGTAAACGCTACACCTTTCGAAGTTCCACAAAATATCCCTTTTTATTTGTATAGGTGAACGGGTAGATTTTAGATCTGCCAAAACCTAAAAAAAATTGAATGCTACATTTAGTTAGTCAACATCAAACAATTTACACACACACACACACACACACACCACACACACACACACACACACACACACACACACATATATATATATATATATATATATATATATATATATATATATATATATATATATATATATATATAGTAGTGGCTTTCTTAGAAGAACGGAAAATAGTGTACCTCATTTATTTGAAAGTAGGTACCATCCAATGGGAATATTTCTCGGTTTGCAGTCCGGCAAGGTATCTATTATATGAAATAAAGTAGTTTCTAATTATTCATAGATCTTCAAATTGGAGTTCCCCAAGAGAAATCTTGCATCATTCTTGTAATATTTTCAAAAGCATATGGTTATAAGTGGTAGATGAAATTAAAACACACCAACTCACCAAAATCGTAGCATTGACATTATAGTCATCGTGGCCACGAATTATGAGGAGGTATGGGTTGCAATCACCATAAACCCTTGGTTCAAACTAGTAGTTCAAGCAATCAATCATTATGAGTTTGTTACTTCCATAAATAGTAATGTGCATTAAAAAATTAGATATAAATAAAGAATGGAAGAATGAAGCTACCAACTACTAACCTCGTCTAAGATTTCATGCCCATCTGGGATTATGTACCTAGAAAATACAAAAGTGACATATTAGAAAACATATGTGCATATTTTGAGGTTTTATATTGACTAAATTAGAAGATAAATCATGCCATACCCAAGGTACTCTGTTCGCAGCTTGTATTTCCTTTGAATTGGGATTGGGTTGTCACGTGGATGGATCAAAATCATATCGGTTCCATGTGATAGCCTTGTTGTTGCATGTTCAGTGGGTTCCATTTTCCGAAAATCAAGCTCTACATCATAAGATGGAACAATATCTTCTATATCAACAATATTGTGATACTCGTGTTCATATTGTTCCTGATACTCTTGTTCATACTCTTCCTGATACTCTTGTTCATACTCTTCCTCACTTGATGATTCTGAGTATGCATGTTGTGGAGTTGGTGGTATCTCAATAATAGGCTCGGTGCTATACCTTTCTGTACTTTTTCCCATTTCAATTTGGCACTGATTCGTGTGTTCACGACTTGGTTTGACCATTGTAACATCATGTATTATGTCATCCATATTTGTTTTCCCTCTTTTATCCCTTAGAAGGGTGTGCCTGGCGCTATTAAGAAACATCACATTGCAATATTTCCTTCATTAGAATAAAGTGTATTTAATGAACATTTATGAAAAGATAAACTAAAATGTTGTAGTTTTATGAATAAGTAGAAAAAATTCACATTTAGTTTCGCTAGTTGAAACCTTTATATATATGTTTAGCTTCTCAAGCTAAAGAAAAAGCATAAATGCAACAATATATTACAAATGAGGTATTAAATAGACCGGGTATATTGAAGCTAACCGCTCACAGAGACTTTTATAGTACTTGCAATCTTCAGTAAATGGGCAGGCACCACAATTCGGTCGGTTTTGGGTGCATATTGACTATCATAGCAAATAAACCACATCATCAATACCAAGAAAACAAAAGGAATAAATCCATTTACATACCTTTCAAAAACAAATCAATTTACATACCTTTCCAAGTGTTATCAGTTGACAATGCAATTCATACCTATATTTGTCATCATGTTATATTATATTATATTATATTATATTATATTATATTATATTATACTATTCCATTGACAAAATTATAAAGAAGCAGCTAAATTAACGGTTCAAACTAGAAAACTTACACTTTGTCTGAAGGAGTCTTGCATAATAAGGGCTCAAGACGCTTCTGAATTTGAGCCATGACAGGATTTCTTTAAATAGACAAAAGATGTTGATGAGAAATATTGAAGATCGAGTATGTAAATGCACACGACAAAATCTAAAATATCATCTTACTTGTGCACCATATGGAACTCTATAGAATCACCTAAAGGTTGAAGTTCGACCCATCCTAGCCTTGTAACTAGGCGAGATACATTTACATCAACCTAAAATAAGAAGAAATTGTCATAATTTTATTAGTTCCAAATGCAATTTCCTATGATAATGTCAATTTCAATTTGGAAAGGATAGCTTACCGGAAATCCTTTGTGTCTTAGCGATAGGAGACAGATGCAGGCAATGCTTTTATATCCAATCCCTATTATACTTTGTAGGTACTCCCTGAATAGACAAAAACAAAATGTGAATACTTACTGTTTCTTTGCTTACTTTTTTTTATTTGCAATGAATTATAAATGTATACTATCAATTCCTTGAAATAAATAATTTTGTAGTCACTACTCTTTAGAGTATTTTAAAGAGTCACATTTTATGTCAGCTTACAAGTACTAATATGAGTATATAAATGTATTTGTATTACTTTGCTAAAGTCCCTTAGAGAGTCACATATTTTGTGTCAGTTTGCAACACACTAATACGAGTATACAGATATATCTATCTTACTTTGCTCTTGCACGGGGATGTATCTAAGCCACTCGAGGTCCATGCTACCTTGGTCTCTCTTGAGCCGAATGAGTAAAAGCTATAGGAAGTATACAAGGTTAGATAATACACTTTATGTTCATTTAATCGACTAGATAATTAGTTTCAACATTGTTACAACAAACAAAATAAAATGTAAAATGAAAGATTATGCTTTCATAAGGACACTGCAACAGAGTTGTGAGATTAATAAGGAAGAATCAAGAAATTGACATTTTAACTAATACTTATTATGCCTTTAAAACAAAATCAAATATAAAATGTCTAGATTAAAATATCTCCATTTTAGATGTCATAAAAAGAGAAGGACATGCATTTGTAATTTTAAACGGTATAGTTGCGAGTATATATGTACCAGTATTCTGAATGTCAACTGGGTTTGAGTTCCACGGTCCTTGATGCATTCTTCAATTTCACTGAACGATGCATGCAGTAGAGCTTCCCAATCAATTGTTTCCTCTGTTTCCTCCTTCCTATACCCATTTTTGTAGGCTACCTCAAGCAAATATTTCCAACGAGATGTATCTTTTTGTAAGAAAGATTCAATGTCTCGTAAAAGTTTAGCCGTCGTCTCAGATTCGAACCTTTTCAGCAACACGTCCTTTATACGCTCTTCGTCCGATTCCCAATTTATTTTTTCTCCTGTTCTGAGCGATGTAAGGAGCTTGTTTATGCCCGTATCATCATCCTGCTTAGACGACACTCCTACTAAATCACACCCATCTGTTACCAAAGTTGCATTTGTACTTTGGGCAGCATTGCTTCCATCCTTGTCAAAGGAGAACCTCGCAACTAAGTTCATAAAAGTATTGCTGAAAAATCCAAAATGCTAGTTATTGTAGGGTCGTTCAAAAGATCCATTTTGAAACTGTATTAAAAATTAATGCATATATGAGTTCAGGCAACATACCTTGAGAGAACGTCCGTGACATTTTGTGTTAGGAACGTGCCGACCACGTTCATAAGCACGGATCCTTTCCAATTACAAAATTCTCTTTCACCTGTACGTATACATGTGCATCCATACACGAAATTATATGTAACTCATCAAATAAAGAACACATGAATAATAATGCACAACATGAATGAATGTTACCATACCGATGATTTCACGCACAGGTCCCATGAATTTATCCACCAAGACCAGCAGACGCTGGCGCTCTTCTTCCAGCTCAGGACCCTCCGGGACGCTATCGAGGTCGTCACCCAAGCACGTCTCATCCGACAGCAGCAGCTGGTTGTACGCCGCCTCAATGGCGGGGCTGATGTGCACCAGCTCTCGCAGCGTCTTGGCGTCGGGGACCACCACGGACTCGTACCTCCACTCCGGCACGTACACCACCTCTGTCCCAGCTGACTCGTTACGGACGGCGAGCGCCATGGCAAGTTTCGGCACCCTTACTGTCTTCTTCTCCTTCTTGGCATTGGTGGTGGCGCCGCCGCCCAGCAGCTGCTGCTGCCCAGCATCTGCCGTTGAGGTGTCGACTAGAACATGTGGCTGCTTGGCGAGGGACCTCAGGTTGTCCATCAGCTGTGCTCGGCTGTAGGAACGTCGTAGCTGGTCGGTCTTCGGCGTCGACGCTGGCGCTGGCGTGCGAGGTGGCTTCTTCTTCTTCTTGACGTCGTCGTCGACCAAGGTGAGCTTGGCGAGGGATCTCAGGTTGTCCATGAGCATGGCCCTGCTGAAGCAGCGGAGCGGTGTGCCGCTGCTGATCTTGGCGGCGGCGTCATCGTCCATGCCTTCTCCTTCTTCTTTCTCGGCTTGTGGACTGACGCTGCTTTCCTGCTAGCAGCTAGCGACGGCTTTGGCGTCCTGGGCTTCCGTGGGGCAAGGAGAAATCTGAGCTTGCCCTTTTGAGAAGGCTTTTTCCTCCACGTGGATTTTGGGAAGGCCTCCGCTGCCATGGAGGCCGGAGGGGTTGAAGCCGCCGTAGTCGTCGCTGCCATGGCGGCCGGCGAGAGGGGTCGAAGATCTACGTACGTATAGCAGATGCAATACGACGGGCTGCGGCCACGCAGCGGCGGCTATCACGTTCGGCAGATCGAGTTCCCAGTCCAAAGTATTGGCTTCGATGGTTTACATGAAGGACTGCTGGTGCGGGAAGAGGCGACGGAGCAGGGGAGCCTTTTTAGGCGCTGCCGTGGGGTACGGCGGCGGCCGGTATGGCGAGAGCCTTTTTAGAAGTTTTTTTCTGTTACGGTGGATGCGAGATATTTCAGTTTTTATTTGACACAAAAAACTATATCTAACGGTTGTTGTTGGCGGTTCGATCGTGACTTATTAGTTGGAAAAAAAAGTAGCCTGTCAGCCATAGACGAGCGGCGCGGCGCCAGACCCCGATCCCGATGCGTACCATCGTCGCCGCCGCGCAAGTTGCGGTGCGTGAGCACGACGCCCTTGCTCTCCCGGCCCCGGTCGTGCCCGACGAGTAGAACAGCAGCGCTGCCGTGAGCACGCAGTTGGGCGCGAGGAGCAGAGCAGCCAGCACGGCGTCGCCGCGGCGGACGCCCGCGCGGCAGCCGCCACGAGCACCGCGGACCGGAGCGCCCCGAAGGTGAGCGCGCAGCCCGTCGCGGCGTTCACGAGCGCGGAGCCCCGGCGCGGCGCGGCGCAGGACGAGGTCCGCGAGGGAGAGGCCTGGGTCGGAGGCGATGGGCGCCGTCGGAGCCGTAGCCCGCGGCAGGCGATGCCGTGCCCGCCATTCGTCGTGCGTCCTCTTGCTCTGGCTCTCCCCGCGATTTCTTGCTGCTACGACGTGCGGTTTGCTGGTAATGCTACAAGGCAGCTGATTAGCCATCAGTGTGCCAGCGTGTTGGGAGCTCTCTCTGCTTTGGTATGGACCGTCACGTCACCGCCGGTCAGGAAAATGCAAACAAGCAGCGACATGCCGCATGCGTGCTCTACATATGCCCTTTGCTCTGATCTGGTATTTAAAATCCAATTAGAGAAGTTGTTAGTAGAAGATAATTTTTTGTTCACTAAAATCTCTATTCCTAACCATCAGGAAGAATAAGTATGTTGAAGTTGCTCTAACACTTCTAACAAATTACACCATTTATTTATCAGGAACAAAAAAATAGTTGTTAAATGTTACTGCCTCTTTCTAAAACATATGCACATATGTATTAGTTCTATTAAGTAAAAAATTTCAAACTTCTAGTGAACTCATAGAAAAGTACGTATGTTGACATCTACTGTTCGAAATAAATGCACTATCACAGTATATTATATCTTATGACGGAATATATAAAACTAATTTAATGTTATAGATGGTGGTGTTTTTTTTCTGTACAGATTTTGTTGAAAGGAGAAGTTTAATGTAGGCACAACCAAAACGACCTTATCCTTATGTAAGCCATGGGGCACTTTGTACTGTATCAAACAGACATATTAAAGCCACGATAACTTCTTCCCAGATGTAAGTATGTAACGACACTAAGTGTTTGAAATGAAAATTTAATTTTAAAGTTACTATTAAAACAAGTGGAAGAAAATTTAAGCGTGGCGATGCACGTGTATGGAAAATTTAAGCGTGGGATCTGCGACTTTTTCGTTTTTTTTTAGAGATTGGAGTGGAAAAAGGTATTTACCAACTAATTCATTGCACTGGAATAGAAAAGAGTTTGCTGTTCAAACTTAATACTTATGGATATTAATACTGTATCATCCATGAGTCCATGACCTGAACCTGTTACTTTCAGCGAGAGTTTGTGCTGGCAGGAGTAAAAACATATCCAGGTGGTATATCTCACCATCTGTATTATTGAATAATAGGCCACATGGGCAGCTAAAAGCCAATCAGCTCTCCTACAGATGCAAATCACTAGCCTGTGAGGAAGAAACCCAGCAAATGAATATTATGATTCTACCAAGTCTAACTGATGCACCCAACATGTTTTCTTTATAAGGTAAAAAAAAGGACCCTCTCGGCAAAGGCAGAAAAAAACTGGAAGAGAAAACAGCTAGGCCAACCCAGATGCGGCCGTGCAACTGGTTTATTACGGTAACTGTAAAAATGAAACGAAATTGGAGTTGAACCTGAGTAAGCAGTAAGTCAGTTAGCTTGTTCAGGACATAGAACAGGACACTCATTTATTTTATCTGATGAGCACTGCAATGCCATACATCAAGGGAAACAACTGAACACCATGCATAAAAAAATGTAACTGTAGGAAGAGCTATGAAATGAGGATCTCATAAATGAATGGGCTTATAAACATGTACTAGAGCGTAAACTTGACCAATAGAACACATCAAACATAGAGAGGAAATTAGAGTTAACTTCTGTTATTTGCAAAAAAAAAAAAACAAAAAACAAACAAACAAGAATATAGCTTCTTTCATCTCAAAAAAAGAAAGGTGTACATAGGAAAACAGAAATACAGAGATCCTGAATTTTTTATACAATTCGTGTTTCATAGTATTTCCATTGTTCATGATAATTATTAAACAAAAGGCATACCCAATGCCAGAAGCTCTAACATAGCATGGAGTCTGGGAAAAAAGAATTTTCTAGGCAGCCTTACCTGCTTAGTGTGCAAGGAGGTTATTTAGAAACCAGGATCTCAATTCTCAAGGGCCTCCAGCAGCATAATCATCATGATAATTTTAAGGGGCAAAATCTTTACTTAGTCAAAAGTGGTGGAAGCAGAGAGATGCGCAAAATTTCAATGGCAGAAATAAAAATAGGCATTCCCATGGCAATAAAAAGAAATTCTCAACAACTCAGTTTTTTATTGTTGTACCAAACACTTCATGGCATGGAACATTGGAAAAGGCAAGAAAATTATAACTGGCCCAAGATCACTGAAGGGGGTCAACTAAATAGTTTATTGTAAGCAGTTTTTTAGAAGAATAGGAGAATAGAAGCAGAAGCAATACAAAGCTGTATCACGTATCTGATGTATCATCGTCCCATTCAAAATGACTACCACAGGTTAAAGTCTACAAAATAGTTGTGTATGAGAGCTTACCAATGAGAAAAGAGTCAGGTCTGATCATAGAAGCTGAAACCGACAATGATATGCTCTGCCCTTATCCAGAAAATGAGATAAAGCTTAAATGGAAAACACCATCTAACTTTGAAGTTTCGGCGTTAAAAAGTTCTGAGTATGAAGTAACGTATATATGTCATCTGGACTGAAAAATGTATCCAGAGGTCATCATGAAGTTAGATAACACACTGATCATGATGATAAGACCTTTTCATGATTAGGACTTCAGCTTTTGCTTCACATTCTCATCCTTGCATCGTCGCTGGTCAGCAATCATCGACTCAAAAACATCCAAGAGATCATCCAATCCCTTTGAATCCTCTCCCAGTTTCTTCATGGCAAAAACTATACTCTCAATGGTAGACAAGCACCCAGCCCTTGGCTCATGCCTCACCTCACTATACAAGCTAACCTTATCTGACTCCAGCTTCACGTGTGGCAGAAGTTGCAACCAGGGATTCTCATGGTACATCCTCTGTGCTTTTGCCCAAGTGCCATCCAACACAATCAAATGCTGTACCTGACAACCAGAAGCATCGATGCTGATTGCCCGCTGGCACGGAAATAGCAAAGCCGATTTTGGCGGTATGGTGATTGAGAATTCCTCAAACACTGATACTTCTCCAGTGAGTTTACACTTCTTCATCTGTATCTTTGTGACAAGAAAGCCATTTGAGACAGCTGTTTCACCAAGCGGGCCTCTTGATAACCATCTGATTTTTGGTTTCACTCCACGTTCAATATCAATCCTTAGATCCTTCTCTGTGTACGCAATAGTGCACTTATCCATGTTTTTCCTGGTCCAATCCTGTCCAATAGCAGCACTAGCTTCATCTGTTTCTTTTCCCATACCATTGCAGTCATTAACCACCCCATTAACCTCTCCTGAGTCTGAATCATTTGCTACTACAGAATGACACAAATTACCATTTACCTTATACATCAACCCCATCTCGCCTCTATGGTTGCTTTCACCTATACTTGAGTCATTAACAGAGTTCTCTATCTGGTTTGCTGCAGAGCTAGGCCTATCAAGACCTGCTGCAGGCTGTTCATCACTCTTCGTCTTCTTGATGACTCTGACACACCCGCCATCGTTGTGGCAGCAACTAAGAGAACCAACCTCTCCAGCAAGATTGCAGAAGATCCCACCATTCAGGTCCCCAAGATCCAACCTTTCACAAGAATCACCAAAACTGATGTCTTCAGCGCCCAAATAACCGCAGGCGCTCAATCCGGGCTCGTCAAAATCACAGCTCGCACAATCCTTTCCATGTGACTTGGCACAAATCCCATCAATAGGAAACGCAAGGCAACCGCCATTCTGCAACTCGATCTCCTCAGGCCCGTCAGACCGATCACGGTTTCCAAAATGAGCAGCCACGGGACCGCCTGCAAGACCCGACGAGGCCGCCGCGCCGCCGCCGGCCTCAAGCGTGGTGAGGATGAAACTGGCGCGGTGGTTGACGTCGGTGACCTGAACGACGGCGAGGTTGCGGAGGCCGAGGCGCGCCACGCGCGTGGAGTTGAGCGGGTGGTGGGTCTCCATCGCGTGCTGCAGAACGGTGACTCCGACGGCGTTGTCCACCGGCGGGGAGCGGAGGCGGCCGCAGAGGCAGAGGCGGAGGGGCTTCGTGCAGACGCCGCACATGGGACGGCGTTGCCCGGGCTCCCGGTGAGGCGCATCGCTCTGGCTCGTCGCCGCCATGGGTGGACTGGCGGCCGCCGGGTGAGGTTGGACGGTTGGGGGTCTGTCTGTCTGACGGTTTGTGGGGGTTTGGCCGAGTTTAGGGTTTGGAGGAACTTTTTTTTTCTCCAACGATTCGAAAATGTTTTGGATCGGGCATTGAGGTTGGGGGATGTAATAACAAGATTTTCGAAAATGTTTTGGATCGGGCATTGAGGGGATGTAATAACAAGATTTTAAAAGTAATAATGAAAAAGTGTACTTTTAATTGGACTTTACTGAGAAAATTATCTATTTAACACTAAAACAAATCAGTCTTCTTTCTAAGACTCAAAAAATTAAAATTTCTTATTTAGCGCCGAGTTGAAAATTGCTTCTCTAAATTGCACACCGTCAATTTGCTTTCGTAGTTAAAATTAAAAAAAATTGACCAACACTCTTCCTATAACAACAATTAATAAGTAACATAATACAAGTTATTTTAGTGACAATTTTGGACTCTCTTTCTGCAATACAATCGTGCAATGGTTTATATTTTCTAGTATCTATCTATTGCTACATATGAATGTTTAGAAGAATAACAAAGCTTCAAAACATATTTCTTATGTCGATTTTAGGCTTAATGTATACTCTCTCCATCCCTATATATGTGTCGTTTGTGTCTCTCAAGAAACAACTTTGACTAAATATGTATATTAAAAAATATTAATATTTATACATAATTAGTATCGTTGAATAGATATTTAAATCTATTTTTTTAATAAATTTATTTAAAGATATAAATATTACTTATATTTTTAATAAATAAAGTCAAACTTGTTGACACGCAAATTTTAGCAGACATACATTTAGGTACGGAGAGAGTATGTGATTAATGGAAGCAAGCATGGCAGTGTCTGACTGCCCTGTTTAGTCAAAATCGAATTTATATTCAGATCTGAAAAAAAAAATATCCAGTGATACTTTTATTGAATTATATATACTGTCCCTTACGAAATTTCCACGGAGGTCGGATGGAGTTGCAGTTTATTTTTGGGTTAGGGAATTGCAGTTTAATTTGGTTCCGGGTGTGGCGCGGTGACTGGGGTAGCGAGCGAGCGAGTGGCGGGCACGCTTTTCTGGCCACCAACCCTCTGGAAAATGACGAGACTGCCCCCTCCTCCGTCTCTGCGCCACGGCCACCCGCCTCAGGAAATGCTGAGGAGGCCACGCGCACACCGCAACCGCTCTGGTCGACGACGACTTTCTCGTCTCTGTCCTCCCGCCTCGCCTCCGATCCGTCCGAGAAAACAAACCAAACCAAACCAAAAGAGGAAAGGGCAACGAGGGAGGGAGGGAAGAGACTCGCCGCGAGATCTGGGAGAGCTCCCATTGATCCCCCAAGATGCACGACTTCTGCTTCACCATCCCCTACGGGTTCGCCGTGCTGGCCGGCGGCGTGCTGGGCTACCTCCGCCGCGGCAGCACCGCCTCTCTGGCAGGGGGCGCCGGCGCCGGCGCGCTGCTCCTCCTCGCGGGCTTCGTCAGCCTCAAGGCCTTCGAGAAGCGCCGCAACTCCTACGTCGCCCTCGCGCTCGAGACGCGTACGCAACTCATTCTCTTGTCCTTTCATTTCATTTCATTTAGGTAAAATATTTGATTTGTAGCCGGGCCGGGTGGTTGATTAGCGCCGCTCGCCGCCTGGATCATCGGAAATGGGCTGGAATTGTGGGATCTATGAGGTGCCAATTGTCATGCAGTGAGGGGCAGTGCGTAGTAATTTGATTTGGTTGAGTTCAGGACTCTCCGCGTTTCTAACGTACTTGCTGCGTTTTGGAATATCAAATAGGCCAATAGGGCAGCATTTTATGTCCGAGTTTGCCCAAGTTCAAAGTTCTAACCAGTTAGGAATGTCGCAGTGTGTTGGACCGATGGAACATGCAATAGTTGTGTGGCTTGTATTGCTCACTGTCGGAGCCTCTTGCATGTTGCCTCAATGTGGTACATGAGTGGGCATGAGGAGGGCATTAGTCTGAAAAGATATCATATCAGTAGGTTATAGCAATATCAATGCGAGCTTAATGGTCATTGCATTCCTCGATCCTTTTGTTTGTAAATTAATTGCTTTTGATGCGTCCTGTATCAGATCATACATCTTTTTAGCATATCAAATCAGGCTCTTAGGGGCTGTTTGGTTTGGGACTGGCCTAGTTAATCGCTAGTTTTATGACCATCTGAAACATCAAGACAAAATGGTCTTGCTAGTTGTGGTCCAAATAGGCAATAGGTCTGCACTCTGTCTTGTACTCTTGTAGTAGTAATAGACACCATTGTTTCTTAAGGTGTTGCCTAGGCTTTACCGAGGCTATGTTGCGCTCGCTGGGGGCAAGGCATCGCCAACACCTAGCCAAAATAGGGGAGGAAAGAGAGGCATCAGAATACTCAGTATATGTATGCTTGTAGTAGTCTTGTCTCTTGTGTACATGTACTCTTGTCGTAGTTGACTCAATCCAGTACCAGGCAACCCAATCCTTTCCTGCATACCCAGGAATTAGGGCTGTTTGGAATGTAGCAGTCCCACAGGAATTTTTAGGAACATGTAGGAACCAATACATATACTGAAGGAATTAGGGGAAAAAAGTATGTGCTCCAAACTGGGGGAAATTGTGGTTTTATTTGGATGCCTTTACTCAATTTGCATTTAGTAGCATTTCATTTCCATTTAGCTTTCAACTACTCTATCACCTTCATTGGTTTTCAGTCCTATGAGTACACCAACTATAATGTGTAGTGTGAACTGTCCCTTCTCCTATGGTGGACTCTCCATTCCATTGGATTTGGCACACTAACAGCTTGTCAGCACTTCACAACTTCTATACACTAAATTTGCATGGATGCCAACAAATTTATGCTCACAGTCCTATTAATTTGTATTTATTGTTTTTGTCAAGATATTTGTGTAAGCATTTTGATCTTGAGTTCCTAACTATTTGTTTAGGAAATTCTGATGGAGAACTTAGTTCTTACATTTGTTTGGAATTTAATGATGGAATGGCTTCTTGCATTCTTTTGTCTTTTACTCTTTTCACAGCCCTTTAGTGGTTGGTTCCAAAAAAAACACACTCTATTGAAAAGTTTGAAGAATTGCTTGTAAAGTTTAAATTTGGGGTATCCAAATCCTTGTATAGGGTGGGATCATAATGAATATGGAATCCTAGATAAGATCTTCAGTATATTGAATCTCAATTAAAGCGTATTACGGAATAAGGGACATGAGAGGAGAGAATCACATCATTGGATAATGACCCTGTGGACAGATTTGATGAGGATTTCAACCATTAACTGCAACATCACTACCTTACCACCAAAGCTGTTATGCTATACTCCCTCCGTCCCCAAAAGGAGGTCGTTATGGGATGCGTGCAGGTCAAACTTTCCCAACTTTGACTAAGTTTGTAGAAAATATGTGCAATATTTGTATCTCCAAATAATTTTGTTAAAAAACTAGACTTAAAGATCTTTCCAATGATACTAATTACTTAATATAGTTATTTATATATTTTAATACATAATTACCGTAATTTTGAAAACGTTGACTTCTCGGGAAGCGAGAATGACATCTATTAAGGGACGGAGGGAGTATCTTATTAGTGTTTAAATATTTTGTGCTTAACATGGTAATTATTAGGAGACCACAGAAAGGCAGCACTTTCAACAATTCTGTTGTTTCCCGTAGACTGAACAGAATAGACGCCAAAAGCACTGTATTCTTTAAACTAAATATGAACTGCTAAGTGCAAAATAAATTTCTGAGATACATTTCTCCTGCCTGCAATATTATTTGTTTCTATCTTGTTTCTGTACTGACTATGCAAAATTTTGTTAAACAGTTTGTGCATTATCCTTAACTTATGTTATGGGGCAAAGATTCCTTGAGACTTCGAAGATTATGCCAGCTGGTGTCGTTGCTGGTCTCAGGTAACGTCAGCTTCAACGCTTTGAAAGCATCACTCGATTGTCATGCACTGCCCACTTGTTTTCCTCTCGCAAATAGAAAATTGCTCCGCGGAACTAATTTGTAAATTTCCCTTGTAGTGCCGTGATGTCCGCATTTTATCTGTTCAAAATTGCAACCGGCGGCAACCACATCCCACCAAAGAAAGAGTAAACCAGACTTTAACTTGTAAAGTATGTTTGATTGAACTTGAAGACTGCGAGCGATTGTATTGTCTGGTTGCATGGTGACTTCAGGGACTAGCATCTTCTCCTTTTGTAACACGGTTAGAATGTACCATGGTTTATGAACGATGTAAAAGAAATAAAGATGTGATTCACGGAAGTGAATATTATGTTTACTGTGGCAGGCGTGTGTGATCTTATGATCATGGTTTTGAGGCCTTGCGGCGTCTGTGGCGCTGGATGGGGGTATGCCTGGACGCCTAGGCGAGGCCATATTAAAACCCTGTGGCGCCTGCGGCGCCTGGGGTTCGCCTAGGCGACGCCATGATGTTCAGTACATGGGCTGTTTGGTTGGAGTGATGAGAAGATTTGCCTGCTCTGGACTGGGTGGCTGTAAGCCTGTCTGGACCTTTTCCTCTGATAGTCTTCTTGCAGACATAAGGGAAGCGTCTCCTAATTGTGGAACACAGCAGCTGAATGTGAATGATGACATTTTTAGGCTAGAATGTTTAAATAGCTGATTCCAGCATTGGGCGAAAGGCAGTATTTTGTATATTGATAAAGGTTTCTTATCCACCAAATCACTGTAGTTAATTCTCTTATCTTAATACTCCGTACCTTGTGATCAACATGCTAATTGCTAGTCGCTACGCTGAAGACAACAATGGCACATGTTTGTCGCGACTACCTTTTTGTTAGTTTTAGCCATTTCATCTTTTTTGTTTCGGCGGACGAAGCTACAGGAAGGGAATTCTCGAATCATGTAGGACTGTATGTAGGAGTATCTCACGCTGCATTGCCGTAGTTTTATATTTTGTTTGTTCCTAATTTTTCTTATTCAGCTCATAATAAACTATAACTAGTGCACAGTCTGTTCGTTTTTGTTATTTAGCTAGTTCTAATGTGTACAAATCAGTTGTGCAATAGTGTTTTTTTTACAACAAATCAGTTTATATAAATCAGCAAAAGCCGATGTATATAGTGAGTTATAGTATTTAGCGGAGGCTTGGCTCACTATATCGGCCACTAGGCCATTTAGCGGTTTTCAGAAAACCATGGAAATATGGGCCCATAAACATCAGCATCATCAATCTGACCAGTTTTAGCCTATTTTTACATGACAAAAAATGGACTACAGTACGCAATACTCACAAACTCGAAACCTCGTACACCGGATCAGCAATTAATAATCAGTCGCCAAAAAATGCTGTCACACATGAGAGGAAGAAGGGCATCGAGAAACAGAGGATCAGTCTCTTCGGAGACATCCCATAAAATTGGAACATCACCAGAGTTGCCTGCACAGCTTCAGGCGATGCAGCACCAGCAACTCGACTGGTGGTGGCAGACCCGACGAAGCACGTCGCCGCCACCGCTGATTTGACCAGAAACATGGGGCCCGGCCAGGCCAAGCAGGCACTGGGAACTGGGCTTTGGTTTTGGCCCATGGGCCATGGACATGGATTGGGAATGGAAATAGCGGCTGCTAAACGCCACGACAGCGCAATAGCGGCAGGAGCAGGAGTGATGATCCTATCCTAGCGGTAGAGTTCGCAGTCTAGCCGCTATCTAAACTGAACACGGTGTATACGCATAGCCTTGTTCATTTAGCCGGTTGTATAAGAAACAGATGCATGCAGTAGACAACTAGACATTTCATTTGTGAACGAATCTGGTCTGATGAGTGAGTTGTTTTGCTAACATTATTATTTATTTACTCAATCAAATCAAGTTGACATTTTGCCCGGTCAACGAGTAGTGACTGGGGAATACAATAGTATATGCACACGCACACAATCACAGCTCACATTAATAGTACAGCATTAGCAGAGTAGAATGATCAGCTGAGGCTGACCCCCATGGCCCATGCCCTGAGCAAGAGCAGGCCATGGGCAACCATGCCGCAGAGGAACCCGAGCGCGGCGCTAGACCCGACGAGCGACACGGCGGCGCAGAGCAACATGACGAACGCGTCGGCCCTGGATGCCATGTCCCTGGCGGCGACGGCCAGCTCGACGCCCGCGAACAGCAGCAGCACGCCGAGCAGCCCCACGGGGAACTCGACGAGCACCCGCAGCATGGAGCCGCCAAGGAGCAGGCCGAGCGCCAGCTTGAGCGCGCCCAGCGCCGCCACGCACCCGCCGCTACGCCCGCCGAACTTGTACTGCCCCGCCAGCCCGCCGGCCCCGTGGCAGCATGGCATGGCGCCGAACCAGCACCCCACCAGGTTCATGCCCCCCATCGTCACCGCCACCGACGTCGGCGTCGCCGCCGCCGCCTTCTCCTCCGGGAACAGGTCCCGCGTCAGCTTGCAGACCGCCACCACCGAGTTGAGCACGGACAGCGGGATCTGCGGCACCGCGCCCTTGACGAACCCCTGCTTCCACGCCTCCCGCGAGATGCGCACCACGCGCATCCGCGACGGGCCCAAGCGCAGCTCCCGTATCGCCGCCGGGTGCCGCGCCACCGCGAACGCCACGCCAAGGACGAACACCATCACCGCCGACGGTATCGCCGGCGCCGCACGCCGAACCACAGAACGCCAGGCGCCGTCCTCAGGTTCTTCTTCTTGGCTTTCGTCGTCGGGATGGGTGCCTTGTTGCTCTCGGCGAACAGTCCCCGTCCTTCTCCTGCTGCTGCTCTCTGACCCGGCGCCGTTGACGAGGAGGATGAAGCAGATGGCGGCGATCGCGAGTACGAGCCCGTCGAGGCCGGTCCAGGGACGGCGGCCCAAGGACTTGCCTTTGCCGAGATCCTGCTCGTACCGGACGTACTTGACGGCGGCCATGGCGAAGTTGAGCCCTTGGGCGAGCTGGATGCCGCGCACGACGGGGAGCGGGACGACCCAGTACACGACCTTCATGAGGCGCGTGGCGCCGAGGAGGAGGACGAAGGCGGAGGTGAGGATGCCGGCGGCCATGATCTCGGACACGCCGAACGACGCGTCGGACAGCGCCGTGGCCGCGATCGCCTTCATCGGCTGCACGGGCATGGGCACGCCGTAGATGAGCCCCGTCACGAAGTTGTAGATGCCCGTGAACACCAGGGTGGTGCCGAGGTCGAGGTGCCGGGCCAGCGCCAGCGACAGCACGATCGGGATGTAGGTGCCTAGGTCGCCCATCGCGCCGTTCAGCTCCGCCGGCCAGAACGACTGGAACGCCAGGTTGTCGCGCGCCCGCGCTACCAGCGACCTTGCGCCCCTCATCGGGTCCTTGTTGGCGCCGCCGCCCAGCGCCGCCTCCGGGTCAGGGTTCACGGTGGTGGCCATGCCTGATCGATGTCTCGCTCTCACTCTCGCGTCTCGCCTGTGGGAATCGATCAATCGAATGGCCGAATGAGGTACTTGACCTTGACTACTCCTTGGTGTGACAACGAACAAACTACAGGCGCCGGCGCAGGATTTTATAGGCGGCGGCGGCGTTTCGTTGAGGTCGTCGTCTCCATAGATTTCTCTCTCGTTTTGTAGGAGTACTAATATAAGCGGTTTACATACACGCACACATACACATACACATACACATTTATGCGCATTTCTGAATGTGACAAAACCTGCCGTTTACGCATTCCTCTTCCTGATGAAAGAATGAAAAATACTACTACTATAACGAAAATGCAAACAGAAAAAGGAACGGCTGTGCACGGCAGGGTAAAAAGTACAGATATACTCGTAATTTTTTACTTAGTTGACTTGGATTGGATGAAAACTCAACGATGTATATATTTCCATGGTTATTACTGCATAGGTGTTGCAATCAGTTGTGTTGTATGAAATGAAACGTATTTGCCCGAACTTAAAAAGCAATGGCCACAAGAATGTGAGAAGAGTTGAAGGCATCTGTTCCAGTTCTATTCTTGACATCATCATCGCTAAGGGCATCTGGTTCACCATCGTCGTGTTCCGCTTCATTTTAGGGCCTCTTCGGGCTTCGGTTGTTCAGGAACGCACCAGGGATTGAGTAACCCTGTGCAGGCAAGAAAAAAATAACTATGAGAGGGCGATGGCAAGCACAAGAAATTCATTAGACGAGAGTAACCCAGTGCAGGCAACATTCGAAATTTGACTTTTTGTTCACAGTTGAGTATCAGTATATGCGGTATGCATGAATACGTACTGTTTCAAGGAAAGAAGGAATACAAGTTAACAAAGTTATCTTCAATTCGCAACTCGGCACTTGCAATTTGATTGAGGCTGTCGAGTTAACATAAGAGAGGAAATTAGGCCACACATGTATGTAACCGATGTAGTATGTACTTATCACGTCATTGCAGTTGACAGCATCTTACAAGGAATATGCACACGGTGACATGTTAACTAACAGCACAAGTATGTGCATACACAAGGAAGAAACTGGAGGTGTTTTCGTTTCATTTATTTATTTTTATTTAAGAAGAAAACAGAGATATAGTCTCTGGTAGCGCGCTCTTGCCTCTTTCCTCTTGCCATGAGAAACTTGGTTCGTTCCTTCAGCAAAATACATGGCACTTAAGACGTGCATCCGAACAGTTTACAAGTCAACATTTTGATTAGTGATTTGTTCTAAATATTATGAAAATTCCTTTCTTGATTAATGTAGAAAACACCGATATCTTGTATAGCCAATCTATATATATATATACAGTCCATCAACGGTCAACCTATATATGGTCCTGCAAGGGTTACGAAATTCATTGATAAATGTGAAGCCCATGACAAATTTTCTTATCTTCGCTATCTCTCATTTGTTCATATTCTAACACATACCCTATATAGCTGTTTTTCTTGTTTTACCGATTATGATATAATTGAGTTACAAATTATATGCCTTCATCCCTTCAAAAAAATATTTATATGCCTTTTCATCTCCATTTAAATTTCTTCCCCTCTGCATCCATATGTATGTTCACTCATAGCTTCATACGGAAATAGATACACCCATTGCTTTCTACAAACATACATATACGCAACCTAGTGACACACACTACGTCAAAAACGATTTTGCGCAGCGTTATCAAAAAGGCCAAAAATGGCCTCCGTGACGGACATCAATTTTAGCCCGCTGCGATAAATCACACGATTTACCACAGCGGGCATTTTTTATTTACCGCGGCGGACACTTTCGCCTGCCGCGGTAAATCGATTTACCGCAATGGGCTTCTTAAGATGTCTGCCACGGAAAATACTCTATTTACCGTGGCGGACGTGCTAAGAAGCCCGCTGCGGTAAATCGATTTACCGCAGCGGGCATCCTTAAAGGCCCGTCACGGTTAATGCTACGGCCCAACAGATCCAATCCAAGCCCGTTAGCCATCTTCATATAAATATGTGAACTAGGGTTTCATCCTATCCCACGTGCAGCCTCCGCCTCCGCCTCCTCTCACGAGCAGCAGAGGGCCTCAATGGCGGCTCCTCTCCCTCCCTCCTCTCTCTCCCTCGCATCTCCCTCCTCTCTCTCTCCCCGCATCTCCCTCCTCTCACCACGAAAAGGGCGGCGGCGGCCATGGCAAGCGGCGCGGCTCTCGCGGCTCTCGCGGCGTGCGCTGCGCGGCGCTGCATGGGCGAGCGGCGCTGGCGAGATCCAGGTAATGGTACCCGCGCTCACTCTCTAATCCTCACCCTATCTCCTCTCTCTCACTCTCTCTTTCTCCTGGGCCGAACCGCGGAGGATCCGGCGAGCAGTGGCCATGGCACCCGGATACGACCACCGGAGTAGCGGAGCTGGCCACCGGAGCGGCGGATTTGATACCCAGATCAGAGCCCGTGTGGCCCAGATCGGTGGTCGTGTGGGCTTTTTTTTTTATTTTCTGTGATGTATTAACCGCAGCGGGCAAAAATTGCCCGCCATAGTTATTTCTGATTTACCGTGACCTTTAGTTCTAAGCGGACGCGATTGCCCGCTGTGAAAAATGTAAAAGGTCCGTCGCGAAAAATCGGTTTTGAAGTAGTGACACATCATAAATTCATAATGTATACTTCTTTATGTACTTACAGTGGTTGAAGCGGAAAATATAAAAGTATGCAAAGGGTATTTGGAGATCTTGTAATTATGAAGAGGGTAGGTAATTAAGTATAGTCTTACGGGTTCTTTTATGACATATTTTTTTAATAATGAATTATGTGATTAACTTATATGCAAAGTCAAAGTGTTAATCTAGATTATTTTCATAATGGTATAGATGGGTAACGTAAAATTAGGATTCTTTTAGGTAATTGTTAATAATAAATAAAGAAGATGATTAGTTTAGATGAGTTTACTTTAAAGGTAGATGTAGTATGGCAATGAGTAGAGAAGAGGAGGATAGTAGTGCTACCAAAGAAATCGACATATGCAAACCCCCATGCTTATTGGGAGAGTAAAGACCCTATAAAAAACATATTTACAAGTTTCCAAGAAATACAAAACGATGCACATTCATAGTGGATCTATACATGCATGTCTTGCATAGAAGTTGAGATGCAAACTCAATTTAGAAAAAGTCATAAGAAAATGATAAATTTTATGTGCATATTCACTACAAAACAAAATTCTTAGGAATATGTCTTCTAGTGCAAGGAAATACGATTTTTTTTTTAAATTCGAGTTTGGGTCTCAACTTTTGCGTTCAAGTACATTTACAGGTTCTCTATATCGACATATTCATTCTTTCATTTTTTTCAGAAACTCCTGAGTGTATTTTTCGACAAGGTTTTTACGCTTCCACTAAAGCGGTGGTTTGTATTGAATAGATATTTCTTGTTTAGTAAATATTACGCAGATGGGAATAATAGAGGAGCAATGAATCATCGCGCAGTGCCCCATTGGAGCCCCAAGAGGCAAGCATGTAACGTCTTGGTGTTCCTTTTCATTTTGCACCAGCGGCTACGGCAAGTTGATTATACTCCATATATGTTTCGATGAGAGAAATCGTCCTTAAAATGTGCCGGAGGCAATTTGTTTTTCCCAAAAGTCGCTATCTAAGATATTACTTGTAACATGCATCATCTCAAAATCCAGTTCATCCCAGTAAACCTATGCTCCCTCTATGTTTGATGTTTCTAAAGGAAGTCCTAATTATTATGATTGTCTTAAGTTAAATATTTTAACTTTGACTATAATAAATTCTTTTGAGCTGAGTTTGAAGAATATTAGTTTTTGAATAAGTTTACATAACATGCCCCCCCTAACAACGTTTACTTTACCTAAATCCTGACTATAAAACTTGTTACTGTTAGTGAGACTGAGTAGAGTGCCATGGACAAAATTGTCCCGTGCCGAGTGCCCAGCCGTACATGCTGATATGGACAAAATTGTCCCGTGCCACATGACATTGCTGCACACATCAATATCTTCTTTCTTTCCATCTCTTTGGTCCTAATTTTCCATGTACTTCCTCCGTCCCAAATTAATTGTCGTTTTGGGTTTTCGTGTCACAACTTTGACTAAATTTATATAAAATACATGCAACATTTGTGTCTCCAAATAAATATATTAAAAAACTAGATCAAAAAATCTATCTAATGATTTTAATTATGTATCATAACTATTAATAATTTTTTAAATAAAATTAATCTAAGTTTTTTTCTCAGAAAGCGAGAAACAAATATTTTGGGACGAATGGAGTATCTCTCTATCTCTATACCCTGATCCATACTCACTATGGCGAGAGGTACGGAGTACACCTCAAATACCACTCCCAACTTATCTCTGTCCCCTGATTGATACTCACTATGGCGAGAGGTACACCTCAAATACCACTCCCAACTTATTGTCCCGTCAATGTCACCACCTCAATAAAAACCATTTTATCTTAAAAAAAGTGCTTGTATAATGTGTTTGAGTGTTTTGGGCTCCCAAAAACACTTGGCTTCTTCCTCTCGATGCTCGCGCCTCTCCTCCACCACTTCCTTCGATCCCTCGTCCACGTCTCTCCTCCACCGCTTCCTCCTGCACAATCGAGCATTGGACATCATCGTCGTCTCCGTCCTCCTCCTTGTTCTTCCCGCCGCCCACCGCCCTACCGTAGCGCTAGGGTTCGCCGGAGTGCTTGCGGCGGTGGCCTTCTTTGCCTCCCCTCCTTGCCGGAGGTCCCCCATGGCCATGCTCACCCCTCTCTGGCCCGGCCGCCTTCACCGCCGCCAAGGCCCCGAATAGCCCGGCCGCGCGCAGACCTCCTCGCCTGGCATGCCTGCCTCTTCTCGGCCACCCCCTTCTATAGCCAACAGAGTTTGGGAAGAATGGGTGGTCGGAAACCCTAGCCGCTATGCCAGAGCTAGGGAAGAAGACAGCGGCTGCAGGCGAGAAAGTATATGATAAGCACGGGTGTGAAACGGACGGCCTCCATTGCATTCCGTGTTAATCGAACGGTGCTAAAAACTGTTGTGAATGTCCCTAGAACACTCGGTTGATGTGTTCAGCATTACTCTGAAAGGGGTGACGTAGACTTATTCCAAAAGGTACTCATTTGGAGCGGGAAAAACAACAAAGTCGCAATTAACCAAGCATCTGAGAAACTGTAGGGGATCAAAGGTAATAATGTCGGTTGGCGATGCACCTAGACACAGCACATTCCGTCCCATCCCATGGATTCGCTTCGACGCCAGACGTAAGCAGAGACTGATTATGAGCCGTCCATTTGCTAAGCAAAAGCAAATACTCTTACATAATCTGGAGCTAAATTCCAATCCCCATGATAATGATTAATGCATGGATGAGCATAACTCCCTTTTTTCTGGGTGGAAAGGAAAACTGAAGCAAGCGAGGAGGCACGGCAAGAGAATAATTTCAATTTCAACTCTTGTTCTGTCTCTCTCTGCCTGCTAGTGAAAGCGAAGTGGCAGCCAGCCCCAGAAGCTGGAAGAGAGTGCAGAGGGAGAGGGGGCATGGCTATCGATCTGTCACGCATCTCAAGGAGGCCCATGAAAATAGATGGCCAGCGCGACACCAACAGAAATGAATACTCCTCTTCTACTCGTGTTGCGCGTTGACAGCAACAACAAAAAGGCCAGCCACGGCCGTGGGCGCGAATTCGTGTGATGCTGACGCAGAACTTGGCAGTGCTAGCTGTGGCATCTATGGGTGGAAATAGATGTCTCATAGTTATCTTCCTATACCTATACCTGATTCCCAAGGGCAGACATGTTCTTCTAAGCCGGGTGGGGCTTGGCCGGAACTCTGACGTCTGGGATGCTCCTCTCCAGTTCAAGCCAGAGAGACATCTGATGAGCGACGACAAGCAGTCGTCAGGCCACCATGTGGTTCTCACGGAGCCGGAGCTTAGATTCATGTCTTTCAGCGCAGGTAGGAGGGGATGCCCAGGGGTATCACTCTTCGCAAGGCTTCTGCAAGGGTTCACGTGGACCAAGCCTCGTGGCGTTCGTACAATCGAGCTCAAGGAACGCAGTTCGGTTCAGATCAAGGCAACGCACTGGCTTCGTCACTGGTGGGCACTGTTACAACGGGAAGAAATATACATGCAGTGTGCTATAAAAATGGCCACTATATATGCAGTTAGTCGTGTGCTATAAAAATGGCCACTATGTATGCAGTTGTACGTTTACTTCTTTTGGATTGCCGAATAATGGTAGAGAATTGAGTATTAAGTTGGTCACCTTTGGTTTCGATTTAAATTGATGTAATAAATGGCTTGATTCTCCTCTTAGTCACAAGGGATGAAGCCGGATATTTATCCCTTTGCGTAAAATAATATATATATTCATGCATGAAGATATATTTATTTATGTGGTCGTCATGCATTGTAGGGGCGAAACCAGGATTTTTGGAGGGATTGGGACAATTTCATAAAGGGTCAGGACAAACCCATAATACTATTATAACTTTAACTCTTTAAGTATAAAATAATATAGTACCACACATAATATCCAAAAATATATAATAGTATTGTAATAACGAACAAATTATAACAAAACAAGCTTTCACAATAGTAGTTACCTCATATAGGGGCTCCCTCGGCGGTTACGGTCCTCCATCTTGTGAAATTGAATGATCACATCATCAAGTGGAATTGTGGCTAGAAGTTCTTGTTCCACAAAGCATACAATACAACCGTTCATAAACCCATCTTCAATACAATTTCATAGTATTGTCTTCACAATTTTCATTGCTGAAAAGCACCTCTCCACTGATGCAGTGGCAACCGGAAGAACTAGTACTAGCTTGAGAAACTGCTACACCAAAGAAAAACCCAGATACTTGTTTGTACTGACCATCAACTTAGGAAACTCAGAAATAGTGTCTAAGTTAGCAAATCTTTCATCAGCTCACACATTGACACATTGTATATCGTGTGAAAGTAGATAGATGAAATATATATGTAGGGATTGTTTGGAACACAAGAATTGTACAGGAATTTCATAAGATTCGGTTCATTTTTATAGGAAAAAATGTAGAACTGAGAAAAATTTCCGCGTTCCAAACATGCTAGTATTTTTTTTTAAAGAAAGATGGAGTATATATGTTAGTACACGTGTCAACGATGGATCTTATAACTACATTACGAGCGAGCTAGTTTTTTCGGTTGTTTCATCATGGCGTCTGGTAACCTGTTTATATACGGTCGTGTACGTCCAACAATATAATGAAAATAAATGGGTGAAGTAAGATATGTGCTATATATGCAGGCATGCAGCAGTACTGGATTTGTGGTAGGGTGGTGCAGCTAGCATATATAGTCAGATACTCATACTCAGATGTGTAGGCTTGTAGTACGTACTAGCTAGTTGGAAGCACGCGCCTGGCCTCCATTGGCCACCAAATCAAACCAAACCAGCGCGGCGTCAGTCTCAGGACGAACGATCATCACAGGTAGTAGGACGGACGCTCTGCATTGGAAAGCCATTCATTCATTCGTCCATAGCATAGCATAGGGACCATGGTTTGCTTGTCTCCAACGAATGCATCCACGGAAGCCGGACGGACGAACCAACCAACCACTTTGCATGCGCATGCCATCTCGTCGGGTACTGAAGTAGCGTCCACGCCTCCTGTCCTGCACTCCATGCGCCCAAAAGGCCACCTCGCGCTCATGATCTGCTCTGTGGCCAGACCTTCCAGCGAGTAGGAGCCATCCCATAAGCACTGTACTGTACTGTGCCCACGAGCACTGCTGCTGCTGCCGCCGCCTCGGCATATATGGCGGCGCCGGTGGAGGTCGGCGCGCAGGGCACAGTGGGCTCGCTGGTGCTCCGGGAGGTCGAGTACTTCCGGAGGATGGAGGTCGCCAGCGGCGGCCACGGCAAGAAGAGCAGCAGCAGCAGCAAGGTCGTTGCAGCCAGCGGCGGCAGCCCCCGGAGCAATTCCAACAGCAACAAGCCCAAGAAGAAGAAGAAGAAGGATGCCGTAGCAGGCAGCAATAATGGCTCCTTCTTGCCGAGGATGTGCTCCTCTGCGGAGGTCGCCGAGGACCCCGCCGGCAGCGGCCGCCGGAGGGAGCGACCCTCAAGGTCCAGGGTTCGGTACCGGCCTCTGGTGGCCGACGACGGGGACGCCCTGCCTCACCAGGACTAGCTAGCTGATGCTGATCACAGGGATATATAATATCATAATATGCTGCATTATTTGTCGGTCTGGTCTGCATCAGATTCAGATCCGGAGAAATCAATCTCTGCCGATACCCGATAGCTGCTCGATCTTGCCATTTTTTTTTCTCGTCCGTTCCTTGTTTTGGCTTCCCCTTCCTGCTTGTTTTCAGTGTCAGTAGCAGCAGGAATGTTTGATTATTGACTGTTTGCGTTTCAGACTTTCAGTCATCTATCTCTACAGCATTTTGCTATTCATTGACCATTCACGCAGAATTGCTTCTTCACGATCCGAGCAAAAACTTTTGAACGTACTGTTCCATCGCATTCTCTACTACGGTACGGTACGAAACAATGAGGACGGAGGATACAGTGTTCTGTTCCATTAATTAACCAGCCCTGCATTTGGACAATGTGATTTCTTTCTTCACTTTTTGAAGAAGCCACGTTAATACTATTATTTCTTTCATTCAAGACGCAATACAACAGGCGTATGTCCCTGTGCATTACGGGATCCACAAACCAATATGAGGGAGAATACCAGCTACTTACGAAACAGTTCAATCTTGATTCATGGTTATAAATCCAAAGAAACAACGTACCGTCTCATATCAAAGACAGTCAGACACAACATATATAACTTTCTTTCGACAGACTTTCCTTTCCACGTGTTGTTCAAATATTTGAATAAATCATGTTTTCATTCAGTTTTTCTCAACAGAAAATGTGATGTCAACCTACCTCATGCAAGAATTACTAATCCTGAATGAACTATAAAGTAACAGGTTCACATGAGATGTGGACCTAGCAACCTACTACTCCATGTCCAATTTGTTCCTTCCCTACTGATTTTTGTTACATTCTGCTATATATTCAGCCCTATCAAGAATCAATTTAACAACTGCTGCACCATAGTTTCTAACTAATGACAAGCAGAAAACACAAAAAAAATGGTGTATATCTACATGGGCTACATCACTCGACAGAGAACTCAAACAGCATAGTATGCCTGTACTTCTCACCAGGGTGAAAGACAACTGAGGGAAAATTAGGTTGATTTACAGCATTTGGGAAACCTTGCGTCTCGAGGCAGAGGCCAGCATGCTTTCCGTAGACTGCACCTTCTTTGCCCACAATGCCATGAAGAAAATTTCCAGTGTAGAACTGCACTCCAGGTGCATCAGCCCAAATGTCTAGGGCCCTCGAACTAGACGGGTCTACCACTTTTGCCACATGTCGCAAACCTGACCTCACTTCACCGGAGTCAAGCATGTAATTATGATCATAACCACCAGGGACCTGATCAATTCTGCTTCCAATCTTGTTCCCAGTCAGAAAATCAAAGGGAGTGCCACTTACTGGCATGAACTCGCCTGTAGGTATTGAGGTTTGATCTACTGGAGTTATCTGAGAGCCCCATATTTGGACCAAATGTGAAAGCACATCTCCTGAGTCGTGGCCTGCCATGTTCCAATATGTGTGCTGTGCTAAACTTATGGGTGTGGCCTTGTTCAATGGTATGGCTTCCATCTCAAGCTTCAGTGTTGCACGTGGAAGAAGTGAATATCTGACAGTAACAGAAACATCACCTGGGTAACCTGTTTTTCACACCATTAGTATTCATTGAAATAACACATGTATACAGTTTTTTCCATAGAAGGTAATAGTTACAGTACCTTCCTCTCCATCTTTACTATAATACTTGAACGTAATTGATGGCGTGTCCCTTTTGTTATATTCAGTGACTTCCCACACAGTTTTGTCAAATCCTTTAAATCCACCTGAATATGGTATTGCCTGGATTAGTTAATGGAACAGATGCACACAAAATTGAAGTGACGTAGATCTCTTTTTTTCATGTGCAAACATGCATCTGTATTAGATGTTAGGTGTCCCTGATACAATAGATATACCATAATAAGAGACCGTATAATAACATACATCAATGACAATAGTTCAGTGGCAAGCAACGAGAAAAGAGCATGCCAGCACCAATGCTGTTGTGGTCACTGAGTCTCAACTGCAGCAGTGCAATCACTTGCTTTCCCCCAGCCTTCTTTTGTGAAAGACATCTTGTCCAGCAAGTGTTCAGTGTCATGTAAAGGAGGTTCAAACCGTGACAGTTGAGGTGTAACTAGATTGATTCATTCGTACTGTTTGTCTAAAGAAATGGCAATGGCAACCCCTTACCTCAACTGGCCTTAAGGGTAACTAAAACTCCTTGTGTCTCATCCCCTTCGTGGGTTCAGTTGTCATGTGCATAAGTCAGGGGTAAGGGTATTGTAGCGCATGGTGGCTTCCGAGATAAGTCTCCCTGTCTACTTTGATTACTTATATCCTACTTATTAGTTATTTGTTTAGGATATTTGATATTTAATGAGTGGTTTTGGTCATTAATTAGCTCAATGATTTGGTTTTTTTTTCCACCACGGACGAGCCGAATTTCATTACTTGAAAGCAACGAAATTACAATATCTGTAATACCAAAAGAAAATGATTTGGTATTTTGGTTTGCTGAAATTATAGATCTATAAAGAGCAGCCAGCAGTTATTTTCATTCAGCAAAAGAAAAGAAGTGTCGAGGAAACAGTATTTTGTTCCCCATAATGCTATTTTCCTTGGGGTCCACTAGTTTAATGGAATTAATGCCAGATCATTTCACCCATGAAGCCGGTCTTGAGAGTGGCTTGCTGCTGCAGGCCATCACAAGACCAGGTTTTTCCACCATAGAAGCCAGATCATGCTCAACTCCCTCAGATCACACAAACACACATTAATATCAATCTCATCCCAAACTCCTTTTCTCCTGTCCTGACAGAGTGGCTGTTGGTTGTTGGCATCATTGTACCACTTGGGTAGTCCATGACAGTAACTTGCAATATTATCAATGCATAGGTGACGGCCAAAATTAGTGTGTAACTGTCTTATCCTAATGAGAGAGCAGCAATGTATTCAATGAGAAATTGGAAATTTACAGTGTGGAACTGTGGACATTGAAAGTTTTATATCATATGACTAGAATTAATAGCTTAGCGATAACAAAATATCCTCATTGAAAGCTTTGTACAAACTACGCAATGTGGATATTTATTTAGCCTTTGTTGCACAATGAACATCATATGCAGTTATATCCTAAGTTGTCAAAGTCATTTAGTACCAGGATTATTAGTAGGCATTTATTATTTATATTTGCATGTTTAAATAACTTTAAAATAACATTACAGATTTGCCTTACCATGAAGAGTGTTAGGTGGGTTGTTGATACTCAGATTGTGCTGCACCCCATTTAGAGTGAACTTTCCATCCTTGATTCTATTTGCAACTCGACCAACAATGCAGCCAAAGTAAGGTGACGTTCCATTCTGATCAAAGAAACTCCAACAGTTAGCACCAAAGCAATTATTGATCGCTGAGATATACATAAGTAACTATTTACAAACTGCAGATAAACAACAGCCACAGTTGTGAAACTAGTCCCTGAAGGGCAAACTGTACATTAAAATATAAGGAAAAACCAGAAAACGAATACAAACCTAAATTAGGAATAAATCCATTTCACACCCACTATGCTTTCGTGAAAATCCACAAAACACCTGAACTATAAAACTGGATAACCTACCACCTATGGCCGCTTTTGAAGGTCATTTTGAAGTTTAGGGGATCCAAAGGAGTTCTGCGGAATAATAATCCCAGCCAACAAGAATATCAGCTCTCCAAATAGTTTTCATTCCAGAAACTGCACTTTTCAATTTTTCTCAACAGAGTGTACCCAGCGCTGAAAACTACCAGATTAGGTGGACTCCAGGCCTCTAGGGAAGGGAATTCCTAGGCAACCTTGTCTTTGCTTATTTTGCAAGGAGGCTGATTCGAACCCAGGACCTCAAGGACATAAGCGGAGACAACCATTGTAGCTAGCCCACCCTTGATAAACCTTTTCAACAGAGTACTAGATGAAAAAAGGAACTACTCCCTCTATTCCATTATAGTTCACTTTGGCCTTGTCCTAAGTCTAACTTTGACCAAGTTTTTAAAAAAGAAAATTAAAACCTACAAGTTCAAATAAAGGATCTACCACGATCTTGGCCAATTTAATGGAACTAATTTGATAGTCTAGATGTTGGTGTACTTTTCTATAAAATTGATCAAAGTTAAACAAGTTTGATTCAGAACAAAGCTAAAACGAACTATAATTTGGAACAAATAGAGTAGTACACAAGATCATGACGAATTTATATTGCAGGAATTACTTTCTTAGTAAAGAGAGAACAGTACATTAAACAATGTTCTCTGACCACATCAGTGAAACCCAAAACTGTCAACAAGAGAGTCAGGAGGGCTTCATGTTGGCTGTTTGTACTGGAAGAATAAGTAAAATGGCAGCATGAGATGTTATGGGCAGCCAACTGAGTTCTTTGGGCTGGTTCGGTATTGTAGCAGGGCCATTACTGTAGTACCAGACCTGCTGCCTCCCTCAGGTTTAGGGTTATAGAGATAAGATAAAATTTGGTAGTATTAGATTGGATCTCTCTTACGAGTCAAGTAGAAACTACATATATAAGGAAAGGAGATGTATCAATTAAAGGCAAGCAAGAAACAGTCAATGTAGTTCCCCTCTTATGTTCAACTGTTCAATCCTCTCATCTTTGATCTAGACCTCATCTCCAACAAAGCCGACTACACCCAGCCATCTTTCCTATGGTGTTTATCCCATCATGGGCACGCCAGCCATGACATGTGGATAGCGGGTGCTCAGAAGAGACATATTTTTCAGAACAACTTGAGCATGCAATTTAAGTGAATTGTTCAAAGAGATGCAATGCAATGCGTCAACTTTGTTATTAATTAGGAGTCCAGGAACACAACACCACACAGTAATCCAGATATCCATAAAATTAAGACTACAACACTTAAAAGCGATATGAGTTAGTTTGCAAATGAAAAATTGCAGTTACAGCATTTGAAAAGTAAGATAAAAAAAAAAGGTTAATATTAGTGGACAGTGGACTTGCAAAGTACTCCCTCGACTCAAAAATACTTGGCTGTTTTGAACATGACATGTACCTTCGACCACTATTTTGTATTTTGATATATTTATAAGACAATAAATTTATGAGAATAGTTAAGGATTTTTACAACATATACCTATGTTTTTTCACATTTCCAAGCAAAATAGTTTTAAACATATTGATAGTCAAAAGTTTTGAAAGTTTGACTAACTCTTGTTCAAATGGTAAGCATTTGTAAACCAGATGGAGTAGGTCTAACTTCAAAGGTGGTTTGGTGGTAGAAAAGGACATATACCAAACTTCAGAATTCAGTTCCATCAGCGATCATACCAATTCCTGGTTCCTATCATCAAACAATGAAAAAACATCTACTTCTATGTTCTATACCAGGTATACTAAATGCTGACTCTTGGCTAGCGGTGCCAGCTGGTCACCATAATGCAGTTTGGCAAAATTTAATTCAAGCTGAAAAAAAGGTGCAGTTTGTGGCAGAGGCACACAGCCACAATCTTCCACCTGTTGTTTCTAAAGTAAGTGCTGGAACACCAATTCATGCTGTCATTAGCGTGAAGTTACACTTGTACACAAGAAGGAAAGATTCTAGAAATAGGAAAACATGCCAGGCTGAAATAAACCTCATGCTGCAAGCTACAGTAATGAACAATATTGAAACAAATTAAGTGTGGGACTGAGTGTTGAATTTATGTGAAATGTAACAGATGGCACTAGAGTTCAGATCCTTGGAGGTAACACTTACCAATACCACAACGATGTCAGAGACAAATTCATTAAACTGGTATGCAGTATTAGCGCTGTAATTTATAAGCAACACTCAGGCTAAACTAAATCAAATGAGGCTTCATATTTTAAGTTTAGTTGTACACTTCAACTTCACTTCATACTTTTGAGTGTTCCTTTGGCATGGCAGCACAGTTGTTAAAGTCTTGACACTTACTGAACCAAACAATGGATGCTCCATGTTACAAGAAAAGATGAGAGTAATGCCTGAATGTGTGTTTGCTCATTAGCAACGGAACAACCAAATGTTCTAGTATAATTAATCCAACGCAATAGATATTAAAAATAGAGCGTACATATATAAGGTTAAAGCTTTTAATACTGATAAAAATATTTTAAAGATGGCAACATAATACTGTATTAATAACAGTAGTATTCAAAGTTTCTACAGATATGAATCAATAAATTCTGCTGCACTTGTATTTAAAATTGTGTGCCTCATCTTCTTCTAGTAGTATAATATTACAAAATCCACGCCATAATTGAGTAACCAACGAACCAGAAAAAGAAGGGGCCCTAGCACATGAGCAGAGACTACATTCTCACACAAGCTACCAAAATATGCAGCGCTTGCACGCACAAGTTGACTTTCGAAACTCAGAAACCAACAAAATATCTCCTTCAGACTCCTCACAGATCTCCAAGAAATGAGGCAATGTGCTAATTAATGGTCCGAAATCGAAACGTATGCATCCAGAACTCACCAGGTACGGATCCAGCGAGTCGAATCCGAGCACCACATCAGCGAGAACCCCTGTGAGGAAAACCAGCAGAACATCGTGAACCCAAAAAGACTCAGAGCCGCTCTACAGCACGAGCAAGCAAACAGACGGTGGGTGGTACCAAAGAGAAGCCGCACCGTTCCTGTCCGGGACGAGGAGCGAGGTGACAGCGGCGCCGACATTGGTGAGGCGGACCCGAACGCTCCCGCCGTCTAGATCAAAGAGCTCCGGCGCAGGCGTCGGCGGCTGCGGCGCGGGCATCGGGAGCAGCAGCGGCCTGGGAGAGGTAGCCAAGCGGAGGCGGAGCAGCGGCGTGGGGGCGGAGAAGATGGTGACGGAGGCGAGGAGGTAGACGGCGGCGAGGAGGATGAGGAAGAAGGGCGGGGTGGCGCGGAGGACCCTGCCGGCCGCGGGGTGAATGCGAATCTGGGAGTGGAGATCCCGGAGCCTGTTGGACGGGAGCTGGTGGAGTAGCGGGTGCGGCTGCGGGCGGGTCGGGGTGCGAGGAGTCCGAGGGGAGAGCGAGTGGTGATGGTGGTGGTGGTGATGGTGAACTCCCACTAGCTGCTCCATTTCCTCCGGCGGCCTGCTTGCCTGATTTCCCGGGGTTTTGGTTCAGCTCTGGAGCAGCAGCAGCATCTCCAGTGGCGAGGTCAGGTCAGAGTCAGAGGTGGGGACACCACGACGCAGCACGACTCTCAGGTCGGTTTATACCGATCATCAAGCAAGAGACAGGGGAAATGTTTAAGTTTATACTGTACAATTATACGTACCATATATCTGATTATCTGTACACTTCTCCTATATATTAAGTGTGTATGACGTCTATGATTTGAACTTCTATTAGATGTTCCTAAGTATATGGACTTAGTATCGATCTTGCTTAATAATACGGCATTCATTTACTCAAGATGAAAGTAAAAAAAAAGAATACCGAAAAATCAATTTTCTCCCAATATCGTTCAATAGCCGCAGTGTTCATCATTTGAATAATTGGTGAGAGGGGCACCAAAACCATAGAGTTGGATGCACTTTAGTCTTTCATTTTTGAAAAAAAAAATGTACTGTTGTCTCTACCATACCCTGTTTTTAGGGCTCGTTTGGATCCGTTGCCTCCCAGGCTGCCGATCCTAGCCCTCGACGTCTGAAAACCTTGCTTGGGTGATGAGCTTCCTGAGAAGTACAATGTAAACAATCCCTTAGGTTTTCGCTCAAGCTCTGCATTTATTCTAGTTAGTAGCTTGAGTTCTATTGCTAAAAAAAAAAGATAATCTTTAGCTCTCTAATATATGGAATAACATTTACATTGAAGATCCATACCTTGCTTTTACGTTTTAGCTCAATCTTTGCTGGCTTTGGTTGTATTGCTAAAAAAGTAAGCTTTGGTTCCCTAATATATGGAGTAACATTTACATTGAAGATATTCAAGCCTCTCTAAGAGATGCGTACATGGCTCTCTATTGCCACTTTTTAGTCTTTATTTTCCGAAAATAGAAGATGTTAAAAAGTGTCTCAATCTGATATATATACTTCAAGGAAAACAATACATTTTGACAAACAATGACCAATAAAAAAAAAGGAAAATACAAATAGACCCTTTGAAGTTATCTTCTTTCTCTAATGTTGTTTACCGAAGATTGTAAGACACACTTTAGAGGTAGTAGGTATAGATTTTCCCTATTAATGACCACAGTAGACACTCATTGTTAATAACAAGATCTCGAAACAGCTAGAAGAAAATCAGTTGGGATTCCACCCCAAACAAGACAAGCTATTGATTTCTACCACTACCATAGAAATCAAACAAACGTGTTGAAGAAGTCATTGCGTTCATAGACGTTAATAAACATTAGACACCTATGAAGAGGCCAACAAGAACTGAAACAACTAGACCAGCACTGTATCGTCGAAGAGAACGTTGTTGAATGTTGAGTAGAGAAGAGCTCAAAAGACCTTATTTCAAAGAGAAATTGACATGATCATCTTGTTGATCTCGCCATGGATACACCAAATAAACTCTACATCTTCATCCTCGATACTATTATGGAAATGGATCTACAGACCCTCCATCCACAGGAAAATTTCAAAAGACGAGAGGGGCGGTGCCCTAGAAGCGGTGGCGATGGCGTGCCCTAGGAGGCGACAACCGAGTGGGTTGCTTTTTTACTCAAAGGCTTTCCTCTAGATTCCGTTTTTGGATGGAAAATAAAGGTCTCCAACATCCATACAATTAAAATAACATTTTACATCCAGTCAGCACAATATCAATGCTATGCTCCAAAACATTTTACGCATAAAACTAAATTTTACCCAATATTTTGTGATGAGCAAGAATTTTTGAGAAAATATAGACACAATGAATCAACAATTTCTAAAAATGCATTATGGTGACACAACTTTTAACTTTAACATGTTTGGAGACTCTTTAATATTGAAATTGGGGTCTAGATGCGGCCGTGTCCAGGAGGGAGAGAGGCATGTGCCACCGTCACATTCTTGGACAGGGTCACAAAATAGGGGGTGCAACGAGCCGAATACTGCAGATACAAATATAGATACCTACAGTATTTCTCTAATTCGAATTCCGATAGTATTAGCTATGTCTTTGACATCATATATATGCGTATGTTTAGAATTGATTATTTTACACCTCTGGTTATCTAAGGTATTGTTTGGACGTAGTCGGATTCGAATCAATCCTTATTTATTGGAGTAGAATTTAAACTAAGGGCATGTTTGACATAGTTTCTACCTGGCTTAGGCCTGGCTCTTCCAGAGAGGCCCTGCCAAATATAGGAGGAGCCGTTTTCATTGAAAAGAAGAGACGAGGCCATTTTGGAGGAACCACAACTCCTCTAAAACGGCTTCTACTCCTCTAAATGAGCCCCTTAGAAGAAGTCGTGCCAAACAGAATTTCACTCTAATCCATCCCAACATATGTAGGTTGAGTAAAATCCGACTAACATCCAAACAAGATCTAAATAAATTTAGACTTTGGATAAAAAAAATCATAGCATTTGCACCCTAGTCACGTCACTAGAGAGGGTGTTTAGGCAACAAGTTCAATTGCAAAGGCAAGGGTGGCAAACTGAGTCTGTTCGCTTAACTTATCAGCTATGGTATAATGTTTTTTTCCTACAACAGAACAACAAAAGAATAACTAAAATCGGTTTCCCGAACATGCTTGCACAACAGATTACGTATGTGTATGATGCGGAAATTCGAGCTTAAGGTGCCACATAATATGAACCATAAAACTTGGTGCCACAAAATAATAGGAAAACGAGGTGTGAAGGCATAGTACCTTATTGTTACTGAATATTATTTACACCAACCGTCGTGAAGATGGTCCCTTAATTCAACACACAAGACTTATTGGTGTGTCCAAACCCAAAATGGGTCTCTAGCAGGATACATATAGCCTTCAACAGAGTATCTATTCAGAAGACTTATTTTGGGTTCTAGAGAAGACATAACCCAAATCTGAGTATTTTCTCACCTGGAAACCTATTTGAAGAGAGAGTTATCTTTTTGGGCCGTGTTGTTGTTGAAGAATAAAAATAAATATTAAATCTTTTGCTTGTAGTGCTACCCAGAGGCGAATCCAAAGGGGGGCTGGTGGGGCTCCAGCCCGATGATGAATGGAAATATGAGAGGCTAAAAGAGAGGAAATGGAGGGGGGGATAAAAATGAAGAGATTATAAGAAGAAAGAAGAGGATATTAGTATCCCCTTCAATCTTATTCTACATCCACCACTAGCACTATTTAAAAGACAGATACTCCCTCTGTCCCTTAATATCCGTCTCTAGAAAACCGTGTTTCTCTCACAAACATATTTTTCGGACGACACATATAAAGGGACGAAGGAAGTATGTGTTGTATTTTGGATTATAGTTGTTAGAGATAGTCTCGGTAGCAAAGGGTCAGACACTCCATTACCCGTTGTTATTATTATTATTATTATTACCAGACGCATGATATAGCTCTACAGTAGCTATAGGCCTCTAGCTGCTAACCACCATTGACAAATCTCACTTTCGTTCTCCATTTCCTGCGCACCGAAGCCATTTCACTTCATGTCGTGCTTCCCTTCAATTTGGCGAGCGCGTCTTGACCGGGCCGCTCACCAGGTGGGTTTTGGTTGCCTGTCGTTGCCGCACCATTGAAGAAACCGACAGTGTGACTTTAAATTGTAGACGTACTCCCTCTGTCTTAGAATAACTGTAGGTTCCACCAGCCTAGTGCAAAGTCCCTGTCACTCAGCAGGACACCTAGGAGCGATGTGGACGCTAACATCAGCATGACACGTTGGATATTGGATCTGTGACCTTTTAACTTAATTTGAATTATTTTCAAATAAAAAATTATTAATATTTATGATACATAATTAATATCATTAGATAGAACTTTGGATCTAGTTTTTAATAAATTTATTTGGAGACACAAATGTTACCCATATTTTATATAAATATAGTTAAAGTCGTGACACGAAAATCAAAACGACACTTAATAAGGAACGGAGGGAGTACTCTCCGCGTCACGTGGCGACCCGGAACGAGCTCGATCGATCCCTCCGTGATGGTGTATGTCGAGGCGACAAATCAAGTGATAGTTCTTGGTATTGAAGTTTTATCTCCTCATTCTCGTCTTCTCCATGGCGGTTTCGTTGAAGATCACGACGAAAACTTCGGCGTCATCATCTTCATCGACATGACGACATGGAGACTTTTGTTTCCGGACGGAATAATTTTCTCCGGACTCTTCTTCGTTTTGTTGTGGTTAGATCTGGCCACGATGAAAGACTATGGAGAATATTTTTCAGATTAGTCTTCCTCGTTCTTCGGTGGCAGAAAGAAGAAGGAAGACACCAGAAAGAAGAAAAATATTCTCAATTCCACCTACAGAAATGTTGGCCGTTGTTCGTTGGGCAGTTGTTCTCAAGCCATTTGCCAAGTGTTTGCCTGTACGGTCATCTAGACTACAAAGCGATTAACAAGTTAGGTTTTGAGTTGTGCTATTCACAGCGTGGGTATTATTTCATATTACAAAGTGCTTGTAACGTATTGATGTACCCAAGTTTCATATAATATAATTGTTCTTTCGTCAAAAAAAAAAATCAAGCGATAGCGGCCGGTTCGGTATACTCTTTCCGTCAAGAGTATACCAATTATTTTCAACTGATCTACATGCACCTTTTTCAACTGACCTACATTACCGGTGGTTAGAGACTTCAATTTCTAAGTTCTAGACTCTGTTTGGATCTCAGTTAAGGCTCTGGTACCTAGAAAGCATAGAGCATTTGTTTTTCAACGTCCTTTTACTGGATTCGTATATTACAGTTTGTACTGAGTTTTGGCGTGAAGAATAAGCAAAGATGTTTTTGGTCGAGTTTCTTCACATCAGTTTTCAGGAGATTCCAATCTTCTCTGGTTTAGCTAGGCCCATTTGGGACCACCCATCATTTTGTTCTTATAGTTGAAAAAGGTGCATGAAGGTTCACAAAGGAACCAACAAATTATTAAAGCCGACAAATGTGCCCCTGTCAGAATAAAGGTAGCCTATTAACATATGGTGTAGAAGTTTCTTCGAAGACTCTTGGAAGACTTTGACCTGGTATCTAGCAGTATATACGAGACACTATTGGTCTTAAGAATGGGTAGCAAGCTCCATAATCCGCAATATGGATATCTCCAGCTACTTGGCTGTAGGTGGCTGGTTCATCCAAGTTATCTTCGACAAGTACCTGTCCTACCAGCTCCGGCGATGGGCGGCTGACTGTGGCATTGAGCATGAGCTGGACAGGCTTCGTGTTGCTTTGCTTCGCACGCAGTCAGTTCTCCATGGTGCTGAGCTGGTGCCCGCACTCTCCTACAGCTCTCTTCCATGGATGAGCGAGCTCCGAGATGTCATGTATGATGCAGAGGATCTCCTAGACAAGCTTGAGTACAACCGTCTCCATCATGGAATGGAAGAATCAAGTGCAAATGAGAGCAGCAGTAGCCCAATCAGCGCCTTCATGCTCTCCCGGTTTCACAACCAAGGTACCACTTCTAGCCTGGAACCATGTTGGGATAGATCAACAAGGGTAAAGAATAAGATGGTAAATCTATTGGAGCGTATTGAGCAGGTACATCAGAAGCAGCAATCACAACATCATGACAAGCTCAATACCCCACGGGAAAATCATAGGTCGGGACTTCGAAGCCCAAAAGCTGGTAACCGCTCTGATAAGTTCTCAGGTCAAGAACCCAGTCTCTGTTGTCTCTATTGTTGGGATAGGTGGCACAGGTAAGACTGCTCTAGCACAGCATGTGTACAACAACGCTAGAATAACAGAGAACTTTGATGTGAGAATGTGGATCTGTGTTACTTGTCTCTTGGACGAGGTGAGGATCACAAAAGAAATGTTGGAGTCAGCTTCCAGCAGTCGGTTTAGGCATGGTGGCATAGCAAATTTCAATAGACTTCAAGCCGCACTGAAGGCAAGGCTTGCTTCAAAACGGTTCCTCCTTGTCTTAGATGATGTTTGGAACAATGACAACAGAACAATAGCAATAGAACAAGAGAACTGGCAGAAGCTGCTCGCCCCTCTAAAGGACGGAGTAAATGGGAGCAAGATACTTCTGACAACTCGGTCAAGTATAGTAGCAGAGATGCTGCAATCATCCTATATCACTAGTTTGGAGACCTTGCAAGTTAGTGACTGTTGGTCCCTGATAAAGACTTCTGTGTTTGATGAGACAGAACATACCATGAACTCAAAACTGGAGAACATTGGAAGGAAAATTGCTGAGACACTCAGTGGTCATCCTCTTGCCGCAAAGGTGGTAGCTGGACACCTGAAACGTAAACACAGCGTAGATGAGTGGAAACAAGTCTTGCAGAGAAATACAGTATGGGAGGAAATCATGCCAATTCTACGAACGAGCTATGACAATCTGCCACCACACCTGAAACAATGCTTTGCATATTGCAGCATCTTCCCCAGAAACTGGGAATTTGAAGCTGAGCAGCTGATTCTGCTGTGGTTAGCACAAGGTTTTGTGCATGATGGTTGCAGGAGATTGGAGGACATTGGGAAAGAATACATAAATGATCTACGTAATAAGTCATTCTTCATGATACAGAAGAAAGAATTTGTCAGCTATTATGTGATACCACCTGTAATTTATGAGCTTGCAAAATCAGTTGCAGCTGAAGAATGCTTCAGAATAGGAGGTGATGAATGGACAAGAATCCCATCGTCAGTACGCCATCTATCAGTACATCTAGATAGCCTTTCAGCACTTGATGACACAATCCCATACAAGAATCTACGCACCCTCATTTTCCTCCCTAGCAGAACAGTGGCTCCAATCAATGTGTCCATCCCTCCAGTGGCTCTCAATAACATAAGAAGCCTTTGTGTCTTGGATTTATCCCTGTGCATGATGGACAGAATTCCTGATAGCATATCAAATTGTGTGCATCTCCGATACCTAAATATCTCATCTACTACCATTGCCACAGTACCAGAATTTTTGTGCAAACTCTACCACCTACAGGTTCTGAATTTATCAGGTTGCAGCCTCGGAAAATTGCCTTCCAGAATGAACAACTTATTGCCTTCCAGAATGAACAACATATTGCCTTCCAGAATGAACAACTTGGTCAATCTACGACATCTCATAGCAGCTAATCAGATTATTTCAGCCATAACAGACATTGGCAGGCTGAAATGCCTTCAGAGGTTGCCAACTTTCAAGGTTACCAGAGAGAAAACACAAAGTATAGTTCAGCTTCGGTACCTACTAGAACTCCAAGGATCCCTACAGATCAGAAACCTTGAGAATATTGATGCTCCAAATGAGGCAAAGGAAGCCATGCTTTGCAAGAAACGCCAGCTCTCTGCGCTGCAGCTAATGTGGGCATCGGATCGAGATGAGGTAAATGGAAATAGGGAAGAGGATGTGCTAGAAGCTCTCCAACCTCACGAAAATCTAAAGAGACTAGACATTGTGGGTTGGATGGGAGTCAAATCCCCTAATTGGCTTGAGAACGAATGGCTAAGCAATCTTGAGCTTATTTTCCTAAGCGGCTGCAATGCATGGGAGCAGCTTCCAACATTTGGTCAGCTTCCCTCCATCCGAATAATATGGTTGCAGCGTTTGAAAATGTTGAGGCAGATAGGCCCAGAGGCATATGGCAGTGGCAGCCAAGTGGAGCCATTCCGGTCACTAGAAGAGCTGGTGCTTGATGACATGCCAGAACTCAATGAGTGGTTATGGAGTGGCCAGACAATGAGGAATCTACAGAACGTTCTGATCAAGGACTGCAATAAGCTCAAAGCGCTGCCTCCAGTACCTCCTAACCTTACAGAGATAACAATTGCAAGGAAAGGGTATTGGGTGCCATACCACCATGATGTAAAGTTGGTACATGTGACCACTGGCAGGTCCAGTGTCTCATCTCTTTGCATATTCAATTGCCCCTTGTTACTTGCCAGATTATCTGCACAAATGAACAATGAAATAATTGCAAGGTTTAGGTCACTTAGAAGCATTATTACTGATCAAATGACAGTACTAAGGTGTTCTCTTTTAAAAGAAAGGCTTGAACTCATTGAGAGCCTAGACATCCAAGATTGCTCAGAGATCACCTCCTTCAGTGCAGACGACAATGATATCCTCCTACAGCTAAAGTCACTCCAGAGCTTATGTATATCTGGTTGCAACACTCTGCGATCACTTCCTTCCACTCTGTCCAGCGTGCAATCCCTGGATAAGTTGGTCTTATGGAACTGCTCTGCATTGGAATCACTGACAGAGGAACCACTGCCTCTATCAGTTAGGAAGATTGAAGTTGCACTCTGTCACCCACTGCTCAAGGAGAGGCTCATAAAAGAATATGGAGTTGACTGGCCAAAGATTGCACACATCCCTTGGATTGAAATAGATGGTGAAATTTTGCAGAGATTGAATATTGAAAGATAGTGTATTTTCAATCTGAAACATATGATCCAATATGTATAGATGTTGATGTAACATTAATTTTCGGAAAGGAAATTTGTGCTCCAAATAATTCTATATGGAAACGGTATTAATTTAACTCCAAAGTACTACTAGCTAAACTATCACAGTACTCCTGAAAATGGCAGAATCAGCTTGTTATTTTTTATTTTTTGTTTGTAAGATCTTAGAATTTCAGTTAAAAGTTATGTCAAATCTCATTCAAAGTAACCACGTTAAAACCTTAAGTGCGTAAACTACAACTGAAAGGAAATATGCAAGGTAACCCAAAAACTGAGTTAAATATAAACTAATTTGACTGTTCAGCAAAAAAAGATCCTAGATGCTTCTCAAAACTCACAGATAAACTGAAGCACATATGTAATGATATTGGATATTCAGTACTAAGCATGCATTCCAAGGTCAGAATTAACAATTGCACTAGTATCTGGAAATGTCATTAAGATTCAAGATGCCCAACGCATGCACATATATTTTTAAGAGAATCATAAATTTAATAAGAGAAGCTACATAATCATAGCTAAAATTGATGTTACATTCCCTTTGGTCAGGTAAAGACGTCACTTCTGACAGCAAATGATCAGTTAACTCAATTGCTAACTCCAGTAGGAACGGCATTTTTTCCCTACCAGAGGCAGTAATAACAAAAGGTCCAGCAACCAATAAACTAACCTAAAAGTTAAAGCCAAGGGATACCATGGAACTCGATGCAACACAACTATTGGGCACATGACATGTCTACACAACTGGCCTTGCTGAGTAACAAAGGAGCAAAACTGCCATAACTCAATTGATTCCTCACAGTTCATATACAACCCAAGCTTAGGAGCATAAGAGCACCAGTCAGAAACAAATTTGTCTATTCCTTTGTACAGTGAGCATCATTTCCATGCCTTGTACAGTGATTGTAACCAACGCTAGTGAGAAATGCTCTTATTTCCTGTGCACTGCTGTTGCTAGCCTGCAGCAGGTGTTCATCTTCTTCATATATAAGGTACGGAGCTTCACCTTTCCTCCTTGAAAGCAATTTTGATGCACCTCTCAGTACATGGTATTCCCATCCTTGAACATCAACTTTGATCATAAGAACTCTCTCAGTATCTGGAACAACTTCATCCAATGGAATTGTGGAAACTTCAACAGCAATTTCTGCATTAGACTTGAATGCTAACTTTGCACCAATTGCAGATATAGCACTGTTGTCAAGTCGGCCAATCACCTAGGTTACCGGAATATGCAATAAGTAGTGGAAGAAGGCAAAACAGAAGCATTATCTAGACACATAGAAAGCAATTTGAGATTTATAGATTATGTAAATATCTCTTGTAAAACTAAGAATCAGCATAATTGCCAAACTGTAATGTCTTACATGCAAGCAGATTTTGTTTATGCACTTATGTCTTGCCTAATTTCAGATATGTGGTAGTGGCAATCAATCAATCAATCATGGTTGTACATGAATGTTAAAAAAATATACAGGCTATAAAATTCTGAGAAAAATAGTATTCCGAGAATGAAAAGTTCATTGTGTTGCTTTAACAATATTAAAGTTTACTTTACCAGTATAAGATTCAACAAGTAATACTGATTTTCCAAGTGAGCGTGTTCCTTAAGGAAGACATATCACAAAAGAAACAAAGGCTAAAGTAAGCGCTCATTGCCTTTGGTTTGAGCAAAACAAATTCTTATTTCACCAAGGAAAAGAGAGAAGTTCTGGATAAATTGACAATGCCAACTTGAATTGACTAATTCAGTTCCGCCTATTCAACATTACTGGGAGTACATTTATGTTTCTGCTTGACGGATATGATATTTTTTTTGGACGTTTCTAATAATAGCAAGCCTCATTCCTATGTTAGTATTTTGGATTTCAGGACTTCTAGCCCCGGTTAGTGAAGGACCAGAGAAGCATTCTAGTTATGAATCGGGTGTGGTTACAATTCCAAACACTAAATACCATGACATCCATGCAAGTTTGCTCTGCTAGTAACATGATCAAAGTGCCATACACAGAGACCAGTATGCAAAAGATGTCCATTCATTGCTAAAAAGGTAAAAGAACATAGCACTTTCCAATTCTAAATGACTGCACTTAGCAATTATAACAGTGATAACACAAAGTTGCAAAGATGAGTTACTCTATTAAAGAAAATCAAACTATGATCACAATCAGTACCTTGTGCATCGTAATAGTCCCAACTCGATCAGAAGCTGCCGCGTGATACACAACAACGCGGTCTTGCACCCGGTTGAGGTAGACCCCGTCGCAGATCCGCTGCAGGTTCTCGAGCACGGGCTCGAATGCCAGCACCCGGAACCCCATCACGGCGGCCGCGAATGATGCCATGCCAACATTGGCCCCCACGTCTACCACCAAACCACCGGATGGTTCCCCCCTCCCCACCTCCCCGCCGAGCAGCTCCTGGATGGTCTCGGAGATGTCGGGCTTGCGGAAGCGCTTGGATTTGAGAAGGCGAGCGATGTTCTTGTGGGGGTGGTCGGGGAGGGTGCCCATGTCGGCGAGCGAGTAGAAGAAGGGGTAGGGCACGCCCTCCACAAGGTTGGCGACGACTGGGAAAGCCTGCGGCGAGGCGTAGCAGTCGAAGGAGCGGAGGTCGCCGGGAAGGTGGCGGGAGGAGGCGGCGGCGTCGGCCGTGGCGGCGTTGGAGGAGCTGGTGGTGGAGAAAGTTAGGTCCGGCGCTTTGTAGAGCACGAAGAGGAGTAGCAGGAGGATCGGGAGGAGGAGCAGGACGGTTCTGGGAGTGGAGGAGGCCGCCGCGGGAGCGTGCCGGCGCCAGGGAGCGGCCGGTGGCGCCGGCGGTGCGGCCGGTGGGGCCGGCATTGGTGAAGAGGGCTCGAGCTTTTGGGGAGCAGCCGGCGGCGGTGCTGGTAGTGTGGGGGAAGGCCGCTGGGCTTTGCGCTGTCCCGGTAGTGTGGCAAAGTTGACTCGTCGAGCTGTCCGCCGTCATTCGTGGGCCGAACCAGCGTAATTTCGGCCTGGCTTCTGCCGGCAAAACCAAACTATTTTCAGTCCAGAAAGAAAGGAGAGACAGAACTGTGAAAAAAGTACAGTATGTGCGGTAAAAAAAGTACGGAATTTCTAATTATCTTCTAGAAGATTTCTTGCGTTGTTATCTTCCACTTTTGTGTGACTTAGATTTTTTGTTAAGATTTGTGTTTCTTTTTGCGAATAGGCGAATAGGCTTACGTAAATAATATGGGTCTATATCTTCAGTTTTGGAGGTTCACGTACATTGTGCTGCTTTCGTATGACACATGAGTTCCCGTAGCTCTTTTTTTTTATAGTGTATTGTATATTTAGCACTTCACGTCGACACTAAATGGTGTTCAAATAATTATAGGATTATCACCTTGATGCACACATGGTCTTATCCTAGAGGAAGAAATCTGAATAACATTATGGATCATACTCAATTTCTTGGGCACTGGAATCTTTTGTATGATGAAAAAAAAAATTATTAGCTATGGTGCTAGCCTTAAATGACTGTACTTTCTCCTTGTTTCTCAATTATCCATGTTTTTATCTCATCTTTCATATTACAAACAAAAGGTATCTCTTGTGCTGATGCTTGATAAGAGGACTAAAGTGTTGGTTTTCTTTGCTGCTAGCTAGTTTCCACATTGCCTTTTATGAGACTTTGTAGATATATTTTTCATATATGAAGATCTTTATATGCACATTTTTTATTTCTTAATTAAGTATTTGGATTTTCTATGTGTGTTATGTGTTGTATTTGTGTTGTCTCTATGCCATATTTGTATATTTTTTATTTCTTCATTTCAGATTTTGATTTTCTATATGTGTATTTGTGTTGTCTTTGCGGTCTATGTTGTGCCTGTGCCGTATCTGTATGTCATATTTGTAGATGTGTCGTATTTGTCTGTTGTATCTTTTTTTATTGCCGTGACATATTTTCCTTATCTAAAAAGTGGAAGATAACGACGTCAAAATCTTCCAGAAGTTGTCTTGTATGTGATGTGTGACTTATTACGTGGCAAGTTTTGATTGGCTGAAAAAAGTCTAAAAGATGTGTAGCCAGTCCCAAAAAAGTATAGACTCTATTCGCTTGGCTTATCAGCCATCAAAACAGTCAAAAACAACATCAGCCGGTCAACCAAAAAACGACCAAACGAACAGGCCGTAACAGTTTCTAGTTCTGTATGTTTGGCTGGTATTCTGGACAAAAACACTTTCTATGAGCTAAACCTAACACAGCCTAAAAAGCAGCCAAGTAGTAAAAACGTCCCAAAACACAACTTGTTTCAAAAGTTTGAGAAGTGCAGTATTCAATTTTCATGATGAAGGCAAATTACTAAATTATAATAAGACATTTTAAAAATTTTGGAAAGTCAAAGCATCTCAAGTTTGACCAAAGAATATAGAGAAAAATATAAAAACTTATGATCTTAATAGACATATTCTGAAAATATAATTGATAAAGAATCTAATGATATTTAGTTGACATCATAAATGATATTATATTATCATATAAGTTTGGTCAAATTTAAGATACTTTGACTCTTCAAAATTATTAGGGCAGTTCTAATGGTGTATTTATGATAGTTTTTATCTCTATTAATTACTCTGCCAATGAAGCAAATTGTTGATATGACAGTCGATTTATCGTAGAGAGAATAGAAAACAAAGAACTGTTCCTATTAAGGAAACGAAGTCTTCACATGTACCGATGTGTTAGAAAATGACCAAAACCGCATTGAGGAGAAACGGGTCGAAACTCCTTGCTCCTCGGCTCAGATCTCGTGCTCCAGCTGCGGCGCTACGGTGAGTTCAGTGCGACGTGCTGAGGTTAGTTCAGTTCTTAAGTGGTGCGTAATATCACCGATTGTTGAACCCCTTTTACCGTTGTCAATAGTTTGTCTAGTCTCATCTATCTACTAATTCACCATCTTTTTTTTCTTAGGTCCATCCAAAAAACGTCCCCCACTGAGATGATCTCCCTTTGTACACTCGAAAAAATGTACCTAGAAAAACGACTCTATTAAAATCAACAATCCAGATTGCTTCTAAGTTTTCTCTCTCTTTAGTCAAATCTAACAGTCAGTATCTCGTGTATCATACTCTTCCTCCCTCACGCGCACGCTCACCGCCCACCTGCCCCTCTCTACAGCCACGGTTCAATCCCTCCTAGCATCAATTTATTTAACTCTATATTAAAACTCATCGTCCCATGAGGAGGAGGAGGCATGGCGGTGGTTATTGTTAGCCGCCGCCCTCGCCGGCGCTGCGGCGAGCGCGGGGGTGGAGGGGCCGCGAGGCCCGAGGAGACCTGCGCGACGGCGGCGTCCGGGTCGGTATCGGAGAGGATGCAGGAGCGGCGCAACGCGTCGATGTCCTCCGCAGCTCCTCGTCGATGTCGGGGTCCGAGTCGTCGGAGTACCAGGGGCCGCCGGGGCGGATTTGAATCTTTCACGAGACAGGGGAAGTGAAGGGAGGACAGAGGAAGGCGGCACAGGAGCGGAGCTCGGGGAGCGGCCAGCGACGCGAGACGCGCGGGAGGCCAGCGTGGACCGTCGGCGCGCTGCGCGGGAGGCCGTCGCGGGGCGCGCAGGAGGCCGTCGTGAGTGCGGGACGAGTGTTGTGTGTGTGCGCGCGCGAGTACTGTGTGTGTGCAAGTGTTGTGTTGTGTGTGTGTGTTCTGTGCTGATAGAGTTGTGTTGTGTGTGTGTGCGAGTGTTGTGCGTGTGTGCTCTGAGCCTTTGCTGTTGTGTGTGTGCCCTGCTGTGATGTGTGCTCTGTTGTTCTCTGTGTGTGCACTCCAGTCAGTTAACCTATAAAACCTCGCATTGTTTTTATATGTAATATATGAGACTTGTTATAATATTGTGTGTGCTATGGTGGATCTTTCATGTCATGCTTGCAAAATATATTACTTTGATGAAATGTGTTGACACCGTTTTTTGTACGGGTCAATATTGAGCCAAGTGTATTGATCGGTAAAGAGGTAAAAATTGTTCCTCATCGGCATCAAGGTGCTATCGGTTTAGTTACCGATAGAAGCAGAAGAATCTGCCGATAGTGAGTGTGATGGAAGAAACATCAAAGAAGAAAGAAGATATGTTTTGCCGATGAGAAGGAATTGCCGATGGATACAGGTTGATGTGGCTGACGTCAGCAGGAAGTTGCCGATGGCAATAGAAGGAAGTTGTAGATTGAAGGAATCTGCCGATGGAAAGTTTCATCGTAAGGAAAACATATAAGGAAACTGACGATTTTTATGCTAGTATTATTGTTTTAGTTTGAGTCCGACTCTTGCACGAGTCGTTTTATTTCCTTCAAAATAGGAGTTTTGTTTAGTATGAGTCGTGTCCATGTATAACTCCTTTTACCGGAGTATAAATATGTACCTAGGGCTCGTATGAAGAGATATCCAATACAATCAAACAAATCTATTATTTTCGTCTTACTTTTCAGCATCTACTTTTCGCATTAGTTATAGTTTATCTACGAGTTCTTACGATCTCGACGGGCTGCATCTACAAGATCTTCGTCTACCTCGCGAGTTCCGCTTTTTGAGCAATCTGAGCCTTGACGTCCGGACACATCACTGTCGTCTCGTTTATCGTTGTTCTAGTTATCGTCCTTGTTGATTAACTGGTCAAATCAACTGGCACACCTTTGGATACCGAGTTCGGGTATAAGCCCGAGGTGTTCGCAGATCCGACGCTTTTTGTGTCAACACCTCTTTTGGCACACCCGGTGGGACCCTAGATACATCTCTTGATCAAGATCATGGGTGGTTCTACTGACATTGATCCAAGGAACGTCATTGAAGTCTCCGAAGCAGATCTGAAAGATGATCAAAAGCAGGCTATGGAGCAGGCTATGGAGGAGTACAAGGAGTTGTATCTGAAATCCTTCAGCATAAACAGGAGTGGTGATGCAGTACAGAAGCAAGATCCGCCGTCGCCACGACGGGTCACTTTCGACGCCAATCCTGGTAAATTTCAAGAGATGGTTAGTTCTGCATTAAATCAAACATTGATTAACCACTCTACTATGATGTCCAACGCTGTACACAACGTTGTTATGCGATCCTTCAAAGAAGGGCAGGCATCTCATTATGTTGGTCCATCGTATCATCAATCTGGATCGGCATCTACTATAACTCCATCGGCAATCCCAGCGGGATCCTCCCAGCCTGCGAAGCTGTCTGCCGGTGAAGTTACTCTAAAATTAAGCCATGTAAATGTTGTTCGGCTGAGTACAGACCCAGTAGCATCGGAGGTGTCAGGACCTGCAATCCAGAGCCAGCCGATTCCTACTAACCGGTGGGGATATGATATGCCTACAAATTCATCGACCAATGTCAAGTCGATCCAAGGTGACGGCACGGCCGGAAAAGCCCCTGTGGAATCAGCAGTAGCAGTGCAGCCGATGAATCCAGTGATGCAGAATGCTACGCCTTCTCCAAATGGGTAGCCGTCGACAAGAAGTCTTCAGGTGGCGGTACCCAAGATGTCTTGCGGGCGACCATCGGCAAGCGCTCTGCCGGTGCAACAAAATAGGGCAGATGCAGGCTATCCTTTGATGATAAATCCTCAGATGGGGGTATCAACACAACAAGAAAGTCAATCTATTGATTGTCCTCAGAAGGGATGTATCCACCAGTCCAGCCGATAAACATACGGCCAATGCGTCGGCAGGGTCAAAATGTACGTCGGGCCAACGAGATCGCCGAACTGACGAAAGGACAGTTCGGTAGTAAGTCTGAGATCGACGCATATTCTTATCGAACACCATACCCTCAGGCATATGGCTTGATTCCTCTTCTAAATCAGTACGAGGTGCCGAATTTAACAAAGTTTTCTGATTTCCAAATTACACTGATCCAAGCAGTCGGTTCTGAAGAGGTGTTTTAATGGATCAGTTCGCTGATGATGGAAAACTGGGGCAGGGATTCACATCAACCGATGATTTGCTGGAAATAGACATCGGCGACGGTGGCAAGCCCAGACCAACTTTTATTAGTGCTAAGTTAGATTCCCAATGTAAGCAACAATTGAGTGATTTACTGAAGGAATATAAAGATTGTTTTGCTTGGGATTATACAGAAATGCCTGGTTTAGACCGATCAATAGTTGAACATCGGTTACCTATTAAATCGGGTTTTCAACCACATCGACAGTCAGCACGCCGATGCAATCCTAACGTATTGCCCGATATTAAAACTGAGATTACAAAGCTAATCGAGGCTGGGTTTATTCGACAATGTCGATATGCCGAGTGGATTTCTAACGTGGTTCCTGTATATAAAAAGAATGAAAAACTTCGTGTTTGTATTGATTTCAGGAATCTGAATAAAGCTACGCCAATGGACGGCTATCCAATGCCAGTTGCCGATTTACTAGTTGACGCCTCTGCTGGACATAAGATTATCAGTTTTATGGATGGTAACGCTGAATATAATCAAATATTCATGGCGGAAGAAGATATATTCAAAACTGCTTTTAGGTGTCCATGCCATGTCAGTTTGTTTGAATGGATCGTGATGACTTTTGGCTTGAAGAATGCCGGTGCTACTTATCAAAGAGCAATGAATTTTATCTTTCATAAGTATATCGGCACATTGGTCGAGATCTATATTGATGATGTGGTGGTGAAATCCGAAGACTTTCAAAAGCATCTTGCCGATCTACGAAAATTTTTGGAATGCACAAGGGAGCATGAACTTAAGATGAATCCGAATAAGTGTGCATTTGGCGTATCGGCAGGTCAGTTCCTAGGGTTCATGGTGCATCAAAGGGGCATATAAATCGACAGAAAATCCATTGATGCAATTAACAAGGTGGTCGCTCCTACGAATAAGACTGAGTTGCAATCTTTGATCTGCAAGATTAATTTTATCAGAAGATTTATATCTAATTTGTCCGGGAAGATTAGATCTTTTAGCCCATTATTGAAGTTGAAAGCCGGTCAAGAATTTGTGTGGAGAGAAGAGCAGCAATTAGCGTTGGAAGAAATTAAGAAGTATCTGGTGAATCCTCCGGTGTTAATTCCGCCTCAACATGGGAAACCCTTTAGATTATATTTGTCTGCCGATGACGGTGTTATCGGGTCGGCCTTGATTCAAGAATTTGAGGGGAAAGAGCGTGTGATTTATTATTTGAGTAGGAGGCTGATGGACGCTGAAACCAGGTATTCGTCCGTTGAGAAATTGTGTTTATGTTTGTACTTCTCTTGTACCAAATTAAGGCATTATTTTCTATCGGCCGAATGCACCGTCATATGTAAGGATGATGTGGTTAAATATATGCTATCAATACTGATTTTGAGTGGGAGGATCGTCAAATGGATTTTGGCGCTGTCAGAGTTTGATCTAAGGTATGAATCAGCTAAGGTAGTTAAAGGATAGGTGATGGCTGATTTTGTTACTCAGCATTGTGGTGCGCTAGATTCCGTGGAAATTGCTCCTTGGACTCTATTCTTTGATGGTTCTACATGTAAGGAAGGAGCGGGTATCGGCGTCGTGTTGGTCTCACCCCGAGGAAAAAAGTATGAAATCTCATTGCCGATTGTTGCTACTTCGACAAATAATCAGGCTGAATATCAGGCGTTGTTGAAGGGGTTGGAATTGCTCAAGGATGTACGTGACGATGCCGTTGAGGTCTTTGGCGATTCTATGTTAGTGACCAATCAGTTGATTGGGACATATGAATGCCGAAGTAATATTTTAATTGAGTATCATGGGAAGTGTTTACAATTGTTGAAGGAATTCAAAGAGTATCGTCTTGAGCACATTCCTAGGTTGCACAACGAAGAAGCCAACCGATTGGCGCAACATGCTTCGGGGTATCAGCCAATTCAAGAGGTGATGACATCGGTAACGGTTGCCAATGACTGGAGAAAAGAGATAGCCGATTACTTAAGAAATCCATCTAAGAAAGTTGAAAGGCGGTTAAGGTTTCAAGCTACCAAGTATGTGCTCCTTGATGATAAATTGTATTATCGGACAATTAATGGGGTTTTGCTCAGATGCCTCAGTGGAGAAGAGTCAAAGAGGTTGATGGGTGAAATTCACGAAGGAGTATGTGGAGCACATCAATCGGCATTCAAGATGAAATGGATGATTAGGCGGAATGAATATTATTGACCGACAATTCTTGAGGATTATTTTAAATATTTCAAGGGATGTCAAGATTGTCAGAGGTTTGGTAATGTTCAGAGAGCACCCGCATCGACAATGAATCCTATCATTAAACCATGACCGTTTAGAGGATGGGTCATTGATCTCATTGGCCAAATTTACCCACCATCGAGTAAAGGGCATAAATTTATACTCGTTGCCACAGATTACTTCACGAAATGGGTTGAAGCCATCCCTTTGAAAAATGTGACATTGGCAAAAATGATAAATTTTGTGAAAGAGCATATTGTTTATCGGTTTGGTATTCCTCAAACTATTACAACTGATCAGGAAACCATGTTCACATCGGGAGAGTTTGATGAGTTTGCTGCCGGTATGGGGTTTAAGGTATTGAACTCTTCTCCTTATTATGCTCAAGCTAATGGTCAGGCCGAAGCAACTAATAAGGGAGTGATCAAGCTTATTAAACGTAAGATTGAAGAAAACCCTAGGAAGTGGCATACCGTGCTGAATGAGGCTTTGTGGTCATATCGGATGGCGTGTCATGGTGCTACTAAAGTTTGACCATATCAGTTGGTGTATGGAATCGATGATGTCCTGCCTTGGGAGATTAAAACTAGTTCCAGACGGTTATTTTCTCAGGATCAGTTAACAACCGATGAGTATGATACCCTTATGAAGGATGAGTTAGAAGATCTAGCGGGTCATCGGTTAAGAGCCCTAATCAGTATTGAGGAGAATAAGAAGAGGGTTGTCAGGTGGTATAACAAGAAGGTGAAAACGAAAGAGTTTGCCGATGGCGATCTGGTATGGAAATTGATTTTACCGATTGGGACTAAGAGTTCAAAGTTTGAGAAGTGGTCTCCTAATTGGGAAGGTCCTTTTCGGATAAAGCAATCTGCTCCTGGTAATGCCTATATTTTGGAGACCCTCGAAGGGGTTGCGTTTCCCAGAGCAATCAATGGTAAATATTTAAATAAATATTATCCTAGTATCTGGGTAGATGCATGAGGCAATACAGGTATAGATGCCGATGGGAGGAGTATCATACCGAATATCGGCAGAAATCGTATTAACGTTATATTACAGGCAAGAACAGTTGTCAAGTTTACAGTTTGTCGACACGGCAAATTACAACAAGGATTGAATTGATGATATTGTACGTAGGCGAATTTGATTTGCTTCTTCTATTTCCTTGGCGTCATCATCGGCAGAACCCTCGATTGGCTTGAGCTTTCTCTTCAACAGAAGGGCTTCGCGGGCGTTGGCGTCTCTCTCTTGTTGTAAAACTTTGATGGCAGCAGGGAGTTGAGCTTTCTTTTGGCTGGTTGCGCTTAGACCTTCATCAATCTTCTTCAACTCAGCTAGCAGTTCTTCTTTTTGCGCCGATAGATATCTGATCTCTTGTTCAAGAGCGCTACCAGAAGCTTCCAGGCGGCCGATGTCTTTATGTCTCTCGTCCGCAGCTTGCTTGAATTTGAGTATCTCCTCCGCAGATTTTGCTTGAGCAGCTCTATCGGCGATGTGCCGCGAGGCTCTTTGATATTGTAGCTGCCGACTCTCGAGGAATGCCGCTTGGAAGAGTAGTTCTTCAACATCGGCAGGCAGTTGGTTTTGAACTTCTCTGAAGGCTATCCTTACTGCGTTGGAGTCTTGGACTAGTTCGGAAGTGCTTTGCTGCAGTAAGGATAGCAGTGCTTCGAGTTTGGACTTCACTTCTGCCGATATAGTACCTGATGGCGGAACAGAGATTTCTTCCTCTTCGTCCTCATCTGGGAGATTGATACCAAAGGAAAATAGGCTGTTTGGGGAATCTTGGGCCTGAAAAGAAGAGGATTAGAGTATGTCGATTACAAGTTTTGCAAGTTTATGACGGTCAGTTTACCATTTTTAGGTGGATCTCTCGCCTTGGACTCGGCAGAACAGCTGACATAACTGTATCTTGAAGATCGACAAATGTTGCCGATGAACTTGCCTCGGTAGGAGGTACGATTGGCGCTGGTGTTGGTGCCGGTGTTGCTTCCGCTGTTGCCGACCTCTGTGGCGACACTGCTGTTCCCTGGTCAGGAATTTCGTTTGGTACTGGTGCTGATGCCGATGCCGGTATTGTTTCTGTTGTTGCGGCCATCTCTTGCGGCAACGGTGTTGTCCCTTGGTCAGGAAGCTCGGCTTGTGGCTATTTGGGGATAGCTGCCGATACTGGTTCTGGTGCTGGCATATCAGTAGGATCTTGAGTAGGTGCAGCAGGAGTTGATAGTTTCTTACGTTTTGGTTTGGGTACAACACTTGAATGGCCTTCGCGCTTTGATCCTTGTGCTTGGGGGGCATCGGCAGGTCGAGTGGCTTGTACACTTGGGATGGTTGCCGATGAGCTTGTTGGCTACAGAGAAAGATGGTTGGTATAAATTGAAAAAACAGAGTAAAATTACCGATGAAAATTTACAATCGGTATAAGCAAGTAAAGTATTATCATGAAGGCCTGCGCCAAGGTAGCGGCAGCAGTGGCAGCATCATCGGTTGGCAGTGGTCTAGACCTGATGGTGACCTTAGGGATTGCCCTACGATGCGTAAGAGCAGCCAATGGAGGGGCCTTGCTGCCGATTGTTGATATTGAGGTCATCGGTCGCAAATTGAAATACTTGCCGCTTTTACTCTTGTTGGGAATTGGATCATTGACCTGCTGACAGAGGGTTAGTTACCAGTATCTTTGAAAGTCAATGAAGTAGTGGTATCGGGAATAAACTTACCGCGTCATCGGGGATGACATGATCGACATCAATCAAGTGCCGATAGTAGTGCGATGATGGAGCGAATAGCTGGTCCTTCCATTCTTGCCACCAGGACTTGTATGACTCGGTTATGAAAGATGTCAGGGCCTAAGAAGACAAGTCGATGTTAGCTATATCGGCATGGGGAGAGAGAGTGGTAATTTTATTCCAGTCCATTGCATTGGAGATGATCTCTCTTGGTTTTATCACATTGGCATAGCTGAGATGGCCCGGGGAATGAGGGTAGCCTTCATGATTACCTCATTTTGAGGTATATTCCCGTCGGTAAGGTTGAAGGAGATGGGGAATCGGTTATCTTCATCAACATAAGGCCACCAAACTCGTTCTGCAGCAGGGATTCCGTAGTAGAGCCTTTGAAAGAACATGTCAAATTGATCAACATTGGCATCGGTTCCTGGTAGCACTATTATAGCTTCCCCGAAGTTGAGTGGGGAGCGAGTTGCCGATTCGTCATCATGAAAGACATAGTCTTCGGATATATTCCTTGGGAACTGTTGACTGAACAGGTCAAATTGGAGACATTTGTACATATGGGCGTTCAACCACAAGTTGATGAACCACCAAGGGCCTCCAAGATTACCGATGGGTTCGCCTAGTAGTAGCTTCTCCGATACTTGGCGTAGAAGATGGTAAACTGAGCCGAGGAGGTATCGGCCAAGAGGGAATCCTCCACTTGTCAGGAGCTCTGCTGCTGGGAGATACATGTTGGTGGGTCCGACTGTTCTGCCACAAAAGACGAACTTTTCCAACCACATGTTGAGGAAGGCGGCATGCTCCCTTTGGTTTACCAATCCGGTCTTCTGGTTTTCTTGGATGTATTCGGTCCAACCGCCGATGTTGCGGGTGCTTACCCGATGCTTGGACTTCATACGGAAGAGAGTAGCAGGATCGGCAGAGGAGGCGTCGAGGCCGGTGAGCATGTGTACATCGGCAAGTGTGGGGGTGGCTGGTCCGTGTCTGAATAGAAATGCGATCATTGTATCAGACCAGAAGTAAGAAGCAGCTATCATCATATTCTTGTTCTTGGCCATATCGGCAATGGACATCCTAATGCATTGCTCGACGTTGCGTTCTGACCAATATAGTTGTTGTGATCTAGCCATCCTGAGGTACCAGTTCTTCCACCCTTTGGTAGGTTTAGGCCAAGAACGGAATGTGTCTGCCATAACCCTAGGTCGAAATGCTCAGATCTAAAAGGGATGCGGTTGGTTTCTGCATTAATCAGATTGGTTGGATCGACATTCCCCATTGGGCCTAAACAGCAGAGGTGCTCCTGATCGGTAGGAATCACTATCTTGTTGCGCATCTCCTAGATATCCAAAAAGGTGGAAAAGAGAAAAATGGAAGGGAATTGTAAATCGATGCAGAAAGATGAAACTGCGGTGTATTCAGCAAGGGAATAGAGAAAATTACCGCGGAAGCAGTGAAGTTGATCGCCATTGGAGGGGTTCTTGCGAAGGATCGTGCTTCTTGATGAGGGAAACCGCCGGTAGATTGCCGGAGTGTTCTTCGGGGTCGCCTTTGAAATGCGGATAAAGATGTGAGCTTAGGGTAAAAAAAAAGCAGATGGTGATCTTTATAGGTCTGGGTCAAGGGGGCCTTTTCGAGTTTTCTTTTTGATTGGACAGAGATATGGGAAGATATCGTAATGAGTCTGCGTAGTGATCCAGGAGTTGCAACTGTTGGTGCTACAGTTGCGGGAGTTGTTGGTAATTTACAGCGACGCTGTGCGGTAATCAAGATGATGACGTAAGCGTTTTTGGAGGGAAAGATTACAACAGAGCAAATTTCGGCGCATAAGATATTTTATACTCCGAAATTGGGGGGCATGTGTTGACACCGTTTTTTGTACGGGTCAATATTGAGCCAAGTGTATTGATCGGTAAAGAGGTAAAAATTGTTCCTCATCGGCATCAAGGTGCTATCGGTTTAGTTACCGATAGAAGCAGAAGAATCTGCCGATAGTGAGTGTGATGGAAGAAACATCAAAGAAGAAAGAAGATATGTTTTGCCGATGAGAAGGAATTGCCGATGGATACAGGTTGATGTGGCTGACGTCAGCAGGAAGTTGCCGATGGCAATAGAAGGAAGTTGTAGATTGAAGGAATCTGCCGATGGAAAGTTTCATCGTAAGGAAAACATATAAGGAAACTGACGATTTTTATGCTAGTATTATTGTTTTAGTTTGAGTCCGACTCTTGCACGAGTCGTTTTATTTCCTTCAAAATAGGAGTTTTGTTTAGTATGAGTCGTGTCCATGTATAACTCCTTTTACCGGAGTATAAATATGTACCTAGGGCTCGTATGAAGAGATATCCAATACAATCAAACAAATCTATTATTTTCGTCTTACTTTTCAGCATCTACTTTTCGCATTAGTTATAGTTTATCTACGAGTTCTTACGATCTCGACGGGCTGCATCTACAAGATGTTCGTCTACCTCGCGAGTTCCGCTTTTTGAGAAATCTGAGCCTTGACATCCGGGCGCATCGCTGTCGTCTCGTTCATCGTTGTTCTAGTTATCATCCTTGTTGATTAATTGGTCAAATCAACTGGCACACCTTTGGATACCGAGTTCGGGTATAAGCCCGAGGTGTTCGCAGATCCGATGCTTTTTGTGTCAACATCTGCATCTGAGCTGTCGGAAGTAGAATCCTCAGGTGTAGCAGCTGCCCCGGTGTTTAACTCATGGAGCTCCTGCTGCTCAACGCCTCGGATGGAGTTGTCCTCTTCATCCATAACATCTATGTCTGCTGGTGCAGTCCTTTGCTTCACAAGCTGAAGCACCCTGTTCCCAAACCTTTGATCAATAGAAGCTAGCGCTCTGTAAGGTGGAAACAAAGTCTCGGACGCATCGAGCAGAGCACGGAGTCCAGGCTCGGTCCTCTCATGCAAGATAGCAATGATGGTGCATATCCAGTGAGCATAGGGAAACTGTCGCCTAGCCCGCATCCCATCTGAAATCACATCCTCAATCTAGGACACAAGAAAGTCTGCTATATCAAACGGTGTCTGTGAGACAAGGGCCTGTAGAAGGAACTGCTGCAAGTTGGTCAAGCCATCCTTGTACCCGGTGTGTGGCAACAGTGTACGCCGGAGAACATCGTTCAAGCGGCAAATGGTAGGTGTAAGCTCTGCCGAGGTACGACGAGAATCCGCTGTGAAGGGTGGCCTGAAGAGAGGAGCAACCTCCTCAACTGACAAAGCGCGGCCACCTCGAGCTCAACGAGGCAAGGAAACTCCTCCATAGCAGTCATAGTGAAGACTGAGCTGATCGGGTGTCCCGATCAATGGAAGTACCTCTCTGAGTTGTGTCAAGTAAAGCCTATGTCGCTCGCCTCTGAAAGTGTACTGGAGAAATTGGTGATCTGGCTCAATCCATACTGAAGCATAGAACTCCCTGACCCATCGCTCAATGTAGTTCCCAGAACGTCCAAGAAGATCTGCGAATCCAGGAAGATACTCAATGTAAGGACGGATCTCCTCGCCAGCTATCTCAACAAGGCTCTCTAAGGAGAAAACTCTGTGAGGGCATATCTGAATACATGCAAGCTGTGCTGCCCTATAAAAGTCCTCCATAAGAGTAGTGTGCCATCCCCTGGAAGCTCTGGGGTCACGCTGATCAGGGCACCACTTCTCTAGCTGAACAAATCGAAGCTTCTTCACTTGCTTCGCTGTGAGTTCCCTCAAGTCAAGGTGAGCAGAGGCTGACTCTAAAGTAGGAGCTGCTGAGGCGCTCTGAGGTGACTGAGTGGCCTGGGAACGGGTAACACGTCCCCAGGGATCTGGTGCCAACGGAACTAGAAGCACATCTGTGGCTAACTTCTTATAGAGGAGTTGAATGGACTTGGGCTCAACCAAATGGCGCCGGCCGATGTGGTACACAAGATCTTGTGTGTCTTGCCAATTGAGAAGTATGGCCACATCGTCACGGTGCTTCACCAAGGAGACCTCTCTGGCTCCACACCAACTCAAGTCTTGGGCAAGATCAATGCTCACGAGATGTACATGAAGATTGGTGACGGTAGCTCTTTTACTTCCAAGAAGAAGGAAAAGGAAGAGAAGAAAGACTTGGATCTCAAGGCATCCTCCAAGGAGAAGTGCAAGATTCAATATGTTATTGAGAGCGCAAGTGAAGAAGAGGATGATGAAGACCACATCGCACTCATGGTGAGGAAGACCACCAAGATGTTAAAGAGGCTTAACAAGAGCGGAATCAACTTTGATTCAAAGAAGAAGAAATTCTTCACAAGCACCTCAAGGAAGCCAATCTCCCAAATGAAGTGCTATAATTGCGGCACTCTTGGTCATCTAGCTCATGCTTGCCCCGAAGAGAAGAAAGACAAGTTCAAGAACCACAAGAAGAACAAGAATGGCAATGATGACTCAAGTGATGATGAAAATAAGCAAGACAAGCCATACAAGAAGAAAAAAACTTCAACCTTCATAAGAAGAAGAAAGATGGCAAGGTTTACATTGTGGATGGTTGGCTCACCGACATTGAGGACTCTAGTGCTTCCTCCGATGATGAGAGTGAAGATGAGAAGGTGGTCACTTTGGTGATTGGTTCTTCTCTTCCACCGCCACCTCCTCCTTCATCACCAGGCTCATCCTCTACAAACCTATGCCTCATGGCTAAGGGTGAAAAGAAGGTGAACTACAAGACCGGTGGAAGTCATTGGGTGATTGATAGTGGTTGCACTCAACATATGACCGGTGACTCCCGGATGTTCACCACACTTGATGAAGAATGTGAAGGGCAAGAAAGATTACCTTTAGGGACAATTCAAAAGCTAAAGTTCAAGGTCTAGGCAAAGTGGCAATCTCAAATGATCAATCAATATCAAATGTCTTGCTAGTTCAATCTCTAAGCTTCAACTTGCTTTCCGTGGGTCAACTTTGTGATCTTGGATTCCATTGTCTATTCACTCCAACTGAGGTGATTGTGACCAAGATTGAAGATTCATTAATGATATTCAAAGGGTTTCAGCACAACAACCTCTACTTAGTGGATTTCACCTCAAATGAAGCCGAACTGCAAACATGTCTATTTTTCAAGAGTTCTTTGGGTTGGCTTTGGCATAGAAGATTAGCTCATGTGAGCATGTCAACTCTAAAGAAACTTGTCAAGAAGGAGATGGTTAGAGGTGTGAAGGATGTGGTGTTTGAGAAGGACAAGTTATGTAGTGCATGTCAAGCCGGCAAGCAAGTTGCCAACACCCATCCCACTAAAGCTTTCATGTCAACCTCAAGAGTACTTGAATTACTTCACATGGATCTTTTCGGCCCCACTACATATGCTAGTCTTGGAGGAAATCTCTTTTGCCTAGTGGTGGTTGATGATTATTCAAGGTACACTTGGGTGTTCTTTCTTCAAGACAAGAGTGAAACTCAAGCTATCTTCAAGAAGTTTGCAACAAGGGCACAAAATGAGTTTGAAGTGAAGATCAAGAAGATAAGAAGTGACAATGGCACCGAATTTGTCAACACAAAGATTGAGGACTATTGTGATGAAGTGAGGATCAAGCATGAGGTATCCGCCACATACACTCCACAACAAAATGGTGTTGTAGAGAGGAAGAACCAGACACTCATAACTCTAGCAAGATCTATGCTTGATGAGTACAACACTCCGGAGAAGTTTTGGGCGGAGGCCATCAACACCGCTTGCTATGCGGCAAACCGCCTCTTCATCCAAAGGCTATTGAAGAAGACTCCCTATGAGCTTGTGAATGGGAAGAAGCTGGATATTTCATTCTTCCGGGTGTTTGGATGCAAAGTTTACATCTACAAGAAGCGCCAACACTTGGGTAAATTCCAATGGTGGTGTGACCTTGGTTTCCTTGTTGGATATTCGCTTAAGTCCAAGGCATAGCGTGTATTTAACAAAGCCACCGGCTTAGTTGAAGAAACGTATGACTTGGAATTTGATGAAACTAATGGCTCCCAAGGAGCGCTTGAGGATATTGATGTAGGTGATGAACCATTGAGGGAGGCAATGAAGAATATGTCAATTGGTGCTATCAACCCGCAAGAGGTGGAAGAAGTAGAAGATGATGATAATCAAGATCCTTCTCCACCTCGCACGCCTCAAGTTGAAGAAGATCAAGTGAGGGAAGCTCAAGAAGATACCTTCATCCCTCAAGATCAAGCCGAGGCCGGAGCAAGCAATGTTGAAGCACCACGTCCCCTCCTCAAGTTCATGATAGAAGATCAACACTTATCCTTCAAGCACACCCCCATGATCAAATCATAGGAAGTCCATCAAAGGGAGTAATGACTCGCTCTAAACTTGCATCTTATGTTGAACATCACTCGTTTATTTCCTTTGTTGAGCCTACTAGTGTTGAGGACGCACTTGCGGATCCGGATTGGGTGAATGTCATGCATGAAGAACTTAACAACTTCACCCGGAACCAAGTGTGGACACTTGAAGAAAGGCCAAAGGGAGCAAGAATCATTGGCACCAAGTGGGTGTTTAGGAACAAGCAAGATGATTAAGACGTGGTTGTGAGGAACAAGGCAAGGTTGGTTGCAAAGGGGTTCTCCCAAGTTGAAGGCTTGGATTTTGGGGAGACCTTTGCACCGGTTGCAAGACTAGAAGCCATACGTATCTTTTTGGCATATGCTTCACATCACAAAATGAAACTTTTTCAAATGGATGTGAAGAGTGCCTTTCGAAATGGTTTCATCAATGAACTTGTCTATGTCTCACAATTTCCCGGATTTGAAGATCCAAACTTGCCTAATCATGTCTATAGGTTGTCCAAGGCTCTCTACGGATTGAAGCAAGCTCCAAGAGCTTGGTACGAGAGGCTAAGGGACTTCCTACTCAAGAAGGGATTCAAGATCGGGATCGTCGACACAACACTATTCACCAAGAAGCTTAATGGAGAGATCTTTGTTTGCCAAGTATATGTCGATGACATTATATTTGGGTCAACAAACCAAGACCATTGTAAGGAGTTTGGTGCATTGATGTCCAAGGAGTTCGAGATGTCAATGATTGGCGAGCTAACCCTCTTCCTTGGCTTCCAAGTGAAGCAATTGAGAGAGGGCACCTTCATATCTCAAGAGAAGTACACTCATGATGTGCTCAAAAAATTCAAGATGGAGGATTGCAAGCCAATCAAGACCCCAATGCCTACTAATGGGCATCTCGATCTCGATGAGGGAGGTAAACCTATTGACCAAACTCTCTATCGTTCAATGATCGGTAGTTTACTTTATCTCACCGCATCTAGGCCGGATATTATCTTTAGTGTGTGTATGTGTGTTAGGTTTCAAGCAAACCCTAAGGAGTCGCATCTATGTGCGGTCAAAATAATCCTTAGGTACATAAGGCACACCCCTAGCATTGGCCTTTGGTATCCCAAAGGAGCTCCCTTCCTACTTTGTGGCTATTCTGATTCGGATTATGCTGGGTGTAAAGTTGATAGGAAGAGTACCTCCGGCGGTTGCCATTTGCTAGGAAGATCTCTTGTCTCTTGGTCCTCCAAGAAGCAAAACAGTGTGGCATTGTCTACGGCCAAGGCGGAATACATAGCCATAGGAGCAAGTTGTGCACAAATCTTATACATAACCCAAACACTTCTTGATTACGACGTTGTTTTAAAAGATGTTCCACTTTTGTGTGATAACGAAAGCGTCGTAAAGCTTGCTAACAACCCGGTTCAACACTCTCGCACCAAGCACATTGATATTCGCCATCACTTTCTTAGAGATCATGTGGCTAGGAAAGACATCACACTAGTTGGAGTTAAGAGCGAAGATCATGTGGCTAGGAAAGACATCACACTAGTTGTTCGCAGATCCGACGCTTTTTGTGTCAACACATGTCATTTATCTAGATTTTCAGTGTACAAAGAGTTGTCATTTGTTACCCAAATATGTATGTCATTTGTCCAAAATAAATGAAATATAAGTTAAGTATGTCAAATATGTATGTCATTTGTACAAACTAGTAGAAATGCACGTGCGACACGCACGTGTATACTAAAATAAAATTTTTGACAAAAAAGAATTAATAATGCCTTTTTATAAAAATTCATGATACGGTAAAATAATTACATATTCCATAGATTATATGGTAAGAAAAATGTATACACGAATTGAAAGTTTAAAACACTTCTACAGAGGACTTTGGATTCATTCTTGGCACCTCTACCTATGTCTTTGTGTGGCTTGCCCTCTATGTTCTATTATCTGCAAAAATCTGATTAAAGAATGATTCATGATTATTCAATCCAAAGTTTAGAAGCAAAAAGAGTAAGTAAATTCAACGGGTATTTTTTTTTTGTAAAATTTAGTATTATTAAATGGAAGGGTCCTCTGAACATATATAAAGGGTTAGAAGAAAGAAGGGTATTGAAAAATTCTAGTAGAGTTCATCCTATTGAGCATACCCCTAGCGCAACTATGGGTTCCCTGACATACAAACCATCAAGTTACATCCTCGTAAAGGGGGCTTGGTTCATCCCGCATGCAAAAATTAAGTAAATGAGCATAGGAAAAAATAAATAAATTGCAATCCTGGAAATGTTGAAAATCCTATATATCACTACAGTTTGGGAATTAGGAAAACAAGTAGCACATGCTATCTGGGAAATAAATATGCAGAAATGATAATATTTAAACTCCTATGCTAGTAAGGTACTGTATAATAAAAGTGTAATCTAAACATGATAAATTGAGAGAGAGCACATGTCGTGGGTAGAACAATTGTTTTGAACTATCATTCTATTTAAGCTTGAAGCTTGAGACCTATAGACTGGTCTTCTTGCTGGTCTGCGGGTTTGGAGCTTCTTCTTTTTCTATCTATGTATCTATTCTATTTACATATTTGATGTTATAAAAATATGAATGAGTGCAAAGGGGAAAAAGGATACCCGGCCAATGTGCTCCACGTTCTTGGTAGGATACCTGATCCTTGTTCTCCATATTCTTGGTCTAGTAAAATCACTTGTGAGAAATTAGGGACCAATGAGGTAAGACAAGACGTTCTTGGCAGGTCTAGTTAAGTAAAATCCATATGTCTAATGTATTTCCTAGAGAAACTGTATCAATATAAATATTTGGACGAATTAGTTTTGATGCCAGAAGAGACTGCAAATAAAAAAAAATAAGAAAAATTGTTAGCTGAGTTCTTTACATGCTATATGTAGCCTATGGTCCTCACCAGGTACAAATCTGTTCCCAAAATGGTGCATAGCAGACAACCACGAAAGACCGAAGAGAAGCCTACAAGGACTGATCCAAAAAAAGTCCTCGCTTGATCTGTTGTGCAGCACAACACACTTCCGGTTTGTTATTTAAAAATGCTAGTAGTATCATACATAACACAAGGATAAAATCTTAGTACTGATATGAAGTTCAGTACACTAATGTATCTCAAAATGAAAGCCATGGGATATGGAAAAAATTGTCATAGTAAGCTGCCAGCTTTGCTGAAGATTAGAAACATGATTCCAAAACAAACATCTTTGTCAGTCTCAGAGCAACCTCTTGCACCTGTTTTGGTGATAATTAGAGACAAATAGGATTGTGTACTTGTAGTTCGAAGTTAGCTACTACGGAATGTATTTTAAATATTGGAAAATGGAAAGAAATTCAGAAAAATTGAATACACAACCAGCATATGCATCTTCTCAATTCAGATTGAATTCCTAAAAAAAGTAACGAAATTAGAGCAAACCACTTTTTAATTCAGATTGAATTCCTAATAAAAATAGAAAATAGGAGTCTGCCGACCCTGCCGCCGAACAAGACCATGGGTAGAGCAGAGCCTCAGGGTGCCAGTCACCAATGCCACCACAACCACCTAAGGTATATGTCAGACTTCACCAACTGAATCTTGAATGGTGTTATTTCAAAAATAAATCCTTATTAATAGTGTTCTCAGTTTTCAGATAGCTTCAGAACATTTCTCAGAGATGCAAGGCTTGGCCCTTTCTGTTTCAAGCCAAATATGATTCCTGCACATGATCATGCATTGACAATAAGAAGAAAAACAATTACACAAAAAGGGCATCTTAACCTTAGGTAAAGCAATCCATTTTTTTCCCTGAGATTTTCCTTTAGTAGTTGCTGAGCAGTCCAGTGTTTTTTACTGAACTTTTCCTTCCAATCCCTTTTTTCTGAAATTTTCCTTCAGTAGATGCTGAGCAATTCAGTGTTTTTTCTTAAATTTTTCCTTGAACAGATGCTGGTTCCAATTTTAAAACATCTGCACATGGACAAAAATTATGTTTCTTACTCTTGTGTACAGTTTTTCAATAAAAAGAACAAAATATTTAGAGCTTGTTCAAGTTTTTATATATATGAACAAGCAGCTAGTTTCGTATAAATAGAGGTGGAGAGAACATATATAGAGCTTCCATTTTTTGGTACTACACACATTAGTAAACAAGCTGTAAACCATATCTGCTTGGCACAAAAATACTGGGATGAGTTGTCTGTACATGACAAATATGGTTTTTAGTTTTTTCAATAAATAGGCATTTGCATGAGTATTTAATTCTAAAGAATCAACTACAGTCAAACAAGAGATCCAGTTCTACATCTCGTACCTCCAACTCCAAGATACCCACAGGATTGGACCTAGGCCTCATCTCAGCGAAATACCATACACTTACTCTACATTCAAAAGTGGAACATTATTAATTTAAACAACATGACCGTCCAGAATTGCTGCTTACTCGAATTGGGAAGCCAAAGCCTTTCAACCGCAGGCTTATGCACATCCAGAACAGGGCGGCCATGAGGAGGCAGCTCAGAGGGTGTCGGCCTGTGCTGGTAGGAGCGTGGGTGCAGGATGGGGTTGGAGTTCAGTGCGGCTCGCAGCGCCGTGTTCATTGGCGATGGACGCAGATGTAGCGGACGGCGGTCCAGAAAGCATAGCGTTCCCGTCCGGGGCTTGGCGACAATGGCGCGGCGAGATCGGTGCCCCGAGCTCGACGCGACAAGGCTCGGTAGGGTGTCGGTGTCGGAGCAGGGCATCCACGATGGCTCGGAGTGGACACCGAGAGGTGGCGCCGCTAGGCTCGCCACAGTGGTGCTCCTTCAAGGCACACCGTACCCAGCACGTCTTGTTGCTGTGGTGACGTGCGGGCACGCACGTATAGCCTCACAAAACTCACAGTGGTGCTCCCAACGCCTTGGCGGCTCTGGTGCGCCATGGTCCTATCACGGCGCGGACGGAACCTCGTAGGGGTGAAGCAGAAAGGCACGGGGTTGGGGAAGAAGTGGCGGCGGCGGCGGCTGGAAGAGGATCGAATGGCGCCGATTGAGGTATTTGAGATGCCGATCGCACAGGAGAGTAAACAGGCGGGTATGTTTGTTTTGCGTATGAAAAAGTTGACGCGAAAGAGATCGGTGAGCAATAAACCAGGGAAACACGGTTGTATGTAGGTGGTCTTTGCTCTGGGTCCATATGTTAGATCGATACGTACCGTTAGATGTAACATCAAAATACATCTAAGGGATAAGATTATGAGTGGTATAAAATATTTAGGTAACATGTATTTTTTAATTCTTTCGCTCTTTTATAGTATAGATAGATAAATAGAATATAAGTCTGTATAAAAAAAATCGAATTGATTCTTGGGTCATTCATGTCAAGAACATTTCTGTCTTTTCAGCATGTACTTAACACCGTTAACTCCCCTAAACGGAATAGGGGCAACTAGAGGCTTCAGGTTGGAAAAACAGGGACAAACCTGCAAAGTTAAAAAAAAATAGGGGTAAACAAACAGTTGAGCTGAAAAGAAGGACAGTTATGCAATTGACCTTTTTTTTTTGCGGGCAGCGACTCTTTTTTTTGGTTAGCTGTTGGAGTAGGGATATTTTTGGTCTGTTGGTGCTCCAATTCATAGAATGAGTGTTGTGTTTGTGTGTGGAGTGTCTTTTGGTTGTTTTTTATGTGTATTGCTGAAATAGAGCCATTGCGTTAGTACGAGCAATATACTAGTGTTTTCTAATTGCTTGATCTTGCATAACAAGGACGAAAGAGATGCGAAAGAAAAGACATGCGCAGACGATCCAGTGATGGTAGAGAGGAAAACGCAAAATGATTTGATAAATTTTAATCTAGTCTCTTTAAAAAAGTTTGGCAACGAGGAAGGTAGTTTCTTGATACGATATCATATGCTATAGAAACTGCTAGATTTCTTCCATTATGACTGTCCTTATTATCTTATAATTTGGAATGAAGAGAGTAATAATTAAGGGGCGTGAGGAGGACTTTTTCCTATTTTAGATGACATGTGAACTATCGGGTGAGCAAACTGCAAGGAAGGCAAAAGGTGACAGTTGTTTGTTGAGTAGTGCATATGGTAGTGGTTAGAGCATGTCCAACCGTCTCTAAAGTATCATTTAGTAAATTAATAACTTTTTTAAGTGGCTAAAAAAGTTGTAAACATATTGGTTGGTTCTCTCCGATGGTTTTTAAAATCTCACTCTAAAAAATAAGATCATTTTGCATCAGGAATCTCAAACTATTTCTAAATCACGCTGACCGATTTTATATTTCGTTTCTCTCTTGTATATTTGTATTTGGGACTATATGTTCTACTTCTTATTCTTCACTGCATCCTTCCAACAATGTTGATGTCTCATGTGGATGTCATCTTTTTCTTGAAGTCTTCAGTTGGTGCACTTTACCAGCCATATCTACTGCATCTCCCGCTTCGATCGCCAAAGTTGCTCCTTGTTGTATTGTGCCCGTGTGTGCTTTAACCTTCTATTTGTATTGGTATGGTGCCTTAGTGTTTGGTGTTGTTGTAGTCGCTTGGTTCTTAATACTTGATCGTTGTCGCTCTCTTTGGCGAATGCTTTATCGTTGTTGCTGCTCGGCCGAATGCTTTGCAGCTGATGCCACTTCGACCTCTCCCCTCACTGATGCTTTGTGTCAAGCATGTATCGTCCCCTCACTTACACATACTTGCGTTGTCTCTAGCAAATGCTTTGTCGCCGTATTACATGCTTCGTTTCGTCTCTTCTCGGTAGATGCTTTGCCACTATGGCCTCATCTCCTTTGTTGGCAACCTTTGCATCTTTCACATGTGTAGTTGGTTAGGTTTTGAGGCGAAGGGTTCTCTCTTACCGCCTTTATTTCTTATATTGCTTTGCTTGGTCTGGGTTGCTGTTGAAGCCAAAAATGGGGCTTCCGGCGTCAGCACTGCGTAGGGCCTGCGGAGACCGTGCAGCAGCAGAGCTTGATCTCCTGGACCCCTTAAGCGGCTTAAGCCACTTCGATGATCGATTCCAGGCGTGCCAGTCAATTTGACCTACAATTGACAAGGAGATGAAACATTAAATTATGGAACCTGTCGGTTGTTGCCAGACAGTTCCATGAGTGTGCGACTCTCATATAGCCGATGATTGTAGGAGACTGACTAAAGAGTCAACTTCGAACAGGATTAGATATAACAATGGTGCATGAACGGTTGTCACAAGATATCAAGCGTAAGGTACGTAAATAGTCAATCATGCAATGAGATTAAGGTAAAGATGCGATGCATGCAACATTATCGTCATCGAACTACCAAATCTACTGAGTATACCGGATAAAGATTAACCATCAACAGATGTGTGTTCCTATGCAGCCATGATGACAATTAACCCGATAACCTAACCAATCTACTAGCATTGGGGTGTTTCCATGCAACCATAAAAGTAAATGAATCAAGCCACGTCCAGTATACTTAATAGATCAATAGATCGGAACGACAGAGTACATGCATCGTATGATTGAAGCATAACCAGATCGGCTACGCTAGCCGATATGGGGTCCATGTAGCTTGAACAAGATCCATGTATTCGACACCAGACGGATCTAAGTCTGAACAGACATAACCCAACACACGTGGCAGTGGGGTTCGTAAGATGCATCCATACCGCATATGTTGAGCCAGATCCAACCACACTCAAACCAATCTAATGATCGGATACATATCTCGAACCTGCAACATGTAACAACCGCAACTAATGAATTAGCCGATATGATCTCTCTCCGAAAGTAAAGAAAGAATGCAATAGAGGCAAATAGATCTAGATGGAAATAAAGCGCATGCCAATTCATTAGATGAGATTGGGCATGATATTGTAGCAATAGATTAAACAAAGCATAACAGACAATATCGATAACTTGATTAATCTATTAGATCGCCAATCTAATAGAGCCGATAACTAGCTTGATGCCACGATTCATGTGAGATTGAAGCAATGCAGCCCCATGAAAAATAGATTCAAACCGATAACTAGCTCATACCGAGCTTGCACGAGTTACGCAATACAGCCGTACAAACGAGACATGAACCAAGGCTAGACTTACAAGCAAAACCGGAGGTCAATCTAGTCGAAGCAGCCCAATCCGTCGAAGGTTCACCGAAATCTACTCTACTCCTACTCCTAGGGGTGGCCGAAGGCCGGAAACTAAGGACTATGTTGTGTGTTTGATTGATTGGATGTCCTTCTCATTCCTTGTGCCTTGCTATTTATAGATCATAGCATATACCCTAATCGACCGTCACGCAAGTCCTAATAATAAGGAAACAAACCCTGACTTGGGCCTCGATCTGCTTCATTGCCGAGATCGTCGCGTGCATGTTGTTGATACCGGCCGAAAGATCCCTTTCTCATTGAAGAATCATGGCCTTAGTTGGTTTCGGTGATTAACGACAATTAGCGATTATTATGGCTAACGTGTGTTTTGCAGAGGCTATGCGTAGCTTAGCCATAGTGATCAACATGAATGGGCATGAATGTTCATCACTTAGCCCTCAAGATGGATATCGTTTCGGATTTCAAAGAGACATGATGAAGACCCTAGAATGATAGGCTAAGTGCCATAAGGTGATGAAGGGCATTTAGAAATAGATATGGCTTCTATTTGATCTTTGACCGTACTATCAAGAGGGGTTGAGACTAGTAGCTTGACTTAGGAAAGCTTCATGACTTAGGTGTGGTGCACACTTGACTTCGTTAGCTCTAAGCAAGCCTATGGTGACCGTAAGATAGCCAAGAACTTCTTCCGAATTCATCGCGACGAAAACCGGAGTTGAAAAAGAAGTTTACTGGGCGTCGGACGCTGAGTCTGGAGGCGCCGGACGCTGTCCGTCGCGTCGGACGATGGCGTCAGGATGACGTAGCGTCCGTCGGCCACCCAGTTTGAGCCCTTGAGTTTCAGAGGGCATCGGACGTTGTCCGTCGCCTAGGCGTCGGACGCTAGGGTAGCGTCCGTCGGCCTTCCAGTGGGCCTATTTTCAGTGCAAAACGAAAAGGGGCGTCGTCTGTCGAACTGCGTAGAAACGTCCGTCACCCAAAAAATGTGCAGAACTAGTCGTTGGGCAGGGCGACGGACTGTCCGTCGCCAACTTAAAGAGCCAGCCCGAGGCAGTTTTCTTGAGGGCTATTTATAGCTCTTCACACTTCTCTCCCACCTTGCCTTTGCTCATTTTAGTTGCTGAGTTTGTTGAGAAGGTTGGGAAGAGAGCAAGAGCCCTAGAGTGAGAGATCGATTCACGAATCCATACATCCTCTCCTCTAGTTCATCCAAGAGTTCAAGTGTGCATCCTTTAGCTGTGAAGCTTGAGTGAGTCAAGTGAAGATCAAGGCTTGTTACTCTTGGTGATCGACATCACCTAGACGGTCCGGTGGTGCTAGGTGGAAGGTGATCGCCGGAGGATTGTCGGCGACCCTTCTCCATCGACGTTGTGATCGGTTGTGGGCGATTCACCGAGCCGGAGTGGCAAAGAATCAGCCTGTAGAGAGCACTTAGTCCTTGCGCGGACTAAGGGAGAGCGATACCATGCGCGGTGCTCCAACGAGGACTAGGGGGAGTGTCGACTTCTCGATACCTCGGCAAAAAGTCATCGTGTCAAATTTCCTTTGCCTCCTCCTCTTTACTTATTGCAATTACATTCAAGCATTACATTCCGCTTTACCTTCTTGTTGCTTGACTAGAATTGCATAGGGCTTTACCGCTTTCATTGTCATGCCTTGCTTGTTTAGCTAGGACACACTTGGGAAAGCACTAGGGGGTTAATTGGCTCTTGTTAGGTTTTAATATTGCTTAGAAATTTAAAAGAGCCCAATTCACCCCCCCCCCCCGTCTTGGGCATCTTGATCCTTTCAATTGGTATCAAAGCCGTGTTGCTCTATTTTAGGCTTAACCGCCTAGAGCAAGATGTCCATGGGGATGGACCGCCGCCCATGTTTGATGGAGACGACTTTCCATTTTGGAAAGTGCGTATGGAGGCTTACCTCGAAGCCTTAGATGTTGGTGTGCTCAAAGCCGCCACCGATGGTTTTGCGGCCTATGACGAAGAACCATTCGGTGATGAGGTCCACTATGAGAAGTGGAATGCCAAAGCCCGGAACACTCTCTTTAGGGGCATTGGCAAAGATGTGTTCAACCGTGTGCGAACCGCAAAGATCGCACATGAGTTGTGGAAGAACATTTGTGCTCTTCATGAGGGCACAAAGAGCGAGCAGGAAGAGCGATATCACTTAGTCATGAATAAGATGAATGCTTTTACCATGATTGCTCATGAAAATGCAAATGAAATGTACTCACGCTTAAATGTTCTTGTAGAAGAATTAAATGCACTTGGGTTAAAGCAAATGGATGAAGCCGATGTTGTGAGGAAGATTCTTTGTGTGCTTCCTATTGGCAAGTATGCCAACATTGTGATGGTGTTGCATCAAGGTGATCTTTCCAAATATACACCAACACAAGTCTTGGGAAAGATCAATGCACATGAGATGTACATGAACATCAACAAAGAAGAAGAAGCTTCATCATCCACCAAGAAGAAAGACTTGGCCTTCAAAGCTAGCCATGACTCGGGCAAGTCAAAGATGGAGTATTATAGCTCAAGTGAAGATGATGACTCCAACATTGCTCTAATGGTGAAGAAGACCACCAAGATTCTAAAGAAGCTAAACAATAGTGGTGTCAAGTTTGATTCAAGAAAGAAGAAGTTCTTCACTAGCAACAAGAGGAAGCCATTGTCAGAAATGGATTGCTTCAATTGTGGTGATCTTGGCCATCTAGCTCACCATTGTACCAAGCCCAAGAAGGACAAGTACAAGAAGAAGTACAAGAATGGCAAAGAGCAAAAATATGAGTCAAGCGAAGATGAGAAGCCCCACAAGAAGAAAGAAGGCTTCAAGAAGAAGAGGTTCCAACACCACAAGAAGAACGATGGCAAGGCATACATTGTTGGTGATTGGTTAACCGACATCGAAGACTCAAGTGAGTCATCCGGTGATGAAAGTGAAGATGAGAAGGTGGCCACTCTAGTCATTGGGACTTCATTGCCTCCTCCACCACCACCATCTTCCTCCACTACATCCTCTACACACCTATGCCTTATGGCTAAGGGTGACCGAAAGGTACAATCCAAAGTAGAGGATAGTGATGATAGTGATGATAGTGGTAGTGAAAGTGAAAAAGTATACAAAGCTCCTTCTTATGATGAACTCATAAAATTGCTCACTAAGTATACTAAAATTGTGAAGAAGGGGCAAGCTAAAAATGTAGAGCTTGAAAAAGAAAATGATGACTTGCAAGAGAAACTTGAAACAACATCCAATGCTAGTGATGAGCTAATTAGTGAAAACAAATCCTTATCCTCACATGCTAGGGAGCTCAAATCCTCTCTAAAAGAGCTAAAAGAGAAACATGATAAGCTAGAGAGGACATCACAAGAGCTTAGAGAAAAATACATCAAGCTTAGGGATGAGTACACCGAAGTAAAGATGAACTATGATACTCTCCTTATAGCTAATGAATGCCTTGAGGATGCTTTGCCTATTGTTGCTAACCCCATTGTCAAGATTGAAATTGGCACTTCTTGTGATGATTTAATTGTTGAGCCCATTGAGCAAGAGCCTAAGTGCAAAGGCAAGCAAGTGGTTGTGGCGGATAACTACAATGAATATATGAAGATCAAGAATGAGAATGAAAAGCTCAAGCAAGATCTTATCAAGCTCAAGTCAACCAAGTCAATTGTGATTGAGTCACAAGATGACTATAATGTGGCACTTGAAGTTGATATGCTTAGAGAAGAGAACAAGAGACTAAAGAATGAGAAGAACCATCTAGCCATTGGAATGGAGAGGTTCACTAAGGGCCACAATCTTCAAAGTGAGCTTCTTATGAACACTATCATGAAGAATGACAAAGTTGGTCTTGGCTACAAGTCCGATCAAGTGAAGAAGGCCAAAGCTAAAGCCAAAGCTCAATATCAACAACAAGCCAAGTACTTCTATTAAGAAAAGCCAAAGCCAAAGATGAAGACATGCTTTGAGTGTGGGAAGCAAGGACACTTTTCTCACAATTGTGTGACTACACCTCCACAACCCTTGCCCAAGCACACTAGGCCTTTTGCATACAATGTTCACTATATCATCAACAAGGATGTCAAGGGCAAGCCACTTGTTGTGTTCTTAGGACCACCCAACAAGAATAGACCAAGGACACTTTGGGTGGCTAAGTCATTAGTAGAGAAAGCAATGGGCTCCCGTACTCAATGGGTGCCTAAACAAAAAGCTTGATCTCTTATGTGTGTAGGTGAACTACAAGCCCGGTGGAAGTCATTGGGTGATAGATAGTGGATGCACTCAACATATGACTGGTGACTCCCAGATGTTCACCACACTTGAGAAAGATTGTGAAGGACAAGACAAGATTACCTTTGGGGACAATTCAAAAGGCAAAGTGGCAATCTCCCATGATCAATCAATATAAAATGTCTTGTTAGTGCAATCTTTGAGCTTCAACATGCTATCGGTGGGACAACTATGTGATCTTGGTTTCCAATGTCTCTTCACTCCAAATGAGGTAGTTGTGACCAAGATGGAAGATTCATCATTGATATTCAAAGGGTTTCGGCACAACAATCTCTACTTAGTGGATTTCACCTCAAATGAAGCTAGTTTGCAAACATGTCTATTCTCCAAGAGTTCTTTGGGTTGACTATGGCATAGAAGATTAGCACATGTGGGAATGTCAACTTTGAAGAAGCTTGTCAAGAAGGAGATGGTTAGAGGAGTGAAGGATGTGGTGTTTGAGAAGGACAAATTGTGTAGTGCATGTCAAGCCGGCAAGCAAGTGGCCAACACAGATCCAACCAAAGCCTTCATGTCAACCTCAAGAGTCCTAGAGCTACTCCACATGGATCTATTTGAACCTACCACCTATGCTAGCCTTGGGGGCAATCTCTTTTGCTTGGTGGTAGTTGATGACTACTCTAGGTACACTTGGGTGTTCTTTCTTCAAGACAAGGGAGAGACTCAATCAATATTCAAGAAGTTTGCAACTAGAGCCCAAAATGAGTTTGATGTGAAGATCAAGAAGATAAGAAGTGACAATGGGGCCGAGTTTGTGAACACCAAGATTGAAGACTATTGTGATGAAGTTGGGATCAAGCATGAGGTGTCCGCCACCTATACCCCACAACAAAATGGTGTAGTAGAGAGGAAGAACCGGACACTAATCACTCTTGCAAGATCAATGCTTGATGAATACAACACCCCCGAGAAGTTTTGGGCCGAAGCAATCAACACCGCATGCTATGCGGCCAACCGGCTCTTTGTTCAAAGGCTTCTCAAGAAGACCCCCTATGAGCTTGTGAATGGGAAGAAACCGGATATATCCTTCTTCCGAGTGTTTGGATGCAAAGTGTACATCTACAAGAAGCGCCAACACTTGGGCAAGTTCCAAAGGAGATGTGACATTGGTTTCTTACTTGGTTATTCTCTTAAATCCAAGGCATATCAAGTATTTAACAAAGCCTCCGGCCTAGTTGAAGAAATATATGACTTGGAGTTTGATGAAACTAATGGCTCTCAAGAAGAGCATGAGAATCTTGATGATGTAGGTGATGAACCCTTGAGGGAGGCTATGAAGAATATGCCCGTTGGTGCAATCAACCCACTAGAGGTGGAAGGAGTTGAAGATGATGCAAATCAAGTACCCTCTCCACCTCAAGTTGATGAAGAACAAGTGAAGGAAGCACAAGAAGATACCTTCATCCCTCAAGATCAAGCCGAGGCTCAAGCTAGTGATGTTGATGCGCCACAACCTCCTCCCAAGGTGATTGATAGAAGATCTACACCTATGCTTCAAGCTCACCCACAAGACCTCATCATAGGGAGTCCATCAAGCGGGGTAACAACTCGATCTAAACTTGCTTCTTATGTTGAGCATCACTCTTTTGTTTCCTTTGTTGAGCCTTCTAGTGTGGAGGATGCACTTGCGGATCCGGATTGGGTGAACGCCATGCATGAAGAGTTGAACAACTTCACCCGGAACGAAGTGTGGACACTATTAGAAAAGCCCAAAGGAGCAAGAATCATTGGCACCAAGTGGGTGTTTAGGAACAAGCAAGATGATCAAGGTGTGGTTGTGAGGAACAAGGCAAGATTGGTGGCAAAGGGGTTCTCCCAAGTTGAAGGTTTGGATTTTGGGGAGACCTTTGCACCGGTTGCAAGACTAGAAGCCATTCGTATCCTTTTGGCATATGCTTCACATCACAAAATGAAACTTTTTCAAATGGATGTGAAGAGTGCCTTTCTAAATGGTTTCATCAATGAACTTGTTTTTGTCTCACAACCTCCCGGGTTTGAAGACCCCAATTGTCCTAATCATGTGTATAGGTTGTCCAAGGCACTCTATGGTTTGAAGCAAGCTCCAAGAGCTTGGTATGAGAGGCTAAGGGACTTCCTACTCAAGAAGGGCTTCAAGATCGGGAAAGTGGATACCACACTCTTCACCAAGGTGCTACATGGAGAGATCTTTGTTTGCCAAGTGTATGTCGATGACATTATATTTGGGTCAACAAACCAAGATCATAACAAGGAATTTGGTGCATTGATGTCCAAGGAGTTTGAGATGTCGATGATTGGCGAGTTAACCTTCTTCCTTGGCTTCCAAGTGAAGCAATTGAGGGAGGGCACCTTCATATCTTAAGAGAAGTACACTAATGATGTGCTCAAGAAATTCAAGATGGAGGATTGCAAGCCAATCAAGACCCCGATGAGGGAGGTAACCCGATCGACCAAACTCTTTATCGCTCTATGATCGGTAGTCTACTTTACCTCACCGCTTCTAGGCCGGATATCATGTTTAGTGTGTGTATGTGTGCTAGGTTTCAAGCAAACCCTAAGGAGTCGCATCTAAGTGCGGTTAAAAGAATCCTTAGGTACAGAAGGCACACCCCTAGCATTGGCCTTTGGTATCCCAAAAGAGCTCCCTTCCTACTTTGTGGCTATTCCGATTCGGATTATGCCGGGTATAAGGTTGATAGGAAGAGTACCTCCGATGGTTGACATTTGCTAGGAAGATCACTTGTTTCTTGGTCCTCAAAGAAGCAAAATAGTGTGACATTGTCTACCGCCGAGGCGGAATACATAGCCATGGGAGCTAGTTGTGCACAAATCTTATACATGTCCCAAACACTACTTGATTACGACGTGATTTTAAAATATGTTCCACTTTTGTGTGATAATGAAAGCGCCACAAAGCTTGCAAATAACCCGGTTCAACACTCTTGCACCAAGCACATTGATATTCGTCATCACTTTCTTAGAGATCATGTGGCTAGGAAAGATATCACACTAGTGGGAGTTTCTAGCGAAAATCAATTGGCGGATATCTTCACTAAACCTCTCGATGAAGCAACCTTTTGTAGGTTGAGAAGCGATTTGAATGTGCTTGATCACTCAAACTTCACTAAAAATGATCTTGTGTGAACCACCTAGCATCATGTGTAATTTAATTATGTTAATTTAGTAGTGCACATAGGCTTGGCTAACATGGTTGGAATAACCGTTCTTGAACGTGTGAAGAAGTCCAATTCATGGTTTAAACTTGAAAACAACCTAGATTCAAATTCTTGTAATGCATTGCATTTGCATGTGTTGTTTGCCATTTCTTTTTTGTTAAGTTTGAGCATCCTCTGTGTTCGTCCACTTAGGGGGAGCATTCCAAGCTGAAGACACTTCTTTACCCCTCTTGTGGCCATATGATGCCTCCTTGGTGCTTCCATTCGAATATTTTGAACTAAAAACTACTTAAGCTGGCAACAACATTTGCAAATGATGTGAGAGATCTTATGTTGCCAATGGTATGTATGACTTATACATTGAGGACTGTAGAACAAGAATCATAACAAGGAAATTTGAAAATGTCCAAGATTTGAGACGGACATCGAATGCTCGATGCTTACTAGCCCGTTCATTACCGTTCCTGACCAGTGAAACCCAATTGAGGGGGAGGCATCTCCTAGAGCAGTACCTAATGAGTGCTCAAGAATTCAAATGGGTCGCGCCAATCAAGATCCCATGAGGGGTACCGATCGACAATCCCCTATCGCTCTTGTCAGGTCAGCACTTCCCTGAACTTAGGCACAATTTTTTTAAAACCTGTTTTGTCTAGGTTTCAGCAACCTAAGGGTCGCATCTAAGTGCGTTCAGATCCTAGGTACCAGTAGCCAACCCTAACGCATGGCCATATCCCAAAGCTCCCCCACTTGCCTATTCGCGCGGCCAACCCGGTATACGGTGATCAGAAGTACCTCATGCTCTGACGCATGGAGACACTTCTTCCTTGGTCCCAAGAAGCAAGTCTGGACCATGTCACCGCCAGGCAAACTCCATGCGGAGTTTGCCTCCATCTTATTATTTCCAACAATGATTACCCCCCTTTTGTATTTTGGTTTACTTTCAGGATTCCACTGAAGCGCCACATGATTGCAAGTAAACTTTGCCCTCACTCTGCCCTTTCCATGTGATCTCCTTCTCTTTCTTTACCTAAACCATTTTATTTTGTTAACTACTGTTGAGGATCATTGCTGAGGAATATTACCCTACTTGGGTTTGTTACGAAGTCAAGGATATCTTAGCTAATCGAGCATTCACTTTTTTATGTTCTCATTAGACTTTCGAACCTTAGTTACAACTTACAAAAATATCTTGTGTAATCGAGCCTAGGTCATGTGTCTTAGACTGTGAGTAATCGGGCAAAGGCTTGGCTAAAGCGATGGAAATTTGAAACGTCCTGGGCCGTGAGCCATTTGGTATTTGAAATCACCTGTTCATTGGGTAATGTTGGGTTCATGTGTGTTTCTTCTTTTGCAGTTAAGTTGAGTCCTCTTGTTGCACTAGGAAGTCGACCCGTTGCACTCTTTACCCCCTTTGCCTATCGATCCTCCTCTGTGCGGCGATGGAACATGGTTTTAACAAAAGCACAAGCCTAGGCAAACTATTTGCAAAGATGTTTGAAGAGATGCTCATATGCCAGTCCATAGCTTTATTTGGAATTGTACTTGGCTGGTTTGAGATGGTAGATGAAAGAAAATTAAAAAGAAAATCTTGGAAAATCAAATCCTTGGCGACGGAGATCTGACGTGCATCTACCTCCGTCGTCGACCGTCGCAACAGATCCTGCATAATTGCGGCGATGACGATCCACGCGACTCAGCGCCGTACGCATTCGAGGTCTAACGCTTAATGTCCGTACTGGTGGAAATCCTACGGTGGACCGATCACGCCCGCAGCGCCATTGCAGTCCGACGGAGCGTCCGTCGTGAACTTAAGGCACAAATTTTTTTTAAAAACCCCCCGTTTTTCTTCCTCTCGGTCGGTTCAGTTCATCCGTATGCCGTCGCCGCCCGGCCTCTCCTAACCCTAACCGCCGCTGAGCCAATCTCGCAACGCCCGCGCCACTCCTCGCCGGCGTGCCCCACCCAGCGACGCCACCGCATCTGCTCTCGCCGCCATCGCGCCTCCCACCCTCCCAGTGCCGCCGTCTCACGCCCAGCACCGCCGTCACCTCTCGCCGGAGTTCCCCCTCTGCTCTATGTGTTTTGACCAAGCAGAGACCCCCCCCCTTTTCTGGTGTTTGCTTGGGTGTTCTTCAAGGATTCCCCTGAGGTCCTCCCTGGATCTCTAAGGTGAAATATTGCCCTTCATTCCCCCTTTCCATGGTGTTGATCTCCTCTTCTCCTTTCTCTTTACCTAAACCTAATTCCCCTCCTATTTTTTGTTTAGACTACGGATTGGAGTGACATTGACCGAGGTTCTTACCCTGCTTGTTTTTGGTTACCGGGGTCAGAGGTATGGCATGGGCAGATCGACTCATTCACTTATCCCTTTCATGCTTCTCATTATACTCTCGTACCTCTAGTTACATGCTTACATGTTATATCCCTATCTATCTAATCGAGCAGGGTCAGTGTGTCAGAGACAGTGACAGTCAACTCGGGGCAAAGCCCGCGAGTAAGGAACGAGGCAAAGCTTTGAAAGGACAGTCCAGGGCCGTCGAGCCAAACTCTTGTCAAAGGTTTTGTCAGTTTGTCAGTGCAGAGAGTTGTTTGGGGTTCACTTGTGGCAGTTCTTCTTTGACAGTGACAGTTAGTCCCGTGCATGTCAATGGCAAGAACGAAGAACGTCGGACCCGTTCCCAGTAGAGGTGGTGATCCTCCACCTCCACCGCGTCCACCCACTGATCGGGGAAGGGGCAAGCAAAAGGTTATTTCCAAGAAGCGCAAGAGGCCACTTATGGATCCAGATTCCACAACAGCAGTTGCAGTGGCCGAGGCAGCAGAGATCGCGGAGCGAGGTGGACGTCGCGCTGGTTTGAGACTTGGTTGGGAGAGAAGAATCAAAAAGAAAATTTGAAAAATTCTAAAATCTTGGCGACGGACGATCCTGACGGATGCTACGTCATGCTTACCTCAGCGTCCGTCGCAACCGTCCTGACAGAAAATGCCGCTTGATTGAGGGGCGACGGACGATCTCCAGCGACCGTCGTAGAGCGTCTAACGCATTCAATGTCGGCCGCCTTGAAAATTCCCTACTGGTGGACCGACGGACGATCCCGCAGCGTCCATTGCAGTCCGACGGAGCGTCCGTCGTGAACTTAAGGCACAAATTTTTTTTAAAAACCCCCGTTTTTCTTCCTCTCGGTCGGTTCAGTTCATCCGTATGCCGTCGCCGCCCGGCCTCTCCTAACCCTAACCGCCGCTGAGCCAATCTCGCAACGCCCGCGCCACTCCTCGCCGGCGTGCCCCACCCAGCGACGCCACCGCATCTGCTCTCGCCGCCATCGCGCCTCCCACCCTCCCAGTGCCGCCGTCTCACGCCCAGCACCGCCGTCACCTCTCGCCGGAGTTCCCCCTCTGCTCTATGTGTTTTGACCACGCAGAGACCCCCCCCCCTTTTCTGGTGTTTGCTTGGGTGTTCTTCAAGGATTCCCCTGAGGTCCTCCCTGGATCTCTAAGGTGAAATATTGCCCTTCATTCCCCCTTTCCATGGTGTTGATCTCCTCTTCTCCTTTCTCTTTACCTAAACCTAATTCCCCTCCTATTTTTTGTTTAGACTACGGATTGGAGTGACATTGACCGAGGTTCTTACCCCTGCTTGTTTTTGGTTACCGGGGTCAGAGGTATGGCATGGGCAGATCGACTCATTCACTTATCCCTTTCATGCTTCTCATTATACTCTCGTACCTCTAGTTACATGCTTACATGTTATATCCCTATCTATCTAATCGAGCAGGGTCAGTGTGTCAGAGACAGTGACAGTCAACTCGGGGCAAAGCCCGCGAGTAAGGAACGAGGCAAAGCTTTGAAAGGACAGTCCAGGGCCGTCGAGCCAAACTCTTGTCAAAGGTTTTGTCAGTTTGTCAGTGGCAGAGAGTTGTTTGGGGTTCACTTGTGGCAGTTCTTCTTTGACAGTGACAGTTAGTCCCGTGCATGTCAATGGCAAGAACGAAGAACGTCGGACCCGTTCCCAGTAGAGGTGGTGATCCTCCACCTCCACCACGTCCACCCACTGATCGGGGAAGGGGCAAGCAAAAGGTTATTTCCAAGAAGCGCAAGAGGCCACTTATGGATCCAGATTCCACAACAGCAGTTGCAGTGGCCGAGGCAGCAGAGATCGCGGAGCGAGGTGGACGTCGCGCTGGTTTGAGGCTCTCGCCTCGCCGTGGAGTGCGTCGTGAGTCCCCTACGCATGCAGAGACAGAGCCCGCAGAGGCTACTGAGCCCGAGGAAACAGAGCAGGCTCCACAGACTGAGCAGCCAGAGGCCGCGAGCCACTCTTCGATTGGTGAGCTGATGCCAGACGTGTCACTTGCTCACGTGGGTCTGGAGCACCACCCAGTCCTCCAGGACCTCAGTTACCAGACCCAGTGAGGCATCAGGTCAGGATTCTCACAGCCAAGCAGGTCCAGCTTCTCCGTTTCATGGACTTACAGTCTTGGTTCCCGGCTCAGAGGGATCCACGTGCTGGTCGTGATTTCTAGACCACTATTCACGAGGACTTCTACAGAGAGTACGTTGAGTCTGACGCTCCTCTTAGGGCTCACAGAGTTTGCCCACCTGCTCACATAGAGGGTGTCGGTGGTCCAGAGATCCTTCAGCATCTGCAGTTCATTCAGGGCTTATCAGATTTGATGGGACGATCCGGTGCTTATCAGAAAGACTGGGTCTATCAGTTCTACGCCTCGCTGTGGATCTCCCCTGACCACGAGTTCTTTCACTTCGGCTTTCAGGACCGCGAGTTCAGGGTCACAGCCGCTCGGTTCAGAGAGCTATTCCACTTAGAGTCCTCTTTTATGAGGATTCACAACTTGTGCTATGGGGATCAGGAGGCCCCTCGCCGACCTCACGATGGGATAGTACCATCTACTGACTACATGAGGTTGTGCTTCCAGCTGCCTTTCACAGAGGGTTCGAGTTGTACACCGAGAGACCTCACTCCTCTTGCTCGGATTCTCCACGAGGTACTCAGACGTACCATTCTTCCTCGGATTGGAGCTCGGGACACTATTACCCGTCTTCAGTTGTGGCTACTTGCTCATATCATCCGAAAGGAGAAGTTTGATCTTTGGGATTTGATAGTCAGCGAGCTTGAGGACATCATAGCTGTAGGGTTCAGAGGACACTGGTAGCTACAGTTTGCGCATTGGATTTCTTATCTGATAGTGGCTATGACTCGGTCTGGATCACTGCGAGTCACTCTTACGCGGTCAGCCACAGAGTATCCCGTCTACTCGATGAGCCAGTTGGTTATTCACGGGAATCTGCCTCGTCCCAGCAGAGCGTACCGACCAGGCACCAGACAGGCAGGTGTGCCACCTCAGTCGACAGAGGACACTGACGCCACAGTTGAGCAGATCGCCCAAGCAGAGCTCGCATATCTTGATGCTCAGATTGACACAATTGCTGAGGCAGCCTACAGAGAGGATTTGGACTCTGATAGCTCTGATGAGGACTACAGGCCGATGCCCGACTACGCACCGATGTCTCATGACCATGAGGCAGGAGGGTCAGGTCCAGCTCTAGCTCCAGTTTCAGACACCTCAGAGGCCACAATTCTTACCCTCCTTACGAGGATGCAGGAGGAGCAGTCATGATAGGCAGAGGAGCAGAGGCGGTAGGCTACAGATGTTCGGAGACTCACAGCTCAACAGCTTGTGGCTCAGGCTTAGACTCAGGCCCGACAGGATGAGTTTCAACGCCAGTTCCTAGCTTATCAGATGCAGCAGGCTGAAATTCAGAAGACTCAGACTATGCTTCTTGAGCATCTCCTTGGCTCGACCTCCGGACAGACCGTCACTCCACAGCTTCAGATGTCCGGGGTCTCTCAGCAGCAGCCTCCAGTGGTCGTGGTACCGACTCCAGCGTTAACGTCCGGAGGACAGCAGAGTCATACACTAGTCGTCCCACCCTTCCAAGCACCTGCCTCTCCAGAGTGTCAGTCTCCGAGGACCCAGGTGTCCTCATGGTTGGTTTCGCCCGGTGAGCTTCAGACAGGCTTCACACCTATCCGGGGAATCACCATTGCAGAGGCCTCGCGTGACCTCTCAGCCTCTTACTTGGAGATCACAGGAGATGACTCTCCCGGAGCCTCTCAGCTAGACACACACGCTCCAGAGGTTGAGGTGGATCTTCCGGCGATGAGCACATACCTTTCTTCAGTTGCCTCGTCGGAGATCGCACCAGACCAGTCCACGCAGACAATCACCACTCCTCCAGCTGCAGTTCAGACAGATGGGATCTCAGTAGCAGTTGAGGCAGTTGAGCCAGAGGCCCCAGTTCAAACACAGGAGCAGGACGAGGCCGTTACAGTGGCAGTATCTACTCCACCTCAGTCCTAGCCAGCAGAGCTTGTGGCAGCTGTATCTCTGGTCGCTTTGGCAGTATCTACTCCTCCACCGCCTCGAGTCTTCACTCGTTGGGCTCCTAGACCCGTTACGTCAGAGGCAGGACCATCAGAGGCACCAGCTGAGCCTCAGGGGGAGCTAGTTGAGTCAGCAGCTCCAGAGCTTCCAGGGTCCACTCCAGAGGCCACCCCAGTTGCGCCTCCACCTGCAGCGGTCGAGGCGGATGTTGAGTCCGACGAGTCAGATCTTCAGGACTTCATCATGCTCGATCGTCAGGCTGCAGCTTCTTCGCCTTCTTCTCCAGCCCCGGATGCTTAGTTGTTGGTGCTCGACACCAAAGGGGGAGAGAGGGTCGAGTATAGAGATCAGGGAGGGATTCGTTTCTTTGTGTGTCTTTAATCCCCCGTACTCATGTCATCATGTCTATTCTATTGCATTTGTGTATATGTGTGATGAATGATGCTTGTGAGATACTTGTGCTTGTGAGACATACTCTTGTTTTTCACTAATATATGGTGTGAGTTGTCTCTTGTTCATGATATGTCTCTATGATCTAATGGTAATTGAGCTTCCGCATCTTACTTCGATATATGGTTGAGAATATCATGAGGTACTTCGCTTAATATTCATATTCATGAGTACCATGTTTGTGATTTGGTTTGGGTGAGCAAGTTTGCTTCATTACAAATTCACTAACCCTTGCTCAACCATTCCAAGTTACCAAAATCCTAACCTTTCACTCTTATATCCATACTCGAGGAGTTATTATCGTCAATCACCAAAAAGGGGGAGATTGAAGAATCATGACCCTAGTTGGTTTCGGTGATTAACGGCAATTAGCAATTATTATGGCTAACGTGTGTTTTGCAGAGGCTATGCGTAGCTTAGCCATAGTGCTCAACATGAATGGGTATGAATGGTCATCACTTAGCCCTCAAGATGGATATCGTTTCGGATTTCAAAGAGACATGATGAAGACCCTAGAATGATAGGCTAAGTGTCATAAGGTGATGAAGGGCACTTAGAAATAGATAGGGCTTCTATTTGATCTTTGACCGTACTATCAAGAGGGGTTGAGACTAGTAGCTTGACTTAGGAAAGCTTCATGACTTAGGTGTGGTGCACACTTGACTTCCTTAGCTCTAAGCAAGCCTATGGTGACCGTAAGATAGCCAAGAACTTCTTCCGAATTCATCGCGACAAAAACCGGAGTTGAAAAAGAAGTTTACTGGGCGTCGGACGCTGAGTCTGGAGGCGCCAGACGCTGTCCGTCGCGTCGGACGATGGAGTCGGACGCTGATGTCAGGATGACGTAGCGTCCGTCGGCCACCCAGTTTGAGCCCCTGAGTTTCAGAGGGCGTCGGACGCTAGGGTAGCGTTCGTCGGTCTTTCAGTGGGCATGTTTTCAGTGCAAAACGAAAAGGGGCGTCGGACGCTGATGCCTCAGCGTCCGTCGAACTGCGCAGGAGCGTCCGTCGCCCAAAACAATGTGCAGAACTAGTCGTTGGGCAGGGCGACGGAGCGTCCGTCGCCTAGGCGTCGGAGCGTCCGTCGCCAACTTAAAGAGCCAGCCCGAGACAGATTTCTTGAGGGCTATTTATAGCTCCTCACACTTCTGTCCCACCTTGCCTTTGCTCATTTCAGTTGTTGAGTTTGTTGAGAAAGTTGGGAAGAGAGCAAGAGCCCTAGAGTGAGAGATCGATTCGCAAATCCATCCATCCTCTCCTCTAGTTCATCCAAGAGTTCAAGTATGCATCCTTTAGTTGTGAAGCTTGAGTGAGTCAAGTGAAGATCAAGGCTTGTTACTCTTGGTGATCGACATCACCTAGACGGTCCGGTGGTGCTAGGCAGAAGGTGATCGTCGAAGGATTGTCGGCGGCCCTTCTCCATCGACGTTGTGATCGGTTGTGAGCGATTCACCGAACCAGAGTGGCAAAGAATCAGCCCGTAGAGAGCACTTAGTCCTTGCGCGGACTAAGGGGGAGCGATACCGTGCGCGGTGCTCCAACGAGGACTAGGGGGGAGTGTTGACTCCTCGATACCTCGGCAAAAATTCGTCATGTCAAATTTCCTTTGCCTTCTCCTCTTTACTTATTGCAATTACATTCAAGCATTACATTCCGCTTTACCTCCTTGTTGCTTGACTAGAATTGCATAGGGTTTTACCGCTTTCATTGTCATGCCTTGCTTGTTTAGCTAGGACACACTTGGGAAAGCACTAGGGGGTTAATTGGCTCTTGTTAGGTTTTAATATTGCTTAGAAATTTGAAAAGAGCTCAATTCACCCCCCTCTTGGGCATCTTGATCCTTTCACTCATATCTTATTTTCTTAGTCGATCTTTCGGGTCCATCTTGTGTGCTCCTTCTGAAAGCTTGCTAGGAGCCCATCAGACCGCATCTCGTCATACCAAAATACGATGTCAACAATTGCTAACCACTTTCTTTGTGGTTTTGTAATCTGCGCTATGGGGTCTCTCGTAGCCTCGCCGTGTTGTATTTTGCAACGTTTTCTCGTATTTGTGATATACATGTCAACAATACACACAAGCATTTTGTTATGCATTCCACGCAGTCCATTAGCATTCTCATAATAGTTTATCCCATCAGATAAGTAATTATATATATTCTAATTTCATTCTAAATTATCAACAATTCTCGCAGCAACTCAAGGTATGCTTTTAGTGCTCCAATAAAGCTAAAATCCACGGGAGGTTTTATCTCTTCATAATAGATGTTCATATCATTCCTCACTAAGTGCCCTACTGACTTGCAATTCTTTCACCCAAGTTATCCATGTTATCCCCTATTAATTGTAAAAACTATCTGTATCATCTCATTACGTGCAATACTTCTAATAATCTTTTAATATACCAATACATAAGTTATCTACATATGTTATTTGTTTCATGGTCCTATCCTTCTAAAATGCAATATAATATTCTATTATCTTACCTGTTTCTATCAGATCCAATACAATACAATAACATGTAAACCAAGCTTATGTATATAATATATATAAATATAATAACTAAGGTATTACATAGTAATGCTATATATATAATAAATTTATTTATAAAAAATTTCGTGGCAATGCCTGGTGTATTCTTATAGGTACTTGGTGTAAAATTTTGTCATGCTTGTAAGACCGTAATTTTGGCCAACGGTCAATACCCCTTCTCATCTATCTATCTATATCTATACTATAATTAAAATCTTATAAAAGAGTTGGAAGTCTGGATCTCACCCCTGACTCCAAGCCAGACTTTCCATCCTCCTTCTCACCCACGCACAAAACCCACGAATGACGAATGCGCGGCTCAGACCATCGACCAGAGTTCGAAGGCTCGGAACACAGATTATTAATTAAAAAAGTTATTAATTCAAAAAGCGAGTTCCACCCACACACGCGGAGCCACGCACTGGAATTACGTCCACACACGCGCCGCCTCCTCCTGGATCGCGAGTTCATCTCGACGCTCTGCAGGTTGTGCTCCTCACCGCCAAGCAGGGTTCAGGATGCGAGCACGTAAGGAAACCCGGCGTCGTGCCGCCGGGCGGCCTTCCTCCACTCGGACCGTGAGTTCATGTCGACGCCCTGGGCCTTGGCTGTGCTCCTCACCGCCAACCCCTGCCGCGATCGATCTGATCGTGGGCGCAATCTGGATGAGGCCACAAAATCTGGCTGGCTGAAGATCCTTGCCTTCCAGCCAACACACTCCGACGCGAAGGGTCACTGCGCAAGCACCAACACCTCGACTGGTTCTGCTGCCATCGGTTAGGACCTGCCCGCGGCTTCAAAGTAACTTCGATCGATCGTGAGCGGAATACGCACATGGACGAGGACGTGCTACTTGCATCTGCATGCACGACGGCAAGATTTGGCACGCTTTCATTGCTACATATAATTATGAACCCGTACTCAGGTTGTACCTCTCCCGTCTCAATAATTTACCATTAATCTTATTAGGATTACTAGGATTAGGGTGTACCTACAGCCACATGATGATCGGTATCAGTTTTACCATTAGAGTAGAGATGACTTAATATTGTCAGAGTTTTACAAATGTATCCTTTTGTCATGGCCTTTAAATAAATCGCACAGATAAACAATACCGAATGTTGGGATTTACCTTTCAGAACCTGTGTTCTCGCATGAACAACTTTATGTTATTTTATCAAGGGGGTATCAAGACTAACAACAAAAAATTTAGCTAAATCAAAAGAAGAATTGGACCCTATGGAGAAGAGCACCAATAATATTATTTATAAAGACGTCATGAACTGGTGATTAACGGTGGGCATACTCGAACCATTCTTATCGGTCCTCATGTGAATAATATGTATTCCTAGGCAGGTGCTCCGTATTTCTATTTTCCGTATTTCTATAACTTTAAATGGTTTTTCTTGTGCTAGGTTCTTGATAGATGCTCAAATATAATATGTAAAAGTTGAACTACGGAAAAAATATAGTCATTTCATTATTTTCATATGTGTCATTGAAATAAAATCGTGGCGTTAGCACGAGTACATGTAAATGCCTTATTTTAACTTCATGCAGTTTTTCTATTTTTCTTAATTTAATCACTTATTTTTAACTTCCTCATGGTCGACTATATGAGACTAATGCTAAACTTAATGAGTCTGTCAAACTTTGTAATAATATTAGATTAATGCCTTTTTTAAATAGATCTGAAGCTCAATTTTATCAATTATCTAAAAATAACATAACAGAAAGAGATTTAATGATAATTTCTTTCGCAAGTTTATTTCTGGAGGACGACCACTATGGTCGCTGCTGTCATCGCTAATTTAATATAACCCGTAGCGTAAGTACGAACAAATATACTAGTGTAATGAAGTACCACACACACACTCCCGCGAAAAACTCTACACTAGTTCATTCCCCGACTTTAACGGAAGGCAGAGCTCATGTCATTTTAATGTTTATAAAAAAAAAAGAAAAACTACGCTAGAAACACTCCCGCCTCACAAAATATTGCCCTGGAGTAAGAAGTGGTCAAATACCCCATATGCTTTACACATGGAGATCGACAGCCCCACACTCCACTCCACCGCAAGACAATTCAGATCGCAAGACACACACCAATGCATCATCAGTCGTCGATGGAAGAGGCAATGGCACAGGACGACGGCTGCGAGAGCTCCAGCAAGGCGTCGTCGTCGGCCGGCAGCAGTGGCTGCTCCATGCCGTTCAGGTTGAACGTACACGCGGCTGGCCGCCGCCGGCTACTACTCTCCGTTCTTGCCGCTTTCCTGCGGCGGTGGTGGGGGTGGGCTGGGCGCGGACTGGAACTTCTTTGCCGAGCCGGACCCCGCGTCGTCCTTCCTGCCGGACTTTGGACATGGCGAGATCGTTGGAGCTACTACCGGCATCAGTGGCTACCCCAAAGGCGCGAGTCCGACCGACATCGCGCAGAAGATTATTAAGCAGGTTCGGAAAACCATAGATGATCTCCTTGTCGTCCTTGATGCACATTATAATCGTTTGATACCGAATCACTGATGCACACCCTTATAAATAGGGATACGCAAACCCTATCCCTATGAGCACAAATTCGCTTCCACGGAGAATCGAACTCAGGACCTGTGGGTGCCGCTCGAGTGACTTAGCCAACCAGACTAAGCACTCTTTGGCGTAGATATATAGATTTCTGAAACTGAAAAATGCTGAGTATATATATTTATATATGGTTTGTAGGTGATCTCTGCACCAACTGATCAGGAAGCTACATGATCTCTGAATTCTCATCCTGAACTTTCGATGCATCATCCATTTATTACTTGATTAGTGATGTTTTCAGTAGTAACCTGTCAGCCTATTCTCGTCTTTCTGTGATCTGTGTAGATCATGTTGTTGACGTTTTCTTTTCATGATGTTCCTTTATTTGTTTCTTGATTTTGGAGTGGCTGGCTTTCAGTTACAGTGTTCTCGCCTTGTGTAGGTTGAGTACCAGTTCAGTGACACTAATTTGGTTGCGAATGATTTCTTGACGAAGATCATGAACAAGGATCCAGAGGGCTATGGTGAGTGAGAACAGTTATTATCTCTTCAATCCTATAGAGGAGTATGTACTTAAAGTCTACACCTTCTTTTTTTACACAACAAAGAAAATTAAAAGAGCCAAGTAGAGCACACAGATAATGTCTTATATATTGGTAGCTCATGCTCAAAAATTTATTAGTTATTAGCACACATGGAACATATATCATATATGACCCTAAAATACAGGGCCAACAACACCAACAATGGCCTTTTTATAACTGATGATGAAAACTAAATGTGTGCTCGACGTACGTTTTGGCCAGTTCCTTTGTCTGTCATCTCATCCTGGAAGAAGATCAAGGCTATGGGGGTAACAAACCAACTGCTGGTTACGGCTCTCCGGACCTCGGAAAAGCTCGTGAGCCGTTGCTACCTTTACTCATTGTAATAACAAGGCAATTGATTGGTAGCCATGTATCATTATCATGAAATACTTTCTGAGTTCAGGTTGTCAGCGACGACGGCAAGAAAGTGCGACGGGCGCAGCCATTCACCGAGAGACACAAAGAAGAGCTGCAGGTCAGTCAGTATCTAGCTCCTAATACCGATCGAGCATGACAAGGTTTTAGTTCCCGAAATGGAAACAGCCTAGCTTCGTCTGCCTTTTTATTTAGTACTAAGATCATGTTTAGTTCCAACCAAAATCCAAAATCCAAAATCTCAACTATTTTAGGTTCTAAAATCCAAAATATTTTGGTAGAGTGTTTAGTTCCATCCAAAATTTGTCTTCCAATGATGGAGAATGTGAGGATGACACACAAACCAATGCAAAGATTTCCTTATTTTGGGCTCCTGAGTCCAAAATCCAAAATGGAGAATGGACCACTTTTTGCCAAATATTTTGGGTGGTGGTTAGTTCCATTTTACAAAATGAAGAGGAAAAACTTAAAATATTTTGAATTTCATAGGGAACTAAACACCCCCTAAGAGCAAAAACCCTGCTGACTCATGCAGTGTCGGATGGTCATCGCCGAGAATTTGCCACACGATTCCACTAGAAACAGCCTCGAGAAGATCTTCGGGATCATTGGCAGGTCAGAACAGAACACACAACCCCCTCTCTGATCACCATGTAGTTTGTTGTATATCATTATGCGACGTACAGTAGTCGATCATCATGTAGCGTCTCTTAACCTTGTGCACCACACAAGTTTGCAGTGTGAAAAACATCAGAATCTGCCATCCACAAGAACCCAGCACTGCAAGATCATCCAAGTCCGACGCAAACACACTAGTCAGTAACAAGGTACTCCTCCGTTTCAATTTATAATTCGTTTGACTTTTTTGACCTCAACTTTGACCACTTGTCTTATTCAAAAAATGTGTGTAAACATAGTCAAATTTAAGTTATTCATGTAGACTATTTATTAAATAAATAAGACACTAAAAAAAATAATATTTTACACAAAATTTTGAATAAGACGAATGGTCAAACTTAGAGTTAAAAAAGTCAAACGAACTATAATTTGGAACGGATTAAGTACTTAGATACTCCGCCGGGGGTTCTATTTCTTCTTCTTCCACCAATTCAGCATTCTTTGTAAATCTCATCAGATCATCTGACAGTTGTTCTGTTGTGACACAGCTGCATGCTCTTATAGAGTACGAGACTTCACACCAAGCCGACAGAGCAGTAAGTCAGTTTCAGACACATGAAGCCTTGAATTTTACTTCCAAAACTCCCCATTCGTTCTTCGGTCACTCGTGCCATATTGAAATCTGTTTTTGTGCTTCGTCAGGTGGACAAGCTGAACGACCAGAGCAACTGGAGGAAGGGCCTCCGCGTGCGCCCGGTGCTACGACGATCGGTAACTGAAGCTCATTCATCCATTCATCAGTTTTACTCGTACTCCCATCTCACAGCTGATCAGTGATCACTGACCTGACATGCCGGCGCCTATCTAACTTACCACAGCCCAAGGCGGCAACACGGCTGAAGCGGCTGGACTTGGAGCACCTCGCCGCCTCCGACGAGGAGCGCGCGCCGCAGTCGCAGGTCACGTCGTCCGACTCCCCGACGGCGGCGGAGGAGGACCAGCACCAGCACGTCGGCGCCAAGAAGCCATGGGGCAGAGGGCGGGGCAGGCCACCGCACTACTCTGCTGGCGCGCCCGGGCATTTGGACAGCCTCGCGGCGAGCCCCCGGCACGCGGCGCAGGGCCCGAGGATGCCCGACGGCACGCGCGGGTTCACCATGGGCCGGGGGAGGCCGCCGGCGCCTGCCGTGGCATCGGCTGCTGTCGTCCGGGTCGTGTAGGTTGCCAGCTCCGCGGTGGTGCCTGCCTGACCGGTCAAATGTTTGATGATTGATTTATTTTATTTTGATTTGATGGGAGATGATGAAAATGGCAGCGTCTTTTTTTTCTTTTTCTTTCAAATCTGGGATTCAAATAAATCGTTTTGATGTTGTTTTCATTAAGGAATAATATGTGGTAAAGTTGTCCTGTTGTCTAGAGGTAATCTGTCATATAACTCGAGGAGGTTGTGGCAAAGGTACGGCCATGACTAGAGTTATCTTTTTGGAGTTCTGATTCCATGACTAGTTTGGTTTTTCTAATAGTCTAGAAAAAGATACAATTCTCGTTTTTTAAGGAATCAACCAGTTTAAAATTGACTAAATTTATATAAAAAATATTAATATTTATGATATAAAATAAGTATTATTACACTAGTTGTAGAATATATTTTTTATAATAAATTTTATTTTACTAATACTATTTATTAGCTTAGTCAAACTTGATCAATACGAACTCTATAGTTATATTTTATTTTTTAGACCGAGGGAGCATATTCATCATCAGCGAGATGTAATTCTAGAGTATTTTTTTTTTTACTCCAGCTTCTTATACACCTCCTAATATAGCACAACACTCATTTTTCTTTTTTTTTTGTTGCCAAAATGAACATAGAGCCGACTCCAGCTCCAACTCTAATACTGGAGCACCCGGTCCCCGTCCTCGTCCCAAGCATATAAAAAAAACTCTAGTGGATCTCCATCCCGCGTCTATGGTCACAACATGAAAAAGTAAGCGATAGTTTTACGACATGGTGCATAACTAATAAACTATTCCTGTTTCATTAAAAATGATGTTTTTAATTTTTAGATGTCTCGTTTGATTGGTTTGATTGTTTGTCTTATTCAAAAAAATTATGCAAATAATAAAATAAATAAAAGCTGAGCTCCAAGGACGTCCACGCAGTGTTCATGTCACCAAAGGAGTTTAAGTGGAGGCCCTATGGAAATCGCAGTTTGTTTGGTCTGCAGCCAGCGCAGTCAGGATAATATAGCAACAAGTGAAGCGTGCTTGTCCTTGGTGAGGTGTTTGCACGCTTCTGAGCTCGTGGGCATGAACTGCATTCAGCAGTATAGTCCTCATCGTGTTGCAAGGCAGCTTGGCTTCGATCAGGACATCCCTGGGACGGTTCCCCGTGCAAGCTCAGGTTGGGAGAAAGCATGGGAGACATACAACATAGAGGCCAAAAGTTATACATTTGTCTTTCCAAATCACAAGCCTGGTGTGACCGTTCAGTACGCAAAGTGGTGGAAGCCTTACTCATCAGCATGCGGTAGTGCCATTGCTAATGCTGCAAAGATGAAAGAAGGCCATGGTTTTGGTAGTCCAGTGAAAAGGAAAATGGAGGGGGCTCTTGCTGGAAATTCTGCCAAAAAGCCGTGTCTGAGTGCAGCCACTGCTATCCGGGGCCGCCCGCCCAACATACCAGCGGACCCATCCCGGTCTTCAGGCAGTCATGCAGCAATAAAACGGTCCGTGGCAGCGCCAGGGCTTGTTCTCCGTGCCTGTCCACCCCACCTAAGATTTAAAGCTATGTCCGCCACCGGGATGCCTCAGCCACCGCCAGATGCAGCCTACGATCCGTTAAATAACATTTCTCTTTCTGAAAGGCTCAACGGCATTACTAAGATGCCTAAGCAGCACAACACAGAATGTTTGGCGAAGGGTAGTGAGCAGGAGAGGACTGTTGAACGTGTGAAGATTTCTATACCAAAATCTCCAATTGCTGGCCCAAAGAAGGCAGTTTTACACAAAGTTATTGAGCAAGCTTTTCCTGACACAGTTGCGAGCTCAGCTAATATAGTTGATGAATCGTCTTGTGGGATTGTTACTGAAAGGCCACAGGCCAAGTGTCTCCAACAAAGTAAAGAAGAAGATCTTAATAGTGTCAATGGGGAAAATAATAGCAGAACAGAGCATTGTGATGCCGTGCTTCTTAATGTTGTCCAGGGTGCCGTGCGTACCGGAAGAACTGGATCCATTGGAGCTGGAACTGAGGTTGATATGCTTCCAACACATGAAGACTTCTTGGTGATCAGTGACGATGAAAAGTGTGATAAATCAAGCAGCAAGGGACACGAGGTGAGTGCAATGCATCTGAAATCTCATATGTCGGGCACAAAAATGTCACTTATAAGAGACCGAAATGAACATACCAAACTGATTGATGCAAGAAACGACGAGCAAGACTGCCAAGTTCTGAAAAAAGTGATCACACAGGGAAATTTCGGTGAGATTGTTGAAATCAGCGATGATGAGCTTGATGAGATGAGCAAGGAAGCTGGGGTGTTTGATGAAGCAACGGGCAAGGAAGATGCACTGGGTACCATGCATCTGAAATCTCCCAAGGTGGAAGCAACATGGACCATCTTACACGAGTGTAATGAAGAAAAGCAGATGGTCAGTGAAACAGATGATGAGCAGGACAACCTAGTGATGAAAGAAGGCACGGTGCAAAACAGTTTTGATTGTCAGCTTGCAAGTGTTCAAGATGACACAACTGTAAGACGACAGCCAGATGTATTAACTCATGCTGCTACTGTTCAAACCTATGATGGTCTCTTACAAGGACCAACCGAAGAAATAGATACGTGCATTGTCACAGGGGATATTGGAAATATCGACAAGGTGCCCAATGGAAATGGTGGTTCTCTGAATTTCAGTGAGAAAGGAAATGGAGATACCTTAGTGTCAAATCAAGAATTAGAACATCCTATGGAACATTCAGCAGAAGCCAGTAGAAAGAAATCAGGTATAAGAATTTGCTGATACAGCAGCCATACACTCCAAATTATCTGAAATGAAAATGAAATCCCAAATTTAAACTCTGTATGTGCATCCTTTTCTTTTGCAGGAAACAGTGAGAGATTATCTAGCAGGCTGTTAGATGGAAGTACTAAATGGTTAGCCATGAAGTTTGTACTAAAACACTGTACTATCTTAGTCGGTTTGATCGGATGAAAGATGCTTGGGACAATGATGCAAATAACCTACCAAGAAGGGCAGTTGGTACGATAGAAATGATAAAAAAAGCATCTGCAATTCGACGAGCCGAGATGGCTGAATTGAACAAAAAGATTAATACTCTGAAGGAAGAGATTCGGGCATTAGAGGCAGCTGAGAAAGGGAAATCCCATGAGTGAAGTATAACTTGAAAAAAAAATGTAGGAATGTATTGGTCTTTACTGTACGAGTCCATATGATTTAGTTCAGTAATAGAATGCGCTAGGCTTTCTGGTGAAATTAGTCTCCTTTGTGAATTTGTTCTTTCAGTTGTTTAATTAATGTGTTGAAGGATCCTGTTCTGAAAAAACTGTTGCACTTTGATCCAATCAGGCTCCAATACTTTGCCTTGAAGCAAATGAACTAGTAATCAATTGTAAAAATCTGTCTTTCTTTTATGGTCTTGGCTATTCGGATTTTCCTTTTATGGTCTTGGCTATTCGGATTTTCTGACGATACCTTTTTTTTTCACGACCTGCTGCCTGCTGGTCTACCAGACAACTTTTAAGTCTTACAAGGCCTACTACACCAAATGGGGTTTGAATATAAGATTAGCATTTTTGCTACTTTGCTGAGGAAGAGGAACTATCCATCCATGTGACCATGTGCCATTTGACGCCTCTTACTAATTGGCAAACTGCAGGCACACACAAAGTTAGAACATTAAAAGTTCTTTTCCCCTCAAAGTTAGATATTCTTCTCTGTTGCATTTCGATCTGAGATCTGCTTTTTAGTTCATAGCTCATTTCTATGATTATGAACCTTGGGTCTATGGTAGTTTGTAACTGTCAAGCGTAGAAGTTCATACACAGGCAACTGCCAAATATAATTTCATTTTATTGTACAGCACAAAAGATTTTTTTAAAATGTATAGATATAGAGTGAGTTCCTACCCATTATCTGAAATTTTGGTGCTTGGAGAGTTGGAGTAGAATCTACACTTTTAAGATAATGAAGTAGAATGTACACATGTAATTGCAAAAGCTAAGTAGAAACAGTAGGATTGTTGCTACCAAACTGTATCTTGATCTGTTTGCTATTATAACAAACCTTTTCAAATAAGCCAATGCTTAGGTACTCCGGTTACCTCCTAGGAGGTAATATCTTAAATCAAATCTGGACCGTTAATTTTTCTAAACTTAATAATTTACTAAATAAATTAATAAATAAAAAACCAAAAACTAAAACAACACGCGACCGGTAATCATGGAGGAAATCACGGAGGAAACAACACGTTCGGGTTTGTTGGCCGGCTCCTGGACTACACGCACGCGCTGCCTGAGTTTGTTGGCAGCAGCAGCGAGAAAGCCGGAGCCACGCCATGTAAGTAGCTAGGAGAGATATCCTCCGTATGACTCATCTTGTGTATATCCGTATAACGAACATTCCTTGGAATTATATCTTCTAAAGATCCGGACTTTATTATATTTCAATAATAAAGACTGTACACAGCTCGTTAATCGCCCAAGATATTTTCATTGGATGTATGTATGTGACGAAGACTCCATGATACGGAACGGAGCTAACACTCCTCCCATGCAGTTCCTGACGTGCGGACCCCGTTGCTAAGCTGCTAGCATAGTCAATGTTTACAGAGGTTAATAATACGTTTCACGGTTGAACACGTACACGTATCTCGGCCGGTTGGCTCATGCTATGTTTGTACACGCATGCACGTATGCTGGATCTGAGGCCGGCCACCTAGGCATAGTGGCCTGCTCTCACATGTAGCGTTCGTCATACACTTTCCTTGTATTTTTTCCTTTTGTATTCTTTCGTTTTCACGTGAGACACTAATACGAGTATGCATGGATTTTAATCCACCAAAAATCCGTCAAACACTATGTACCGCATACATCTTAACAACCAAATCTTAAAAAAGATTTTATATATTACAAAAATTCCTTATTTACCCTATTTTTATAAAATAAAATTTCAATAAATACTATTACCTCCTAATACATGATCGTGACCGTTGGATCGGAATAAATGGATGATCCACATTCATTCCGGAGTACCGTAGCAAAACCCTTTCAAATATAGTTGCTCATATTTAAATATCAAAACTCCTTTCACCCTTTTTTTTTTGCTAATTGTTATAAGTTGAATTAGGGCTGCAGTTTATCAATGTCCTAGTAAGCTAAGCTAACTTCTGAGCTTTTACCGGTCACATAGGTTGCCTGCCATGGAGATGGCCAGAGGTTGTTGAATTACTCTCATGCAACTCCAAACCTGAGAGAATCTCTTTTGCCATCTCATGAAGGAAGGCCCTATCCAGATCTTAACGTGTTTGGTTTGAGGAACCATCTCATTCTAGATGAGGTGATGTATTACAAGTCCATTGCATCAAATTTGATGGAATAGGTTCATTCTCTATACTACTACTAATTATTAGGTTGTATGGAACAAGATCATAATGTATCAACTCATTCCATTTTGCAAACCAAACAAAAAAAATGAGTGAGAAGATGATCGACTCATTCCTCGAACCAAATACCCACAAGTTTGTGTCGTTCTAGCATGAAGCCCCTCCCGGTGACTCTTAAGACTTAAAAATGCAAATCTTGATGCAAGTGGTATGCTTTCTAATTTTTGTGGAAGACATTGTCCAATGTTGATGCTAGGTATTTTTTTGCTCTTCAAAGTGAAACTTCAGTAGGTCTTTGTTAGGTAGATGCTAAGTATGCATTTTATGATATAATTTTGTGTTTATAATTGAAAGTCCGTAACTTGAAGACTAACCACCTCTTAGACTTAATATCCTATTATAGTTGTCGCTTGACCTTCCTGTATTTTTTTCCATATTATGGAGTACAATTTGATACAACATGATGCAGCTGATGTATTCAGTGGTGATATGCTCCTAATAATGATCATCCAAGATTCATCTTTTCTACAAGAAAACTATCCAAAACATGTCATTTATTATTTCCTTTGTAATAGATTGCATGATCACTAGATGTTTCTCGATGGTACAGTACACGCTAAGGTACGACAAAGTAGAAGATAATGTTAGTCTCAAATATAGAATGCTAGAGAACTTATGCAAGAAAATTAAATTAGATTTTGTCTGTTTTAATTTGAACAATTATCAGGCCAGAGGATCAATTTTCATAAAGTTGATTTGGTACCATCAATATAAGTTATGATAATTCTATTCATTCCTACCAAGTAGGGATGCAAAGCGGCAGCCCGCGAGCCCACATATAGGCTTAATTTTGTGGGTTCGTGGGCTAGCCCACTTGCATCTCTACGGTTTGGTTGTATGATTAATCATTTTCTTTTCAATTGTTGATCAAGGAGGATATATAGCCTATTACAAAACTGTAGTAGCTTGTTGGAGAGGAAGGTGGTTCTCCTAGGAGCTCTCTAGTTCTTGTGTTTTTTTTTATTATCAACATGGGCTATCGAAGGTAACATATGGCTCACTGTTTTGGGCAGAATCATGTGAGGGGCTATAGTATGCATTAGGGTCGTCCCGCCTAAACCAAGGTTTAAACTCTACTGTCTATTTTTTTATGTTTCTAGTAACTTGACTCAAATTTTCTAGGCCTATCCATGTTTTTTTATACTTTTTACACTTCTAGTAATTTGATCTGACTTATATTTTGTAGACCAATTTGCAGAACACATAACTTATATTTTTTACACTATGCATGCTTATGGCACCAGTTGCAAGAAAAAAAAAGATAAATTTCAATTGGATCAGTTAATGGAGTCGTAGTTAGGGTAAGAATGAAACACTCTAAATTTTACTGTCTATCATTTGGCTATTTACTCTAAAAGATTCCCTTCCATTCATTCCTACCCCAGCAGCCTAGCCAAACGCCCAAACCTCACCATCCAAATCCTATTAGCGTATAAGTTACTGGTACTCATTTTTTTAACCGCACTCAAACATGTTTAGATAGTGCATTTATTACTAGTTAACTTTGTAGCGTCGCATGATATTAACACTTTATAAACAATGTATAGCAACAATTTAAGATACCTGAAGGACTTGTACCATTGTAAATAAAAAGAATTCAGATAGTGCAATAAGTATTCGAAGAACTTGGTGCCATTCAAGTCATATAGATAGTGCCATCATAAGTAAAAAAGAAAAAAAAACCAATACTGCTACTCCACAAAAATCAACAACGACAATCTTAATTTCAATCTCCGCTGGAGAACTTCACAAAGAACGAGACCTTCGCTCTTCTCCAACAATATCATCCCATACGCCTCTATCACTAAAAGTTTTATTAAAACAAGTTGTAATAACTATCACATATTATCAGAGCTGGTTTGTAAGAACACGAACATTAATAACTATCACTGCTGCTACGTATTACCAACCGACGGTGACAATCCCTCATCACAGTAGGGTTCACGCCACTAACCGATGGTGATGATGTGCTTCTCATCACTGTTAGCTCGTCATATGAGCTAGCGATGAAGACTTTACAGCTAGCTTATCGTATGATATAACAATGATAACAATACTACAACACAACAAAATTCATAACTTCTTCAAATAAAGTTGTATAAAAACAAACTTTATATCAAATTGATGACTTTTTCATTTAAATTCATTTAAGATCATAGAATTATGTTTGAAGTTATTAAATTTTTGTTTTTTTAATTGTACAAACGACCCCAAAAAATGATTTCACAATGTGTCTTTAATTAAGTGACTTGTATATATGCTCAATTAATGACTTGTATGGAGGCTTGGTTTAACTCAACGGCCTCTGATTGTGGCTAATTGTATTCATCTAGTAATGTTGCTCCTCATGGTCATGAATTAGCATAGAGCATTAGCATATCTACTAGTGATCTTGGTTCCAAGTATAACTATAGTATTGATGATTAAGATGCATCTTCAGTTTGCTAGCTATGTGAGCGTGTGTTAGGCATACAATTCATAATTGATGGTATAATTTTAACCACAAATATGGTTCTCATAGTGGCGACATTGGATGTTCAAAGTAGTTCAACTCTACTAAATAAAAGTCAACCTCCTTAGTGTTCCCTCTTATGCAGTAGATACTAATTAGTATATGGATTTTTAGTGATTGTTCATATATTTTTTCATTGAGTTGGATATTCTCACTATCGAGAGCAATGCAAATAGGATCAAATCCATGTGTCTAATGGTAAAGCTATAACCATAAGGCATATTGGTAAAGTTATTATCCATACTCCTAAACATAATTTTCCCTTCAATAATGCTCTTCATGTTCCTACTACTAAAAAAACCTTTGTTTTTGTTCATAATTCACTATCGATAATGATGACTTACTTGATTCCCTATGCTACATTATTTTGTGTTCAGATTTGCAATCAATAATCTTCTTCATGATAGATGTCAATATGACACTACTTATCCTATGCCGCCATTTGATGTTTCTCAATTTCATCATTTCGTCAAGTCCTCTTGCGTCATCATATGAGGTATCCATCTTCTAACGTTATTGATAGTGTTCTTCAAGACAATTATTTGACTTTATTAGTGAGTCATTAGTTGCCTTATCCTATTTAAGGCCAATATTATTTCTTCTTCCGTGATTGAGTTAGTCTTCTCAAATATATGAGATCCTACACCCAAATTAAGTCTCGGTCACTACAAATGTATATTATGTAAGCTTCATTGATGATTCATTAAGTTTAGATTAATTTGTCTACTTAGGAATAGGTCTAGAGTTTTTTCAAGTTTTTCTTAATTTTCAATAATATGTTGAATGTCTCTCTAAGAAGAAACTTCTCACCATGCAAATTGATTCAGGTGGGTAATATGAAAAATTGAATTTGTTTTCTAAACATTTTACATTATTCATTATGCCTCTTGTCCTCATGCTCATCAATGAAATGGCTCATCTCAATGGAAAATAAACATATTATTGAAGTTTAGGTTGCTCTTTTATCCCTAGCGTTTATGCCTTTGAAGTTTTGGGATAAAACATTTATTATTATCACCACATATTTTATTAATTGCATTATGAGCCATGTCAATGATTTCCTTTTACTTATGTTTTTATTGAAAAGACAAACTACTCTTCTATTAAAGGAGTTGTTTGTTTGCTTAATATTTGTCCATACTATAATCATAAAATTCAACTTTGGTCTAAGCAATGTTATTTTCTGGGCTATATAGACCTTGATAATGGTTATAAATGTTTATACATCTCTATTGGCTTAGTCTACACCTTCATGCCACAATATTTGATGAAATTATTCTTCCTATTGTTGTCAATATTCACCCTAATGCAGGATTTCAACTTTAGGTATAAAGATTAATAACATTTATCATGCCCTAATGTTGCACTTGAGCCTTTGTATTTTTGTGTCATGAACATTTTGACTATAGACGAGTATATGATATGATTAATAGCATTTATCATGTGCCTAGTGTTTCACCTGAGCCTTTGTATTTTTGTGTGATGAATCTAGTCCAAGTACATTGATTTAATAACATGCTTCTACATAAATGTTTTTGCGATAATCCAATCGTAATTTTGTTTAATATTAGCTCTTAGCCTTTTCCTGTTGGGACCTTTTGGGACAAAATGATAGTGATGCTTGAGAGGCAAAGCCAATTTCCAATTGTGATTTTCTCCAATATCGATGTGGATTCTCCTAGCATCCGATAATTGCAATGCATGGATGTGGTTGTTGTGCCTAGTTTAGAATCACCATTGCATCGTTGTAGCCATTGCCCGTGTCACTACACCTACCTTGGATATCCCTCCATGATCTTTTTGTGACCACTAGTGTTAAGTCACAAGCACCACATGTGATGACGCATGGAACAATTGTGGTGTTTGATATGCAATACTAGGTGCATCTTTGCCTTCTTTGAGGTTTTTTATCATGTGACCTTGCCAAGACCTTTTTCCTACTATGTTATGCAAGACTCATGGTCTACAATAGTCTCCTTTGTCATTTTATCAACCTTATACTTGCTTTTAAGACGAAAGAATACAACAACCCAAGAGATTAAGTGATAGTGCAATTTACCATGGACCAAGTGATAAAGTTAAAGAACTGAGCACTTTATAGGAAGCCTTTGCTTCTAAGGATTCAAAAAAGGCTAGAAACATAGATTTTTATGCTCGCATGAAGAACAAGATTTGTCATCTTGTTCCTCCTTGGATAGGAGGGATGTAATAGATTGCAAGTGGGTGTATACAAGTAAAAAGGAGGTAGATGAGGCCATTCATAATTTTTAATCTCTCCTGTTTGGTTAAGTCTTCAAATAGATACATGGATTGGATTGTGAATACACATTCGATCATGTTTTTATGGTGTATACCATTAGCTCACTATCTTTAGCAAAATCAACCAATATGTATTCGATAACTAGATATTTTGAGCACACTTTAACATGGTGTTATGGAGGAGGATGTTTATATAAGACATATCATTCCATGTGAGGATCAATATTTTCCCAAGCTACATTTGTAACCTCAATAAGTCTCTTTATGCTTTAAAGCAGGCGCCAAGAGTTTGATATTCTCAACAAGCAATAAGATTCAATGGCTTGGATTCCAACCATACTAAGGCTAACACCTCCCTTCTTTTTCAAGCAAGGTGACATTATCACATATTCTTTGGTATATGCTAATGATATTATTGTTGTAAAATCATGTGATAAGGAAGTTGAGGCGGTATTATAATAAAGAAACTTTGTGATTTTGCTTTCTTAAAGGTCTCAATGCTCTTCATATTTTCTAGGAATTAAAGTGTCAACATAGTCGGTTCAATTATTGGTACTAACTCAGTCAAAGTATGCTAAAGAATTGGTACTTTGAAGTTTGAACTAGGATAAAACATTGTGAGGATATTAATACTCCTATTTCTGCCTTATAAAAATTTGCCACTAGGGACAAACACATTGGTCTTGTCTTATATAGATGATCTCAAGCAGTACCACCTTGAATTAACATATTACAAAACCTATACATAGTATTGTAGTAACACATATTTCCTTAATTTGAGCAAATAAAGGAGTATGTTGTGAGTGGTATGATATATAACACAACTCATATAGTGGTGCAAAAGTTGTCTGTTAATCTTAAATTGGTGACTGTTTTGTGAAATAGCAACCTCTTTTCTTAATTGCCTCCCTCCACCTTACATCATAAAAAAAATCTTGGATGGCACCTCATGAGACCATTATTGTGTAGCAATCTACTTTCCCAATTGTTGAAGATCCACTAGATAATAATGTTGCTACAAAGGTATAGAAGTGTTCTAGGAGGGGGGGGGTCTACAATACTTAACTCTTGCCTAGCCTAACATAGCTTTTGCAGCAAACAAAGTTTGTGAGTTCCTGTATTATATATTACCCTTCTTATATTCATCGTATCATAGTGAAAGGAATTTTAAGATACATCATTGCTACTATTTATTTATAATATGTTCCTTTCGTTTCAAAATATAAGTCATCCTAGCTTGTCTAGATACACAGTTAAGCTACTCCATCCGTTCCAAATTATAAGTTGCTTTGAGTTTTTTGGTACATCAATTTTACTATGCATCTAGATATAATAATATGTCTAGATACATAGCAAAATGGATGAACCAAAAAAAATAAAAACGACTTATAATTTGGGACGGAGAGAGCATGTATCTAGACATAATGTATATCTAGATACATAACAAAAAACTATACATCTAGAAAAGGAAGAACCACTTACAAGATTTAATAATCAATAGGATACATCACTATGCTTATGATTGTAGGGTTGTACTATTAATTACATGCATAGAACTACACCGGTAAAAAAAAATAGTTGGTTATTAAGATGTACACTATTAATTATGTATACATATACTAATATACTATATACTCAACTGAGGAAGTCCTATAGAACACTACTGATATACATCACTTCCTATATGAATGAAATAGCCATCATCTAGAGGTAAATAAAGCCGTTCCAATCAACTGGTACTATACCTTTCAACCTTCATTGTTTTATGTTAGGCAGCGCGACACTTCATAACTCTTTGCTAATTCAGCATCCCCGCTCACGAGTCACATGTGCTGCAAATGAACCTATGTACTACATACAAACTACTACAACGGTAAAAAGAAAAAGAAAAAAAAAAGAAAGGGAGTCCAGCTAGAGGCTGGTTGTACGAGAACCGTCGTGACTCTGGTTCATAGACGAGATAGGCAGAGACACAAGGGTATTGTGGGAAGTAAAAAAAGATTGAGGAAAGAATTGTATTTTTTTAATATTGTATTAGATAAATATATATATATATATATATATATATATATATATATAATACAAATACAAATATTGTAGGTTTAACTTTTGTAAATTGTGATTTAGGAGATTGTAGAAATAAAAAACGTAATATATAATAGGATACGTCTCTACGCTTATGCTTGTAATATAACCTACTGGATTCAAACTACTGAATCGTGAAAGTCCTATATTATATATACTGCGGAGCGGATCTACACTTGCTAGGTATGAATGAATGAAATAGCTGGCACCCACAGATGTAAAGCCGTTCCAATCTACATACCTTCAATCTTCACTGAAAGTTTATGTTAGGCAGCACTTAAACTCTTGCTAATTATATTCAGCATCATCCCCGCTCAGAGCAAGTATAGTAGCAGGCTGCAAGCTAGCTAAATGGTGACGTGGAGGAGAGAAGAGAAGAAAGAGAAGCAAAGCGGGGTATAAGCTTACATCCGGCTCAGACACAAGAATCAAGAAAGTCTTTGAGAGTGACAGGTGGACCCAATATTAATGCTGAAGACTCAACTATTATATAGGTGAGATGAGAGCAGACTGTAAAAAAACCTTACAGCCAGCAGCTGACTGACCTTGCTCTCACATGTCACATACAACTAGTACAACGGTAAAAAAGAAACTAGCGCCGGGTAGCCGCCAGCCGCCTGCCGCGTCAAGGTTGTCAGTACCTGCTTTTGCTTCCATTCCATTCCATATAGCCGACACGCCAAAGCTAGCGTTTCCTCACTTCCGCTCCATTCACGCGCTCCTGGCCTCCTGCATTGCATATTAGCTAGCTCTCGCTCTGCACACCACACCAAAACGCGCCCGCCCGCAGGCTCTTCTTCCCACTCCACTTCTCCATCCGCCCGCAGCCCACAGACCACAGCCCACAGCAACGGAGATAGATCATGGCCGGCGGCGAGGCGACCCTGATCCGGCGGGATCCACCACCGCGAGGACCGCCGCCCGACCAACATCGCCGCGCTTCCTGCTTCCCCGCGCGAGCGGCAACCGTGTTCTTCCGGACCTGCCACCCCTCCCTCCTCATGATCTCGTCCTCGACGGCGGGATCCGGGCGGAATTCGAGGGCTGGGGTGACAGCACGGATCTGTGGAGGCAGTGGGTAGCCAAGCTCCGGCCGCTGCACGAGCAGCTGTGGCGCGAGCTCGGGATCCTGGAGGGCATCCTGGCGACCACGTACCAGGTGCGTCGGGGAGGCGAGGCCGCGCTGCTCCAGCTCCTGCCCTTCTGGTGCCCCCTCACCAACACCTTCGTCTTCCCCTGGGGCGAGGCCACCGTCACGCTGGAGGACGTGGCCGCGCTCGCCGGCCTGCCCATCCTCGGCTTCCCCGTGCGCGGGCCTGGCTTCTACTCCAGCATGCTCGAGTTGACAGACGATCTAGCTCGCGCTCGGTGCTGTCCGCTGCGCTATCGTGCTCACGGATCGGCGCGAGGCGGGCACCACCGCCGGCTGGGCCTGGGCGGAGCACTTCATGCTTCCTCAGTACCAGCACCAGCACCAGCACGAGCAGCAGCAGCGCCGCCGTGAGCACGCCGCGTTTCTGTCCATGTGGCTAGTGTTGGAATTAGATCTCCCACCGTTTGGGTCCAACGGCCTAACGGGCCTTAGATCTGCGCCCTGATCGGGGGCGCCCAACTTTGTAGTTAGTGGACCCCCGTCGCACAGCGCTATATAGATGAAGTGGGGGCCGGGGCGCTCAGTACGAGGTACGAGGTTTGCCGAGCCGCCAGTTTTCCACCGACATCCAAACCCTAATCCGATCTGAGAGGCGCTGCTAGCGGCGGGAAGCACCACCGACGCCGGCGAGCACCCGGATGCAGGAGGCGGCCACCGACGCTGCACGCGCGGCGAACGACAATACGCGCGGCGACCATGACGGCCAGCGGCTCCTCCAACTCCAACACAAACATCGCCGCCGCCGCTGCACCTCCCACCGATGGATCTGGTCGGTGCACTACATCTTCTCTCTCTATCTCTTTACTTCATGATGAACTGCATTCTTTATCTACTGGAACTTGTTTTCCCCATTGGATCTACCTCCTAGCGATCCTATGAACCTAACAATGGTATCAGACGCCTCCTATGGAGGGGATCCATTCGGATCTGAGCCGAATCGGCTCAACACAATCGAAACTCTAACCCTAATCGAAAGAACAGAATGATACAGGGGGTTAGGGAAAAAGAGCGCGAAAGAATCAACTCGGGATGAAACCCGATCTGTATGAACTCGAACCAGAGAAACCGAACCCCAAATCAACAACACGAATCCTAAGAATCGACTACAGAGGATTGGGGAACGGAAGAGCGCGAGTATGAAAAGTGCAAATCGAATACGAACTCAAGAAAGCAGAGTCGATGGCTCATCTTCTTCCTCACCGCCGGCCACCATGAACACCCGAACCCACACTCGAAATCCTACCCATCTTTGGGCGGACCGAACTAGCATCACAGCCGAGCCGTCGGCTGAGCACGCTCGCGGGCAAGGGGGTCGGCGGCGGCGCGTCCTTGCCTTCCCTCCGGCCGGTCGCTCTCGGCCTCAACCGCCGCTGCTGGTAGGACTAGGCCGCCGAGGCATCGCCTCGCTGCTGCTTGGAGTGGCGCGTCGGCAGGAGAAAGCAGAAACGAGGAACTGAAATGAATGTAGCTATGGTTTCGGGTTGGGTGCGGCTGGGCATTTTATTCATGCGAAAAACGCGCACAGCCGTTCATTCTTGAACACTAGATCTGACGGCCACCAGCTGCGTAGTGCTGTTGTTGGGCTGCAGAAAGATGGGCCGCCCAGGGGCAGCAGCTCGCGCTGCGCGCAGCCAGCTGGGCTGGGCCGGTTTTGCCTCCGGGCAGATTCGTTTACCCACATCCGCGAACGAACAGTGACCTTAATCAATTTTATTTTCCAGAAATCATGTTGTACATTGAATTTAAATGAATTTGAATGAAATTTTCTATGCGTAAATTTTATCCAACGATAATTTTCGTTCAGAGAATAATATGAATTCTTTTCTGGAAAATAATATTATGAACATTATTATTGTTTCCGCTGCGAAGAAAATATTGAATTTCCTCTCTTGATTAAATTTGATCCAACGTGATAATTTAATTTTGAGCGGAGTTATGAATTTTCAATAATTTTGATGAAATTATGATACTGTTATTTTCTGACCAACGTTGTTAATAACATTATTATAATGAATTGCTATGCATTTATTTTACTTCTACCTAACGGTGATGTATAATTTTTTTGTATAGATGAATTTTATGTTTTAATTTTGACCAACGTTGAGTTAAGACATGCAATTTCTTTGATGAATGTTTCTTACTTTTCTTTGGACAAATTTCAGGGGTTAAAGAAATGGTGAACATTAACAACATTCCACCGCTCAACGGTACCAACTACCAGGTGTGGCGTGAGAAGTACGAGCTGGAACTTGCATTGGCAGAGATTGATCTTGCCATTACTTCCCCGTGCCCTACTATTCCAGAGGAACCAGAGCAGAAAACTGATGAAACTGACGAAGCATTCAACGCCCGAAAGTGTGATCATGCTGAGATCAAAATGAAATATGATATTGAACACAGGCTTTGGATTCAATCCAATCGAAAATGTCTGTTGGTGGCGAAAGCCACTATTGAAGACCAAATTCGAGGGTCCATCCCATAATGCATCACTGCCATTGACTACCTCGAAAGGGTAAAGAGTCAGTTTACTAGGTCTTCCAAGGCCACAACAAGCACCATGATACATAAACTTGTATCTGAAAAATACAATGGTGGTGGTGTGCGTCAGCACATATTGAAAATGAACGCAATGGCAGCAAAATTAAAGACAATGGATTTGGGGATCAATGATAAGTTCCTCATTCACTTGGTCTTTCTTTCTCTGCCAAAAGAATTCGAAACCTTTGCTGTGAACTATAATATGTTGCGTGAAAACTGGGACATTGAAAAGCTCATTGCAATGTGTGTTCAGGAGGAAGAGAGACTTAAGTCCGCACAGGGTGAATCAGCTCATCTTGTGAAGGACAATAAAATAAAGAATTATTACAAGAAACCACAGGGAAAACCCCAGTGGAATAAAGCCTCTCCCTCCAAGCCACAAGAAAATGCAATTGAAAAGGGAAAAGAAAAGGACTCTCAGGATGAGGACTACAGAAAATATGGCAATGCTGAAAAAGACCAGTGCAAGGAATGCTTCAAGAGAGGGCATTACAAGAGAGATTGCCCAGTCTACCTGAAAAAGCTACTGAAGAAAGGTGATGATACTATCACATTTGTAGATGAATCCCTATTTTTATGTTATTCGAACACCACTTGGTGGATTGATTCAGGTGCAACAATTCATGTTTCGAATTATTTACAGGGGTTAAGTGGGAGGAGAACTCTGCAAAGAGGAGAAAGAACGATTAAAGTTGCGAATGGAGTACAAGCTGGAGTTGAAGCCATTGGCGATCTAGTTTTAGAATTAAAAGATGGCTTTGTACTTAAGCTTAGAAATGTACTCTATGTTCTCTTTTTGCATAGGAATTTAATAAGTGTTTCAAAACTCGATGATGATGGATTTGGCTGTCATTTTGGTAATGACAGATGTGAAATATTTGATAATAATGATAAGTGTGTTGGTCTTGCCTTCCGACAAGACAAACTTTATTTATTATCTCTTGCTGAGAATGTGAATCATGAATGTGATGTTGTGAATGATGTGAATGTCTCCCAATCTACAAATGAGAACAAGAAGCGGAAGAGAAATGAAAGCGTCTCTTCGAAGCTATGGCATTGTCGTTTGGGCCATATTTCGAGGGGGGGAGAATAGAACGCTTAGTGAAACAATCGATTCTTCCGCACTTAGAATTCTCCGATTTAGAACAATGTGTTGATTGCATCAAAGGAAAATATGTTAAGAAAATAAAGAAAGATGCTAAACGAAGCACGAGAGTGTTAGAAATAATCCACACGGACATTTATGGTCCATTCTCAATGAAAAGCGTGATGGTTATGATTCGTTCATAACATTCACGGATGATTACTCTCGTTATGGCTATATTTATCCAATTAAAGAAAGAACAGAAACATTGGATAAATTTAAGATATTTAAAGCCGAAATTGAAAATCAACATAACTTGAAAATAAAGATAGTTCGATCAGATCGTGGTGGAAAGTATTATGGGCGACATACCCCGTATGGCCAAATTCTAGGTCCCTTTGCAAGGTTCCTACAGGAAAATGGCATAGTCGCTCAATACTCCACACCGGGGAGCCTCAGCAGAATGGAGTGGCTGAAAGAAGAAACCGTACCTTAATGGATATGGTGAGAAGCATGATGAGTTACTCCACACTACCGATTGGTTTATGGATGGAGGCACTAAAAACCACCATTCACATACTTAATCGAGTACCAAGCAAGTCGGTGCAGAAAACACCATATGAATTATGGACAGGAAGAGAACCTTCACTTAAGCACTTACGTGTGTGGGGCTGTCTAGCTGAGGCAAAGGTTTTTAACCCAAATATTGGAAAGTTAGACTCCAAGACTGTCAGCTGCCATTTCATTGGCTATCCAGAAAGATCGAAAGAATATCGATTCTATTGTTCTGATAGATACACGAAATTTGTTGAAACAAGACACGCTGTGTTTTTGGAGGATGATATGATCAGGGGATCAAGGTAACACGTAAAATTAGCCTTGAGGAGGAGCGGGTACATGTACCTACTCCGATGGTTGAAGAACCATTCTTTACGTTACCTGCTACCGATGTTGCACCAGCAGTACAGGACGCTGTGGTGACAACGAATGAACAAGAGGAACCTGTCCATCAGGAGCCTGTAGAACCAAATGTCGGTAATGAGGAAGAACAACAACAGCCCGTAGTGGACCAAGTGCCAGAGGCCCCTAGAAGGTCTCAAAGAACTAGAAGGTCAGCCATTCCAGATGATTATGAAATTTATGAAATTGAAGAATTAAGATGACCCTATAACTTTTGAAGAAGCCATGAGAAGCGAACTCTCATCGAAATGGCTTCAGGTCATGGAAGATGAGATGAAATCTATGAATACCAACAAGGTTTGGGTTCTAGAAAATATTCCTAAAGGAGCTAAGAAAGTAGGCTCCAAATGGGTCTATAAGACGAAATATGACTCTCAAGGGAATATTGAAAGACACAAAACGCGACTTGTGGCTAAGGGTTTTACCCAAAGAGAAGAGATTGATTACAATGAAACTTTTTCCCCGGTTTCTTGTAAAGATTCTTTTAGAATTATTATGGCACCTGTGGCTCACTATGATCTAGAATTACATCAGATGGATGTAAAGACCGCATTCCTAAATGGGGATTTGAATGAAAATGTCTATATGACACAACCGAAAGGTTTTGTCGTAAAAGAAAAAGAAAATATGGGATGTCGTCTGAAAAGATCCATTTATGGTTTGAAACAAGCTTCAAGACAGTGGTACTTGAAGTTTGATAAAACTATAAAGGGCTTTGGGTTTACAGAAAATATCGAGGACAATTGTGTCTATGTGAAATTTAAGAATAAGAAATACATATTTCTGATCCTATATGTAGATGATATCTTACTTGCTAGTAGTGATGTCAATCTACTATTGGAGATGAAGAAATTCTTGTCCTCGAACTTTGATATGAAAGATCTCGGTGAAGTTTCATTCGTCTTGAGAATTGAGATTCATCGAGATAGAAGAAAAGGGGTATTGGGATTGTCGCAGAAGGCATACATAGAAAAGGTTTTGAAGAAATTTAGTATGCATGCGTGTAGTCCATCTCCTGCTCCGATTATCAAGGGCAATAAATATGGGGAACATCAGTGTCCCAAGAACCAATATGAAATTGATCAAATGAAAGCGGTACTGTATGCTTCGACAATTGGAAGTTTGCAATATGCTCAAATGTGTATGCGCCCTGACATAGCTTTTGTTACCAGGTTACTTGGCAGATATCAAAAGAATCCAGGAATTGAACATTGAAAATTAATGAAGAAAGTCTTGCGTTATTTGCAAGGTACGAAAGGTATCATGTTGACATATGAAAAATCTGATTCCCTGCACATAGAGGGGTATTCAGACTCCGATTATGCTGGAGATGAAAGAAAATCCACATCGGGATATATCTTTACTCTCGCTAAAGGAGTGATATCATGGAAAAGTTCGAAACAAACAGTAACTACATCCTCGACAATGTACGCCGAGTTTGTAGCTTGTTATGACCCCTCGGGGCAGGTAAATTGGTTAAAGAAATTTGTACCCGGATTGAAAATAATTGAAAGTATAGAAAGACCGATGCGGTTGTATTGTGATAACAACCCAGCGGTAGAATATGCTCACAACAATAGGTCAAGTGGTGCTGCCAAACACATTAACATAAAGTACTATGTTGTGAAAGATAAACTTCGGGATCATATCATAAATCTTGAGCATATACGAACAAAAAAGATGCTAGTGGATCCGCTCAAAACAGGCCTTCCACCCAGTGTGTTCAGAGGACACGTAGCCGGCATGGGTTTAAGGGAGAGCCTATGATTCCCGAAGAACATGAAGGGCTCAGAATAATGAAAAGTTTGTTCCAAAATGGAAAGGTGTGTAGTAGCTGTCAGTCTAACGACATGAATTGTTGTGACGATGAAGCATGCTCTATATACTGATCTGTGATGGAATAGAAAAGAATTGAAATATTGAACTCGAATGAGAATTGAAGAATGAAAAGAATTGTGTGAGATCTAGGGGGAGAATGTTGGAATTAAATCTCCCACCGTTTGGGCCCAACGGCCTAACGGGCCTTAGATCTGCGCCCTAATCAGGGGCGCCCAACCTTGTGGTTGGTGGGCCCCGTCGCACAGCGCTATATAGATGAGGTGGAGGCCGGGGCGCTCAGTACGAGGTACGAGGTTCGCCGAGCCGCCAGTTTCCCACCGACATCCAAACCCTAATCCGATCTGAGGGGCGCTGCCAGCGGCGGGAAGCACCACCGACGCCGGCGAGCACCCAGATGCAGGAAGCGGCCACCGACGCTGCACGCGCGGCGAACGACAGTACAACCGGCGACCATGACGGCCAGCGGCTCCTCCAACTCCAACACGAACACCGCCGCCGCCACTGCACCTCCCACCGATGGATCTGGTCAGTTCACTACATATTCTCTCTCTATATCTCTTTACTTCATGATGAACTGTATTCTTTATCTACTAGAACTTGTTTTCCCCACTGGATCTACCTCCTAGCGATCCTATGAACCTAACAGCTAGCCCGCTTCGTGCTCCCGGCGGGGCCGTCGGATCCCTACTCCGGCTCCGACCACATCCTCCCGGGCCTGGCGCACGGCCACACCGCGGCGCTCGCCAGCATATACAGCGGCCTCTCGGAGCTCCGACGCCATTTTATCAACTCGGGGAGAACATCGTCGGTGCCCTCGGTGTCGGCGCCGATGCACGTTCTGCAGCTCTGGGTGTGGGAGCGCTTCCCAGAGCTTCGCCCAGCGACGACGGGAAGTGGCGTCCCAGACCCCGCCGCTGACGGTGAGGACGACGTGCCTAGGGCTGCGCGGTGGCACGACGCCTACAGGGCGGTCGACCCGGGGCATGCTCGCGCGGTGTTCACGGCACCCAAGGAGTTCCTATGGCGGCCCTACGGCAGTAGCTTCTGGCATCGTCGTGGTGGAGCTAGTAGGGCACTGCTGCGGCTGTCCTTTGCCCGGCGTCTGCAGCCTTGCGAGCTCCTGGGCGTGGACGACGTCGAGCTGTACAACCCTCACCGCGTCGCGAGGCAGCTCGGGTTCGACCAGGACGTTCCGGGGACGATCACCCGACTCAACACCAATCTCTGGCAGCCACAGCATGGAAACATACACTACTGCAAAGGATTATGCATTCTCCATTACGAGTGACGAGCCAGGTATGACGGATGCATATGCTCAGTGGTGGAACCCGACTCATCATCACTGGCATCTGTTGCTGCTGCCGTTGAGGAGAGGGATGATGCTATGATACTTGATGGCCTGAATAATAAAAATGGGAGCGGAAATGGAGATAATACCTCCTTAGCATCAGATACAGAGATGGATTCTCTCATGGAAGAAGAAACCAGCAACGACAAGGGACCAGGTACCAGAGAATTTTGTTCTAGCTAGTCACAATCCTTGCTACACACAACACACACACACACACAACACACACACACACACACACACACAACACACACACACATCAAATTAGTTGGAATAATGCAATTTAGGCTTGCATATATAATAATATTTTTAGCCCTTAATTACTCATCTTTGTCTCTCTTTCTTTTTCTTTTTGCAGGAAACAATGAGGGGTTGTCTAGTAGGAATGATACTAGTGGACCAAAATGGGCAGTTGGGATGGAAATGATACAAAGGGCATCACTGAATCGACATGCTCAAATGGCTAAATCTAGGGAACTCATTGCAAAACTAACGAAAGAGATTCAGGAGTTCAATATATATAAGCATCTAGCCACCCAAGAAGGCAAGAAGTAAAGCATGCATCATCGATCAGTTAATAATAAGGTATTGTAGAGTAACATTAATTTGTCTTTACAACTCACTACTGATATGATATCGCACCTATATGACGATCTCTCTATCAAATAATAAAGCGGATAATGTATGATTAACTTGCTTGGGAAATTAAATTGGTTCTTTTATATTACACAAAATGTACAATGTTTTGGAGGATCTGATCGATCCAATAGTGAAGGAACTGTTGCAGTTCTATTTAATTTTTCTACTTCTTTTCTAATGCTTCGGTGTGAATTCTCATAGATAATGAAATGAATAATTTCTTATCAGTGGTAAAATAATGATCAGTAACAAATATTTGCAACTGTTATTGAATTTTGGCTTTTCATTCCTACTCTTGGCTTTTCAGATGCGAATATGCATTTAATTACCTTCTTCTGATCCGTTGTGATGACTAAAACATTTTTCCCTCAGGACACTTGATGTTGTAGACATAAGACATGTATAAGTATTATTAGGAGGTATTGCTATCAACCTGATATTATTCCCTTTCAAAGAAAAAAAGTGATGTTAAATGTTATTAGCCGGTAATATAATATATATTGATGAAGTGTGCTCCTAACCCCTCCTAACTTATGTTGACTTCGATCATTGATCGTGGCATTCATTTTTTTGGTTGAATAATCCTACCTGCTTTTGCTTCACTTGGGCTGCAATATATACATTTCATTTGCAAGTCTCTTGCAAGAAATTAAAGATCCATGCATCGTGTTGAGCTATATATATACAGTTACGCCATTGAAATGATGTTTTTATGCAGGAGATATTTAAGGTGTTAACATTGCATAAGGAGACAAGAAACAATGAGGATCCAAGCCAAAGCATGCCAAGCACCTGAAATAATTACCATATAGTTTTTCTTTTCAAAAGAAAAAGTGATGATGATCTACTTGATTTGATCCTTTCTCAGCCATATGCATGAGCTGATGTAATAGTAAATTATCTAGGTTGTGTGCAAACATTGCGAATGTGAGACATGTAAAATTGTGTTCCATCCGTTCCTGTTTACATTGTGTTTTGTATTTATCCAATACTTTACCTAAGAATTTGATATTTGGTTTTTAAAATTAAATCATTTTTAAAACTCATGACACAAATCTGCCAATATGATTTTTGTGTGACATATATACTGCACCAGTTTTGTATATCACCAGAGATTCAGAGTTTAGTGTGCAAAAGCATTCTTGAATTATATATGTTTGAGAATGGCGTGGGAGTATCTTTGATATGCTATTTTTCATTTGCTCCAATAAAAAGCATATGTGTCTATTGTATGCTTAGATATCGATGCGATATTTTGTGTGGCATTATTGTTTCCTGCTGTGTAAATATGTGCAAAAACAAATTCGAGCATATATATTTTTTTGTTCCAATTAATGGTATGCATGTAGTATATAACCTTTTGTTATGCTAGATACACAGAAATTAATTTATAACTAGTTTCCAATGGCAAATGTATACTCATTATTTACCTCATTTTTCTGTGAAGTCCTACTGCTGTTGGTGATTTTGACAGTTCTGTTGGTTCATTTGTGTGCCGAAATGGTGAATACCCTAGATCCGGGCCTAGCTATCACTGTGTGTCAAGCTCCATATATATGTAAGCCTTTGTTACATGGCTACTACCTTCTGCACCTTTCGGTCGTGGGATTATTTTCATGTGAACTTAAATAAGGATTTCATTTCTATATGTGCAACCTAGGAAAAAATGACCGGTTCAACAATACACACACAACAGTGTGTGTGTGTGATACACACTGTGTGTGTGATATAAACCTCTTTTTTGTGAAGTTCAACACATAAACTAGTATAACTAGCCGATTACAACGCTCAACATTATTAATTTGTGCTATATAACACCTCCTGAACACGGTTTTTTTTGCCCCTAAGGGCACATGCTCCCATGGTGTGGACCGTTAGATTCGCTCCGAGATTCGTGCACAGCAGGATTGAGACAATAAAAAGATTCGTGCACAGTAAGAGAGATAATTTTTTATTCTCTCTCCAGCTGTGTACGAATCTCGGAGCAAATCTAACGGTCCAGGTCATGCATGAGAGCATGTGCCCTTAGGGGCAATTTTAACTTCCCAACACTCCCTCTGTAAGACATAATGGACACCCTAGCTAAGTAGCTATATATGCCCATGTGTAAAGCGATTTTTGTTGATTGAACAGAACATAATTAATAGGACTAAAAAATGTATGCAAGCTTACTCGAGAGGTTGATGCGTGTCAAGGCACAATGGTGAAAATCAATCAGCCGAGGGAAAATTAATTAAAGGACCTAACAGGAAGACCAAAAGCATGCTATACAGTGTGCGTCGTTTTTTTAGCATTACAGAGTTTTCATTAAATCATGGCAAGATTACAATCCTCAACTGCAAGCTCGGTTAACCAATCCAGAGCTTCGTCGCGCTAAAAGAACGAGCTCTCAGTTGCCGTTACCATGCCAACACAGCAATGGGCCACAGAGTTAGCTTCCCTCCCTACACTAGTACATAATTGATTTTGCGAGACACCACCCAAAATTTAACCGAGGCGGACATAAAATTCAACCGCCTCCAAAAATCAGGGCTATTAACGGAGGCGGACATATTTTATTTACTGAGGCAGTCACATTTGCCCGCCTCCAAAAATCGATTTACGGAGGCGGGCGCCCTAAAGACAACCGCCTCCAAAAATATTTTATTTTCGGAGGCGGACGCCTTAAAACAACCGCCTCCGTAAATTAATTTTCGGAGGCGGGCATCTCTAAGGCCCGTCTGTGTAAATTTCGGCCCAAGTCTCCTATAGCCACACTTAGCTAGGGTTTCTCCCTCACTCCCTCTCTCTCCCCGACTCCCTCCGCCTCAGCCTCCCAGCGCACAGCGCCCTCACCCCGGCCCCTTATTTCCCCGACGTCTCCCTCCCCCGGTGGCGCCCCTCTCTCCCCGCCCCCTTCGTTGCCCCAGCGACTCCCTCCCCTGGCGGCGCCCATCGCCCCTACGGCTCCCCCGGCAGCGGCTCACCCCCCGGCGGCGGCTCCCCTGGCAGCGGCTCCACTACGACGCCCTCGGTTCCTCCCCCGTCGGCGCCCCCCCTCAGCTCCATCCCGACGGCGGCGGCGCCCCTGTGCTCCACCTTGACAGCGGCTCCCACCCCGACAACGGCGCCCCCCCCCCCCCCCCGGCAGCCCCCGACGACGGCGCCTGGTTAGGGTTCTGGATCCGGCAGCGGCGCCGCGGATCTGGATCCAGCGGTGTTTTTTTTATTTTTTAATTGATTTTTGGAGGCGGGCAAAAACCAACCACCTCCATTAATCGGGATTAACAGAGGCCTTCCATTGGTGGCGGTTGCCTTTGCCCGCCTCCAAAAATGAAATCTGACCGCCTCCAAAAAGTTCTTTTGTACTAGTGCTATCCAATTAACCTCAAAACATCTGAATTGCTTGTCTAGCTCTGTAATATCGAAACACAGGCCTCCGATTGAGGATTTGACCCCTGACCGATCCTCTAGTAGAGTCTTCAGGTTCTCACAATCTACCTCTAGAATGACCCGATCATATCCCATCTCCACTGCCAGTTTGAGGCCTTCCCTTGCCGCCAACGCTTCAGCCGTCAAAGCATCATGAATGTTATCAAACTATCAAGCTGCACCAGAGCACACCCGGCCTGTGTCGTCACGGATCACCATCCCGGCCGAGCCCGAGCAAGAAACCGGATCAAAAGATGCATCCGTATTCACACTAAACAGTGTGCGTCGTTGAGAAGTGGAGATAAGTAGCCGATAAGAAAAATACACAAACTAGGACCTTAGAATCAAATTAATAAAGATTTAGATTTTTTGCCCGTGGAAGATTCTATATATAGAGTCAACAAGAAGGGATTAGGTATAAATACTTGCTGAAGTGGAAATCCTATATACATCAAATTAGTTGGAATGCAATTCCCACTTGACAGATAAACCATGACTCCTTTTCTTTCCCAGGAAACAATGAGGGTCCGGCCGTCATGCATCTAGCAGGCTGGCACAAGGATTGGAAACACTACTCGACCCCGGATAGCAGTGAAGGTTGTACTAAAATACTCTACGTACTACCTAAATCGATTTTATCATATGAAAGAAGCTTGGAACAAAGTTGCAAGCACCATGAGTGAACTAAAACGAGCAGTTGGGACGATGCAAAATGATACAAAGCCAAATTTCACATATATATCATTTCTTGATTTTGCCTCCCTTTCTACCACCAAATTCCACTACGTACTGTAATTTATAAAATGTATATTTCTAGGACCCAAGACCATATGAGAAAAGGGGCATCAAGTAGATAGAGAGAATTGAGGTCCAAAGTTTATCAAGTTTCATATTGTAAATCTGAGGTATTCTCGATGGAGATTTGTGATATGTTTATGAGAGTATTTATTTCTTGCTTATGATTCGATCCATCAGAGATTATATGCCTCTAGTTATTCGTTTAGTTTTTGTGAGTGTTCTAATTCTATCTAATCTTAAGCTCTAGGCTTAAGTTGGATTATTTTAGCATGTTTTTGCAATCGTGGCGAATAGAAGTTTGTAGCCTATATCTATCACATCAGATAGCATGTGCAAGGTGTCTCCTTTAGTGAGCCCTTATGTTCATACCCTTAGAGGGTTTGTTTTTCTTAGATGTAGATTTTTCTTAGATATCATAAATGGTATGAAGTTGATCGGACAAGTGTTAGAGCGAAAGTGGGTATAGCCAGATGATACATAATTAGGCATAGTTTTTCACATGTAAATGCTAAGTAGATAAATTCAACAATTAACCTTGACACTGAGATTTAGAACTTGACTAAGAACAAAATCCTCACAATTTATTTTTAGAGTCACATACGTTGATAAATATTTTCTATAAACTCAGCTAGATCCCCTAAAAAAAATATAAACTCAGCCTCTTAAAATAATATATCACTTTGACCAAATATAGAAGTGATTTTTTTTTATTCGAGGAGACAGTAGTCTAATTTTTACTTTTTACTCTTTTTTGTACTCCGTACTTTTGGAATTTGCGCACTCTCATTGTACCTCCTCCGCTCACAAAGAACTCAAAACCCACGCGAACGAGTGGCCGGCAAATCAGTTGCTGACATAGTGGGCCCGAAGGGACCCTATCCAACCTTGTCCGTGTCCTGCCCCGCCGATCGCACAACTTCGCAACGGACACGAGGAAAAGCTGATTGGGTTGGGCGGCCCCCTTCGAGAACGCCGCCGCCGCCCGCTCCCCCATCTGCCCATCTCTGTCTCCTGTTGATCTCTCGCGGAAGACGAGAGAGAGAAGAGAGGAAGAGATGAGGAAGCTAGTCTCCTCGCGCCTGTCGGCGCTGTCGTCGCCGGAGGTGGCGTCGGCCGCGGCCGCGGCGGGAGGGGCCGCACTGGCGCTGCGCGGCTGGTGGGAGGAGGTGAACGAATCGCCGGCGTGGCAGGACGGCTCCTTCTTCTCCCTCTCCGCCGCCTACGCCCTCGTGTCCGCTATCGCCCTGGTACGCCCGCCGGTTGGACCTTGTTCGAACTCACTCTAACCGTATCACCATCCCCGCCCAATCGCGCTAATCACCCCCATCTGGTTTTGGTTTTGCGGGTGATGTGGCCCCTCGATCTGAAGGGAACTCCGGTGCGCGGTAGCGACGCGTGGGAAATTACGGATCTATTGTGTTTTGTCCTTGAGCGTCAGGATTGTCCCCGTTGCTGTCCCCAAACGTCTCCATCCATTTTTGGTATTGTGGCTGGATGGAATTGTATGTGTCACGTGAAACTGTGGCTATAGAGTGTGGGTTTTAGTTGATATAACGGAATCCTCGCTGATTTCCCTCCAGACATGAGTGCTGTTGCCATTATGGAATCACCCTGTTCACAAAAATCATTGTGAGGATAAGGAAACCACTATCTACATAGATAGGGTTTCCTATGCATAATAAGATTTCTGAATTACTAGTAAATCATTGACGGCGATTCATTCATCATAGCAGTAATCTGGACAATTTTTCTATAGCTGGCTGAGTATTTGCCGGAATAATCCTGACAGGTGCACACAAGTTGTACTGTATGGCTCTACAGGAGGTACAGACCAGCAGCTTCATGTCAGGCTGTATCAGTCATGAGTAACCATTCTCAACAGCCATCTTTCGTACACAGATTCGAGATTACTACCATCTTGTCTCTCAAACAACATAGTGTTGTTCTACGTCTACCATAATCAAGGGCAATCTTTCTGTTTAGACTCTTTAAAAATCATCCTTGCAGAAGGAAGGCATAGTATCCGTTAAACAAACACTTGGTTATCCATGGATTGATGGAATCCACCAATTAGCTGTAATCAATTGCTCCATCATCAATTCTACCACTTGAAGTTATTCATCAAGCTGCTTTTGTCAAGGTTTAGTGTGGGGGATGAATTGCTTGTTAGTTGTGGCTTTGCCGAAGAAAATTAATACAAGTGTTGATTGTGTGTTGATTGTCACTACAAACATCAATTTACTTCCATCTAGTGCTATCACTTTAATTTTACCATCATTACTACAACTATCTTTCTCATGGGGTTATGCTTTTGTGCGCCACAAACATGAAGCATTTCCATCTTTACTGCTAAGGTGTTTACAGCCTGCCTCCATTCTTTTCCAAAATCCTTGCTTAATGGTTGTTGTGCACACTTCTAAGATTAGAAAGTTTATTTTCCTCCTTTTCCACCACAATCCCTCTGGTAGGATAAGAATTTTGAAAATTGTTTGTATGGTGCATAAGTTGACATTGGTACGACGTAGGATAGTTCATTTCTTTGATGGAAATTCTCTGAATAAAATACTATCCAAAATATAGAGATGAACATTTGCAATAGTTCTCCTTAATATAGAAGTAAATACTAAGATTATGGCCATCTAGAGGGTAAGGAATAACTAAGAAGACAAAATCACTATGTAATAACTAATAACATTCGGTCTTGCAACGGTGGAAATACCCATTTGATTATCCCTATTTGCTTACCTGCTCATTTTCTTCCTTCTATCCTTCTACTCAAAAAAATGGTAGAAGCAGTCTTTCACTCTCTAACCTACTTTTTTGAGGTTAAACTTTCTAATCTAGTCAGTTTGGTCTTGCTACATTTTTACAAAAGTGTATTTTGGAAAGGACCAATACTCTGGATCCTCTTACTGTGGCCCTCTGAAAGTTTTACTAATCACTAATGATATTTTCAAAAGAAGACTTAGAGCTGCATCATGCCATCAGTAGCACCCTTACTTCCTTTTTAGTTTATATTTGGTTTGGTGGACAGGTCGAACTGTCTTACAAGGTATTCATGGAATAAATTGTTTATTCTGTGTAATTGGTTGTATAAGGTGTCGTTTGGTCACTGTTGTTGGTGAGGTCATGTTTGGTCGATGACCAAGCTATTTTGGCCCTTCTCTCTTAATGCAATGATAAACAGATCTCCAGTGAATTCGAGAAAAGAAAGGATTGTATTCATGCTAAGAGTGCAATGCAATTCTGTTCTTACTGTATTTCAACAACTATATTTGTTTTCTGATGCTATTTTCGCTAAACTTTGTATGCCTTTAAATTTTGAGGTTCCTATTGAGTAATGAACTGCTTTTATGTATAGCAATGTTTGAAGTTGGAAATATTGTATGCTACATTAATCATATTTGTGCCTAGCAGATTTACAACATTATTCTGAAACATGTGCGGTCATCACTTTGAGCTTCAAGTGATAGTGAAATGAATATCCGTTAAGTACTCACTTCATTCAGATTTGCAGATTCAGTTAATCAGAATTCAGTTGCGGGTGCCGGAAATTGGTTGGACCACACAAAAGGTTTTCCACCTCATGAATTTCATTGTGAATGGAGGTAATGTGCTGTCATAATGTTTTCTCTTCTATCATCATGACATTCTATTTTTAATAACTATGGGTTGCCTCTTGCAGTTCGTTCTATTATATTTGGATTTCATGCACATGTGTTCCTTCTTCAAAGAAAAGTAAGAACCATGTGTCAAAGAAGATTCATCTAAATGTTATGGAGGCCTTTTCTTTCTTCAGTATATATTTGTAGTATCTGGATAGTTGTTTTACAAGAAATCTGTGTTTGTAATGCCAAATCCATAGCTTTCTTGTGGACTGTTCAGTGATTTTTTTTCCTCCTGTTTTGTTCTTTCAGTCAGTCATATAGTTGATTATTCAACTAAACCTTTCTGTTTCAACAGGTGTATACTTTAGTGCTGTTAGATCTTCCTGGTCTCTTGTTTTTCTCGACCTACACATTGCTTGTGCTATTCTGGGCAGAGATATACCATCAGGTGTTACCACTATCTTTTTGCTTTTGGCATTTTTTCTTTTCCATCTACAAATCCAGCTCATACACTCATGAACTTATATATGTTAATTTGTATGTCTATGCCAGGCTAAGCATCTTCCCACAGACAAGCTAAGGACTATATACATTGCAGTTAATAGTGTCATATATGTAATTCAGGTTGGTTTTTACCTGGTCTGTTGATTCTGTTGCCATCTGATATTAGGCTGCTATGTTTAATCAACCCCAACTGCAAAATACATTGCTCAATTGTTCTCTGGTATCTGTGATTGACAAACTATATGCTATGTATCTAATAGATTGTTTGTAGGTTTGTATTTGGGTATACCTTGGAATAAATGACAATCCTCTCATGGAGCTTGTGAGCAAAGTATTCATATCAGGTACTTCCTTTTGTCACCATTGCTAGAGAAATTATCTGTTTAGTTTACCAGCTTTTAGCTCGCTAATGAATTTTCCTTTATTGATTTTCAGCCGTCTCATTTATAGCTCTTCTAGGATTCTTAATTTATGGTGGAAGGTAGCACCGTAGCTCTCTCTCTCTCTCTCTTTCTCTCTCTGCATATTTTCTGTTTTTTATAAGTTAATTTTGAATGCATGTCTGTTATCTTCTGTCTAGGTTATTTGTCATGCTGAGACACTTCCCAATTGAATCAAAGGGACGGAGAAAGAAGCTTATTGAGGTCATTACTACACTAACAAGTACCTTACAGACCATTTGTACTGTTATTCTGTTAATGGTGTGCATGCGAACAAAACAACTGTTATTCTGTCAATGGTGTGCATGCAAACATAACAACTTTGTGCCATTACTTCACAGTGCATCTCTCAAAACTAGCTAGTCTAAAATGGCATTTGTTAAACTTCCACATCAATTAGCTCAAGTTGCAAGCTGCAATATCACTGGAAATTCTCTTGACTTAATGCTAAAGATTCCCATGCCTGTACCTAATTAATATGTTCATTGGTGCTACCTTAAGATTCCCAGGTGCTATAAATGGGACTAACTTTACATGTTTTAAAATTGTCTGTCAGGTTGGGACCGTGACAGCAATTTGCTTTACCTGCTTCTTGATAAGATGCATTGTGGTAAGTATTTAGTTCTAAGTCTCAAATATTTATTTTGCAAAGTTCTTTCAATAATAATGCTTGCTTTGTTATTGCTGTGGGACTAAAGATCAGGGGTATAACCCTACAGATTGTTCATTTTCGAGATCAATAGATATTAAAAATTCTATGTTGAGTGGCCACATTTGTTATTTACTTATTTTACACGCTAAAAGTAGATACAACTATTTACAACATAACCTAAGAGTCTAAATACCAAACGTCTAGCATGATAAAGATGATGAACTCAAATGTTCGATCATCGCTATTGCTTTGCGGCCTTGCTCAGTAGCTTGCAGGTTGCAGGGGTTGCCCCTGGCACAATACTAACAGATACTAGCAGCAGCATTTGACTGCAACCCTGTGAACTGGACAACTGGTTCAGGGTGATGTTGGAGTGCACAGAGCGTGGACTAATAGTTGGTTCAGAAACTAGGACACAAGTATTTCTTTCTTTTTTTCTTCTTCCTGCTTTTGCAGTTGAGATATCAATTTGTATCAAAACTCGCATAACATACTTTATTAGGCTGAAGTTTTTTGGAAATTATGTCATATATTTTAGGTTTGGCTAATGGTTTCATTAAATTCTCTATGAAATATGTCTTTATGTGCACTTGGACTTGTAGTTGTAGATGTTGATGTATTTTTCTGAGACTTGGACAAAGTTAAGTTTGATTTGAAAAAACTAATGTGCTATAATCTAGTGGCAGATCCAGGATTCAAAACCTATGGGGCCAAACTTGTAAATTTTAAGTCAATTAACAGAAGCATTACACAATTGGCATATATAGTTTGCCAATAATATGTAGGGGTTATTGTATTTTGGCAAAACCTGTGGGGGGCAGACATCATCAGGGCTGCTGATACATCAATCCTCCACTGCTATAATGTGGAACGGAGAGAGTATTGTTGAGAATTGACTAGTCCAGTTCTCGTAACATGCCTGCATGTGTGTTCTATCTTCAATACTATTCAGATTTTTTAGTTGTATCACCAGTTCATAAGCTTAAATCATGCTTCGATGTGATGGCAGGCGGCATTTTCATCATTTGATCCTGATCTATCTCTTGAGGTTTTGGATCATCCAGTTTTGGATTTCTTCTACTACATGGTAAGTACCATGAAATGTATTCTTACACACTTATTTTTGCTTGCAGTATTTTTCTTTTTGATACAGTATTTTCCTTTGTAGTTGACAGAGATACTGCCCTCTGCCCTTGTACTATTCGTCCTGCGGAAACTTCCTCCCAAGCGTGTATCAGCACAATACCACTCTATTCGTTAGAAGATCTTGGCATGTTATGCTGAGAAATCCTGAAAGACCAAATTTTCCTAGATTTTATGTTTGTCACAGAGCAAACTGTGATATTTGAGCATGGCTTAGAGAGGTATTTTGTCATCTTAGCGCCATGGCTATATGATATAAGAGTCTACCCCCGTTGGTAAAGGCCCAATTTTTTTTGGGACGTTATATATACTAATGTCCCTGTATTGTCTAACAGATAGAACAGTTTGAGTTTTTTTTTAATTATTATTATTATTATTATTATTATTATTATTATTATTATTATTATTATTATTATTATTATTATTATTATTATTTTACCACTTTATCTATTGGTTGAAACGGAAGGTTTTGATAATAATTTACTTAGGTTATATGCTCTGTTTGTTAGAATTTGATGGCATCGCTATTCTCTTTATGACAACCGGCACTTTTGACACCTGACATATTACCTTTCTTAGGGCCTGTGTTGGATACTTGGATCCATGTTAAAATTTGCTGAGGTTCCGTTTGGACCCTCAACTAATGTTTTTACTAACCTTACTCCCTCCTTTCCAAACTGTACTCAGCTAATGTTTTTACTAGCAGTCAGTCTCTCCATCATCCCAAATTATAAGATGTTTTGGTTTTTCTAGATAGCTTTTGTTCAAAAATATATCATCTCTTTTGAAGATGATAGATTGCACCCGTTCCGAAGATGATTGTGCAGTCTGTTCCCGCCTCACCCCAATTCCAGCGCGTCAATGACGACTACATTACCCTTGAGCGATGCATTGAACCCTGACGTTTCTCTCAAATCGGTTCCAGATTGGAATTGGACATTGGCATGAGTGACGCTTAGGCAACGATTTATTTTACCACTTTATCTATTTGGTTGTGAGAATGAGCTGAAATGGGTTGGGTCATTGACACATGGGTCCCGCTTGTCAGTGGCATCTCCCTCTACTTCCTCCCATCTGATGGCTTGCTAGCGCACCCCGCCCCCATGGCCTTGCCCCGGTGAGAGGAGGAGAGCGTGCACCGGTGACCGAGCCCCGCCTCGGCGGCCGCATGCCGCTTGCCCTTACCCGCCCCGACGAGCGCGACGCGCCTCGACGGCCTCGCCCTGCAACGGCGAGCGCGCCCCGCTCCTCGCCGCGCACCTCGCCGCTCGGCACCCGCGACTCGCCTCGCGACGCCGCGCCTCTCGGCACCCGCCTGCACTCGCCGCGTCGCTCGCCGCTCTGCCCCGCGCCGACCCACACACAGTCCCCTCGATTTGGAGGGACGAGGTGAACCCGAATATGAGAGGAATATTCCAAACCGGGTCAACCCAGTTCCACCCAACCCAGAAACCAAACAACATGCTATCTGGGTCCGACCCGGGATATCCCACCCCAACTGTTAGGAATTAGCCCCCACAGCGAACCAGATGTTTGCTAATCCCCACGTGCGGAACGTCGATTGAATCTATACCGAGACGAACATGCAAGATCACAGACGACACCAGAGGCACGATATTTGTTGACAAGGTTCGGCCGAAGTCTAATCCCTGGGGCATGACTATGGGCGCTCCTCCCCAATACCAGCAACACCGGTCGCCCTAGGGTCCCGGCAACGTGCCGCCGCCCTCCCGCGAACCTGTCGCTATGTCGTCATGGTTACAACAGCAGCCCTCCTCTCATATTTATGAGGAGACCGGGTTACAGAGTCCAACACCAACTCTAACCTATACTGTCAAATACAACTCAGAGTCCTAGCATAACCAAACTCGTACATAATATCGACACATATCCAACACCAACCCTCAAACCAAACACACGGGAAGTGTTCCCAAAAAGGCAAACTTAGATTCAAGCTGCTTCTTGCTCCACGGAAGCCCATGACGCCAAAGCCGTGGAGCAAGAACAAAAAGGTTTATCAGCCAAAAAGGAACACTTCTGCATTACCAATTAGCAAAGCCACAATTCTGCATTACCATTATATTGCAGAACAAAAAGGTTGGTTATTCAGTTCTTCAATTCATTTAACTCTTGCACAGTTCACTAACCAGTAGGGATATGCAGAGCACTGTAGCAACAAAGCATGATCCATATGGTCGAAGCATAGGTTGAGATGCTTAGTACCATAATATACACAAATATAACGAAGTGCAGATTATAGCATATGCATAGTTTTTTTTTTCTATCAGAGAACATACTGTTTATCAGTGAACAAAATGTTTTTCCATTCTAAGCTCTATCTTCAGTTCAGTAGAGAATATGATTCCAAAAAAAAAAAAAAGAAATGGTGGAGGCCACCATGACCAAGATTGAGAAGACAGGTAGAGGATAATTGAACCCTGCAACTGCAGTAGTAACACTTCTATGTACGGTACGGGCCTGCATATTTGAAATCCAATGCAAAAGAAAGATAAAGTGTCAACCATCACTTCTTTTGAGTTCACGTCTTAATCACGAAGACATTGATCATTTATCGCTTCAGGTATTAATGTGAATTTGGCACTACCCTTTCCATTTTACATGGAAATAAATAAAGTGATGGTATGATAACTGGAGGGGGAAAAAACAGCCACCATCAGTTGGTAGTGGTAGTTCAGAACAGATTAACTCTGAATCTCTGATGATCCCAGTTCTGTATTGGCCAGCTACATGGTGCACTGTGCAGGCAACATATCTGACAGGTAGTAGCATCAGAAGAGAGGGAGAAAAACAAAAGAAAAAATAAATAAGAATAAGTAAATAAAATCTCACCATGGCCCTACAGTCTGATGAAAGGGAAAAAGATTATGATAGCCCTGATAAAGAAAACACAAAAAAACAAGGGGTGTACGTGAGAAAAAGCCTTAATACCCTATCCCGTTGGCTTGCTCGCAGTCACGGTTCCGCACTTCATCTTCTTCCCTTGTTCAGTTTCTGTTCGCCAGCGTCTTCAGTTCAGCTCATTTGCCACGACCCGCCGCCTTCTTCTCGGCATCTCTCAAGACCCAAGGTCCCAACAATCCCGTTGACCCATTTGCTTCGTTTGCACCGCCGTCCGCCGGCCTCTGCCCTCTGAGCTCACTATCCCTTGCAGCCCAGAGCACGCACCAAATGCTTGCGACATTGTCACAATGGCCGCCGCGTCGTACCTAGCTTCCTACTCTCGCGCTTCGCCAGCACCAGCAGCGGCGACGGCATGCCCGTGCCCGTGCCATGGCCATGCCCGGCCACCTGCGCTGGTGCCTCGGTCCCGGCGGCGTCGGCCCCGTCCCGCGCCCCTCCGGGTGTACGCCATCTCCGACCAAGACCGGCTCCTCACCACCCTGCGTGAGCAGGCGGACCCCGAGGCGGCGCTCCGGATGCTGAACTCAGCGCTCGCACGGGAGGATTTCGCCCCGAGCGGCGCCGTGTACGAGGAGATCATCCAGAAGCTCGGCACGGCCGGCGCGTTCGACCTGATGGAGGGGCTTGTCCGGGAGATGCGGCGGGAAGGACACGAGGTCAGGGCTGCCGTGGTGCGGTCTTTCGTCGAGAGCTACGCGCGGCTACGGCGGTTCGACGACGCCGTCGACCTAGTCCTGAACCGGCTTCACATCTTTGAGGTTCAGGTGGACACGGCGGTGTACAGCCACCTCCTCAATGTCCTTGTGGAGGGGAGCAAGATGAAGCTCCTCGAGTCTGTCTACACCGAGATGACTGCTCGGGGGATTCAGCCTGATGTTGTGACACTCAACACACTCATCAAGGCGCTGTGCCGGGCGCATCAGGTCAGGACCGCGGTCTTGATGCTGGAGGAGATGTCGAGCCATGGTGTCGCGCCTGATGAGACCACATTCACCACCTTGATGCAAGGCTTTATTGAGGAGGGAAGCATTGAAGCGGCTCTGAGGGTGAAAGCCAAGATGATGGAAGCTGGATGCTCACCAACAGGGGTAACTGTTAATGTTCTGATCAATGGCTACTGCAAGATGGGAAGAGTGGAGGATGCGCTTGGCTACATACAGCAACAGATTGCTGATGGATTTGAACCTGATCAGGTCACATATAATACTTTTGTTCACGGGCTGTGCCAGAACGGACATGTCAGCCATGCCTTGAAAGTCATGGATCTGATGCTTCAGGAGGGCCATGACCCTGATGTTTTCACCTACAATACTGTTATCAACTGCCTTAGTAAAAACGGAGAGCTTGATGAGGCTAAAGGAATTGTAAATCAGATGGTGGATAGGGGTTGTTTGCCTGACACCACAACATTCAACACTCTCATTGTTGCTCTGTCCTCACAGAATCGTCTTGAGGAAGCATTGGACCTTGCGCGTGAGCTAACTGTGAAGGGGCTTTCTCCGGATGTCTATACTTTCAATATTTTGATCAATGCCCTTTGCAAGGTAGGAGATCCTCATCTTGGCATTCGGTTGTTTGAGGAGATGAAGAGCAGTGGATGCGCCCCTGATGAAGTTACATACAACATTTTGATTGATCACCTTTGCTCAATGGGGAAGCTTGGGAATGCTTTGGATTTGTTGAAGGAGATGGAATCCAATGGTTGCCCGCGGAGTACAGTGACATATAACACAATAATTGATGCGTTATGCAAGAAAACAAGAATTGAAGAAGCTGAGGAGGTTTTTGATCAAATGGATGCACAGGGTATTTCAAGGAGTGCTGTCACATTTAATACACTTATTGATGGATTGTGCAAGGCCAAGAGGATTGATGACGCAACAGAACTTATTGAACAAATGGTGAAGGAAGGATTAAAACCTAATAATATCACTTATAACTCTATTCTAACACATTATTGCAAGCAGGGGAACATCAAGAAAGCAGCTGATATCCTAGAAACTATGACAGCAAATGGATTTGAAATTGATGTTGTCACATATGGAACACTCATTAACGGTCTATGCAAGGCTGGTAGGACTCAGGTTGCTTTGAAGCTTCTAAGAGGCATGCGAATTAAAGGGATTAGGCCTACTCCCAAAGCTTACAACCCTGTGATACAATCTCTGTTTAGACAGAATAATTTAAGAGAAGCCCTTAATCTTTTCAGGGAGATGACTGAGGTGGGTGAGCCTCCTGATGCCCTCACATATAAGATTGTTTTCCGTAGTCTCTGTCGTGGTGGAGGGTCTATCAAAGAAGCTTTTGATTTCTTGGTGGAGATGGTGAACAAGGGTTTCATGCCTGAGTTTTCATCATTCCGTATGCTAGCTGAAGGTCTATTGAATCTGGCATGGATGATTATCTTATTAGTGCTATTGAACTAATTATAGACAAGGCCAGATTCAGGGAATCTGATGTTTCTGCGATAAGAGGATATCTCAAGATCCGCAAATATTATGATGCATTAGCAACTTTTGGCCGTCTCCTAGAGATAAACAACCCTCAGTGGACGTATCGTTGATACAGCATGCCTGAGAATGGATCATGTAAATGACGGAGTAGATGAAAAGATTTCTGGTTGCTAGATTGGCTTAACCTTTTGCAGCAGTGGACAGTGGTGTAATAGATGTCTATCTCATTGCTCTGTAGGAATGAAATCAGCAGAATATGGGATGCTCTCTTGCTTCTGGAGAGCGGCTTACCTTCATGTCCACTGTGAATCCTCTTTTGAGGCTCCTGTATTTCTTTGGTAGTTAGTTAATGATCACAATATTTTGCTGCTCTTCAAATGATGCTATATTAATCATTACTTTTCTTTTAATAATTAAGGAGTCTTTTGAGGATTTTTATTTTTTGCATCCAGAAATTTTAGGGTCAACAGATTTTAGCTATCTTACAATGTGTTCTTCATAATTCATAAACTTTTGTGAGTAACTTCATATTAAGCGTTTTAAGGTGGTTGATAAGAAACTACCTTACATCCTAGTAGGTTCCTCACAAAAAAAAAGGTCTACTAGGTAGAATGATACTGGTGGTCACATACTCACTTATATACTTGTATATTCAATGAGGGCATGATAAAGGTAGATTATCAGTATAGAGCATTTTGTGAGGTACTGAGGTGAGAGGTTCAACTGAGTATATTATCTGATTCCTTGTACTTTTCACATTTTACATGGACTGCATGTCTGGTGTCTATGATCAGTTTCAGTGTCATGTGTATAAAAATAGCTGCTTTTTATGTTGATGGTTAGCTGAAGTAAATGTTGCTGCAGGTTCTCGCAGAACTGCACTACTGCAGGTTCTGCTAACTATGATAGTTATCTGTTATTCATTTTCTAATGCCTTAAGTTGAGTTTTGTACTGACGTGTTGCACAATGCCAATGTATATTTATAATTCTTGGTGGCATCCAAATCCAATTGATATGGTGTTTGTGGTTCTGTGGCACTGTGCCTTCTATATGATACCGCTGTTCCTTTATGATGACTGGCTGACACAGAACTACATAAGGTTGTTTGCTCTTTGGTTTATACAGAAGCAAAGAAGACTTGTGATTCTGCTGCCCATAGTAGTTACTAGTTCACTACCTTGGAATTACATTGTGTGACCTTTGCATACTCTACTCTGTTTTTATTGCGTTCAGTGTCTCAGTGAAGGACTGAGTAGAGGCTATCTCACTCTCAATCTTGATTTTCCTTGGCAAGATTGAAAAAAAAAACTGCTCTCCAACGAGTGAACAACTCATCTCGACTCCCAATCTTTCCATACTTGATAAAATTGATCCAATAGTGTGGAAATATGCACGCATATAATAAAGTTTTTTAGGAGCGAGATTTTAGAAACGGTTGTAGAAATACAACAGATATGTTTCCAGCATTTTTTTAGCCACTTAGAAAACTCACTGATTTACCAATTGTTATTTTTTTTGAACTATTGGAGATGCTCTTACCTAAGATCTAATGGGCTATCCACTCGAAAGGTTTTCACAAAGTACACTCTGAAGTCTGAATCATTTGTAAATTTCATGACTGTTCCCATCTACCATTGTGCTGTTTTCTTTCTTAGAACATTTTCAACTAGTTATTTTTGTGTTTGCATGTTCTACCATTGTGCTGTTTACTTTCTTAGAACATTTTCAGCTAGTTCTGTTGGTGTTTTCAGCTAGTTACTCTGAAACCGGATTATCTAACCAGCACTGCGAAGTTGATCGCTATCCATATTATAAGCGATCCAGGTACTTGTTTCTTAGCTAGGATTCAGCCCATTAGTAGCCCATTAGTGAGTCTTGTGTCTTCTCTTCCACCTTTGTCCGTTGCCCTCAACGCAAAGTCTACACCCGCCGGTCTCCTGCGCCCCCCCCCCCCCCCCCCCCCCCCCAGATCTGCCCATCCGCCATGGCGCCTCCACCGCACCGCCACCTGCTGCTGCTCCTCCCCCTCGTCCTCCTCACCGGCGCACCCGCCGGCGCCGATGACCTTGTCTCGGAGCTCCAGTCGCTCCGCGCGCGGTCCCCGTCCGGCGTGATCCACCTCACCGACACCTCTGTCACCCGTTTCCTCTCCGCCCCCTCCGCGCGCCGCCCCTACTCCGTGCTCGTCTTCTTCGACGCCGCTTCGCTGCACTCAAAGCAAGACCTCCACCTGCCCCAGCTCCGCACCGAGTTCGCGCTCCTCTCCGCTTCCTTCCTCGCCAACAACCCCAATTCCGGCGACCTCTTCTTTGCCGACATCGAGTTCGCCGAGTCGCAGCACTCCTTCCACCAGTTCGGCGTCAACTCGCTGCCCCATGTCCGCCTCATCCGCCCCGAGCACGACATCCTGTCGGGATCCGAGCAGATGGACCAGTCCCACTTCGGGCGCCTCGCCGACTCCATGGCCGAGTTTATCGAGTCCCGCACGGGCCTCGAGATCGGGCCCATCGTCCGCCCGCCGCTGCTCTCCCGCAACCAGATCATCCTGCTCGGCATCCTCTTCCTCATCTCCATCCCCTTCATGATCAAGAGGATCATCGATGGGGAGACCCTGCTGCATGACCGCCGGGTCTGGATGGCTGGGGCGCTCTTCGTCTACTTCTTCAGCGTCTCTGGGGGCATGCACGGGATTATCAGGCACACGCCCATGTTCCTCACCGACCGCGCGGATCCCAACAAGCTCGTGTTCTTCTACCAGGGGTCAGGGATGCAGCTGGGGGCTGAGGGGTTTGCTGTCGGGTTCTTGTACACACTCGTGGGTCTCATGATCGCTGTGGTGACACACTTGTTGGTGAAGGTGGAGAGTCTGCAGACGCAGCGTTTTGCAATGCTCGCTGTCATGGCGATCGGGTGGTGGGCTGTTAGGAAGGTGATCTACTTGGATAACTGGAAGACTGGCTATAGTATTCATACCTTCTTCCCGAGCAGCTGGAGGTGAAATTCTTGCCGAGTGGGATGGATGCTTCTTTCCTTTGCTTTCAGAGGTATGGAATAACATCCCACCTTTTTCCAATTCTGTAGCTGGCATATTGGTCGCGATGGTTGTGTTAACATCAGGGTGACCTGAGTATAAATGATGTTGTCTTAGGTTCATAATTGAGTAATTCATACATGTGTTTGAAGCAAAAGATGTACTGGCTTGAAAATCCAAAAACAACATTGGGTTGATGATAATCCAGCAGTGAAATAAATGGTGTGGATCATCTCCATATGAAATTACTTGAAGTAATTTGCTTGGCAGTTAGCATGCATTGTTAAAAATATAGTATCCTGAAAAACCAATAACTATCTTATGTATTTGTCATTCTGAGAATGGTCATTTTTAATAGATATTTGATGATGCATCTAGTGAATTTTTTTAGCAGTGTGTTTTCTTGCGTTTCCTGGGTTAGGTTCCTCCGTTCGTGTCTGAGCAAACTGGACAGAGAACTGATTTTAGAATTGCATTCCATTGCTTACACTTGATTTGAGCTCTCCATTTCTTTCTGTTCTCTCATTCCATCTTTAAAAATCATATGCATTAGCATGTGTAAATGCTATGCCCAACAATGCTTTGTTTTTGAGAATTCTGTTACTTTGTAGTATCTTTCTTGTGCTGGTGGCTGTATCCTTGTGGAGACATGTGTGCTAGTATCTTTCTTAGATTCTCATTGTTGTATGTCAATTGTGTTTATTTGGGATCAGTACTATATTCCTAAGGGGCTATTTGTCCCATGCTCTCCATGGCTCAGTTCTACTCATATTGCTGTGCAATATTTGTTTTGCCTGAACAGAAAATGTTACTGTTACATCAAAGTTCTTTTAAAGATTTGGGATGCGCGATGAGGATGTCAAAACTCAAGGAGCTTGAATAATTCTTTTATTAAGAGGATGCAGTGTGCATATAAAGATTCAAATGTGTTATTTTTGGTCGCATGACTCAACTGAAGCCCTTTTAACGCCAACCATACAGTGCTATTTTTCTGCAGCAGGGTAGTAATTATGAGATAGACTAAAAATTTATATTTTCATAATTCAAAGATAGTTAAACATTTGTGTTTTAATATTCAGAGAAAAGATAAGATGTTTGGATTACGTTGACCAGGATATGAACCCTAGTTCTGCACAGTTTCAATTATTATGGCTTGGCAATTTCATTCAGTGTCATAGTGGTGGCATTTGGGTTGGGACTTGGGACACAGTCCAATCTGGTGCCCAATGATTGGCTGTTCCATATTGATACTGCTTGCGGCCCCCCAATTGTGGGGCTTCAATGACATTTACTCCAAGTACTTATTATAAAATTGAGCTTATGACAGAATAAATTAAATTTCTTGAGTGCTTATTGCTAACGGTATGGAATAGATGGTAGATGTGTCCAATTTGGAGTACTTATTATAAAATTGAGCTTATGACAGAATAAATTAAATTTCTTAGAGTGCTTTGTTGCTAACAGTATGGAATAGATGGTAGAAATGGTAACAGTGTGAATTCAAATGGCATCAAAGTAACCTGAAAGTTAAATGCTATTCTAACTTTCTAATGTTAGAAAGATAAAGAGCTATGAGTAACAATCTGTGGTCTCTTGTATATTTCCCCATCCAGCTGTCTCAAAGTTTCTAAGTTGTATATCAATCTGTGGTTTAGCACTTTAAGTAGAACATGTATACCGAGTCCTGTTATATATTATCCATGCTCTTTCATGTCACACTAGTTTTAACTTTTGGACGGCAATGAGATACCACATTGAAAACTGAATTTATAATCCTACATTCAGAAAAACAATTTTAGGAAACATTTTCTGAATTTTGGATTATGAATTCAGTGATTCTATGAAACATGTGAGGTTAAAAGAAAAGCTGTAACAACTATCAGTATGCTATCCTGAATGGATGATTTTACCTTTTGAGTTTTGATAGTATTTTTACCACTATTTAATATGATCGATTCTAGAACTAGAGAAATGCTACCACTTAAAAACTGAATATCTTGAGTGACAGGCGGTGAAATAGTTAAAATGAGATTGTTGAATTTTCCAGTTTGCGTTACCCATTCTGTATCTGTAGCAGATCTGTATGATTTATAAATGGGGTGTTGAGGAGTAAAAAATAAATATGTTGGGGAGCATGAATTTCAAAAACTTGGGTGGCTTGATGTTGTGTGTACTGTTGGTGTCACTTGTTTTTTTGAAAAATTGGTGTGACTTGTTATTAATTACTCCCTCCATCCCAAATTGTAAGTCATTCCAAGAATCTTGGAGAGTCAAAGTTTCTCAAGTTTGACCAAACTTATATAACAATATAATAATATTTATGATGTCAAATAAGTATCATTAGATTCGTTATCAATTATATTTTCATAGTATACCTATTTGATGTTATAAATCTTTATAGTTTTGTCTATAATTCTTGGTCAAACTTGAGATGCTTTGACTCTCCAAGATTCTTGGAATGACTTACAATTTGGGATGGAGGGAGTACCATTATGCTTTGCTTACCTCTTGCAAGCTCGGACCAAATAAATATGTCCTTGTGTGCAAAAAGTGCATCGGATTTAACACATAATGTGGACTTGGAGGATTATGGCCATCAGTGTATTCCCTCGAGTTATATACTTTCTAGCTGATATTTTTGCTTAGGTATGCTTAAATTCATGGGCAAATGCATCACAAGTTCAAAAAGGAGAGAGAGAAAAAGAACAGGAGAGGAAATAAAGAAAGATATATGCTATTGGGCTGCCTTTTACAGGCCTATATTCAGTCCACCTAAACAAATCTTGCCCTAATCTTCACTAGGCCTACGCAGGGACACAACTAGTAGCTGCCACCGCTCTCTGCTCTTATTGCTAAGACTACATCTCTGATCTGTTGTTCCCATCACAGAGCTGCTACTGCCATCCCCTTGCATCTGGGACTCGCAAAATTGATTGCCCTTGCCCTTCTCATCTTTACTGGTGCTCATAATTTCCCTAGGTATCAGATGTTGCTAACTTAGCAGACTGGAAGGGCAAGGCTGAGGACATGCAGTTCTTATCATCTTTAATGTTCTTCAGCCCTTCTTCACTTTTCATCCTCCGTGCTCAGTGGCAGGTCATCCTCCAAAGAAATCTGTTTACCTCCGGTACTGCTCTGGCGTGTCTGATATGTGTTGCCTGTGTCGAGCATGAGTTGACACTGCAAAATTTCTTTGGGCATGTGTATCCATGTAACATTGTTCTTGATCAAACTTTTTGTGTGAGTTCTTGAAGCTACCACATGCTAAGGTGTCATTAGCCTGTATTGAAGCTACCACATACTTTCCAGGAAGTGATTGTTGTTCACTTCTGTGTGATATTATGTGATTGTAGTGATTCTGAAACTTAAATTGGAGATTCAATTTTGTGAAAATAGTTCTCTCTAGTTTTTCCTCTTTTAGTTCTTATATTACTGCTGATAAGCATTTCATGGTTTGCTTATTAATTTCAGGGTATGAAGTCGCCCAAATTGACATTGCTGGAATAGAGCATCACGTTGTGATGACATGCCAAAAGTTTAAGGTTGCAGTTTCTCAGCTGCTCTAGTATGAAATAGAGAGAACTCAAGTTATTTTAGCTGGATTTTCAATTCTGTTACTTAAAAAGAAAAGTCCCAATTTTGAACTCCTACATATGATGTGGTATTTTTACTTGGTTTAACAAGACAATGGTAAATCTTAGTCGATCATGCCCTGCTTACATCTTCTGGATGATCACTGCATTGAATGATCTGGTCCAGAAGTTCTGTATGGACTTGTGGACTCGTGTTTGTGTTCAGAGAAATTTTGTCCATATTGTGATATCTGGATGGCGAAGCTGTCGTACTGATATTTAAAGACATTATCTGCCGTTCTTGATGTGATGTGCATCAGTCTCGTTTAAATGTCTACTGGTTCTTACAAATAACTCTTACAGGAACCAGGAGCCCTGTAGTCAGGGCTTTTATTTTTTATATCTGAAGGCTCCTCTACTTTTGAGCGCCATTTTTTTTTTGGTTTAACTCCATCCAGGATTTTACTCCTTTTCCCTCTATTTTTTTTCCCTCCTTCCACATCTCATTGATCGGGTGTGTCCGTGTGGGCGTGGCAGTGGCAGGTTTTCGTCTAGGCACGCAACAAGTCCGGGGAGAAAATAGAGGGAGGGGCGTGTGCAGTGTTTTCCATCCCGAACGGTTACCGGCAAACCGCCCGGGACCGGTTCGGTTTCGGTACCGGTTTGAATTCAAATTTCAAATTTGAAAAAAAAATCGAAAATGCTGAAAAAATTCCTAAAAGTAGTTCATGATTTATAGAGTCGAATGGTGTACAAATTTTTCAAATTAGAGTTCGTTTGCTATTTATTTTGACGTGTACAAGTTTGAAAAAAAAGAAAAAGGATCTTTTTTTATTTTTTTTCAAACTTGTAAGCGGCAAAATAAATAGCAAACAAATTCCAATTTAAAAAATTTTTGCACCATTCGACTCTATAAATCATGAACTATTTTTAGGAATTTTTTCAGCATTTTTGATTTTTTTTTTCAAATTTGAAATTTGGTTTGGGGCGGAACCGTCGAGAACCGCCCAAACCGGTCGGTAACCGCCCAAACCGGACGGTAACCGGCCCTAATTGACCGGTTACCGGTCCCAAACCGTTTGAACTACGCCGTTTGAATTCAAAATGATTCAAAATGCAAACCGGTCGGTTTGGGACCGGTTACCGCCAAACCGGTCGGTAACCGCCCAACCGCCGGGGACCGGTTCCCGGCCACCGGTCGGATTGAAAAACCCTGGGCGTGTGAGAGATTGGGGAGCTGATCAGGCGAATGCGGAATGCCCAATCGAGAGGCGGAGAGAGAGATTGAACTGTTTAATTTCTCGAAAAATAAAAATTATATTATTATTTTGTGGACGGATAAGTATGTCCCCATAAATCAGATCGGAGACAGCTTTGCAAAGTCACCTAGGCTATCGTGGGATTTTTTTTATATCTAAGAGAAAGCACAACGACAACGTACTTACGGTGGCATTTTCTCTAGTTCCATCTCGTGGAATGCCGATGCGCATACATTCCCGACTAGCTAGGCGACTCCCTCGCCTTGCCTCCTGCTGTCCCATGTGCTTGGTGGAATGGTGGCAAATCTTCATCCGCGAATGTTACACAACAGCTCACGACTTTGCACGTCATGTCATTGGTAGCAGCTGATGCTGACTCGTGCGGCCTACCTTTTCTTTTATTGGCTTGTTAACTAATTACATAGTTTATATATATTTTTCGAGACGAATCTCTTAAGCCTAGCTAATAAATTAACACATTTGGTTAATTAGACTTAATAAATTTGTCTCGCAGTTTACAGACAGATTCTGTAATTTGTTTTTTTTATTAGTGTCCGAATACCTCCCATGTGACACTTCATATGACATCTGATATGACACCCAGAAACTTTACATCCACGAACTAAACAAGCCATGTATATAAGAGTATAGTATATCCAAACTACGATACACATCTCACTTCTCAAGGAATCAATCATATCTAAATTATTCAAAATTTTATAAAAATAATACTAATAATATATTCTAAAATATATTTACTATAAAATATGTTACATGCAATTTAATATATTACTATGTAGTATTTATATATATATATATATATATATATATATATATATATATATATTGTTGTTAGACTTGAGATTTGTTACTCTTTAAAAAAAACATGTGCCCTTCTTTGTGAATTGTGATGATGAGGCATATACATATATAGTTGCCTTGGTGTTCTGAATGATGCGTAGTCATAGGCACTTGAACTGGTAGCGGCAGCCAAGTCAGTGCCATGCTGCCTTTGAATGATACCTCCATCTCTCCAAAATAATTTATTTTTGAAACAATGTCACGATTTAGTATACCAAGTTTGAATAGTTATAGATTAAAAAAATAGAAATAATGTTTATATCAAACAAACATCATTAGATTAATTATGAAATGCATTATAATAATTAATTAGAGTTATAAATGTAATTACTGGTTACTAGAAACCTAATCAAACATAAAGTAGTTTAATCAACACACATACTATAGTTACATTCTCTTAGTACTATTATTATATATGTGGCCTATGCACACAGCAGGTGAGGCGTCACCATGTTTGACCCTGGCGAGGAGGTTGTGCTGCCGGGGAAGTTTCCGAAACAAGCCTAAAAAAACAGTGAAGCTGAATGTGTGACTGCGATATCTCTTTTATTAATTATCAGACAAAGAAGAGGTAGGAATACATAGGACTCCACCATAGTAGTAGGTACGTAGTACTCTAACATACGTATGTTATTGGCTATAATTATAAAATAGACAAGGAGTGACCACTTATAATTTAAAATATAGGGGGTGTATGTGTTCTTGTTCTATTATACTCTGGCCATGTTTAGTTCCCCATGTAATTCAAAATATTTTGGGTTTTGGTTTTTCATTTCGCAAAATAGAACTAAACACCACCCAAAATATTTGGCAAAATGTGATCTATTCCCCCATTTTGCATTTTAGACTCAAGAGGCCAAAATAAGGGAATCTTTGCATTGGTTTGTGTGTCATCCTCACAATCCCCACCATTGGAAGGTAAATTTTGGTTGGAACTAAACACCCCACCAAAATATTTTGCATTTTGGATTTTGGAATCCAAAATAGTTGGGATTTTGGATTTGGGTTGGAACTAAACAGGGTCTCATTATGAATTATTATCTTTGTCCATATTGGTATACTGCCAAGTAGAAGTAGAAACTTAAGTCTTAATTTAGCTAACACCTTTTTTTTATGTCATCGTCAGGGACGACATAATAGACCCATCAATGGTCGCTGCTACATAAGGAAAGTGCAAGAGCGAGTCTCAAGAATGGATGCAGATTGTTGCTTGAAACCTTCATCATCGAAGTTTTTTTTTTTGCAAACTATTGAGGAAGATTCCAAAATAGAGCTGAAGTTGAACTTTGGTTTTTACTTGTTTATTAGTTTGTTGTCAATCATTTCTAAACTCTTTGTTGGAGATGGAGCCTATGTGCTCGATCATGATGCATTGAAAGGTTGTGTACTCCCTCCCTTTTTGGTGGAGTAGAGGCTAGAACTTGTTCTACGATCTAAAAAATAATTTTCGTTGTTATGTATCTAGAGATATATGTGGCTGCATATCTATATTTAGATGCACAGCAAAAAGTATAAAAAGATAAAACGGTTTCTAATGTAGGATGGATAGAGGTCATCATAATTCCTAATTAAAAGATAAAACTCACAGCAAGTGTATAGCTGTAAGTGTGAGAAACACCAAACCAGTAGTACTCCTATCTCCCCTCTACTGTATGTATTCACCGAAATCCAAACTGTTACCAACCATTTTTTATCATTTTTTAAAAAGTCCAGGATAGCACCACGTGGTACGTGTCTTGGCAGAGTCATAGAGGGGTCAGGTCAGCGGTGGTTGCCGTTGCTCAGACCCCAACTCCCAAGGAGACGCGGCAGACGCAGACCAGACCATGAGACCACGTCCAGCTCCAGCTCCAGCTCCATCTACAGCTACAGCCTGCCTCCCTTGGCGAGTGACGAATACGACCTCGTCCAGGCGCCGCCGCGCCGAGCCTTCTTCCAAGTTGCAACTGGAGTTCTGCTCGTTTCCTTGCATACATCCGCGGTCCAACCACAACAAACAACAACTCCTCCCTCAACACAACACGCCCTCCATTCCTAGCTGCAGGTGCTGGGCCGTTTCAATTCAACCAACCCCCGCCGCGTCACTCGTCATCACCACCATCTTGGCATCTTCCCATTCCCCTCGAACCTCGACCTCCACCTGCTCACTGCCCTGCCCTCTTCTTCTTTATAAACCGGCCACTGTCACTTGGATTTGGATGCATGCTCGTCTCCCTCTCCCGATCACTCTCTTTCTCTTTGCAATCCAAGGTTCAGTTCACACCTCTCCATCCATCCATCCATCCAGCGCGACGCGGCGCAGCCATGGTTGTTCTTCATCAAGCCGCCTTCTTTCTGGCACTCGTTGCCGCCGCTTCCACCTGGTCGTCTTCGGATGCGGCGAGCTCCGGGTCCTGGACGACGACGTACGCGCCTGCCGCGTCGTGCTCCGGCGCGGGAACAACCTTCACGGCCGACAGCGCGTTCGCGGGCAACCTCCGCCGCCTCATATCCCTCCTCGAGGCCAAGGCCCCCGCCGCCGGCTTCGACATCGCCACCGTGGGCGCCGAATCCGGCGGCGACCGCGTGCACGGCCTCGCGCTGTGCCGCGGCGACGTGGCGCGCGCGGAGTGCGCGGCGTGCATCCGGTCCGCGCGGTCCCACGCGGGGCGCCTGTGCGCCGCGCACAGGACGACGGACGCCGTCGTCTGGCTCGACGCCTGCACGCTCCGCTACTCCTCGGCTCCCTTCTTCGGCGAGGTCGACCGAGACCACCGCGCCTTCGTCGCGCCCGACGTCGCGCTCCGGGCAGCGGCGGCGGCGCAGGCGGAGGCGAGGTCGGCTGAGCTCGACCGGGACGTCGTCGCCCTGATGAAGCGGCTCACCAGGACGGCGTACCTCTCGCCGCTGCTGTTCGCCACTGGGGAGGACGCCGCCGGTGGCCAGCAGCAGAGGCTGCGCGCCATGGCGCAGTGCACCAAGGACCTCTCCGGCGGGGACTGCAAGGCGTGCCTGGAGGCCGCCATTGCGGAGCTGCTGGCCAGGGGGTGCGTGCCGGAGGGCGGCCGGGTGCTGGGCGGGAGCTGCAGCCTCAGATACCAGCTGTCACCGTTCTTTTCTGACTCCTAATAAGATAATTTTTACTCCTCCATAGGGCATAGGTTTGGTTTGCAGTTGTCTGTAATAATCTGTAAATTTGTGCACAGTCGAGATTCCAAGGGAATCAAATCAGATGCTACAACAAAAGTGTATTTCCAGTTCCTGATCATCGATATCCAACTCTGCTTCCCAGCCACGTTTCCAGGATCGATTTCGTTCCCAGTCCCTGTACTGTACAGTGTATTTCACCAGCGAAATTATGATACAATTGTAATAAACTCTTAAAGCTTCATTACCAACGTATCCTAATGTAGGATGCTAAAATCAATGCCCACCCACAAAAATAGTAATCTGAGCCTACGTTTTCTAAAACTAGTAGATACACAGAGATCTAATCAGCCCCCATGATAAATCATTTTAAAAATTAAAAATCTCAAAAAATCAAAACATCTCAAGTTTGATAAAAAAAAACATCGAAGAAGATTATTGCTGTCACGCGGAGATATTATGGTGCGTGTATCCACCCACGATTGCTCCAAGTAGCCCACACCGTACCCATGTCAAAGTCAAAATCAGCACCTGATGTTTTCAGATAGTTAGGCATGCACTACTAGTACAGTATCACGCCCACGAAGGGTTTTCAAACAAATTATTTCTTTCTATGAAAATTTTCCAAACAAAAAACGTACTACCTCCGTCCCCAAAAGAATGCAATTCTCGTTTTTCGAGAAGTCAATCTGTTCGAACTTTGACTAATTTTATATAAAAAAGTACTAACATTCGTGATATAAAATTAATATCATTAGATTCGTTATAGAATATATTTTCATAATAAAATTATTTAGAGACATAAATGCTAATACTATTTAAAATAAAGTTGGTCAAACATAAGATTCCTTGACCAGTACGGTTCCCATAGTTGTGTTTTTTTAGGGACGGAGGTAGTACTAAAGTACATCACTGACTTGTACTCACTCCGTCCCTAAATAACTGTTTTCTCACTTCCCGAGAAATAACTTGGATTAATTTTATATAAAAAAATATTAATATTTATGATACATAATTGATATCATTAGATACATCTGTTGGTTTAGTTTTTTTAATAAATTTATTTGAAGAACCAAATGTTACACATATTTTATATAAATCTAGTTAAAGTTGTAATACGAAACCTAAAACGACACTTAATAAGAGACAGAGGGAGTAAGATACTATATAACTTAGGCCTTGGATCAGAGGTTCTCCAGACAGACTGACGTAACCTGTGAATTCGTTGGGACACGCCAAAGCCAAACGGTTGGCGAATTCCATCCATGATAGACGGGCATAACCTAGTAACGCAATTTAAGCCTTTTTGCTTTCTTCCTCTATGACCCAAGAGGCAACCATTTACATAAGAAAACCATTATCTCCTGCATGGGTCGATGCAGAAGCTGAAATATTAATATATTTCCTTATTAAAAAAAAGATTAAGATAATAATAATAACCCATCACATAATTTCTTCCTGTCCAGAGCATTTTTTTGCAACTTTCAAGTTTACATGGACACATGGAAACCACCGACAAATGTGAGGGATCAATGAACCAGCCCATGCATGTTAAACCATCAGGTAATTTCCTTCCAGTTCAGCGAGGAAGTGAGCATTTTGGCAACTTGTATACCTCTGCCAGCAGATAGAGTTCCCTGATCCCCTGTATAGTTCCCCACCCCTTGACCAGTACAAGTAGTTCGGCGAGTTGACAAGATGGATCACTTATGCATTCTGTAATAACGTCCAAAATGCTACACTTCCTTCATTCCAAATTGTCAGTCAGTTGTAAACCAGAACGACTTACAATTTGAAATGCTGGAGGCAACTGCTACCGGTCTTCATGCTTCAATCTGTGCCTCTTTAGGATCCGACAGGGAAAGATAAAATTCTCTGTAGTGTAGGATCTTGTAGACACAACTGATACTACACTCTACAGTTCAGAACCTCCATGACAAAAAAAATAAATAATCAATGATATTTAGTATATTCCAAACTAGTTCAGAACTTCCATAACAAAAAAAATATAATCAATGATATTTAATATATTCCAAACTGATGCACATCGAAGAAATCATAGCAGTGAAATTTGACAAATAGGGGCAACAAAGTAGCTAGCACAATGCGGTTCAATGACAGAGTGGTGCACTCAATTCCTGCTTTAACAATTTCTAGTCACGCATCTAATTATTCCAAGTTTGATGAACATAGTAGTACATGTTGACTTAGATAGTTTAGGACCAACATGTTGCAATGATATTGTGCAAAGCTCAACTCAATCACCAGGAGAACTTCTACACAACTATCTTTTCAAAAATGTCTGCTATTGCTTCAAAAGTATGCAATAGTACCTGTAGACTTTATCTGCGATATCCGTACCATGACCCTATTGCTACTGAGTATTTTCTAAAGTATCTCCCTTTGCATTCTTCACTAATATAGTACCATGTAACACTAACCTTTACAGAATCATTGACAATTGATGCACAATAGGAAGCTTATGTTTATGCAATAAGGCACTGGATGTAACATGACAGTAAGTATACATTGTATTATTTGCTTTAGCAAAACATCCTGATCCATGATTGATGCATAAAATCCAAACATTTCTGAACTTCCCATGGTCATATTTTATATTCCATGGTTCCACCAGAAAGTGTATGCATAGCTGTTGATAACTCTGGATGGAACAACCTGTCACTCTAATATATGAGTATGACTTCCCCACACAGAGATCTTAAAAACTAAGGTTCCGCAGAGAACTCAAATGAACATTGCTAAGATAAATGTGAGACTCTAAAAATCAGCTTGGTACATCACTTCCATCAAGTAGACCACAGGTAAAATCATTGTCTACAAGCTCTATTTTGTCCACCTTCACAACAACATCTAGTTGAAGAGGTATAAAGCTCCGACCAGGGCCATAGAAATGAGGAAAATAGTTATTATCATCACTTGCCTCATATATTAACCCATCTGCAAGCTAAGATAAACAAGAAAAAAAATAAGGAACAAGCATATGAAACTCAGTACACAATACACAATAAGTTATTATCTGAACATAATTATTGGCACATTCTGAGAGAATATGGAAAACTATATGTTGACAAAGCAATAATAGAAAAACAGCAACAACATGACTTTTTCTTATCCATGTAGACATAAAAATAATTAACTTGTGTGTTGGTGTTGTGTCTATGCAACCTTCCATACAAATAAGTAATGAACATGAGCACAGTAAAGCATTCTAGATCTACATTATACAAAAAAGACACCGCATCTTTGCAAATACTAGAATATTTCGAAAGTAACAAATGAACAATTGATAAGATTTAAATATACCTTGGAGGTGTCAATCAATTTGCAGTAGGTATAGATCATTCCTCCCCACAAAGAAGTTTTTTAAAGTCATCTTCACCTTCACCAGGTCCAAGAATTAAACAATCTTCAGTTCTCGAGAAAAGGTATATAAGAGTGACAACATAAAAAATGGAAGGAATTCATATTGAAAACACATTCAAAATAAATCAAAAGATAAGTTGTCCAACTTTGATTATATATAAATAATAGCAGTCAAGAACAGAAATGACAAAGAATTACGTTGAGTAAACATAATGGAACTCATGCATCCTGTAGGACCTGGAAAGACTAGCATTTTTAAGTTTCTAACATTGTTGGCAATAAGTAAACAATGTACTTACTGATGGAGTAATGATATTCAAACAATTATTTGGGATAACATACAGAATGCAATAATGTAAATATAGCAACACTGAGCAGAATATTTTAAGAGAATAAAATTGCATAGTTTAATGATTTCCGGTAAATCATACTTCAATTCAATTGTTCTTTAGAATAGCACCACACAACTGTTAGATATCAGTCTTGTAAAATATATCAAAACAGAAGGAACTTATCATGAAAAGAAAAAAGGTTATAAGAGCAAGCAAATACAGAATGAGTTGGCAGGCATATCCATTTGCAAGATTGCATCATCATACTATACACAACAAATGTCTTACTCCAGTTCCAGGCTCCAGCAGGCTTACAGCTAAAACCCATTATGTACTCTGCATCCTAAATACATACAACATATTTAGTATTATCTGACGGTCACTTGACAGTCATCCTCAATAGCATCAACCGCCAGCACCATCTAACTATGAACACCTGAGTTTATAAAAAAAGGGTAAAGAAACGAAACATGCCCCAAACCTCTACCCTGAGTTCTGTAACCAACAAATCCCATCAAATGGACAAAATTTTATACTAACATAGAGCAAACTAAAACTAACTGTTCAGCGAATGGCATCTGCAGACAACATTGACCTACACCAAGCCATAGATTCCAGAACTAGATTAACCTATCCCAAGTATCATACAACTCAAGAACACAAGAGCAGCCCAAATCTGTTCAAACAAGCAACACAATACTATATGATCTCTCATTTATTTGATCTCTCTCTGTTTCTCCTTCTCCCTAATCCTTCCAGCCTTGGATCCATGCCACCGGCAACACAATACACATGGCAGATTGGCAGGAGGCTAGACGCTATGGAATACGGCTTTGAGCCGTGTTACCTAGGCACTGAACCCCTAGGTTCAAAGTCGAGATTTTGACCAACAGCGTTGAAAGCATCTAGGCCCCTAGTGTTTCGGTGATTAACGACAATGCAAGATTACTATGACTAACGTGTGTTTTACAGAGGCAATAAGAAAGTTAGGTCATGGTAATGGATGGTTTCTTTGGACTATCATGATGTATGTGGCCCTTATTGGAATCGTTTCGGTTTTCAAAGGATTGGCGACAAGGTTGAAGTTTAGACTAGGTCTAAGTGTCATTGGAGTTGAGAGACACTTAGAGTAGTTTAGCACCTTTATTTTTCCTTTGACTGTACTATTAAGAGGGATTCTATCTAGTAGCTTGACCTAGGAGAGGCTTAGTGGTTAGGTGTGGTGCACACTTGTCAAACTAGCACTAGGAAGATTTAGAAGTAGTCCTTGGACCATGTGGTAAAACTTCCATGAAGGAAGTAAAGTGATCTGGCTCTGAAATGAGCTCCGGACACAAGTGTATCCCTGGGTCCGGACCATCGGACATGCGTCCGGACCCTAGGGTTTGGCTTGCTGGATGCAGGCGCTCCGGACGCTGTGAACAGTGCTGGGTCCGGACTCGCTATAGCGTCCGGACCCAATCCAGAGAGTTCCCGAGAGCAGTTTGGCCACCGGACGCTGTCCGGAGTGTTGCGTCCGGACTACATTGTGCGTCCAGACAGCAATACAGAGAGCTCCAGAGAGCAGAAATCGGTTCGGACGCTGTCCGGTTGCTTGCGTCCGGACCTGATAGTGCATCCGGACTGCCTGGTTTTCATCGCAGAGTACAGAGGGTTTGGGGGTCCGGACGCATGCTTGATGGTCCGGACCCTACCCTAAAAGTGCGTCCGGAGTGACGCAGAAAGTTGGTTTTTGCCTCTAACGGCTAGGGGTTGAGTTGGGGAGTATTTATACTTCCCCATCAGCCCCATGGAGTTACTCTTGCCCATTCCAATTGCTGAGATTGCCTTGTGAGAGTGTAAGAAGTGCAAGAGCCCTAGTGAGAGTGTGAATTGTCATTCCATGTGTTGATTCTCACTAGTTGCTTAGAGTTAGCAAGTGTGCATCCATTCAATCACTAGACTAGCCTTGGTCAAGTGAGAGTTAGTGCTTGTTACTCTTGGTGATCGACATCACCTAAACGGTTTCGCGGAGGTTTGCTTGGTGATCATCCGGTGGTGTTCCTTGTGGATGACCCAAGTTCGATTGTGATCGGTTGTGGGCGATTCACCGAGCCGGAGTGGCGAAGAATCAGCCCATAGAGAGCACTTAGTCCTTGTGCGGACTAAGGGGGAGCGATACCCTTGCGCGGGTGCTCCAACGAGGACTAGGGGGGAGTGTCGACTCCTCGATACCTCGGCAAAACGTCGTCGTGTTAATTTCCTTTGCCCCTACTCCTTACTTATTGCATTTACTCTTAAGCAATACTTTCCGCATTATATTCTTGTTGCTTGAGTAGAATTGCATAGGGCTTTACCGCTTTTATTACCTTGTCTTGCTTGTTTTGCTAGGACACACTTGGAAAAGCACTAGGGGGTTAATTGACTCTTGATAGGTTTTAATTATTGCTTAGAAATTTAAAAGAGTCCCCCTCTTGGACATCTTGATCCTTTCAAGCGTTGTAAACGAATTTTTTTATAGGAAAAGGGTTAATATAGAAAGAAATCAGTCGGCATGCTTTGTGTCGACACAAAATGGAACGTGTTATCACATTCCATCAAATTAAGTCACAGTTGCAAATGACCTCAACCCAAACGACGTTCATAATCATGTAAAGCCTAAAACGTTCCTAAATCTATATATAGTAAAATGGAAGATTTTCTCGGAACTACGTACGTGAAACTCCAGCATAGTATAATTTAAGGCAAGAGATCAAGGGTAATTAACACTGAGTAATTGACACAGGCAGGCATCACATAGTAGTGTAATGTATCGCTAGTTGACAAAGGCGCATCTCTTCCTGATCTCCCCCTGGCCGCCAGTGAGCACGCCGACTCTGCCCATGTTCACCATGGACGGCCCAAAGTCCCTGAGGAACGACGACCCGCCGTCCCCGGCGTAGCGGTCCACGAGCGCCCGCGTCTCCTCGTTCCGGAGCAGCGCCTCGTCGGAGTGGAAGAGCGCCCGGTGCTTCAGGACCAGGCCGTAGTAGGCCGTGTCGAACGTGGTGGAGCTCCTGGGCACCATCTCCAGCTCCGTCGTGTTGTCCCTGCGGCTCCGGCACTGCCCCCTCAGCTTCGCCGCGTACGCGACGTCCAGCGTCGGGTCGCTGTCCTGGTGCGCCGTGTAGTTGTGCAGACGCTTGGAGATGGACGGGCAGTGCGACTTCCCGATCGCGTGAGCACCTGCATGATGATGACGCATGGCAGAATGGGGTGTACTGATATTATTAGGAGTAGTACGTACTTTTTATATATATATATACACACACACACACACAAGTAATTGCAGTTTGGTCACAACGATCGCAACAAACCGAGGTGCTGCAGTTCGTTTGCTTCAAGCCATCTCAAGAAAATAGTACGTAGAGAAAATCCGAATGTGGTATTTCACGAGAAATTCAAGGAGCGCAGATGCATATGCCAATGATAATATAATATATATAGTAGTATGATGAAATGTGAAGGATACGATTTTTTCTAACTTTTAGAGCCTCCTTATGATTGTTTTCTTGAGTCCCAAAAGTGTAAAACATAATACATGCCACGTGCCAGGAACCAATATAAATTGGCAAAAACAAGAAACTTGGTCCAGTAACATTTACTAGTAGTCTTGTGATGACTGATGACCAATTGACCATGCTGTATTAACTCATTTTTGAATGGCGTGCCCTTCGTCACTTTTTAATACTACTTGGAAAACAAAACCCAACGTTTTCGGTATGATAGAAAATTAAGCCATTTGATCTTTGTCAAATGAAAAATCAATTATCTTCAAATCAGTACAAGCATGTAACATTTTTTTTTCTCTTTTTCTCTGTACTGTTTCATCTTCAAATAAAATTACGTTTTGTGTTTGTTTAGCATAAGCTAATCTCCGTATATTTCAATTTGAGAGAGATTCTGCGTTTGAACTACAGTACAATTTAACAAACAAAACATAGCCCACCAAAATTGTTAAGGTCGGCAACTAGTCCCTACGGTACTGTACCTGAGAGAACAGCGAGATCCTTGACGCTGAGGTTTTTGGAGGCGAACCTACTGATGAGCTTGCGGATGCCGTCCATGGAGTCCGGCAGGTTCTTGACGGCCTCCTTGGCACTGGAGACGCGGCCGTCCCGCCTGCCGGTCTCCACCTGGTAGAGGTTGCCGTCCTTGCTCCACCTTCCCTTGGTGGCCTGTCGTTTGGTTTGCAGCCGTCAGCCATTGCATGCCCATTATTATCGATTTGCTTCGACGAAGGAAGCAGCACAGACAGACAGACAGACAGCATATATACCAGCGAGACGGCGTCCCTGGCGGCGATGGCGAGGATGTCGGCGCAGGAGACGGTGCCGGGGCAGCGCTTCTCCAGCGCCTTCTTGATGGCGTCGATGACGTCGAAGGCGTCCAGCGTGAGGTTGGGCTTGGCGTCCTTCTCCGCCGTGTTCCCCTTGGTGGAGTTGATGAGCACGGAGCCCTCGCAGCCCTGCAGCAATAATGGGGAGGGTCAGGTAACAGTAACACCACCGTAGCAGTGTGAAGGGATTATCGACCAGAGTATATATATATATCACTTGTTGACCAAATAAATAAGGGATGGAGTTTTGTTTGAGCTCGAAACAACATCCAGCAAAGAAATGAGACGCTTTTCAGAGAGAGAGGGGAATCTTTGCTTTCTGCCTCTCCTCTCGCTACAGATAAAAGTTTCAGAGACGCTTTTCATTTTTTTAATATTAAAAAAAAGAAAAGAAAAGTCTCAGTCAGGTTTGTTCGTGCACAAGCTACTGATGACTGAAAACCATTAGAGAGCCTGCATTGGATAGTACCACTGAATCCTGATGAAAAGAAAATGGGTACTCTACCAAAGAAAAGGGCCAGGCACTCTGTCTGCAATGAATGAAACCATATCTGTACTAATAATCTTCATATACTCCTAGAAAAAGAAAAAGAAGAAGGAGAACAAGACAGCAATGGAGACAGCAATGGAGGAAGGTACCCTGACGAAGCAGTCGTGGAAGTGAAGCCTGAGCAGCGGCGCATTGGCCGTGGGATCCTCGTGGACGGCCCTGGCGACGACCCTGCGGACGATGGCCTCGGCGTCCGGGCACGAGTCCTTGTAGAACCCGACCCTGAGCTTACTAGCCGCGCCGCCGCCGCCGTAGCCGTAGCCATGGGCGGCTGGCGCAGCAGCCACCACCACCAGCAGCAGCAGCAAGAGGATGGGAGGAAGAAGAGCCGGCCGCGCTGCCATGAGGAAGCAGTAGCACAAGCGCAGGCCGCCGCCGCCGCTGCTGCAGTGAGAACTGAGAAGGAAAAGGAATCTGAGAAGAACTTTTGCGTCCCTGCTTTGGCGGGCTCGAGCCTCGCGCTGCGCACATGAGCAGAGCAGAGCAGAGCAGTGCAGCTGATCTGGCGGCCGGTGCCCCGCCGTCCGTGGGATATGTTATGTTTTATAGGAAGTAGTTGGATGGACTAGAATAGAAAGCGATGCCATGCGTGGGAGAGGATCACTGCACTGGATGAGTAGTGGAGTGTGGAGGAATGGCATTGCTATTGCCACATTGGTCCGCGAGATCTCGGGCAGCGCTGCGAGTGTCGTTTCTCCCGGCTGTCATGGTACTCATGGAATGGCCGCATGATGCCATGTGATTGGCCATGGATTTCGGGCTTCTTAGGCTCTCTGGGAGTAGTAGCGTGTAGAAGTATAGAGATGCCATCTGCAGTGTGCAGACAGTAGTGTACTCCTGTGAAGTTACTGATTGCTTGCTTATTACTTGACACTGTTTTGTGGTGGAAGAAAAAAAAAATACTATATCATGGTATATAATGATATAAGCTAGGCTGATAATCGTGTTCCATCATCTTTTAGCACTGCAAACACACATTGTTCCCTTTCGTTGCGCTTGCTATCAACTCATCATCATATCACCGTGTGAATGCGGTGGGTGTCAGTCTGTCTCTGTCACACGGGTGAGTATTATCCGATTAAAGGACGACGGTACAACCTGTAGTATCACTGAACACGGAGTTTTACGTACAGGTGTCATTTACCAATGATCGATTTTACTACTATTGTACATTCAAGATCAAGAAGTAGTGCTTGGGAACATTGCACGGGAGATGATCGTCGTTCCTGACAATTAGCTAGGATTGCTACTGTGTACTGTTATACTACTTTTATATATACTACAGGTTAAACCATAAAGAGCATATCGATCGATCTGGCTGTCAGAGCTAGCAGTGCTTTTATTAGAATTATGGTGACGGGAAACGCATCTCATCAAGGGCCCAATGCAAGTGCGTGCAGATCACGTGGTCGGGGAGGGATTATTTGCTTTGCTGGAGCTCCATGATTCGTGCGTGATCCCATTGCTGGTTGCAGCTCTGCCCCGATCTTATCTGCTGCAGCTTGCACGCATATTGTTTATTAGGGCACATTAATTTTTACTGCTGTTCGTTCGTTGTACAGCAAGCAACTGGGTATGGGTGAGACTAGCTTTTATTATTATGCATGGTCGGCCTGATTGTTGTTTCCCTTCAAATAAAGTTTATACAATGTTTGCTCCCCCGGTGTTCACTAGATCGAAGAAAAAGAAAGCAACAACTTGCGATTATATTGTCCCGGGGGATTGACTTTCAACTTTCTCCAGCAGATCATGAAGCAACTCGCAGCTGATTCCTAGAAGGAAGCTGGCTAGATCTCTCCGGGCTTTAATAAGCGTTTAAAGTATGGAGTAGTATGATAAACAAGGTGGCCTTGTTGATATTTTCATGGTCCTAATTAAGGATAAATGTTATTAATCATATATATAGTTGCATCCAGGGTTCGATCTGTAGATTAATTAATTAATTACCTAGTGATCACGATCCCTGATGAGGGCCGGCCGGCATGTGATCGGAGAGGTCTCACATGATAATTATCGTACAATAGATTATTACTCTCTGACTCGTCGGCAATCAAGTCCCCACACTGACTTTGCATGAATAATATATATATTTAAATCTAAAAACTATGACATATTTACGAGCAAATATGTCAGAAAATCCGTCGAGGTTCTATTTTAATTAGGTAAAAAGTTTAAGAGGACACATTTTATATTATCGCCAACATGAACTCAAATCATGCATGAATGAGTAATACATATGTATGGGGGGCATCCACGTCTCCCTTTCCACATGAATGTTTGTTATCTTTTTTTTTTCTTTGCATAGGATACTTTGCTAGTGCTAAGAAAAAGATACTCTTATCCATTTTTCACAATGTTGCAGCGTTGGCGTGTGAAAAAATAAGTAGGCAACGGTAACTTTAGACATGAACCAAACAGGCCCTCTATCTACCGTTGACGTATGTGTGTGGGTTCATGCATACTAAAATTAATGAGAACAGAGCATAACTTGCTCTTTACGGTGACGGACACCATTTGTGCTCTAATAGTTTGTTCATCGCTGTCCTGTTTCTTGTTAGAGATAACGGCTTCAGGCCGGCGCTGACGTTTTTGTGTGTGTGTGCATGCGTGTGGAAGTGGGCATCCAAGAAATCGGCCGGGAAGCAAGTTAGTTAAGGTCTGGCTTGTTTTGATTCAGAAAATAGTAGTAGTAAGTTTGTATAGAGGATTTGGCAACAAGCGAAGACAAAAGTACACACTATATAACGATCTTCTCCGTGAACAACAAACCGTAGAGCGAAGAAACCCTGAAACTTGGAGCAAGCAAACAGGGAGGGAGTAGAATATGCATGCTGGCTTATGAGTGTTGTGCAGCAGATTCAACGGGACCGGGACCAGGATCCACTCGGATATGTTAAAGTGCACCCTTCTTTTCAGACAATGCCCGAGTGATTGGAGGAGTGGACTTTAACAGAAAAGAAGGGTGCTCCTCCTCCCGTTACAAAAGAAAGGCTCTGAGCAGCACGCACACGCGGTTGTCTTTGCTGTTGAAAAGCGCCCTTCTTTTCACTTTTTCCCAGCTTTCCGTCAGTTGCCAAAGAAGCGACCACGGTCCCTTTTGTTTTTGCGCAAGAAACAGCAGTCGTTTTTTTGAGTTAATAATATACTTTATGCTGTACTCCTCTTTAGAAAAGGTGTTTGGTGTATACTATGCTTGAACATAATGGTCTAATAAGCAATAATAAACATCTTCATTTCTAATAGAAAAAAGTTCTTAATGAACTGCATGTGTCTTTTTATAAGAGCACCTTTGCAGTGGTTGGAAATGCTTTCCAACGCTTTCTAATGCTTCCGTAAAATAACTATTTTAATTGATTTTATTAGTCCAAGGGCAATATGATCATTGCATAGCCCTCCCACCGCATTCCGCCGCGGCCCTGCCCCCACGACCCCGACCACCTGACCGACGCCTTCCCTCCCTCACCTAGCCACCCCTACTGCCTCCCTGCTCTCTCCCTCGCACGGCGTCGCGGCGGCCGCCCTACTCTCTCCTCTCTCTCTCTCTCTCTCTCTCTCTCTCTCTCTCTCTCTCTCTCTTAGCACCTCCCTCGCACGACGTCGTGCCGGCGGCCCTGCCCCACACCCGCAGGGCAATGCACTCCTATTCCCCACCTCGACTTTACCTAAGTAGTGATCACTAGATTAACATCCCGCTATCTAATAAACCCACATATAGTGTAAATAATCATCTTAATTCTCGATAGTGAGAGTTTGTAGTGTTTAGCAAAGTCATCAATCCACTTGTCTTCATAGATTTGACATACACCTCAAGGCTTGTTTGGCTGCACTTCAATCACTACTGGAAACTTGAAATTCCCTCACGGTGCACTACCGTCAGGGAAAATAAAAATATTTTCATGAAAATGTACGTATCATCATAAAAAGTAAAAATATTGCTATGAAATTTCTTACGGTGCACTTACCGTCAGGGAAAATAAAAATACCGTCAGGGATAGCTCGTCAAGGTAATTCCAGTTTTGCCTGAGTTTGGTCAGGGAATTTCAAATTTCCAGTAGTGAATCCACTCCAAATCCCCAATACACGTGGATTAGAGTGGTTCTTATGCAACCAAACAAGATGCCTTGGTAAATAATCAAAGTGCAAAAGAATGATTTGATTGTATGCTTGAGGTTTACATATTATGTGAATATGAGGCAATAAACCACCAAAGCCGTACTTTATGTGAAAAAAAAGAATCACAAGTTTTTTTTGGGCTGAATTGTTAGTTTAAAAATGTTGAGTGGAAAAAGAAGTAAATAATGAGATTCTCTAATAAATGTCAATTGATTTGGTTTGTTGAGGTTGATCTGAAACCAATATGTATGACATGAGAAAGGAATTTCGGTAACAAATATTATATTCAATCGAACTTGTTGATGAATTTAATTAAACAATCTCGTCAAACTCAAATATCAGAATTTATTGAATATTGGTTGACGTTGTCACTGTATAATATTATATTCATAGATATCTATTGGATACTCCTATTAATTAGTGATATATGGAAGATAGATCATACAATTATCAAAACATTTATGATAGAGACTCCACCAAGATTTAAGAGGCTTATGCACGTCTTTCCCTCTATATTATAAGCATAAAAGAGAAAGGAAGAACCACAACATACATTATATTCCGGTTCGATCTAGTAGTATTGTTCCCCTAGCTAACATATATTATAATGGCACTCGTCCATACCAGCACAACAAGCAGGGCCGTGCGTGCTGCCTTTTGCATTTTTGTTCTTGTGATGATCATGTCGCCTTCTTTTTCCGTCTCCAACCTGGAACAAAGTATATATACATGCATCGATCTACCTTTACTATTCGTACATACTCAATCAAAAATATTTGTATATATTATCTGATATGTATATGCATGCAATATATATAATGCAGATGAGGACGACGTGACGATCTGCAACCCGGTGGTTGGGCAGTGCGATTTCGTGCGGTGCTCCATAGAATGCTAGGAGGAGGCCTGGAAGCGTAAAAATACTTTCTGCGTGCATGCCTCGTGCGACAGGAGTGTCCGTCCTCAGCAGTGCTGCTGGACGTTTCACACAGTTTGAGCGTTGGAGTTGGAGCCGATTCACCGTAAAATAAACTTGTTTACAGCATGTACAAGAGACCTCTCTAGATCATCTCTAAGTAATAGAAATAGAGATTTTGGTGACGACACTACTAAAAATTCGAACATTATCACCGCCGGTCCATCTCGGTTCTATGCCGAACCAGCAGTGAAACTCATTATCACTGTCGGTTCGTGGTTGGAACCGACAGTGAAGCTTCTCTGCCCTTTCACAGCCGGTTCCAGCCACGAACCAGCACTGAAGCTTATCATCACTGCTAGTTCGTGGCTGGAACCGCATGTGATGTACATGTACACTGATTTTTTTTAAACGACCTCGGATGGAAAAACTTCCTAAATAAAAGGTGTAGATCTCGAAAAGTTATCAAACTTTGTAGTTTACAACCTTTTCATTTGAAATCATCTTGTCATCAAAAACTACATTCGAATTTGTCAAATTTAAAATTCAAATTTTTGTAAACGACTTCGGATGGAAAAACTTCCTAAATCACTAGTACACAGCGGTACTATACGGTCGGTTCTAAACGCATTTCTACATGCGTTTTTTGGAACCGCCTACGGGAGAGGCCAGTAAAAATGGGGCATTTCTATAGGTGGTTGCTTAAGAAAACCGCCTTTAGAAATGCTTTTCTAAAAATCGGTTTTAAAAATTGAAAAAAACGAATTTAATTGCGGGAGGGGCTGACTAGTGAGCCACACGCCCGTCTCCGTTGCAAGTCTCAAGTCGCACATTATTATTATTATTATATATAGAGAGAAACTATATATATATATATATATATATATATTAGGTATTATTATTATTATAGATAATTTTGATAATTTATTATTATATATTAGGTATAGATATAGATATATAGATATATAGATATCTAATAGTATTATCCGATAGATATCTATCCAATAGTGATATATAAAAGATATATCTATATCTATATCTATACCTAAATAATAATAAAGAGGCAAAACTTCACCACCTATCTTTTTTTGTATGGCTTCCTCTAACTAACTCCGTAAATGTGAAAATCTAGATCCATCCTATATTTTATATTAGTCTAGAGTCCTCCTATTTTATATGACATGACATAGTTAGGAATCATAATTCTAATACATCTCCGTTCCTACATTTTATATTAGTCTAGAGTCCTCCTATTTTATATGACAGGACATAGTTAGGATCCTAATTCTAATACATCTCCGATCATTAAATAACTTGAATAGGAATTCTATTATAATCTATATCTATATGTATCGAGGTATGTAAAATAATATGTATAGTGATAATTCGGAGTCTAATTCTTATTTGTGGTTTTCTATAAAAGAGCAAGTTCTTTTTTATATGCAATCTCCGGTGTTGGTGTTATGAAACTACCAACGAGGGAATATATCGGGTCCAAATGGTGAGACAAGAGGATTATACTGGTTCGGGCAAGAAAATCCCTACCTCCAGTGGGTGGTGCTGCTCATATTCCTTATCTCGACTTGGCGGGGGTATAAAAGCTTGGTTGAGAGAGAGACTGCGAATCCCAGGTCTCTATGTGTGTGTGTATCCTAGGTCTCTATGTGAGTGTGTGTGTGTGTGGAAGATGCTTTTTCGTGTCGCTAGCCGACTGCCTCCATTTCCCTTTTATAGCTCTAAGGGGAGGTAAATGGTCGGTTACAGGGGCCTAAAACAAGAAGACTTCTATTGTGGATATTTGAACTTCACTCCTATCTTTCTTGGGAAGGGGGAGGTGCCCGGATAGTTTATTCCCAATGTCCCCTGGTTCGGCCAGACGTCGTCAGAGCTTCGGTCCTCTGCTTTCATCGTGTCGATACCTCCTGCCAGCTGCGGGGGAGGGGGTCCGGTCGCGCTTGCACCCGCGCTGGGGCGCGGTTTCTTGTCGTACCGCTTACGGTAGGGGCCGGGTCGTGGCCCCCTCTCCGGGTACGAAGTTGTACCTATACTGACCCTTCTCGGCCCTATCAGCAGCCGGATTCTCATCATTGTCAGTCGGCATGTGCACGAGCTCTTGTTCATCTGTATACTTTATCATTGAGTGAATTCTTTTATGGACTATCTAAAGCTAAGATCGTATGATGGAATTTCCGAAGCCAGGGAAATGGCATTGGAGTTTTTTTATGGGCAAATGTCGCCATGCCGCACAATATGCATTGCATGAGCCTGCACTTTTCGGCTACCTTGCACGAGTCCTGGAATGTGCATGCTGCACTAAAAATGTGTTTATTCCTTTGTAATCTGTTTTGTTTACAGCCTCTCGTAGGAGTCAGTCATCCAGCAGAGCCATGCTGTGACATAATCTCATAATTCATGAGGGAGGCAGTGAATGGATGTCTAAACTTCGAAAAGTTGAGAGACGATCAACATCTTGTATGTTATAGTACTATAGGGGGACTAACTGTCCACGCTGGGTTTATACATCCCACGTTGAACATCTGAATGAGTTAAAGCCTTCCCATGTGTCATGGTTGACTCGAGCTTTATGGTACTTGAAAGACTGCTTGATATTACTCATCGATTCAGTAGACAACCTAATGTTGCTAGTAGTACCTGCTTTAATTTGCTCCGCCCACATCCCAGAAAAATTGGAGGTTCAATCTTTTTAAAGATTTAAAGAGTGGTAATAATCAGGACCTTCTCTTTAGGCCACAAGCCTACAACTGCAAACATGCAGATTCATCAGGCCAGTCTCAATGAGGTTTTATAGAGAGTTTTATGCACATTAAATAGGGTGTCACATCAGCAGATTTGTATTTTTTACATGAAACGATGAGGAGAGAGAGTGGAAAGGTTTCATGGTGATGAAACTATACAACGTTGTTTCCAAAACGTTAGAAAAACCCTACTGAGAGCCTCTTTTAGTTTCATAGGATGCATGTAAACCAAATGTATGGTGGAGATGAGAGAAAAAAGAAAGAAAAAGACATTGGTAATCCTATGAAATTATGCATTGAGAGAGAACCATTTCATGTTAAGTTTTATACAACTAAAAAAGCGCGTGGTGAAACAATACATTGAGACCGGCCTCACCGATCACACCACAACCAATGGATAATGGATCATCATAATCCAAAATCCCGGCCAGACATGCCGTTTCCCAAATCAACCGAAACACAAGGTCATGGATTGGAACCATGCCGCTCATCACGAAGACACGAACATACATCGATCTGCTCTTTTCTAGAGCTGGCCGGCCTCATTGAGGCGGCGCTTGTGCAAGATCATGAGCACGAGGAAAGGCTCAAAGAGCCAGGCGCTTGACTCTGTTGCCGGAGTCGATGCAACCGCGCCGGTGTGCGGCGAGCTCAGCGGCGGCAAGAACTTGCGCCTGCAACAATTGGCTCATGGTTGAAGAAGGCAGCTCAGCATGGCGTGCAGGGCAGCGGCGGCGTGGTGTTTGTGCAGGGCGTCGCTGTCTCCTCTGTGCGTGCGGCCGCCCGTTGGCGATCCGGCGTCTGGATGGCCTCGGCGCAGTGCGTTGGGATGGAGACGGAGGAAGCTGGTGGCAGCAGCCTGACGGCAGTGCCAGTCTACCGTGCCCCTCCACCAAGAACGTGTTCTTCTCTTCTTATAGATTAGAAGAGGCTAGAACCGCATGTGTAAATCTATTTTCACTAACGGTTCAGTTAAGTTGTTTCCAAAAGGATGTTTTCACTGGCGGTTTCTTGAAGTGAACCGCCAGTGAAAATAGATTTTCACATGCGGTTTTCTTTATTGAACCGTCTGTAAAGTTTTTCTCGCCTTTTCTCAAATTTAAATACATACAAAAGCATTATATATTGCATTTTATATATTGAAACTACTAACCTCCATATCTTACATTCAAAGCATTATATCAAACATTTTACATATATTAAAGTTTTATGCCCAAGATAAGAGATTTATATGGAAATCCATTTACATCACATATGCAATACAGTCATCTTGCATGGATATACATCAAAAGTTTTCTCTAAGTTCTAATAATCATCTCGACGAAGGTTTAGACTCTTAATATCCGTTAGAGGTCTAAACTATGGCCTTCCTAGGACGCTGTTAGCATCGTGATACTTCCCGTTACCTGGAATGACTTCTTTCATCATGAATGAGCACAACTCCTCAACTATGTTGTATAAAACAGTCGGTGTGATCTTGTTCGCAGTCGGTGTGATCTTGTATGCCTAGAAACAAAGTTTATACACATCATATATTTATAGTTAATAATAATACATTTACAACATTATTAACGATACAACTACATAATAACTTATACTGTATCAGGGTTCCTGATATATCATCCGTTCTCTCTGATAAACTCGCACACATAGTATCCACAGAGGACTAATCCGGTTGGTTGCTTGTGGCACTATATAACGGGCAAGTGGTCCTTTAGTTCTAGCAAAACATATCGTCCGATGTATATTATATTGAACATGTATGATATGCATGGATTCATGAATTTACATACCGGCCAATCATGAAATACTTGCAACGTCTTCCCTCTTCTCGCCGGGTCAAACCATCCGCCTTTGATCCTATACCACGTGTGTGACATGTAAGATCTCAAATAGAATCACTCTGTTATTCTTCTCAACCTCTCATCTAGAAAAGTATACATATGTATTGACGCTTACCGTTCCAACTGTTCCATGAATAATGCACATGGATATAAATATATCTTAGAGAAATAATATCTATCCATCTTATTTTAGTCACCTCAATTATAGAAATAAATACAAAAATCTAGCCATTGTATATGGAGTGAATTAGTTTTAGGTTGATTTGGTTATGGATTGGATTTAAACCCATTAGCAGGGTGAAGCACACCATTCATGAAACATGAACACATAATTCCTCCATTTTTAAGAATACATAAAAAACACTATATTTTCTCTCTCTAAATATATAAATATACACAATAGCTACAATATATATATATATATATATATATATATATATATATATATTCATGTACATGAAAACAAATATATATCTTGGAGAAAATAAATCGAGAAGAAGCACCAAATGGCAGAGGAGAAATAATATATATCTATCCATCTTAATTAAGTGACCTCATTTATAGAAATAAATACAAAAATCTAGCTATTCTTCTCTCCAGCTAGCTCATGAAACCCTAGATAAAAAAATGGCTCAAATTGAGCAATAGAGGTTAAAAGAGTCCAAAAGAGGCACCAACTAACCTACCTTAGCGACCTCCTTCGAAAAAATGAAGATGAAAACCTCTCCCATTGTGTTTTGTAAAAAATGGACCTCCAAAATCGCCTCCAATGAAAATGGTTGCGCTGAACAGTGAAGGGTCAGGAGGAAGAAAGGGTATTTATAGCAGACTCAGCACTGACAGTTCCTTAAAAAACCGCAATTGTAAATGAATTAGCACTGACGGTTTGCTAAGAAAACTGCCATTGTAAATGCTACATTTTCACTGACTGTTTTCTTAATAAAACCGCCAGTGCTAATCTCTTTCCACTGACGGTTTTTAAGCTTGGATTTCCACTGGTGTCCGTTAATAAAAACCGTAGTGGAAATAAATGCATGGCGTCTAAAAAACCATTTCTGTTCTAGTGTCGGCGACTGTTTCCGTCCTAATCTCCTTGACAGTTGCTGGATAAGTAGCACGTGGGCTGCTGATCATCTATGGCCCAATAATGCACGTATAGTAGGTAGAGTGTAGAATCATATATACACGTACGTGACGAGGCCGGTTGCATGTATGTACTTCGCTTAATTAATTTTCTTTGGAAATTTGCAATACGTACGTGCTAACCAATTGACTGAATAGCTTCACGTACATAGCCCTCTTGTACTTGTAACAGATAATTAGCCTGCATATAATATAATGTGCACACTATTGCACGTGCCTTGATAGCTAACGACTAGGGCAATCATCGGGTTTAATCTTTTATCCCGAGAATCATGGACACTTCTGGCAAGTCTTTCCTAGCCTGTTTCATGGAGAGCCCAAGGTCAGACCGCAATAATTTATATTCAAAGGCACAACTCATTTATGGAGTAATATGATAAATTATGTCACTATAATATTATCTCAAAAATATTTTCTCTCAGCGCATAAATATTTATCTTGATCCGTCCTCCAATGTGAATGAATTCACCGCTTGAGGCATAAATATTGACCAAGATAATGTGAGTCCTAGGCGGGCATAAACATCAAAGCCACGCGTAAATAAAATGTTACAAAATCTCGTACTACAAATACCCCCACCAATTAGAGGTTGCGTGCGTAGCAACGTGAGCTCGACTTGGTGATATACGTACAGTCACACGTGTCGCTTTTAATCTCTGTATGCACTTTGGAACATGATATATCCAGTGTCATGCCTTAATCATATTTGTGTGACTGGTGCATAAATTGCCTCGGGCTTGATCTCATAAAAAGCCCAGATTTCGAGTACCTTCAGCCTCAGGTACAACACACCTAGCAGACCATCAAAGGATGTAAATATCGACTCTGTGGCTTTGAAACTCATTAGACAACAACATTGAGAATTTGAGATATTTCTGGTCAAGGCTAACGTTACCCTTATCTCTCAACGGCCATCGTATTTTCTAGCATTAGTTGCTGACAATCTACCAAAGTTCTGTTTAAACTCACATCCCCGAGCGTCATTATTCACTTTGAACTTTCTGCATCTGGAGAGCTGGAAGGGAGCCACTTACAGGGCTTGCTTGTGAAGCTCACGACGGGGAACTTCACTGGCTGTACGTCAGTATCTCCGGCCACCGCGAAGGTAAGCCTGCTTGTACCTTCTATATGATGCAATACGTACGTTTCTTTTGAAGTCTTTGACTGCTCACTTTCGGCTCCTGCAACTGCATATTTTGAAATAGATGTGGCAGTAGTGGCGCTTTGCCAATCTAGCGATCCATGCAGATGGATTTTTTTTTTTAATTCGAGCCATGGCCCCATTGATTCAGACATCATTACTTTCTGCATGATATAGATACAGTTAGATGTCATTGTGAGTCGAATACAACCATTTATAGTTACATGCATCTCTTTTTGTTCCGGTAGTCTGCTTAAGGATAATTTAAAGCCTTCATCATGTGTATGCTAATCACTCATATTTTCTTATGCATAGGTTCAAGCGCTCATCCATGGCAGGTTTCAGCCGTGGCTTTCGTCGAAGGAGTGGATTCGATCAGGGGGCTTACCCTCCTTATAAAAATGATCGTCGAGGTGGTCGCATGGATCACCGTCGAGGTCGCTCATATGTTCGCGATGACCATGAAAAACTTATGAGCCTCAACGACATGCTTCTCGTGATGGGGGTATGGCTGAGCGTGGCAACCAGCAAGACCCGTTTGGGCGTAATGGAATGCCGCCGCGAGGTGGGAATCGCTTTCGCAACCGCGAAAATTCAGTGGACCATGGCCATAATCAGCAGCGACATCATGAGGCTTCAGGGCCCTCTTCTAATAGTGGTTACAGAGACACAAACCATTCTAAATTACATGTTTTTTTTACCATGCCATGATACTCAATGCCTTTTTTACTTTCGCATCTATGTTGATTGCTTTTTTACTTTTTTGACTCACGTCTTACTTTTTTTATGCCCAAGATATCCAAAGGCAAGATGGGATTGCCGCTATGCTGTCTCGTGGACGAGTTATCAAATCAGAAGATACAAGTATCACTGGTGATGATTCACCATTCTGGGATGCTGATTATGAACCGCAACGTGGATACTCCTGTGGCCCTAGTCAAACCTGCTTCTACTCCCTTAAGCTTGTGCATGGAAATGGGGGAGGAGCGCATCTCATCATGCTTAACTCGAATGGGATTAGATAGGAGTAAGGGTATCATTATCAATGCTAATCCTTCAACAGAGCCCACATGTATGGTCCCAACACCCCATTTGGCATTGACAAGGTCATTGCATCGTCGTTCTGCCACTATGGATGATCTTCAAGGGGAAATCAACCAAGGGACAGAACATATGACACTTGTTGCTTTGCAGCCTGTAGTTAAAGAGGTTGAAGTTGTTGAGAATGGAACTGCTGCACACCCAATATGCACTCTAGCAGAGGAATTCATTAAACATCCAGAGAAAAATTAATGGCATGATGAAGATCTGGGGCTCAAAGTCGAGACGTTTTACTATGATAAGCTACTGATTTGGGCTCGGGCAATATTAGTATCTAAAACTGACAGGAATACTTTGGCACGTGCTGGTGTTGTGCCAAGCATACTAGGATCGCTATATGAAGCTCGCCCAAACTAGCCATTAATTCAAGCCTTCTTGACATATTACAATTCACCAGCTGGACATACCTTGATTATAAGTGAGGGAGAAATGGGTTTCCCGCTGTTAGCGCTACAAGATGCTACGTAAATCCCAATTTCAGGGCGTGTTTATGATGAATATGTCTCCGATTCATGTTTCCAAGATCCAGTGGCAGGGGAACTCTTCTCTGCATATACAACATTATGTTTTGAGAAACTTGAGAGCAACAATGGGGCAAATGGTCGGGTTACACTTTTTGAGTGGACAAATTATATTCTGCATGATAGCGTCCATATTGAGAATTGCCCCCAACATTACTTTACCTCAAAATTTCTATGCTAATATTGAGGATCCATTATTAGAGAGCTTGAATTTTCGTATGGATGATGGTTATAGTATTGCACTAACCCTTGATGTACATTTCTCTGATCAAGTGATGTGTTTCAACATCAATTATTCAAAGATGCATCTTCGGGCTGCTTTTGTTGCAGCATGGTTGTGCTCATATTGTGTTCCCGTTGGCATGAGGACTTACATACGTCCCGAAGTATTTATGGTAGCAGCTACTATTGCTAAAGGTGTTCGCAGAGCCATTGGTGTAGGGAGTATGCCTAATTTCTATGTGAGTCTAGATTCTATCCAAGAAGCTATCAATAGAGGCTCTATTTCAACACGCAAGTGTCAAACATCTCTTCCAATTCATTTTATTATGGGGTGGTTTGCATGCTATTGGAAAGCCATGTCAGCTAAGCCAACATCCTTCTTCTCCATCACAAATTTACCTCCTTTCATTGTAGATGTATCGAAGGTTTCAAAGATTAATATTGATCTTCATAGAGCACAAGCTATTTCTTGATATTTATGTGGAAAGACAATGTTTATTGCACTTGGACTACTTTGGGAGATTGCGAATCCGTTTCCCAAATGATGAAACAAATCTCATAGTTGACAGAAAGAGTGCCTCTGAAAATTTAAGGCAACTCAGAATTTCAGAGATTGACTTGTTGGTGAGAAGTAGTGTTGGTGGTGTCGCTCATCGACGCTGCCAAATTTACAACAATCAAGCAAATTGCCCGCATCGCTTTGCTAGGATATTCAACCGTGATCAAGCCATCCCAGATTTTCATATGAATGGGCTTCTTCGGTTTTCTGATCAGTCGAAAGGCGATATAAATGGGACCACTGAGCTTTTGTGTCGTCGTCTTTTGGCATATCGGTTACCCAATGTGCATACATTTGAGGCACATGTTCGTGACCGAATCTCGGTCTGCACGACAGGATATATGCAGTGGTGTCAATGTTCTCTTAATTTTCTCAGAGAAGCAAGTGTCTTTTGTGGTGGGATAAACTCTTCTGTAGCTGATACGAAGAAGAAAGACGTGATGCAAACATGTATGGTACTTTCTCTTCTTATTCTTCTTGTTTTTTTACTTTTATTATCATCACAATATATTTTGCTCAAACAATACTGTGTGTTATTGTTATTTCATATTTTCCCCCAGCTAAAGGATCAACTGAAGAGGGAGAGAGTTGTGTTTGCTCTTATATTCAAGATGAGCAGCCCATCCTTCCAACTGTTGAAAACAATAAGTCTGAACTGAACCACATTAATCTTAGTGATGATGGTGTACCTGATAAGGAAAAGGAGCAGCATGTTCAAGCTGATGATGAACCAAACGCATGAGATGGTTCAATAGTCAAGAAATTTGACGGCATAAGGGACAACGCCCCGCTCGTGACTAGAAGAAAATTGTTGTAGAAAACAATAAGTGCCAAGAAGCGCAAAAGCACAACTGAGACAGATAATGCCGAGGGGAGCAAGCCCAAAAGGGCACGTGATGCGAACCAAAAATGTAAGGGTGTTGACTACCTCTTTTTTTTATTTCGTACACACATTTTATACTGATCCACACATTTTCCCTTATGCAGTAAACACCAACTGTGATGCTGCAGCTAGCAAGGGTAGATTGGATGAAATAAGTTCTAGCATGAGGTCTCTCAGTTGAGGCATTCCTGAAAAGCATAGACGATGCTTTCACTATGCCATCTTCTGAACCAATCCAAGACAAGTATGATGGAGTGTCGGACATTGTTCTAAAAATCGTAGACATTACTGATCCATCAAAACAAGACTTCTTCGTTTATGTTCAGCAGGACATGAAAAGTCTCCAAGTTATTGTTAATGCTGAAACACTTGACATGACAAGCATATCCAATAAGATGGACAAAATCCTTTCTCGCTGGTCAAAATTGTTTTTTGACCACCTCAGTGGAGGGATGATGGAAATGGAGGTGGCGTTAGAGGAGCTCAATAGGCTTCTTGCAGCTGATGATGTACTCGAAACTTCGTCTCATGCTACTAAAAAATCTCATGTTGAGGAAACACTCAAGGAGTCTTCTGTTATTCGCAAGGCCATCCCAGAGGCGCTGAAAGAAGTTGGTAATATTGAAACTGCAGCTCAGCTGAAACAAAAAAACATGTCTACTAAAAAAGACAAGGAGGAAAAGAAGGTTGCCAAGCTAAAAGCCTCACTTGAGTTGGCAGAGAAGAGCCTTGAAGAAATAAAGGACCAAGAGGTTGAGATTAATGAGCTTCTTGCCAAGGGTGATGCCACGCGTCAACAATTCTACAAGTATTCTAGAAATCTAAAAGAACGTATGCAGTACATCAAAGGTGACTCAAGCTCATCTTAGTCCAAACCTATTCACTCTCTGATTTCTTATATGAAGTCCTCCTCCTATGAGGGATAATGTCTTTCTTTATCTTGCAACGTGCTTCATATTTCCCTTGGGGTAGTTTGCCTTTCCTAGAACATTCAGAACTTGCTATTTTCATTCAGTCAAAGAACTCTAGCACTTGTTACTTTGAGGACATGCCATTTAATTTGATTATGAAGCATACACTTTGCTTTTATTTGCTTTGTAACTGGTAATTTCACTCTGCATTTTGTATTGTCAGTGGAAACAACAATATATCTATGTAATAGATTTGCGCGCCTGTTGATTTTGCTGCCTAGGGAGGCTTCATATGAATTCTGACAGAGCCATCTCAAATACCATTTTCTTAGTGGTATGAGTAGGTGTTTGGATACTTAGAGCGAACATATACTTTGCATGTTGAGATGAGTCAATTAGAGGAAAGAAAGGGAGTAGCAGTAATGTAAGGACCTGATTAGCCTAGAGGGGGGGTGAATAGGCATGTTTAAAACAAACTGCAACTTTCTGTTAGCAGTGAGGTCGGCACTGCCGGGGTGGCCGGCACTGCTGGACTAAGGGCAACAGTGTTGGTCACCAGAACAGATCAAAGCACAATTCAAAATGTAAACTGAATATGGAAATTATGCTTGAATAGAAACCTTCCTAGAGGTGTAGAGAACCTCTAGTACCACCTGAAGATGGTAGCAACACACCCACCGAGTAGATTGGGTCCAAACCCTAGAAATCACCTTGCACACAAGATATATGAAAGTAAAGTAACAAGCACACGATGACACAAGATTTGACCCGTGGTTCAGCTCGCCACCAAGGCTTGCCTACGTCCACGTTGTTGAGGTGCGCCACACAAGACTCAAGCTCACCACAAAGGCTAGCTCTTTCCTCGGTCTCAAGTCAAGGGAATGAACCCTTGAGATGAGAGAAGTGTATTAGCAAATAGATGGGTGATACAAACTTCCCTAGACTGCCACACGAAGGAGGCAAACTCAAGGGCAACCACTAGCCGGCTAGGAGAAAAGATCCAAGAGTAAAGAACTCAAACCGCCGGCCACCACGCAAACCAAATGCTTATGGGAGTGAAGATCCGAGGGAGAAGCTTCTTCTCAAAGCTTGGAGGCTCAATCGCTCAAATAATGATTAGAGATCAATGGAGGAGAGTGTTTGAGCACCAAGGGAGAAGGGAGAGCAAGAGAGGAGCTTCTCTTTCTGTTCTTGCGAAATGTGAGAATGGGAATGACAGAACTAGCCGTTGGGGGTGAGTGAGGGGGTAAGAAATACCTCCTCACTGCCCACTAGCTGAGCAAGTCGCGGCAGCACTGCCGGCCTGGGCAGAACAGCAACGATGTGATCTTCAAGTAGCTGGCTGATTTGTCCACTATGTATGTGGAGGTGTGATGTATTTGTAAAGATATGCATTTGGTTCACTTGTTGGCATGCGTGTTGAATCCCTCTTTATAGTACGACATACCTAACTCAAATTCAAAGTATAAAAGAATTTAAACCCTTTGAGCTTGTTGCCATGCACTTTTGTAATTGGAGGGGTTCGCCAACCTGTTCATCAACCTCCTTAAGTTTAACCTGCTTGTCATACTCACAAAGTCTCATTAGTCTTCTAATTGCGTTGTCATGTCACCCAAAACCCACTTAAGGCTTGATTGCACTTTCAATCTCCCCCTTTTTGGTGATTGATGACAACACACTTAGAACTTACAAAAGTGAATAATAATCTGAGACAATGCAAGTCATGGGTGTAGGAGCTCCCCCTAAATGTGTGAATAGGAATTTGAATGTCCAAACTTGGCATGAAAGGCCAATGTTCACACATTGGATTGAAGTAGGCCCCCCTACATCCATGACAATTGTGGGGTGCTGAAAAAATATCACAAGAATATACGTGATGCATATGAACCTGTCTCAACATAAATCAGAGGGCTTGCTGTCTGAGCAGCCCGACACTGCCGGCCTAGCTGCAAACAGCAAGTCTGCGGAAGCTCAAGCACGGCCACACAACGAGAAATATATAAAAGATAAATGCATACTAAGACAAGCATGATGTATATGAGAGAGTACATGTTCACAAATGACACAAATAAAGTACTTAAGTGACAATATTACAATAAAATAGTTTCATGTTGCTATTTCATCTCACAAACTAAAAACTAAGATAACTAGCAGCTGCTGCTCCTTCATGACCGTCGAAGATTTGTTGTACCCCCTTCACTTAGTAATTCTCCCCCTTTGGCAACAAGTCACCAAAAAGAGAAAAGAACAAAAAGAAAAGAGAATACAAGCTAGTCGTTGTCCTCCTCCATGTGGTCATCATCGTCATCTACATCATCATCTTCTTCTTCATCATCATCATCTAGAGAGCCTGTGAAGTAAGTACCAAGAGCTGATGCACGCTTGCTGGACCTACGCTGGGGCTGCTCAATCTCTTCCTCCTCCTCATCATCACCATCATAGGTGGACTCCTCACTGAGTACTGGAGGTGGAGTAGGAGGGTCAATCTGTCTGAGCCCTTGCTCCTTTCTGAGCTCTCTAATCTCTAGCCTCGTCTGATAGGCATGGTTATTGGCATAGCAGATGCCACTGAAAATCTTCTTTAAGATCCGACCAAGCTTTCCCTTCTTCCTGCCTCTGGAAGCTGCTCTGCTGGAGGACTCAGGGTAATCTGGGGCTGCTGCCCTGGAGCTCTCTCTGGGAGGAGTGTTCACCTCCTGAATTGCTGTAGAGTGAATGACCTTCTCTGCTCTATAAGGCTCATGGACAATGTCCTTATTGAAGATCCGGCCAGTCACCATCTCAATGACAAACATCAGGTAAGGGGCATAGGGAAGCCCCGTTCTTGCATCCCCTGCTGCAATGCATATCTCATCCCATAAGAATCGAGCAACTGAGAAAGGTGGTGCTCCACCTCTCATCCTCCTTAACACATTTTTGGATGTGTTGTAGAGGTTTGAAGCAGATCCCACCTTGAGATAGAGAGTGGTCCTGAAAAGGTTGTTCAGAATATAATACTTGCTCCTCAATCCCTTTGTCAGACCATCTGCCTCCTGAGGATCAATGTAGAGCTGTGAGATCTCCTCATTGGTCATCCCTCTTTCATCATGAATATTAATACACTCTCTATCCTCCTCACCAAAGCCCAGAAGGCGAGCAAAAGTCACATAGTCAATCTTGTAGTGCACACCCTCTGTCACCCAATGCATCACCAAGTTCTCCCTATCAAGATAGTAAGTGGAATAGAACTGGTGGATGATCTCTGTGTTCCATCCATTCTGGAATCCCATCTAGTGATACATCCCAAGTTGCTTGCACTGATCAATGACCCTATCAAACACAGGATCTCTCTTGATTTCCATGTGCTCCCAATCAACATACTTCATTTTGATGACTCTGGGTTTTGCAGCTTGAAAGAGGATAGTGGTGTAATAGTCAGAATGGAAAACATTCCAAAGCCTATAATCCACACTCATGTCCTTTGGCATATCATAGGGATTGATGGCTCTCTGCTCTTGGATAGTCCTCCACTGAAGATAATAGCTTTCTTTGACTCTGCCAGGAGTGTCTTGAGACATTCTGACAAGGACCTCATCAGGATGCTCAACAAGATGTGAGCCATTGAAGAGGCCCAACTCTGGAGGAGTCTCTGGGCAAACACCTTCTCTGATGGTTCTCCCTGTCCTCTGCAATTCTTCCTCTTGAGCCATCCTCTGCCTGGGATTCAAGCCAACATCGGCTAAGCGAGTGCGAGACTTGGACCTCACTCTTCCTCTTCCACCATGTTGACACCGTTTTTCAGCATGTGTCAAATGAGCTAAGACTTGCATTGATCGGTAGCCGTTTTCTATCGGCATCGGAAGATCATCGGTTAGTGTTACCGATGAGAGTGAATGTTGTGAAAGTGATAAGTTTGTTGCCGATGGAAGCTAGACGATTCTTACCGATAGGAGTGAATTGGTAAAGACAAGATTCCAATGGAGGTGAAGAGTTGCCGATACCGATTGGAAGGTATTACCGATAAGGAGATGATGTCGATGGGCACAGGGTGATGTGGCAGTTGACGTTAGCAGGGGATTGCCAATGGCAATAGAAGGAAGTTGCGGATTGAAGAGTCTACCGATGGAAAGTTTCATCGAAGAGAAGACATAAGGAAACTGGTGATTTCATACCGTATTGTTATAGAAGTTTGAGTCCGACTCTTGCATGAGTCATTTATTTTCCTTAAAAAATAGAGATGATTGTTTAGTAAAATATTATTTGGGTCCGACTCCTGCGCGGGTCAGTTGTTTCCTTAAAAATAGGAGTTTTGTTTAGGAAAGGTACGAGTCGTGTCTGTCTACAACTCCTTTTGCTGGAGTATAAATATGTACCTAGGGGTTGTGAGAAAAATCAATCATATATCAAACAAATCAATTACTCTTATTTACTTTTACTGCAATTTACCCTTTTATTGCATTAGCCTTAGTTTATCTACGAGTTCTTCAAGTTTCGACGGGCTGCATCTCCTCGATCCTCGTCAAACCCTTGCAAGTTCCGCGTGGGAGTAATCTGAGCTTTGACATCGGAGCGCATCGCTGTTGTCTCGTTCATCTCTACTCTAGTTATCTTGATTAAGTCTGAAGTCTTGACACCTGGGCGTATCGTCGTTGTCTTGTTTGGATCTTGCTCTAGTTATCGTCCTTGTCGATTAACTGGTCAAATCGACTGGCACACCTTTGGATATCGAATTCGGGTAATAGCCCGAGGTGTTCGCAGCTCCTGACGCTTTTTGTGTCAACACACCACCACGCGATCCACCGGTGTCCATCTATGCATTTAAAAGGATAAAATGTTAAGTTTCTGCACTTAGACAGTGACAAGAACTCTAGTGGAAAGATTGAACCAAAATCTAGGGTCAATAGATGATTGTAGGAGCAAATGCACATGTGCTATCACCAGGGGTCCGACACTGCTAGCCTGGAGGCCGGCACTGCCGGCCTGGTGCAGACAGCACCATGGCATGCTCCATCAATCCTCCATTGAAACTAGGTTTTGATCAAATCTAACTACTGGAGGTACATCACCATACATAATGCAACTACTAACAACCTAAATCCCATCTCAAAAACCATACATTGCATAGATCGACCCAAGTTAGGGTTTCAAGTTATTACCTTTGAAAGAGAGGGGTAAGGATGAAGAAGGTCGGGCTTGAATGGAGCTTGACGCAGGGAGGAAGATCCTCCACACCTCCTCCAATGGCAGCACCTCCAAAGGGGCAGCACTGCCGGGGGAAGAGAGGGACCTCCAGGCTCCCTAGGTCTCCTTGGGGTTGAGAGAGGAGAGGAGAGGTGTTCTATTGGGGGAAAAACTGATTGGGATGGAGTCCCCTCGGGTTTGGGGTAGGAGATTAAAGAAAACCCGAGGGCTAGGACTTGGGCCCGACCCCCTCTGGTCGGTTAAGTCCCGGCACTGCCGGCCTACATGCCGGCACTACTGGCCTGGCCAGACAGTGAGGCACTATGCCACCTTTTTACTATATATTTATGCAATTGTGGACATATACCCCTTGCCATGTGCTGGTCAGTAAGCAAATCAACAATCATACAATGACCAACAGATTCAAGTTTCTTTCAAAATTGGTTTTGAAGCACATAATTGAAACTTTTCAAAGTTTTGCCTAAGTCGCTAGGTGGACAAACAAATGTGTGCTATAGTCCAAACCATGTTACAAGAATCAAGTATATTCAACTCACTACGCAAAGCACAAAACCTTGTCTCATTGAGAGGCTTGGTGAAGATATCGGCTAGTTGCTTTTCGGTGCTCACATGGCGAGTTGTGATATCTCCTTTTAATTCGTGGTCTCTCAAGAAGTGATGACGGATGTCTATGTGTTTGGTTCTAGAGTGACTAACCGGGTTATTTGCGAGTTTTATGGCACTCTCGTTATCACACAAGAGAGGTATCTTGGTGAATTGACATCCGAAATCTTTTAAGGTTTGCCTCATCCAAAGTAGTTGAGCACAACAAGCACCGGCTGCAACATACTCGGCCTCAGTGGTGGAAAGGGCTACACAATTTTGCTTCTTAGAACTCCAAGACACTAGGGACCGTCCAAGGAATTGACACGTCCCCGAAGTGCTTTTTCGTTCTACCTTGCAACCGGCGTAATCGGAATCCGAATACCCAAGTAGATAAAACTTAGAGCCCTTAGGATACCATAAGCCAAGGTTAGGAGTGAAAACTAGATATCTCAAAATTCTCTTAACGGCCATTAAATGGCACTCTTTCGGGTTAGCTTGAAATCTAGCACACATGCACACACTAAGCATTATGTCCGGCCTAGATGCACATAAGTAAAGGAGAGAGCCGATCATGGAACGATATACCTTTATGTCCACAGATTTGCCTCCTTCATCAAGATCAAGATGTCCATTAGTTGGCATGGGAGTCTTGATTGGCTTAGCATTAGCCATGTCAAACTTTCTCAACATATCATGAGTGTACTTGGTTTGGCATAAGAAAGTCCCTTCCTTGAGTTGCTTGATTTGAAAATCGAGGAAGAACTTTAGCTCACCCATCATAGACATCTCAAATCTCTTAGTCATAATCCTACTAAACTCATCATAAAATGATTGGTTAGTACTACCAAATATTATGTCATCGACATATATTTGGCACACAAAGATATCATTATTGAGCTTATGAGTGAAGAGAGTAGGATCCGCTTTGCCTATTTCAAAGCCTTGTTTGATCAAGAAGTCCTTAAGGCATTCATACCATGCTCTTGGTGCTTGCTTAAGCCCATAGAGCGCCTTATGGAGCTTGAAGACATGATGTGGGAACTTTGGATCTTCAAAACCCGGTGGATGCTCAACATAGACCAAGTCTTGGATAGGGCCATTGAGGAATGCACTCTTCACATCCATTTGTTGGAGCTTGAAGTCATGATGAGCAGCATAGGCCAAAAGCATTTGAATTGCTTCAAGCCTAGCTACCGATGCATATGTCTCTTAGAAGTCTAGGCCCTCCACTTGAGTGAAACCTTGAGCCGCCAATATTTCCTTGTTCCTTGTCACCACGCCTTGCTCATCTTGCTTGTTGCGGAAGACCCACTTGGTTCCAATCACATTAGTGTGGGGTCTTTCCACCAATGACCAAACTTTGTTCCTTTCAAAACTATTGAGCTCTTTTTGCATAGCCATCACCCAATCAACATCATCTAGAGCTTGCTCAACCTTGAGAGGATCCAAAGAGGAGAAAAAAGAGTAAAATTGACAAAAATTTGCCAAATGTGAACGAGTAGTTACCCCCCTTCGGAGACTCCCAAGTATGTTATCAATGGGATGATCCTTTTGAATTGTTTGCCTCAATCTTGGGTGCTCTGTGGCTTCTTGTTGATCAGCTTGGTCATCATACTCATACACTTCAAAGATAGGTTGTAGGTTCCTTGGAGTAGCAGGAGATGGGCTAGTTGATGCCTGCCTGCTGGGTCCGACAGTGCCAGCCTCTGGCCCGGCAGTGCCGGCCACAGAGGCAGAGCCCTGACCAGGGAGCACTGCTGGCCCATTTTCTTACAATCTTGGGGCAGTAGCTTCACCATCTTGAGGTTCCACATCTGTGGCCTAAACTTCTTGTGGCCTGATGTCACCAATGACCATGTTCTTGATTGCTTCACATGGTGGTTCCTCATTACCTACAATCACTTGATCAATTTGCTCTACTTGAGAGTCATTAGATTCATCAAATGTCACATCTATCGCGATTTCAATTTTCCCTAAGGTCTTGTTGAATACACGATAGACATGCTCATTTGATCCATAATCAAGAAGAAAACCTTCATCAACTTTAGGTGCAAACTTAGAGGTTTTGGGTTTCTTGTTAAGTATGAAACACTTGCACCCAAAAACTCTAAAGTAAGACACCTTTGGTTTGTTACCGGTTAGGAGTTCATATGAAGTCTTCTTCAAGATCTTGTTTAGATAAAGCCGGTTGATGGCATGGCAAGCGATGTTGACGGCTTCGGCCCAAAAGATATCCGAAGTCTTGTACTCATCTAGCATCGTCCTTGCCATGTCAATGAGTGTCCGGTTCTTCCTCTCTACTACACCATTTTGTTGAGGGGTGTATGGAACTGAAAACTCATGCTTGATGCCCTCATCATCAAGAAACTCCTCCACTTGAGTGTTCTTGAATTCGGTTCCATTGTCACTACGAACTTTCTTGATTTGAAACCTGAATTATCTTTGTGCTCTTCTAATGAAGGTTTTCACCTTTTCTTCCACTTATGCCTTATCATACATGAAAAACACACAAGTGAAATGAGTAAAGTCATCAACAATAACTAAACCATGTTTGTTACCACCAATGCTTATGTAGGCCACCGGTCCAAAGAGATCCATGTGAATTAGCTCCAATGGTTGCTTGGTGGAGACAATGCTCTTTGGTGGTTGAGGTGCACCTACTTGCTTTCTGGCTTGGCAAGTGCTACAAATTCTATCGGCTACAAATTCTATCCTTCTCAAAATGAACATTGGTTAGTCCAAGAATGTGTTCATCTTTTAGGAGTTTGGCCAAGTTCCTCATCCCAACATAGGCTAGTCGGCGATGCCATAGCCAACCCATGCTAGATTTTTGCCACTAAACAAGTCTCAAGCTTAGCTTTACTTTTGTTGAAATCAACTAGGTAGAGCTTGCCCTTCAAACAACCTGTAAAGACAATAGAAGAATCCTCCCTCTTAAAGACTTCCACACCCTTATCCGTAAAGAGACAATTGAAGCCCATCTCACACAATTGAGAAACGGACAACAAGTTGTAACTCAACGAATTCACATGTAATACATTTGAGATGGAATGATCAAGAGTAATAGTAACTTTACCAAGTCCAATCACTTCCCCTTTGGAGTTGTCACCAAAGATGATATTCTCACTTGCATTTGAAGTTGGGGAATATGATGAGAACATATTCTTCTCTCCGGTCATATGATTGGTACATCCACTATCAAGCACCCAACTTGATCCACCGGAGGAGTATGCCTACAAAACAAGTTTAGTTCCTAGATTTAGGTTCCCAATCAATCTTGGGGCCTTGCATGTTAGTCACAACAATTTTTGGAACCCAAATGTTTATGCTCCTTTTATCATATTTCTCATCACCCACAAATTCTGCAATGACTTTACCACGGTCATTGCATTTCAACATGTAGCATGAGGAGAAGCTTCCTTGGGGTGACCTTTTCTTGGGTTGATATGCGAACTTGTTTTTGGCCACCCAGATTGAGTCCTTGGGTTTCTGAGAAACCTACTTTTGCTGGGGAATCCTCTTGGCATGGACTTGGACTTGAGCTTGATTAGGTGAAGCAATGGTAGCCTTCCCTTTCTTGGGGAGTGGCACTGCCGGCCTCTGGTCCAGCAGAGCTGCTGTCTGTGCTGGCTTATCTGCACCAATGTTTCCCTTCTTCTCAAACTTGACACTCAATGCCTTTGATCAGTTTTCTACCATTGGTTTTACCTCCTTGAGTGTGTCCAAGCCCATCTTTGATTTATGGATGCCTTCCATCCTTGTATTGAATCTTCTTGGGCTCAACTTTGTCTTTGTCATTCTTCTTTGAAATTGAAATGACATTGTTGAGCCTTACTATTTCTTTCTTCATGAACTCCATGTTAGCAAGGTTAGTCGAATAGGCATTCATATCAACATTATAGCATTTTCCACAACCTTGACTAGTGGATGGAGAAGAGGCATCATTTGCTTTAGAGAGATGTGAGTTGCCCTCCCAAAGAAGAGAGTATTGTGCCTCAAGCTCTTAATGCTTTTCAATCAAGCCACAATGATTTTGCTTGAGGTCACCACACTCCTTCTTAGTGAGAGCATGAACTTCTTGTTCTTAGGCCAAAGTCTTAGTCAAAGAGCTCACCTCACTTCTTTCTAATGCAAGGGCTTCCTCACTAGCAATATAAAGATCCTCTTGTTTGATAAGAGTCTTTTCTCTAGATGCTAGCTCAACTTTGGTTGCCTCTAATTCATACAATATATTAGAAATGAAGAGTTTGGTCTTAGGATCCATTTTACTAGTTATTACATTTATCTCTTCATCACTAGATTCATCATCACTAGAGCAATCACTAGAATCACTACTAGAGATGTCTTTGGGGGGAGGAGCTTTGGCTTTGGGTTTTGATTTTACCTTCTCACCCTTTTCCATGAGACAAGTGTGAGGGAAGCCTTCATCATCATCGGACATGTTGTTGAAGAGCCTTGGTGAAGTGGATGACTTGTGAATAGCTATGGTGGCCATCTCCTCTTCTTCACTTGAGCTATCGGTTGATTCATCCCAACCATGTCCAATGTGAGCTTCACCCACATTTCTTCTTCCTTTCTTGTAGTCACCCTTGTCTTCTCTCTTGTCTTTGCCAAATTTGTTGTCTTCTTTCTTTTTTGGGCAATCGGCAATGAAGTGTTCGGTGCTACCACACCTAAAGCAAGTTCTAGATTTCTTGATTGGGAACTTCCTCTTCATGAGCTTGTACCCATTGCTCTTTATGCCCTTGTTGAATCTTCTCATGAATATGGCCATGTCATCAATGTTCTCTTCTTGCTCATCTTCACTTCCACCATCACTTGATGTTAAAGCTTCGGGTTGATGCTTGATGGCTTTGGTTGCTTGAGCCTTGCTTGAGATTGCTTGCTTGCTGTTTTTGGAACAACTAGGGGCTGTTTTCTTTGTGCTCTTGTTTGCTTTAAGAGCCACATCCTTGATCTCCATGTCCTCCAACCTTGCTTGCATCTCTCCAAGCTTCTTCCTTTCTTGTGCTTCTTTTCTTTGCAAATCAAAGGTGATAATCCTTCCAAGCACATCACTTGTTGTGAAGTACTCAAATCTTTTCTTATCCCTTATCAATGTCACCACGGTTTCATTTCTTGGAGAATAGGCTTCAAGCATGATCTTGACAACCTTGTGGTCACTGACTTCTTCACCACCAAGTCCTCTTATCTTGCCAACCATAGTCATCAATCTATCAAACATTTCTTGTGGCCCTTCACCTTCATTGATCACGAACCGGTTGAGCTTGGCCATCAACAAATCAAGGTGCAAGGTGTCCCATATCTCCTTGGCAACTTCCAATCCCATGACCTTGTTGTACTCATCACCATCCAATGGACTTAGCAACACACTAGTTGCTTGTGCATTGAGTTGGATGCACCAGAGCTCGGTAGTGGTGGGGCTTGTGGGATCAACCGGAGGATCACATCCTTTGTGCACAATCTCCCAAGCACCGGGGTGAAGACCTACAAGATAAGCTTTCATCAAGTGTTTCCACTTGGCAAAGTTAGTCCCATCAAAATGAGGCAATTTTCCTGTGGGAACATGGAACAAAGGTTTATGCTCATGTTTAGAGATGGATGAATAATCAAAGGATATGGCAGAGTATTTCTTGCTGCCATCCTCCTTGTTCTTCTTCTTCTCATCCTTGTTCTCTATCTTAGAGGCACGGTATGATACATCATCATCACCGTCGGAGCTACTTGATTCAACCTCCACTTGAGAGGCTTGCTCTTTGCTTTTCTTGAGCTCCTCCTCCTTTTCCTTGAGCTCCTTCTTGAGAGCTTTCACTTCTCTTCTATGAAGCTTCTCGGCAAGCTTCAAGCTCTTGGCTTCATTGAGAGCTTTTTCTTCCTTTTGCAATCTTTTTGCTTCCTTTCTCAATCTTCTAGCTTCTTTTCTTCTTGCTCTTCCTCCAGCGGACATGCTGGGAGTGGTTAGGTAGTCCTCCGAGTATGCACTCTCACTGCTGTCCGTGGAGTGCAAGTTCACATCCTTGGGGTCAACCATCGCAAGTTTACCCTCTTCGGCCATTACCTCACACGGTTAAGTGCTTCTTGAGGTAACCTAGCTTTGATACTACTTGTAAGGACCTGATTAGCCTAGAGGGGGGGTGAATAGGCCTGTTTAAAACAAACTGCAACTTTCTGTTAGCAGTGAGGTCGGCACTGCCGGGGTGGCCGGCACTGCTGGACTAAGGGCAGCAGTGTTGGTCACCAAAAAAGATCAAAGCACAATTCAAAATGTAAACTGAATATAGAAATTGTGCTTGAATAGAAACCTTTCTAGAGGTGTAGAGAACCTCTAGTACCATTTGAAGATGGTAGCAACGCACCCACCGAGTAGATCGGGTCCAAACCCTAGAAATCACCTTGCACACAAGATATATGAAAGTAAAGTAACAAGCACACGATGACACAAGATTTGACCCGTGGTTCAGCTCGCCACCAAGGCTTGCCTGCGTCCACGTTGTTGAGGTGCGCCACACAAGGCTCAAGCTCACCAAAGGCTAGCTCTTTCCTCGGTCTCAAGTCAAGGGAATAAACCCTTGAGATGAGAGAAGTGTATTAGCAAATAGATGGGTGATACAAACTTCCCTAGGCTGCCACACGAAGGAGGCAAGCTCAAGGGCAACCACTAGCTGGCTAGGAGCAAAGTTCCAAGAGTAAAGAACTCAAACCGCCGGCCACCACACAAACCAAATGCTTGTGGGAGTGAAGATCCGAGGGAGAAGCTTCTTCTCAAGGCTTGGAGACTCAATTTCTCAAAGAATGATTGGAGATCAATGGAGGAGAGTGTTTGAGCACCAAGGGAGAAGGGAGACCAAGAGAGGAGCTTCTCTTTCTATTCTTGCGAAATGTGAGAATGGGAATGGTAGAACTAGCCATTAGGGTGAGTGAGGGGGTAAGAAATACCTCCTCACTGCCCACTAGCTGAGCAAGTCGCGGCAGCACTGCCGGCCTGGACAAAACAGCAAGGATGTGATCTTCAAGTAGCTGGCTGATTTGCCCACTATGTATGTGGAGGTGTGATGTATTTGTAAAGATATGCATTTGGTTCACTTGTTGGCATGCGTGTTGAATCCCTCTTTATAGTACGGCATACCTAACTCAAATTCAAAGTATAAAAGAATTTAAACCCTTTGAGCTTGTCGCCATACACTTTTGTAATTGAAGGGGTTCGCCAACCTGTTCATCAACCTCCTTAAGTTTAACCTGCTTGTCATACTCACAAAGTCTCATTAGTCTTCTAATTGCGTTGTCATGTCACCAAAACCCACTTATGGCTTGATTGCACTTTCAAGTAACCTCAACTATGACAGGTAAAATCTACTTCAGGTTATTGTTACTTCCTTTGCATGCTGAGACGAGTTAATTAGAGGAGTCCTCTAATTAACTCGTCTCAGCATGCAAAGTATATGTCCGCTCTAAGTATCCAAACACCTGCTTATACCACTGAGAAAATGGTATTTGGAATGGCTTTGTCAGAATTCACATGAAGCCTCCCTAGGCAGCAAATCAACGGACGCACAAAGCTATTACATAGATAATTGTTGTCACTTATAGTACAAAATGCAGAGTGGAATAACCAATTACAAAGCAAATAGAAGCAATATGTCTGCTTCATAATCAAATTGAATGGCATGTCCTCAAAGTAACAAGTGCTAGAGTTCTTTGACTTAATGAAAATAGCATGTTCTGAATGTTCCAGGAAAGGCAAACTACCGAAAGGGAAATATGAAGCAAGTTTCAAGATAAATAAAGGAATTGTCCCTCATAGGAGGACTTCATATAAGAAATCAGAGAGTGAATAGGTTTGGATTAAGTTGAGCTTGAGTCGCCTCTGCATACGTTCTTTCAGATTACTAGAATACTTATAGAATTGTTGACGCGTGGCATCACCCTTGGCAATAAGCTCATTAATCTCAGCCTCTTGGTCCTTTATTTCTCCAAGGCTCTTCTCTTCCAACTCAAGTGAGACTTTATGTTTGATTACCTTCTTTTCCTCCTTGTATTTTTTAGTAGACGTGTTTTTCTGTTTCAGCTGAGTTGTAGTTTCAATATCACGAACTTCTTTCAGTGCCTCTAGGATGGCCTTGCGAATAACAGAAGCCTCCTTGAGTGTTTCCTCAACATGGGATTTTTGTTTAGTAGCATCAGACGAAGCTTCGAGTGCATCATTAGCTGCAAGAAGCCTCTTGAGCTCCTCTAACGCCACCTTCATTACAATCATCCCTCCACTGAGGTGGTCAAAAACCAGTTTTGACCCACGAGAAAAGATTTTGTCCATCTGATTGGATAGGCTTGTCTTGTCAAGTGTTTCAGGATTAACAATAACTTGGAGACTTTTCATGTCCTGCTGGACATAAACGAAGAAGTCTTACTCTAATAGATCATTAATGTCTGCGGCTTTTAGAACAATGCCCGACACTCCATCATACTTGTCTTGGATTAGTTCACAAGATGACATAGTGAAAGCATCGCCTATGCTTTTCAGGAATGCCTCAACTCGAGACCTAATGCTAGAACTTATTTCTTCCAATCTACCCTTGCTAGCTGCAACATCCTAGTTGGTGTTTAGTGCATAAGGGCAAATGTGTGGATCAATATAAAATGTGTGTACAAAATAAAAGAGGCGGTCAGCACCCTTACATTTTTTGTTCGCATCACGTGCCCTTTTGGGCTTGCTCCCCTCGGCATTATCTATCTCAGCTGTGCTTTTGCGCTTCTTGGCACTTATTGTTTTCTACTACAACAATTTTCTTCTAGTCATGAGCGGGGCGTTGTCCCTTTTGTCGTCAAATTTCTTGACCGTTGAACCATCTCATGTGTTTGGTTCATCATCAGCTTGAATAGGCTGCTCCTTTTCCTTATCAGGTACACCATCATCACTAAGATTAATGGGGTTTAGTTCAGACTTTGTTTTCAACAGTTGGAAGGATGGGCTGCTCATCTGGAATATGAGAGCAAACAGAACGCTCTCCCTCTTTAGTTGATCCTGTAACTGGGGGCAAAACAAAAGTCTCTCCCTCTTCAGTTGATCCTTTAGCTGGGGGGAAATCTAAAATAACAATAAGACACAATATTGTTTCAGCAAAATATATTGTGATGATAATAAAAGTAAAAAACAACAACAAGAAGAGAAGGTACCATACATGTTTGCATCACGCCTTTCTTCTTCCTATCAGCTACAAAATACACTTGCTTCTTTGAGAAAATTAAGAGAACTTTGACACCACTTCATATATCATGTCGTGCAGACTGGGATTCGGTCACGGACCTATGCCTCAAATGTATGCCCATTGGGTAACCAATATGTCAAAAGACGACGACATAAAAGCTCAGTGGTCCCATTTATATCGCCTTCCGACTGATCAAAAAACCAAAGAAGCCCATTCATATGAAAATGTGGGATGCCCTTATCACAGTTGAACATCTTAGCAAAGTGATATGGGCAATATGCTTGATTGTTGTAAACCTGGCAGCGCCGATGAGCGACACCACCAACGCTACTTCTCACCAACAAGTTAATCTCTGAAATTCTGAGTTTCCTTAAATTTTCAGGGGCACTCTGTCTATCAACTATGAGATTTGTTTCATCCTTCGGGAAGCGGATTCACAATCTCCCAAAGTAGTCCAAGTGCAATAAACAGTGTCTTTCCACATCAATATCAAGAAATAGCTGGTGTGCTCTATGAAGATCAATATCAATCTCTGAAGTTTTCCATACATCTACAATGAAAGGAGGTAAATTTGTGATGGAGAGGAAGGATGTTGGCTTAGCTGGCATGGCTTTCCAGTAGCATGCAAACCACCCCATAATAAAATGGATTGGAAGAGATGCTTGACACTTGCAAGCCTAAATGGAGCTTCTATTGATAGTTTCTTGGATTGAATCTAGACTCTCATAGAAATTAGCCATACTCGCTACACCAATGACTCTGGGAACACCTTTAGCAATAGTAGCTGCTGCCATAAATACTTCGAGATGTATGTAAGTCCCCATGCCAACGGGAACACAATATGAGCACAACCATGGTACAACAAAAGCATCCCTAAGATGCATCTTTGAATAATTGTTGTTGAAACGCATCACTTGATTAGAGAAATGTACAACAGGGGGCAGTGCAATACTATTACCATCATCCATACAAAAATTCAAGCTCTCTAATAATGGATCCTCAATATTAGCATAAAATTTTTGAGGTAAAGTAATGTTAGGGAAATTCTCAATCTAGACGCTATTATGTAGAATATAATTTGTCCACTCAACAAGTGTAACCCGACCATCTGCCCCATTGTTGCTCTCAAGTTTCTCAAAACATAATGTTGTATATGCAGAGAAGAGTTCCCCTGCCATTGCATCTGGGAAACATGAATTAGGGACATATTCATCATAAACACGCCCTGAAATTGGGATTTTCGTAGCATCTTGTAGCGCTAACAGTGGGAAACTCATTTCTTCCTAACTTGTAATCAAGGTATGTCCATCTGAATTCCAATATGTCAGGAAGGCTTGACTTAATGGCATGTTTGGGCGAGCTTCATACATCGATCCTAGTATGCCGGACACAACACCAGCATATGCCAAAGTATTCTTGTCAGTTTCAGATACTAATATTGCACGAGCCCAAATCAGCAGCTTTTCACAGTAAAACGTCTCGACTTTGAGCCCCGGATCTTCATCATGCCACCAATTTTTCTCTGGATGTTTAATGAATTCCTCTGCTAGAGTGCATGTTGGGCGTGCATCAATTTTGTTCTCAACAACCTCAACCTCTTTAACTACAGGCTGCAAAGCAACAATTGTCATATGTTATGTCCCTTGGTTGATTTCCCCTTGAAGATCATCCATAGTGGCAGAACGACGATGCAATGACCTTGTCAATGCCAAATGGGGTGTTGGGACCATACATGTGGGCTCTGTTGAAGGATTATCACTGATAATTATACCCATACTCCTATCTAATCCCATGAGAGTTAAGCATGATGGGATGCGCTCCTCCACCATTTCCATGCGCAAGCTTAAGGGAGTAGAAGCATGTTTGACTAGGGCCACATGAGTATCCACGTTGCGGTTCATAATTAGCATCCCAGAATGGTGAATCATCACCAGTGATACTTGTATCTTCTGATTTGATAACTCGTCCACGGGAGAACATAGCAGGAGTCCCATTTTGCCTTTGGATATCTTTGGCCTAAAAAAGTAAGACGTGAGTTACAAAAAAAAGAAAAAACCAATCAACATAGATGCGGAAGTAAAAGACAATGAGTATCATGACATGGTAAAAAAACCTTTGATATAGAATGGTTTGCGTCTATGTAACCACTATTAGAAGACGACCCTGAAGCCTCATGATGTCGCTGCTGATTATGGCCATGGTACACTGAATTTTCACGGTTGTGAAAGTGATTCCCACCTCGCGGCGGCATTCCATTACGTCCAAATGGGCCTCGCTGGTTTCCACACTCAGCCATACCCCATCACGAGAAGTCTATCGTTGGAGATGTTTCTTTTTGGCGAAACAAATTGGCACACCCAGTGGGACATGGTTCTCCTCCTATCTTTGCTGCAATCTATGGTCGTCTAAAATCGTCTTGGTCTGCGACTGAAATGCTCCATCAATGGAGGTTCTTCAGGCATCAAAGCCAGCATCAGACAAACCATATCTAGCTTTTAACAACAACAACTTTAGCACAGACTAGAACGTTGTGAATTATTTGGTACAACCCTTAGACTTATCATACAAAGGCTCTTCTACTGCCTTCATTAGGGCCTCCATACATCTCATAAAGAACATTGATGGATTCATCTGACAATGCAATATTGCATCTAACAATTCTACATCTTCCTCATCTGTAACATTTGATAGAACAAAAGTTCTAATGTCTTCATTTCCTCCAGTGACACCTGCTCAGTAATATTATACACAACATGTTCACTATGTCCAAAAGATTGATGTGTCTCATCTATGAACTGATTACCATCCTGAAGCAAGTCTAGATCATTAGCGATGTTCGTAGGGTTTCCAGTTATATAAGGTGCAGAGCTACCCTCTCCATGCTTTGTGTAATTCAAGTAATCCTCCATAAATCCCCGACATATCATATTAGAAATGATTGGTTCTGTGTCATCAAATACAAAAACATTCTTGCAGTCTATGCACGGACAATATGTGCTTCCTCATTGATCTCCAAGCATGATTTTTTAGCGGCATCAATAAACTTATGAACCTCTGTTATGTATGATGGATCTAGTCTTGATAAGTTATACATCTAGAATGATTTTTCCATCAGTAACTGTCAAAAATGCAATGAGATAAGAAGTATTTAAAGTCAAAGACTTATTAATTCCATATATTCTTCTATCCAACACATGGTGAAACCCTAGATCCAAAAAGTGTGTGGCTCAAATTGAGAAGAGATGATTATAGTAGGTAAAAAAGACATAAACTAACCTTTCTTAGCAACCTCCTTCAAAGAAATGAAGATCAAAACATCTCCCCTTGTATTTTGTAAATTCTAGACCTACAAAATCACCTCAAATGGAGGTGGCCGCGATGAACTGTTATGAACATGTCTGTTCGGGAGGAGGAAGAAGGAGCTACATATGACAAACTTTTCACAGGCGGTTGGCATAAGAAACCGCATGTGAAAACGTTTCATTTTCACAAGCGGTTTGATTAAGTGAACCGCATGAGAAAACACATTTACATAGGCGGTTGACTTCATCAAACCGGAACATTTTCACAAGCAGTCTAATTAAGTGAACCGTCTGTGTAAATGTGTTTTCACAGGCGGTTCACGAGTCTGTCCCTCTCTTTTATTTCCACTGACGTTTGATAATGGAAACCGCCTGAAAAAAGTTACTCCCACCGCCACCGTAGAGCTTCTTTCTACTAGTGTCATGCCAGTCAAAATAACTCAAGTTTGACCGAGTTTATAGGGCCTGTTTGGGACTGCTCCGCTACCATTTTTTCAGCTCCGCTCCGACTCCACGTTGCCAAACATCTCCAACTCTACGAACTCTGTTCCGAAAAAACATGGAGTTGGGGGGCAACTCCACCTTTTTTGTGGAGTACCTAAAGGGGTACTCCATCTTTTAGAGTTTTCTACTTCCTCATGGAGTTGCAAAGTAATTACCCAGCTTGCCACTCCCTAATTACCGATTCGTTTCTCCTCATCCCTTCCCAACGCGCAACGGAGAAAAAAAAAGAAAAATCCCGCTACATTTCCTCTCACGCGCGCCTTCTTTTCCCGCGTCGCCGCCGCCATGGAAGGCTCCGAGGGCATTCTGGACGAGCTTGTCTTTGGGGGAGCACATGTTCCCTCGTCCTCCGTCCCTCTCCTCTGCGATCTCGACCGAGGCCCCATCTTCTGCGCTCCCGACCAACGGCCCCTCCTCTGTGCCCCGACGTCAGGCATGTATGGTGCGGCACCACCTGGGGCGCCGTACGACGCGCCCCCACGTCCGTCCACGTACGGCGCTCCCCCGCGGCTGGCCTCGTATGGCGCTGCCCCGCGCCCTCTCCCATACGGTGTTGCCCCTTCTCCGGCACCGTGTGGCCCACCCCCGCCTCCGGGTTCCTACAGCGTCGCCCCGCCTCTATGGATGCATTCCGTGATGAGTTGGCTACCGCTCTCTCTCTTGCTTGGGGCTAGAATTATTGGAACACTGATTCGTAGTAGTTGTGCTTACATATGGACAATTATTTGCATTCGAATTATGGGCTTTGTTAAATTTCTATTTTTAAAATTTATGGGACAATTATTTGTATTTGAATTATGTCCTCTTTAATGTTTGATCAAATTTATGAGACAATTATTTGTATTTGACTTCTTTTATTTTATTTTTAATGTTCGATTGAAATTTATGGGTCATTTTTTAAATGCCTACTGGTCTCTTGAGATAAGTGTTCAAATATATGGAGTGCAATAATCATGGGCATAATGGACCATTCGCATGAAAAGAACTCATTACACAAGCTGGAACAGAGCTGCGTGCCAAACAGTATCACCCGCTTCACAAACTCTATGGTGGAGCAGCTCCATGACGGAGTTCATGGAGCGGAACTAGAAAAACGGGAGCGGAGCAGTCCCAAACAGACAGTATAGTATTAGCATTTATGTCTCCAAACAAAATTTATTATGAAAACATATTATATAACTAATCTAACCGTATTTATTTTATATCATGAACGATAGTATTTTTTATATAAATTTAGTTAAAATTGAAACTATCTGACACCACGAAAAACAAGAATTACCTTCTATCCTGAATGAAGGGAGTACATCAACAGTGGCACACCAGAGGGAGCCGGAGCTGCGCCAAAGGGGCCCTATATATAGGTATGGATTTAATTGAATTAAAATAGCCTAGCTAGACACAATTAATAACTGTATATATAATCCAACAAATTATATATAGTAGTGCTTTCGCAAAAAAATGTGTTATATATAGTAGTGCTGAGAAGCATATCGTTTTATATACACACACAATACAACCAATCAAGAAAAACGTGCAAATGGCTAATCTTGTATTTAGTGCTGCTCTTTGCACTACTCGATCTTTCTTGTGCACAAAAAAGAGAAGTGCTCCATTCCTGAAAGTAACTGTTTGCTGAATTGCGCAATCTACAGCACTATCTTCTCTGAATTTTTTTATGAATTGCAGTTAACATGGATATGCCGATGCATAACTTCTCTGAAATTGAATGATGTCTTGGATACATTACATGATAAAGAAAACCTTGAAGAAAGGGGAGAATTCATACAAGACCGGTACGCATTACTTAATACTGCAACATTATATATTTGAGAAAAACCTTGTATAATTGTATCCGAACGAAATCAGTGACCCTTTGTGCCTTGACATATTACTATTTTGTTTTCCTTTCCCGATTTTTAGTTCTTGTTCCAATGTAGAGGTTAAAATATATACACGGCAACTTGCCCGGATTAGGCCCGGATGACCTGCCTCCTAAGGACATTAAACTTGTTTAAACAGTTTAGTGTACGTCCAAAACAGACCAGCTTGGGTTGTCTGGCTGTTTATGTGGCGTGTTGAGTGTTCACCACTCCTAAGGACACGAAACTTGTTTAAACAGTTCAGTGTAGGTCCAAAGCAGACCGGCTTGCGTTGTCTGACTGTTTATGTGACGTGTTGACCACTACATACATGCATGGAGTCAGGGTGGTTTTGAACCAAGCATTTTTTTTTTATTTTTCAAAAGGAATAGGACAATTACTCTATAATTAAGCACCACAGACGATGCTCCATTGTCAAAGCGAACATTGTCTACCCTGAAAAAACAAGTTATATTGATGAGACACATAGGCTGTGTGTGTCAAACCTAAGATTTGGTCCTAGGTGGAGAGGGGATAATGACCCCTTAACCATCCAAGCTATTGCTGCCTTCTCACATTTGTATTTACTAGCAAATATGTCCGTGCGATGCAACGGTGTTATAATTTAATGAAGATGTCAGCAATAAGAGTGGTAGCAAAAAAGGAATTTGTGTCCTATAAGGACTCGTTTCCTAGTATTATCATATTATTAAAATAGATTTTGATATAATATATCAATGCAGCCGTGTTTGTGAGTATTAGGAAAAGAATTTGTGCCCTATCAGGACTTAATTATTTCCTAGTATTATAGGTTTTGTTTAATCAATAGAACTCATGTCCTAGTTCTATTCACGTAGGGATTGGATTGGCGAAATGTTGAGAGACGATTTCTTTATTTATAGGAGTCCGAGTCTCATACATGATCTAATAGGTTTTGGAATCGTATTCACTCTCTATTGTCCGGTAGTTAGAGGAAAACAAACCAAAGAATGGATGGACAAAAAAAGGCTAGAAATTTTGCCTCTTTATTATTAAGGTAATATAGGTTATTATCCATTTGTTTCATAAAGGTAAATGTTTTACCAGTCTATTAGAGTGTGTTTGGTTGGAGAGTGGGGTAGAATGGAACGGTTCTGCTCTTAATCTAGGGATGACGGTTTTGTTTTGGTGTTTAGTTGGAATAATGGAATGAATTTATTTTAGTGTTTGATTGGAGGGGTATCAGCAACGACGAATCTAGGATAAATGATTGCCGGGTCAGACTAGATTTTGTAACTTTTTACCGACGTAATCTAAAATTCTTCTTTTATCTGCTGGATCATATGGAAGCTCATCAAAATTTACCTCATGTCGTGAGATTCGTGAAGAACGATGAGTTGCATCTCTTCTAGAAGTTTCTCTATCAAGATTCTCACTATCATCTCTTCTTGAAGTACTTGCATCAAGATTCTCCATTCCATCTCTTTTGAAGGTGCCTTCATCTCCATCAGCATTTTCATTACCACTTGCTGGGACTATTTTTCTTTTCAAAAAATGATCCATTGCATTTTGGTTGCCTATCAAATTATTGAATCAAGAAAATTAAATACACAAGTAGATATTGAGTGTACAGTTAGGCATTAGCTACACTATAATTAAAAATTCACTAATTTACTACTTTACTTACGTGACATGCATGTTTGCTAGCAGCCTGCAAGATGAACAAATGAATCATGTATAGTAGTATACTAGTATCTACTGACTACTGTGTTGGAATTGGAATGCAATCAAATTATCTTTTGCTGAAAAAATAAAATAAAAAACATAAGCTGCAAGATTGGGGAGCAAAGAATAATTTTTGAAATAGGATTATGGATTTTAGGTTACCTCGGTAGAATACTGGAAGGGGATATATTCCAAACTTGAGCAGGATTGAATAGACGGATACTCGGAGAGCAGCGGCAGCAGCGGCGATCGTCTGCCCGTCTGTTGTTGCCATCAAGACCGAGCGACGTCTGGCCGACTACCGGAGACGCGGACGTTTTTCCAACTTCAAAGGCGGAGGCCGGAAGGTCTGATGACAGAGTCTCGAGATGAATCGTCCAAAGTCCAATGTTTCGGCTTTGTGCGGCCTGCGGCAAGCTACTCAAACGTGAGTACGAGACTTTTGGACTTCTCTCTTGGGCTGTGTTGGGCTGTCATAGTGCTATTTTTTACTTTTGGACTTCTCTCTTGGGCTGTGTTGGGCTGTCATAGTGCTATTTTTTCTGGGCCGTTCGGGTCAGTGTATTTTTTTACTGGGGTCTACATGGTGAGAAAATATACTTGTCCTGTTTGGAATCCCAGCGGGAATTTTTTTTTCTGTTTCTATGTTTTTTCTATGAAAATAAATTACTTTTTATGAAAATCTTGCATAATTCCTATAAAAATTTTACGTTTCAAACAGATCCTTATAATGGATTCCTGGGAACCTATCTGGTCACGCGGCCCCGATGACTCCACCTAGATTCGTCCCTGGGTATCAGAAAGTAGGATGATAGCTCCACGAGCCTGTCACTTTGTGTCCCACCTATGTTAGTGAAACTACACCTTAGCTTCTTCCTCTCGTCATCAATGACTGCCACAGCTCTCGCCGCAGGTAGCCCCTAGCTCGCCCCCGGCCTGCACCGCCACCACCCACCCGCCCCAGTAGAGCCGCCATTGCCTGCACACCCCACGTGAGCTCTTGCCGCAACCCACCCACACAAACTCTTGCTGCCGGTTGGCACTGCGAGCTCTTGCCACCACCGCTCGTGAGTGCTCTTGCCATCGTTCATCTGTGCGAGAGCTTGCAAGAAACTGAGACGCACGAGATAGGGAGTGAGTGCTCCGATAGATTTTTGGGAGTGCGGGAGCATTCGACATATCACGGGAATAATTCTATGCTCGAATGGCTCAATTCTTATGTCCTAAAACCAAACAACTTAGAAACTGAGACGGAATAGGCCCAATCCCATAAACTAAACACACCTTTATATCATGGTAACAGTCTATAGGTTGGTAGGTACACTTAGAGTAAGGTTAATAATATAGCCAAGTGTTGGCTGTATGAATGCTTGCAGCTAGGGATGAAAACGGTATGGATATTTATTCGACCGTCCGTCCGACCGAATTCGTTTAGAGGATGAAGAATCATGGCCCTAGTTGGTTTCGGTGATTAACGACAATTAGAGATTATTATGGCTAACGTGTGTTTTGCAGAGGCTATGCGTAGCTTAGCCATAGTGATCAAGGAGAATGGGCTATAATGGTCATCACTTGGCCCCCAAGATGGATATCGTTTCGGTTTTTAAGGAGACATGATGAATACCCTAGAATGATAGGCTAAGTGTCATAAGGAGATGAATGGCACTTAGAATTAGATAGGGCTTCTCTTTTTCCCTTTGACCGTACTATTAAGAGGGGTTGAGACTAGTAGCTTGACTTAGGAAAGTTTCATGTTTAGGTGTGGTGCACACTTGACTTCCTTAGCTCTAAGCAAGCCTATGATGACCATAAGATAGCCTAGAACAACTTCCATATTCATCGCGACGTAAAACGGAGTTGTCAAAAGCGTCTTCTGGGCGTCGGACGCTCCTGGCAGGGGCGCCGGACGCTGTCCGTCGCGTCGGACAAAGGCGCCGGACGCTGGGTGGTTGAGTCCACAGCGTCCGTCGGCCTTCCAGAGAGGTTGTTTTCTGGCTAAGTTTTTCAGGGTCCGTCGGACGCTGTCCGTCGGCCAGGCGTCGGACGCTGTGAAGAGCGTCTGTCGACCTTCCAGAGAGGGTGTTTTTCAACCCTAGCCAGAACTCAGCGTCGGACGCTGTGGCTGAGCGTCCGTCGCCCCGTGACGTAGCGTCCGTCGCTGGGAACAGTGTGTCAGAACTAGCCGTTAGAAGAGGCGTCGGACCGTCCGTCGCCTCAACTATGAACAGAAACTAGCCGTTGGGCATGCGACGGACCGTCCGTCTCCTAGTCGACGGAGCGTCCGTCGCCAACTTAAATTGCCAGCCCGAGGCAGTTTTCAGAGGGTCTATTTATAGCCCCTCCCACTTCTCTCCCACCAAGCCTTTGCTCATTTGAGTTGCTGAGTTTGTTGAGAAGGTTGGGAAGAGAGCAAGAGCCCTACAGAGAGAGAGTGATTCGCGAATCCATCGATCCTCTCTCTAGTTCATCCAAGAGTTCAAGTGTGCATCCTCTAGTTGTGAAGCTTGAGTGAGTCAAGCGAAGATCGAGGCTTATTACTCTTGGTGATCGACATCACCTAGACGGTCCGGTGGTGCTCGGAGGAAGGTGATCGCCGGAAGATTGTCGGCGGCCCTTCTCCATCGACGTTGTAATCGGTTGTGGGCGATTCACCAAGCCGGAGTGGCGAAGAATCAGCCCGTAGAGAGCACTCATCCCTTGCGTGGGATTGAGGGGGAGATATACCTTGCGAGGTGGTCCAACGAGGACTAGGGGGGAGTGTCGACTCCTCGATACCTCGGCAAAACATCGTCGTGTCAAGCATCTCTTTCCCTAGCTCTTTATTACCGCATTACTTTCCGCACTTGTCTTTCAATTCATACTAGAATTATGTAGGAAGTTTTCGCTTTCCATTGCCTTGCTACCGCTTTCTAGCTAGGACACACAGGCGGTAGGCACTAGGGGGTTAATTGGCTCTTTATAGGTTTAATTCTTGTTTAGAAATTAAAAAGAGCCCAATTCACCCCCCCCCCCTCTTGGGCATCTTGATCCTTTCAATTGGTATCAGAGCAAGGTTGCTCTAAATTAGGCTTCACCGCCGAGAGCAAGATGTCCCATGGGGATGGACCACCTCCCATGTTCGATGGAGACGACTTTCCTTATTGGAAAGTTCGTATGGAGGCCTATCTAGAGGCCGTTGACGTGGGCGTGCTCAAGGCCGCCACAAAGGGAGGTACTCTCTTCGCGGAGGACCTCAACTTTGATAAGCACAATGCCAAGGCGAAGAACATACTCTTTCGTGGCATTAGCAAGGATGTCTTCAACCGAGTGTGTAATGCCAAAGACGCATTTGAGTTGTGGACCACTATTTGTGCACTTCACGAAGGCACAAAGAGTGAGCGTGAAGAACGCTATCACTTGGTTATGGCTAAGCTCAATTCTTTCTCTATGCATGCAAATGAAAATGAAAATGAAATGTACTCACGACTCAACATTATTGTAGAGGAATTGAATGGGCTCGGTCTCAACCAAATGGAACCGGCCGATGTGGTACGCAAGATTCTTTGTGTCTTGCCCATTGAGAAGTATGGCCAAATCGTCACGGTGCTTCACCAAGGAGATCTCTCCGCCGCTACACCAACACAAATTTTGGGCAAGATCAATGCCCATGAGATGTACATGAAGATTGGTGATGGTGGCTCATCTTCCTCCTCCAAGAAGAAAGAAAAAGAGAAGGAGGAAAAGAAGGACTTGGCACTCAAGGCATCCTCCTCGGAGAAGCACAAGATACAAGTCATGTATGAGAGCACAAGCGATGATGATGATGATGATCTCGCTCTCATGGTGAAGAAAACAACCAAGATGTTGAAGAAGCTAAGCAAGAATGGAGTCAAGTTTGACTCAAAAGAAGAGAAATTCTTCACAAGCTCTTCAAGAAAGCCCCTCTCCAAGATGGATTGCTACAATTGTGGCAAACTTGGACACTTGGCTCATGCTTGCCCCGAAGAAAAGAAAGACAAGTACAAGAACAAGAAAGCTAACAACAAGTTCAAGTACAACAAGGGCAACAAGGTTGAGTCAAGTGATGAGGAGAAGAAGGATGACAAGCTATTCAAGAAGAAGAAGAACTTCAACTTCCACAAGAAGAAGAAGAATGGCAAAGCATACATTGTTGGTGATTGGCTCACCGACATTGAAGACTCAAGTGACTCTTCCGGAGATGAAAGTGAAGAAGAGAAGGTGGCCGCCTTGGTGATTGGTTCATCTATTCCACCGCCACCGGGCTCATCCTCTACACACATATGCCTCATGGCTAAAGGTGACAAAAAGGTACAAAAAGAGGATAGTGATGATGAGGCTAGCTCTAGTGATGATAGTGATGATGAGTTTGAGGCACCTTCCTATGATGAGCTAATTGAAATTTGCAATAAATACACTAAGCTCATTAGGAAGTATAAAGGCAAAAGTGAATCACTAGAGAAAGCCAATAGTAACTTGCATGCTAAGCTTGATGACTTGACTAGTGCTAATGATGAATTGAAGCTTGAGAACAAATCTCTCTCATCTAGCACTAGGGAGCTCAAAGCCTCACTCAAGCAAGCAAATGAGAAACATGATAAGCTTGAGAGGTCAACACAAGAACTCCAATCAAGATACAACTTTCTAAAAGATGACTACAACCAAGTTAAAAATGAACATGGCACACTTGTGATAGCTAATGAATTGCTTTCAAATGATCTTGCTACACATGTTGCTATTAACCTGGTTGTTAAGTGTGATATAGCTACTTCTTGTGAGGACTTGCTTGATGAAGTTGCTAGTGAGCAAAATGCTAAGTGCAAGGGCAAGAAGGTAGTTGAGGCCGACAAGCATGATGACTATGTGAAGATGAGGCAAGAAAACTCCAAGCTCAAGGAAGAGCTAATCAATCTCAAGGCAAACAAGCCTCTCACTATCAAGTCGGCCAAACAAGATGACAAAGATGCAATGACCTTGATCAATTCTCTCAAAGAGGAAAATGCAAAGCTCAAGGTTGATAAGATCAAGCTTACAAGTGGATTGGAGAAGTTCACCAAGGGCCACAACCTTCAAAGTGAGCTCTTGATGAACACTATCATGAAGACCGACAAGACCGGCATTGGGTTCAAGGAGAACCAAATCATGAAGGCCAAGGTCAAGATAGAAGACAAGAACTATTACAAGAACAAGGCTATGAGAAGCAACTATGACACACCAAAGCCCAAGCCCAAGAAGTGCTTTGGATGTGGTCAAGAGGGTCACCTTCAATCCCAATGCAAGACTCCACCTCCCAAGACCTTGCCTAAGCACATAAGGCCTTTCGCTCATGATGCACACTTCATCATCAACAAGGACTCCAAGGGTAGACCTCAAGTTGTATTTCTCGGTCCAAAGATGAAGAACAAGCCCAAAGTGCTATGGGTTGCTAAGGAGTTGGTGGACAAGGCTATGGGACCTCACTAAGTGTGGGTCCCCAAACAACAAGCTTAACTCCAAGTTGCTTGTGTGTAGGTGAACTACAAGACCGGTGGAAGTCATTGGGTGATTGATAGTGGATGTACTCAACATATGACCGGTGACTCCCGGATGTTCACCACACTTGAGGAAGATTGCGAAGGGCAAGACAAGATTACCTTTGGGGACAATTCAAAAGGCAAAGTGCAAGGTCTAGGCAAAGTGGCAATCTCAAATGATCAATCAATATCGAATGTCTTGCTAGTACAATCATTGAGCTTCAACTTGCTATCGGTGGGACAACTATGTGATCTTGGTTTCCAATGTCTCTTCACTCCAAATGAGGTAGTTGTGTCCAAGATTGAAGATTCATCATTGATATTCAAAGGGTTTTGGCACAACAATCTCTACCTAGTGGACTTCACCTCAAATGAAGCTAGTTTGCAAACATGTCTATTCTCCAAGAGTTCTTTGGGTTGGCTATGGCATAGAAGATTAGCACATGTGGGAATGTCAACTTTGAAGAAGCTTGTCAAGAAGGAATTGGTTAGAGGTGTGAAGGATGTGGTGTTTGAGAAAGACAAACTTTGTAGTGCATGTCAAGTCGGCAAGCAAGTAGCAAACACTCATCCAACCAAAGCTTTCATGTCAACCTCAAGAGTCCTAGAGCTACTCCACATGGATCTATTTGGACCTACCACCTATGCTAGCCTTGGCGGTAATCTCTTTTGCTTGGTGGTAGTTGATGACTACTCTAGATACACTTGGGTGTTTTTTCTTCAAGACAAGGGAGAAACTCAATCAATATTCAAGAAGTTTGCAACTAGAGCCCAAAATGAGTTTGATGTGAAGATCAAGAAGATAAGAAGTGACAATGGGACCGAGTTTGTGAACACCAAGATTGAAGACTATTGTGATGAAGTTGGGATCAAGCATGAAGTATCCGCCACCTATACTCCTCAACAAAATGGTGTAGTAGAGAGGAAGAACCGGACACTTATCACTCTTGCAAGATCAATGCTTGATGAATACAACACCCCCGAGAAGTTTTGGGCCGAAGCAATCAACACCGCATGCTATGCGGCCAACCGGCTATTTGTCCAAAGGCTTCTCAAGAAGACCCCCTATGAGCTTGTGAATGGAAAGAAACCGGATATATCCTTTTTCCGAGTGTTTGGTTGCAAAGTGTACATCTACAAGAAGCGCCAACACTTGGGCAAGTTCCAAAGAAGATGTGACATTGGTTTCTTAGTTGGGTATTCACTTAAATCCAAGGCATACCGCGTATTTAACAAAGCCACCGGCTTAGTTGAAGAAACGTATGACTTGGAGTTTGATGAAACTAATGGCTCTCAAAAAGGGCATGAAAATCTTGATGATGTAGGTGATGAACCTTTGAGGGAGGCAATGAAGAACATGCCAATTGGTGCTATCAACCCGCAAGAGGTGGAAGAAGTTGAAGATGAATCAAATCAAGATCCTTCTCCATCTCACACGCCTCAAGTTGATGAAGGAGATCAAGTGAGGGAGGCTCAAGAAGACACTCACATCCCTCAAGATCAAGCTGAGGCCGAAGCAAGCAATGTTGAAGCACCGCAACCTCCTCCCCAAGTGATCAATAGAAGATCTACACCTATGCTTCAAGCACATCCTCAAGACCTCATCATAGGGAGTCCATCAAAGGGGGTAACAACACGATCTAAACTTGCTTCTTATGTTGAACATCACTCCTTTGTTTCCTTTGTTGAGCCTTCTAGTGTGGAGGATGCACTTGCGGATCCGGATTGGGTGAACGCCATGCACGAAGAGTTGAACAACTTCACCCGGAACGAAGTGTGGACACTAGTAGAAAAGCCCAAAGGAGGAAGAATCATTGGCACCAAGTGGGTGTTCAGGAACAAGCAAGATGATCAAGGCGTGGTTGTGAGAAACAAGGCAAGATTGGTGGCAAAGGGGTTCTCCCAAGTTGAAGGCTTGGATTTTGGGGAGACCTTTGCACCGGTTGCAAGACTAGAAGCCATTCGTATCCTTTTGGCATATGCTTCACACCATAAAATGAAACTTTTTCAAATGGATGTGAAGAGTTCCTTTCTTAATGGTTTCATTAATGAACTTGTTTTTGTCTCACAACCTCCTGGGTTTGAAGACCCAAATTGTCCTAATCATGTGTATAGGTTGTCCAAGGCACTCTATGGATTGAAGCAAGCTCCAAGAGCTTGGTATGAGAGGCTAAGGGACTTCCTACTCAAGAAGAGCTTCAAGATCGGGAAAGTGGATACCACACTCTTCACCAAGGTGCTAGATGGAGAGATCTTTGTTTGCCAAGTATATGTCGATGACATTATATTTGGGTCAACAAACCAAGGTCATAGCAAGGAATTTGGTGCGTTGATGTCCAAGGAGTTCGAGATGTCGATGATTGGCGAGCTAACCTTCTTCCTAGGCTTCCAAGTGAAGCAATTGAGGGAGGGCACCTTCATATCTCAAGAGAAGTACACTTATGATGTGCTCAAGAAATTCAAGATGGAGGATTGCAAGCCAATCAAGACCCCAATGCCTACTAATGGGCATCTCGATCTCGATGAGGGAGGTAAACCGATCGACCAATCTCTTTATCGTTCTATGATCGGTAGTTTACTTTACCTCACCGCTTCTAGGCCGGATATCATGTTTAGTGTGTGTATGTGTGCTAGGTTTCAAGCAAACCCTAAGGAGTCGCATCTTTGTGCGGTTAAAAGAATCCTTAGGTACTTAAGGCACACCCCTAGCATGGGTCTTTGGTATCCCAAAGGAGCTCCCTTCCAACTAGTTGGCTATTCCGATTCGGATTACGCCGGGTGTAAGGTTGATAGGAAGAGTACCTCCGGTGGGTGCCACATGCTAGGAAGATCACTTGTTTCTTGGTCCTCAAAGAAGCAAAATAGCGTGGCATTGTCAACCGCCGAGGCGGAATACATTGCCATGGGAGCAAGTTGTGCACAAATCTTATATATGACCCAAACACTCTTTGATTACGGCATGTTTTTAAAAGAAGTTCCACTTTTGTGTGATAATGAAAGCGCCGTAAAACTTGCAAACAACCCGGTTCAACACTCTCACACCAAGCACATAGATATTCGCCATCACTTTCTTAGAGATCATGTGGCTAGGAAAGACATAACACTAGTTGGAGTTAAGAGCGAAGAGCAATTGGCGGATATCTTCACTAAACCACTCGATGAAACAACCTTTTGTAGGTTGAGAAGCGAGTTAAATGTGCTTGATCACTCTAATTTCACTAAAAGATGATCTTGTGTGAACCATGCATTCATATGTAATATAACATGTTTAATATGGGAATGCACATAGGCTTGGCTAACGCGGTTAAGATAACCGCCCTCAAAGCGTGTGACAAAGCTTAACCGCGGTTTAAACTTGCAAGCAACCTAGATTCACATTTCGTATTGCATAAGCATATGCATGTGTGTTGTTTGCCCTTTCTCTTCGGTTAAGTTTCTTGAGCATCCTCTATGATTATCCACTTAGGGGGAGCATTCCAAGCTCAAGTCTCTTCAATACCCCTCTTGTGGCCATATGATGTCTCCTTGGCGCTTCCATTCGAATATTTTGAGCTAAAAACTAAATTTAAGCCTACGGCAAACTATTTGAAAATGAGTGTTTGAGAGATGGTTCTCATATCAAGTCCAATCAAGTGTTATTTGGATCTTATTGGGATTGGAAATTGGTTGGGAGAAAGACGCAAAAAGAAAATTTGAAAAATTCTATTTTTAAGGCGTCGGACGCTGCCGACGGACGCTCGGTGTCAATTGCCTCAGCGTCCGTCACGATCGTCCGGAGATTAAAGTTGCCCGCTAAAAGGGCGACGGACGCTCTCCCAAGCGTCCGTCGCGGAGCGTCCGTCGCGGTCCATGCGACTGGATGTTTCAAATCGGCTCTGGAAGCCCGACGGACGATGCCGTCAGACGCTCCCCGAGCGTCCGTCGCATACCGATGGAGCGTCCGTCGCTCCGCGTCGGAGCGTCCGTCGCGAACTTATCGGCGATTTTTTTTTGAAAACCCCGATCTCTTCTCTGTCTCACCCGATCGCTTCAGTCCGCCGCCGCGCCGTGTTTCCAAACCCTAACCGCCGCAGATCCCGTCTAGCGCCGCCGTGCATCTCTGCGCCGTTTCAACCCCACCGCCGGCAAGATCCCCACTGCTCCTGCGCCGCCACACCCCCCTGCGCTGCCCTGCGCCGCCATTTCTCCCTGCCGCCGTGCCCAGCGCCAGAGCCGCTCTCCACAGCACCCCCCCCTCCGATTCCCTGCGAGTTTCAGGCCGTGCAGGGGTTCTGTTGCTGTCAAGCTCTCCTCCACGCCTTGTTGAAGGTCGTTTGATCGCTTTAGGGTGCAAAGGTGAAATTCTCTTTCGATCCACTTCTTGCTCCTTTCAATTGCCAAATTGCAATTCACCTCGCCCTCCTCTACCTACCCTAATCCATCTTCTCTCTATCTTGATTAGAGTACGGATTGAAGTTGCGAGTTGAGGTTGATCGATCGGGGAATCTCTTCTTTTCTCCCTTTTTGGTCAGAGGCTCGAGGTATGGCAGTGGATATAACGATCTATTCTTTCCTAATTTCATGCTTCTAATAGATCCTTACCTCTAGTTAATTGCTTATGGTTTATATATCTCTATCTATCTCTGACGAGCAGGGTCAGTTGGTCAGTTGATCAGAGAATCAGACAGTGGGCAGTGACAGATAACTTGGGGCAAAGCCCGCGAGTACGGATCGAGGCAAAGCCTCGCGAGGACAGTCCAGGGCCGGCGTGCCACTCTTTCAGTTGTTTGGTTCTGTGCTCTGTCAGAGGGTCAGGGACAGTGTTCGATTGGCAGTGAGCTTGTGGTGTGTTTCTTGAGGTTTCCTGTCAGTATTTTGATAGCAAAGACTTGAGATATGGCAAGGATGAAGAATGCAGGTCCCGTCCCCGGTAGTGGTGGTGACCCTCCACCTCCACCGCGTCCACCCACTGACCGCGGGAAGGGAAAGCAGAAGGTTATCTCTCGGAAGCGCAAGAGGCCGGCGATGGATCCAGACTCGGTAGCCGCTCTAGCAGTGGCAGAGGCCGCCGAGATAGCTGAGCGAGGAGGACGTCGCGCCGGCTTGAGGCTCTTGCCTCGCCGTGGAGCGCGTCGTGAGTCCCCTCCACCTCCAGAGTCAGAGCCCGTCGAGGCTTCAGAGGCACCAGCGACAGAGCCAGTCCCAGCGACTGAGCCGACAGAGGCCGCGGGCCACTCTACTAATGGAGAGCTGATGAGTCGTCGAGTCACCCGTTCCCAAGGCTCAGGTGCACCACCTAGCCCTCCAGGACCCCGGCTCCCAGACCCAGTGAGGCACCAGGTCAGAGTACTTACAGCGAAGCAAGTCCAGCTGCTTCGATTCGTTGACTTCCAGACCTAGTTTCCACCGCAGAGAGACCCTCATGCCGGACGAGAGTTCTATACTACAGTGCACGAGGACTTCTACAGAGCATATGTTGACACCGATGCTCCTCTCAGGGCCCACAGGGTGTGCCCATCTACTCAGATTGAGGGGGTCGGTGGTCCAGAGATCCTGCAGCATCTCCAGTACATTCAGGGTTTGACAGACTTGATGGGGCGCTCAGGGGCATATCAGAAGGAGTGGGTTTACCAGTTCTATGCCTCTCTGTAGATCTCACCTGATCACGAGTTCCTCCACTTCGCATATCAGGGACGTGACTTCAGGGTTACAGCTGCCAGATTCAGAGAGCTCTTTCACCTCGGGTCTTCACCTACCAGGATACACAGTCTCTGCTATGGGGATCAGGAGGCCCCTCGCCGACCTCACGATGGTATAGTGTCATCCACAGACTTCGTGAGTCCGTGTTTTCAGCAGCCGTTCACGGAGGATTCGAGTCGTACGCCACGAGACCTCACTCCTTTGGCTCGGATCCTCCACGAGGTCCTCAGACGTACTATTCTACCCCGGATTGGAGCTAGGGATACTATCACTCGTCTTTAGCTTTGGCTCCTAGCTCACATTGTTCGGAAAGAGCAGTTCGACCTCTGGGATTTGATAGTGAGCGAGCTCAAGGATATCATAGCTGCTGGGTTCAGAGGTCATTGGCAGCTACAGTTCGCCCATTGGATCTCATATTTGATAGTTGCCAAGACTGGGTCAGGTGTTATGAGAGTCACCCTTACGAGGTCAGCTACAGAGTTCCCAGTCTACTCGATGAGCCAGCTTGTGGCCCATGGGCAGTTGCCTCGACCTAGCAGAGCCTACAGACCAGGCACTAGGCAGGCCGGAGTGCCACCACAGTCGGCCGAGGTCACAGATGCGACAGTTGAGCAGATTGCTCAGGCAGAGCTCGCAGACTTGGATGCCGAGATCGATACAGCTGCCGAGACAGTCTTTAGAGAGGACCTCGATTCCGACAGCTCTGACGAGGACTACCAGCCTGTGCATGAGTATACACCAATGACCCATGATCACGAGGCAGGAGGGTCAGGCACAGCTGCAGCAGCTCCAGCTCCAGACTCCAGTTCCTCAGAGGCTACCTTGCTCACTATACTATCGAGGATGCAGGAGGAGCAGTCTCGCCAGGCAGAGGAGCAGAGATGACGGGCTGCAGATCTACAGAGGCTCACTGAGCAGCAGCTGGCAGCTCAGGCACAGACACAGGCTAGGCAGGATGAGTTTCAGCGCCAGTTCCTAGCCTATCAGCTGCAGCAGGCAGAGATTCAGAAGACTCAGACACTTCTACTTGAGCGTCTTCTGGCCTCTAGCTCCGGGCAGACCTCCACGCCACAGTTCCAGTTGCCCGCCGTATCTCAGCAGCAGCAGTTCACCTCTCCTCCGCAGCAGCCCCCAGTAGTTGTGGTGCCAACTCCAGCGTTACCATCCAGAGGACAGCAGAGTTAGGCACCAGCTACTCCTCCCTTTCAGCCAGCAGCCTCTCCTGAGTATCAGACTCCGAGGACCTAGGTGTCCTCTTGGATAGCTTCACCCGGAGAGTTCCAGACTGGATTCACTCCTACCCGGAGAACTACCTTAGCAGAGGCCTCGAGAGATCTGTCCGCTTCATATCTTGAGATCATGGGAGAAGACTCCCCAGGAGCACCTCAGCAGGTCACACCAGCTCCAGAGACTGCAGTGGATCTTCCGGCGACAGGCACTCACTAGTCCTCAGTTGCATCATCGGAGATCACACCTGAGCAGTCGGCACAGACAGTCACCACACCTCCAGCTATCGTTCAGACGGATGCCATATCCCTAGCAGATGAGGTTACAGTGGCAGTGTCCTCTCCCGACCAGACTCAGCCTACAGAGGTTGCAGCGGCAGTGTCCCTAGTGGCACTAGCAGTGACAACGTCCCCCTCGCCTCGAGTTTTCACTCGTCGGGCTCCCAGGCCCGCTACCACTGAGGCAGGACCGTCAGAGGCACCAGCTGAGCCTCAGGGGGAGTCAGTTGAGACCGCCGCTCCAGAGGTGCCAGTGACAGCTTCAGAGACCACCCCAGTTGCACCTACACCGGCTGAGACCGTGACAGATGATGAGTCAGACGAGTCAGACCTTCAGGACTTCATCATGCTGGATCGCAGAGTTGCCGCTTCTTCGCCTTCTTCTCCAGCCCCAGACTCTTAGTTTTTGGTGCTAGACGCCAAAGGGGGAGAGAGGTCGAGTATAGAGATAGGGAGAGGGATTTGGATCTTTGTATGCTTTATTTCCCCGTACTCTTTCATCATGTCTACTTTTTTGCATTTGTCTATATGTGTGATGTGATGATGGTTGATGTTTATATGGTTGCATGTGACAAACTCTTGATTATCTCTAATATATCTTGTGAGTTGTCTCATGGTTCATGATATATCTCAATGCTTAAACGCTAATTGAGCTTCCGCGCTATACTCCGATACATCCTTTGAGAATATCATGAGGTACTTCTTTTTCATTCATATCTATGAGTACCATGTCTTGTGATTTGGCTTGGGTGAGCAAGTATGCTTCATTACAATCTTACTAACCCTTGCTCAACCATTCCAAGTCACCCTTGAATCTTAACCAAAACTCTTATCCATACTCGAGGTTCTATTGTCGTCAATCACCAAAAAGGGGGAGATTGAAGAATCATGGCCCTAGTTGGTTTCGGTGATTAACGACAATTAGAGATTATTATGGCTAACGTGTGTTTTGCAGAGGCTATGCGTAGCTTAGCCATAGTGATCAAGGAGAATGGGCTATAATGGTCATCACTTAGCCCCCAAGATGGATATCGTTTCGGTTTTTAAGGAGACATGATGAAGACCCTAGAATGATAGGCTAAGTGTCATAAGGAGATGAAGGGCACTTAGAATTAGATAGGGCTTCTCTTTTTCCCTTTAACCATACTATTAAGAGGGGTTGAGACTAGTAGCTTGACTTAGGAAAGTTTCATGTTTAGGTGTGGTGCACACTTGACTTCCTTAGCTCTAAGAAAGCCTATGGTGACCATAAGATAGCCTAGAACAACTTCCATATTCATCGCGACGAAAAACGGAGTTGTCAAAAGCGTCTTCTGGGCGTCGGACGCTCCTGGCAGGGGCGCCGGACGCTGGGTGGTTGAGTCCACAGCGTCCGTCGGCCTTCCAGAGAGGTTGTTTTCTGGCTAAGTTTTTCAGGGTCCGTCGGACGCTGTCCGTCGGCCAGGCGTCGGACGCTGTGAAGAGCGTCCGTCGACCTTCCAGAGAGGGTGTTTTTCAACCCTAGCCAGAACTCAGCGTCGAACGTTGTGGCTGAGCGTCCGTCGCCCCGTGACGTAGCGTCCGTCGCTGGGAACAGTGTGTCAGAACTAGCCGTTAGACAGAGGCGTCGGACCGTCCGTCGCCTAGGCGCCGGAGCGTCCGTCGCCTCAACTATGAACAGAAACTAGCCGTTGGGCATGCGACGAACCGTCCGTCGCCTAGTCGACGGAGCGTCCGTCGCCAACTTAAATTGCCAGCCCGAGGCAGTTTTCAGAGGGTCTATTTATAGCCCCTCCCACTTCTCTCCCACCAAGCCTTTGCTCATTTGAGTTGCTGAGTTTGTTGAGAAGGTTGGGAAGAGAGCAAGAGCCCTACAGAGAGAGAGTGATTCGCGAATCCATCCATCCTCTCTCTAGTTCATCTAAGAGTTCAAGTGTGCATCCTCTAGTTGTGAAGCTTGAGTGAGTCAAGCGAAGATCGAGGCTTGTTACTCTTGGTGATCGACATCACCTAGACGGTCCGGTGGTGCTCGGAGGAAGGTGATCGCCGGAAGATTGTCGGCGGCCCTTCTCCATCGACGTTGTGATCGGTTGTGGGCGATTCACCGAGCCGGAGTGGCGAAGAATCAGCCCGTAGAGAGCACTCATCCCTTGCGCGGGATTGAGGGGGAGCTATACCTTGCGAGGTGCTCCAACGAGGACTAGGGGGGAGTGTCGACTCCTCGATACCTCGGCAAAACATCGTCGTGTCAAGCATCTCTTTCCCTAGCTCTTTATTACCGCATTACTTTCCGCACTTGTCTTTCAATTCATACTAGAATTGTGTAGGAAGTTTTCGCTTTCCATTGCCTTACTACCGCTTTCTAGCTAGGACACACAAGCGGTAGGCACTAGGGGGTTAATTGGCTCTTTATAGGTTTAATTCTTGTTTAGAAATTAAAAAGAGCCCAATTCACCCCCCCCTCTTGGGCATCTTGATCCTTTCAGAGGAGTTTAGACCTGTCCGTATCTGAGTCCAAAGATTAACATCCAATACTGTATCCATATCTGAATACTAAAATCAATATATTTATGATGTCGGTATCTAATCGTATCATATCCGACATTTCTGATACTATTCGTATTCGAATCCGAATCCGAACAGAAATATAAAAACAAATACAATATCAGCGATATCCGTTCGTATCCGATTCGTTTTCATCCTTACTTGCAGCTCACCTCTCAGCCCACTCATAGAATGATTTCATCTTCACAACCAATACATGGTCCACTTGTCTATCTCACAACATTTTTTGGTTATTGTGTCTAAGTTGATTATAAGCTTACAACTCATCTCTCGTCTTTCTCTTTTCCTCTCTCCTCCACCTCATCATTTAACCTGCTTCCAGCACATTACTATATTGGCTCTTATCGACAATTCTTGGTATTTCTTGCCGCATTAGGCATGGTGTGGACACAGGGCACTTTGCACACAACATCACCGCTAGCTGCTCCACCATTCAACACTTTATGTGCAGAATGAATTAATCCGGCAAAGTGAGTACCAAGGGCTCAAGCAAATATTGATTCATGTAGACTAATAAGGGCATATTTGTTTCTGTTTTTTTGCTGGCTTCTACCAGCTAGAAGCCAAAAGCTAAAACAAACCGTTCAACTGTTGAACTGGATTTTGAAAAGCTAGCTTCTAATTAAATAAACTAAAAGGTGAAAAGCATGCTGAGAAGAGCTTTTATGGCTGTGCTGAAAGCTAAAAGTTCATTACAAAAATCAATAGCAAAAAAACAGTATTCAAAAGTCAAAGTCAAAAGCTCAACAAAACTCAAAAGCTGGAGTTGAAACAAATAGGCCCTTAACAGAAGTTCATTAGCTGATTAAGCGCCTATAGTACACTAAAACAATAAGCACCAACAATTTTTCGCTTAGACCCTATTTAAATTTTTGAAATTGAATTCATTTTAATAATCATAATTTAGAGACATACTAATTAAGCTAATATGATTGTATATGGATTATATTTACATATTATTGTTCATTGTGCGAGAGACATACTTATTTGTAGTATTTGTATCTTAGAAGAACGAGTTTGAAAAACATGTTATAAGTTGTAAAGTAGAAATATAAAACGACAATCTATAGAAACAATTTTTATCTCTCACTCTAAGAATTTGTGAGAGGCTTATATGTGAACTTTCGAAAGTAGTAAAATGTTAAATTCCAAAGCCAAATAGCTGAATTTATTACAATTAAATTTCAATTCCTTCAAATGAAGGAATCTAAAAGGCCCCTTGCAGAACGAGTTTGAAGAACATGTTATAAGTTGTAAAGTAGAAATATGAAATGACAGTCTATAGAATCAATTTTTATTTCTCACTCTATGAATTTGTGAGAGGTTTATATGTGAACTTTCGAAAGTGGTGAAATGTTAAATTCCAAACCAAATAGCTAAATTTATTAAAGTTAAATTTTAATTCCTTTAAATGAAGTAATCCAAAAGGCCCTTTGCAGATTTAGATTTCTCAAGGATGCACAGCCAGAATTAACCGACTTTTGTACTAGCCGAACAAAGCATACTCCTTAGTCTCACCTTGCTACAAGCGACGCCATGTGTGGCAAGTGGCAACTACTACTCAGCTTTAGGGAGCAGGGAAGACGAACAAAATCTTAAGAACCGTATCTTATAGATCCAATAAAAACATAAGAAGTTTGATAGTTATAAGTTATTTTAGATATTGATCACGCTTAAGTTATTTTCTATGGCATTTGGAGATGCTGCACTATTTAGTGTTGTGATTTTTTCCCCCATAAAACATGATTCCTTTAGCCAAAATACTTATGGGAGCAACTCCAACAGTTTGGCATTTAGACTTGATATATCTAATTTTTCCAAAAAAAACTAAAAAACTGGTGACTAACAGTTTGACATTTGAGCTTGACATTTTTGTCAAAGTTATAAATAGGAGTCCGCACTTGGCAATTTGGCGACCGTGAAAAGGGGGAGACAATTTTTTTCCTTCTTTTTTTTCACAGCAGAACCGTGTGTGGGCGTCGGCCTTTTTTTTCCTTGCTTTTTTCACGGCGGAACACTAGGCAGCGGGTCCACTGGTCCATAATTTCCGTTTTTACCAAGTCATTATAGGGAACTGTTGGAGATTTCATATTTTTTGCTTTGGCATATCTATTTCAGAGTTGACAAATTTCATGTTTTGTCAAACCAAAATTATCAAATTATTGGAGTTGCTCTTAGGACATGTTGCATGGTCCCTAAGGTGCACCCTTTATCCCATATATTTCAGACTACATATATATTATCAAATCTGACAAATTTCGAAGATAACTCTACAACCACGATGTATACGTTTCCAATCAAACTATCACATTTTGCAATAGTAGTTTCAAAAGAATGATTGAACTTTATACATAACAAAGAGTTTGAGGATGGCACAGCAACTTATAGAAACATGTTCTCAGGGAAAAAGTGTTTCACTCAACACTAAAAGATCATGGCTTATTAGACAAAAATCTAGGTCACCGTAATAGGGTCGTGAATTAAAAAAAAGGAAAAATACATATTTACTATCTTAAGTTTGGCATATGCCACATAACCTCCTAAACTCACGTTTCATTGGGTTTGAATGTCTCTGGGGAATTTGGATAAGAAAACGGAAATGCTCCTACACGGACGTTCGACATGTGTTGAACGCGTGTCGGGCCGCAAGTGGGCCGGCCGGGGCGGTTGCCCGCGGTACCCCCCCCCCCCAAACCCGGCATCGGCATTTCGGCCTGCCCCTTCCACTCCCTCCTCACTCTCTCTCCTCTCTCTCTCTCTCTCTCTCTCTCTCTCTCTCTCTCTTCCCCCCTCCTCCTCCTCTCCTCTCTCTCTCCTCCCCTCCTCACACCACTCCGCTGCGTGCCTCCATCCTCTCCGGCCAGCAACCCTTCAGGCTCCTCCACACCGGCGTCCGCTGCTCCGGCCTCCTGCACCCACACCCCTCCTCCGATCTGGCACCCACCAGGGCCGCTACCATGGTGGATGCGGCGGCTGCTACAACGTGGCAGCGACGGCACGGCCGTGGATTCGTCGGATCCGACGACGACGGTCATGGATCCGCGGTGGCAGTGGATCTGGAGGATCCACGACGACGACGACGGTCATGGATCCACCGATCCGGCGGTGGTGGCAGTGGATCTGGAGGATCCATGACGAGTTGTCTCATCATGCTCTCTTCCCCTCGCGCTCCTCCCTTGTTCCTCTTCCTCCCCCTCTGGTTGCTCCGTCAAGGTAGGTCACGAGGCCTGCTCCTTCCTCGTCCTTCCCCTTGTCCCCCCCCCCCCTCCTCCTCCTCCTCAATCCCAACTTTCCTCCCTCTTGACAGTGTGATCATCATTTTTTTTGTTTTATTTTGTTGTATCTGTTGTTTCAATAGTACAAAAATGTTGTTTCAAATGCTTGAGTAATTTGTTTCAATCGTTGTCCATATTATTTTAGTTGTACTCTCTCTGGGTCTAGATCTGATCTTTTTTGTTTCATTAAATCTCTTCTCTTTGTTTCAATTCGTTTTTGGTTTTATTTCTTTTATATCAAATCATTTGTTTGTTTTTTCTTGTTTCTTTATGTTTCAGATTTGTGTTTGTTTCAATTGTTTTGTTATTGTTGTTTCTTTTACTCTCTTAGTCATGTGTTTGTTTTAAGTGTTTCATATGCACGCTTTCCGATGTTTCAACTGTGTGAGTATGTATGTTACAAATGTTTCATTTGGATGTTTCAAATTTAGATCTGGTGCTACAGCTAGGGAGTACAGACGCATGTTTCATGGGCTATTAGATATATGTTGCAAGTGATGTTTTTCTGATGTTTTAAAATTAGATCTGTATTTCTATCAACGTTTCCTGGTGTGTTTTTTTTAATTTTTCGTTTTTTTGTTGTGTTTCAGAGGGGCACGGCGGCGGATCCAGTCGGAGGAGCAAGGTCGTGCGGAGAGGGTGGGGGTGTCGCGGTGGGGAGACGGTCGCGTGTATCCGTGTGTGTGTCGGAGTGGGTGTATGTGTATCCCGTGCGGTGGGAAGGGGTTGCGGGCCGTACCGGGCCGCTCGAACGTCCGTTTTACTCATAGAACGTTCGTTCGGCAGCAACTCCCATAAGAAAAGCAATCAAAAAACGAAAAATAAATGTAAATTGGGCTTTAAAGGGGCTCAGGTTCTTCGATCAAGGCGTGGCCCGGTAAGCCCATTACCCTCGTGATGTTTTGGATCAGTTCAGAATTGCCCTGCTTTATCATTCTGATGAAGCATTCATTATCGTATACCTTTTTTACAGGCAAAAGTTACATTGACATATAGCATAGCAAAGAATGTAATAGTTCACTTTGTGAAAATTAGAGAGAAATATTTGTTGCTTCCCTTACAATAGAAAAAAATAGAAAATTGAGAAGTTTCACGGGTTTTTTTACTTACTCGTTACATAATTAAGAGAATATAAAAAAAAGTGTTTGTCGATAATTACCCCCATGTCTCACAAGTATAGATGGCATCAAAGTCGTGAATTCGTTACTTCATTACTCTTCTCCCAAACAGTATTATCATCCTGCACACGGTTAAACTCTGCCGGTTATTGTTCAACACAAGCAGAGGAACACTCTGCTGCTCAGGATTGTTACACTGACTGCTATTTATATACTCCTATATATATGTATGGCTATATATATGGAATTGTGAATTGAAAACAACAAGAACCATTTTACTATCTTTTCATAAAAGGAAACCACTTACTATCTACTCTTTGCACTGACACTGAGCTTCTGATTCATCACCTTCGACAGTTGAGCCTGACCTCACCTTGCCTCCCCGTTGAGAACGTTGACGCTCCCGAGCTTCACCATGGACCTCGCGAGTCGCGAACTGCCTCCGGAAATTCCCCGACCGCGTCGCGAACATGGGCCGCGATCCTGTGGCGGATGCAAGGTCTGAGACTTAAAGGGTCGTGGACTCGTGCCTAGGACAACTATCGCCGTGCCGGGCAAGATGGCCCATCTATCGCCGGACACAAAGTGCAGAAAAACTAGCCGAAAGAATAAACAAAATGGTTAATGCAAGGGTGCATACATTTGATCCTTGTAGGCTTGTACCTCATCAGGTACCCCATCCCAAACATCTACAGGGGCATGTATTCATTGATTTCACGCCACATCTCTGCTGGAGTTCTCGAATCCTAACATTACTACAGACGATGATGATAATTTGGGATGATAAATTAATATCCATTTCGATATTATATTGTATCATATATATGATCTTTTCCTCCAATATATATATATCTCCATGCAGACTCGATCCAGTGGTGGATGATGTGTTACAACCTGATGGTAAGTGTCGTCATGTGTTGACGCGCAGCTCGCAACTTAGGTCAGTCTCAATGGAAAGTTTCACCTCTCAATTTACAAGACATGAAACTCCACATGAAACAAGTCTTTCTCACTGTACAGTTTCATTGCACAGTTTCATAGGATTATTTTAATATTTTCTGGGTCCCACAGCTATCTCTCCTCCCTGTCTTCCCTTGCATTCGTGAGCGTACACACTCGCTCGCGGCCAACAAAGCCAGCACGGCGGCGCCACGCTCCCGTGCTTGTGCTCGTGGCCAGAGGAGACAACGCAGCGGCACCCACGCTCGTGGCTCGCGGGGCTCCCGCCAGGCGGAGCACGCGGCGGCGCTCGCGCTCGCGGCTAGCGGAGCTCGCCCCGGCTGCCGGCAAAGGGCGTTCGTGCCCACGCCCATGGACGACGGAGCCAACACAGCGGTGTTGGCGCTCGCGGAGCCCGCGGTCGCGTCCGGCGGAGCACGCGGCGACGCCTACGTTCGCGACTTGCGGAGCTCGCGTCTGCTGCCGGCAAAGCAGGCGGAGGCGCTCGTGCCCGTGCGGCCGCGCCCACGCCCTACGGAGCACGCGGCGGCGCCTGCGCTCGCAGAGCTCGCACCTACTGCCGGCAAAGCACGCGGCGGTGCTCATGCCCACGCCCATGGCTGGCGGAGCCAGCGCAACGACGCTAGCGCTCGCAAAGCCGGCGCTCGCGTCAAGCGGAACACGCGGCGGCGCCCGCGCTCGCGGCTCGCGCCTGCTGCCGGCAAATCACGCGGCGGCGCTCGTGCCCGCGCCCACGGTCGGCGGAGCCCCCGCAGCGGCTCTGGCACTCGCAAAGCCCGCGGTCACGGCCGGTGAAGCACGCGGCGGCACCCACGCTTGCGTTCGCGTTCGCTGCTGGCGGAGCCTGTGCCCGCGCCCACGACCGGCAGAGCCAGCGCGGCGGCGCCCGCGCCTACGGCCGGCGGACTTGCCTTGCCCATGCGATCACGGGATGAAACGAAGGAAGGGCTCTCAACGGAGGTTTCATCCGCTTTCCAATTTTTTGGAAACGCCGCTCGGTAGTTTCATTTCCACGAAACGATCTCCTTCTTTCTCTTCCTCGATACATGTAAAAGTTCTATTTCTGCTGACGTGTCACAATATTAAATGTACATGAAACCCCCATAAAACCTGCACTGAGACTGGTCTTAGAGCATCTCTAAGAGATTAGTCAAACTGATTAGCTAAATTTAGTGATTTTGTTGCTCTCTAAAATGGATAATATGAGAGTACTCCAACAGACTCTGTAAAACTAAAAGTTGGATAGCTAGTGAGGTAAACTATCTAAAAGTAGAGAGCGAATTAGGTGGGATAGAGAATCACTAAATTTGAAGAGTCATTTAGATAGTCTGTTGGAGAAGTTTTTTCTTTAGCAATAGCCAAATTTAACTTTAGACAAGGATTTAGCTAGTCTCTTGGAGATGCTCTTAGTAACTTGTCTGATGGCAACCATGGTATTGAATCAACAAAACAAACTTTACGTATCTTCTTGTAAGGTGCAACCTAATAATGAAAAGTTGATTTAATTAGCATATTATATATATGTACGTATATAAAAATTGTAAAAATAATAGTTAGTGCAATGCAAAGTGTAATCAAGACATTATAATTAGGTAGGACGTACGTTATTGGTAGTCCACAAGTGTAGTGTGTACCTGTTTGGCAACGAATTCCATTATTTGATCTTCTGTAAGATTATTGCTCCCACTTTGCCTTACAACAAATGCCATTGGTAATTGTCCTGCTTCATCTGGGTATCTATGTAAAAAAATATGGAATATATTTGAATCTCATAATTAAACAAGAGACGTTGGGAAGAAACAATTGTGATTCTTGGACAACAAACATTTGAAATTCATGCTACCTGTATACTTCCTCCAATCATAACGATGTAGGTTAGTTTGTCCTAACTCGTAATAGTCAAACATTGTCAAGTTTGGCGCCATTAATATAATTTTTATGTGGCTCGACGATAACACAAGGTTGACATTATTAAATTCAATATGAATTTGTTTCATATAATATATACTCCCCCATCCCTAAAAAATTGAGTAAATCAATCAAAAAATTGACCAAATATATAAACAAACACTAATATGTATGATGCATATGAAATCTATAGATTCCTCATGGAATATTTTTTCATCATAAATCTATCAAGATATACAAATATTGATACTATTTTCTATCAAACTAATAAAATTTAGCTTGATTGACTCCTCAAAAAGCAAGATTTACTTTTGAGATGGATGGGAGAACTTCTTTTCATCTAATAATCCAATGTTTTTTATATGTATTACCAGTAAAAGATGCGAAAGTTTGACTTAGGACAAATCTATATTTATTTACCTTGTGATTGGATGAAGTAATAAATATATTTTCAGTATATGGAGATTTTTTATATAATTGGATATATTTATACATTGAAATTATGCCAAACTTTCATATAAACATTTTGTTGCAATTATAAATTAATAGATTAGAAGAAGCGGTAACACTTATCGGTGTGGAATAATATAAATAGGCCAAACTTTCATATTTATTTATTTATTGTTTCTAATTTGATATTTTTCCATCATAGTTATTAGTGGTAACAATTTTATAACTTTTTAAGAAAATGCCAAAATATTACATGCTTCTTAGGATACTATGCAATTGAAACATTGTTGTTTCATTGAAATAAACATTATATAGATTGTTTTTTATTATCCAATTTCAAGAAAACATACGAGATAACTGCAGCATCCAATATCCCAGGAATCAAATTTAGCACATCCTCCAACTCCGCCGGTGCAACCTATGCCTCATATAAAAGGATTAAATGTTAAGGCATGAAGTTTGCTATTAGATGTAGCAGTTAAACTAATAAGTCACGAAAAGCTAAACAAGTCAAATACCTGATATGCCTTGTACTTAATTATATCTTTTAGTCTATCAACAACGTAAAGGAAGCCATCCTCATCAAAATAGCAGAGGTCACTAGTTTTAAGCCAGCCATCAGAGTCAAATGTTTGATTGTTTGTTTCATCACCACCAACATATCCTATGATTGGTATACAAAACAGTTTCACGGAGGTAAAAGTGGTAACCATTCATTACTTTGAGACTTGTATAACAAAAAAAATATATATTTCTATTATTTAGTACTTTATTTTTAATTACTTTGATGATTGTTATTGTTTGCTATGAAGTGCATCAATTGACAAATAATCTAACATTATTAATTTTTCCTATGGCACTATTTTATCCATGTTGAAAATTGTTTTTGTATTTTTTGTTTATGTGTACTATATTATATTGGACCACCAAGTAGATATGTTATTGCATCAATTCATTTATATCTTAAATTAAGCGACATGCCATCATAATAATCACAATAATTAAGAGTGCAATATAAGTTCTAAAATCCCTAGTTTTAATAAAATATAGAAGGAAGGTTTACATAAAAGGTACAAATACAATAGTTTCAAGTTTCAACTAACATGTGAGATCAAAGTTTAAAATTTAAATTCTAGATCCACAGCTTAACAAGATATGGGCTACAATAAGAACCACCAAAATTTAAACATGGTTTTCAAGTGCATTGTAAACACGTTGAGTGCAATGTAGAGGGAGAAACATATGGGAAAAGCATTAAAGTAATTGATAGGTTCATACAACTATTAGATATTTCAGAGAGTATATATGGCAGTCCATTAGAAAATAACACATATCAAGAGCGTGTGCACAAATAGGTAAGTAATGTTGATTTATTATTGTAGGTATAGGTACTAAACATGAACGTCATCCTTATATACTAAGAGCGTCTCCAATGGTCTAGCTTAGAGTTAGCTTCTGAATTTTATAATTATTAAATAACGCAAAAGACAAGAGATTAGTGTGCACTCAAGAGAGAGTCGCTTATACTTTACTTTACGATGCACTTTTCCTTCCGAATACGATATTTAGGGCAATCTCTCTCCACCATATATATGTGTTAGCTTTAGAACTAGTACTATCTTCTACTTATCCTGTTGGAGACACCCTAAGATTCAAATCCATGTAGGAGCATGGATTGGTGGACTGTCATGAGAGAGAAATAAATGCGACAACAAAATTGCTATTTTAATATTCCTTCAATGTCTTGAGCAAGTTATTTTCAATCCTACAATGATCGAGGTTCCTTGTCATTAATTTAGTTGTATTTTATTTAGGGAGCGACTAACGCACGCACGTGCATGCGTTAGTGTTACCGCACGCACAGTCTAATTTAAGTAAAAAAAAACATCCAAAGTTCCACTTCCTGGGTGCGGTGCGCACGGACAGCGCAAAAACACATCCCGACAGCAGGCTTTTAATGCAAGGTCCAACATAAACCAGGCCTACCCACCGATGTCATCCCTTACCTGGAACCTTCCTCCCCCTCTGCCCTGTTTTTCTATCAACACACAAACACAGAGGGGTCTCCAGCCGCCGCCACACCATCGGGCGATCAACTGACCCATGCAAACAAAAAGCAAAGCCAATTCATCCAACAAATACAGGTACGTACTTCAGCAAATTGATACTAATAGCTGCATATATCAGCCTTTTTGCATACACTAAATTACCCATGCTGCAAACCAGATCTGTTTTCTAGAAAAAACATTCAGATTATTAGCAATTCCAACTGCAATCCTGACTGAATAAGCAATTCATTACTCTTGTATATGCAATTCAGATATATTGCATAAGCAATTCAGTTTGTAAAATCACTAACAAAGTACTCTAACTTCCTAATACATAAGTAGATATGTTCCAGATTTGGTCATGATAATGACCAATGTTCTTCCTGCACATGATAGTATCAGATATTGTTTTTACTAACTAACATTGATATATCCTCTGTACTGAAACTTCCTTTGGGTAGCTGCTGCAAATGATTGTTGCCCCTCTGAACTATGCTATTCAATGGGTAGCTGCTGCAAATGATTGTTGCCCCTCTGAACTATGCTATTCAATTTGTTGCTTAATGTCCTCACACCTGCAATTAAAACAAAGAGAGCGATAAGCACATATGTGACAGTGGTAACTGTGGCACCCCTAATATGCACAATTATTATGAAATTCCATATCCACATATACTACATAAAGCTGAAAGCATGTGCTGAACAGAAAAAACTGATAGCATTAGTTTTGTGTAATAAAAACAGTAACACAGTTATACTTGGTACTTTTGAATGCAGGTATCAAATATGGATCTAAATGAGAAACTACCAGATTTTGATGATGATTTCTTATTTGCATTTAATATGGATTATGTGACCAACAACCCTACCTTTTGCAGTTGTTGACTGTGTGCTCTGCTGTGAAGCGGTTGCTCGTCCTCCTAGTCCCTGCCTGGTGCCGGTGCTGCTCCGCTACTTGTGGACAGACCTGTTTTGTTGCCTTTACACATACTTGCTACCATACTACTATTAACTTGTGTGGCTGATGATAATAAATTGCTTACAAATTACTAATAATTTGCACGCACACAACAACATTTGTTCCCCCTCCCCCCTCGGTTTTGGTTCCTCTCTCTCTCTTCTCTCTATGCCTCTGAGTGTGTGTGTGTATGTGTTGGCAGTGAGCAATAGATGGCAGTGAGCAGCGTGCGTGCCTGAGGATGCTAGTGAGCAGACCGAGCGAGCAAGCTCTGTCTAGTAGCTAGTGTTGTGCTGTGCAGCGGTTGCTCCTCCTCCTGGTCCCTGCCTGGTGCCAGTACAGCTCCGCTACTTGTTGGCAGACCTGTTTTATTACCTTTACACATACTTGCTACCAAACTACTATTAACTTGTATAACTAATGATAATAAATTGCTTACAAATTACTAATAATTTGCACGCACACAACAGCATCTTTTTCCTCCCCCCCCCCGTTTTGGTTCCTCTCTATGCCTCTCTCTCTGTGTGTGTGTGTGTGTGTGTGTGTTGGCAGTGAGCAGCGTGCGTGGTTGAGGCTGCTAGTGAGCAGAACGAGCGAGCAAGCTCTGTCTAGTAGCTAGTGATGTGCTGTGCAGCGGTAAGCAATTCGATAACTTGACAACAGCAAATCAGCAACATGAACAAAAGATTGAATACTTCAATGCATGAACAAAATTAATGTATATTACATGAAGATGCTAGCTGCACAATGCTCGAACATGTGCGGTGCACACCAATGAGAGGGGGCACCCTAAAAAAAACAAGAAAAGAAAAAGACATTATGTATCGCGCTCATTCGACATCTCCATTTATTTTCACTGAAAAGACTAATGGAAGCTATATAACACCTAGACAAACAAAAAAGAAAGATAACTTCACAACAGTAGTTCGACACATGGAGATTTAATACTTCAATTACATGAACAAGTTACTGCATATTGCATATGCAGATAATAACTGCACAGTGCTGAAAACATATCAAAATAACACTGACAATGGGCTCTGAAAAAAACACAAAAACACAATAGAGAAAATAACGTTCTATATCGAGATCCTTCAACAACTCCATTCTCACTAATATACTAATCGAAGCTATATAGCAACTACGCCTTTGCGACTGGACTATCCTGATTAGCAATGATATACACAGCTTACTAAACCTGGCCCCCCTATGGCGGAATCCTGCATGCTGTGCTGAGCATCCAATACTGTATGATGCCGCCACGACAGTTTAAATCGGCAAAAATAGCACGTACACACATCCAACGCATATACACATCAACATCAACATCAACATCAACAAAGCTTGTAGTCCCAAGCAAGTTGGGGTAGGCTAGAGTTGAAATCCAACAAGATACCCAAGTCATGGTTCCGGCACTTCAATAGCTGCTTTCCAGGCAAACCTATCCAAACATAGATCTCTAGATATATCACAAGCTTTTAAATTCCTATTCACCGCCTCCGCCCATGTCAACTTCGGCCTTCCTTTGCCTCTCTTTATATTATTAGCTTGGCTTGGGACTCCACAGCGCACTGGTGCATCTGGCGGTCGACATGGCCAAACCATCTCAACCGATGTTGGACAAGCTTTTCTTCAATTGGTGCCACCCCTAGGCGATCATGTATATAGAGATATAAAAAACGGCGCAGATCCGAACCTCGTGGGCGAACAGGAACGGAAGCAGACGCGTATGCGTGGGGGTCACTGAGATGGGGCGAGCAACTCGGACGTAGCCTACCACCGCTGGCACGTGAGGGGTGTCAGATCTGGAGGCGGCACGACTGGGATGCTCCGAAACCTTCAGATCCAGTCAATCCAACACAAAATGAGTCAGAACCATTAGATGTCTCACACAAAAAATCGAGCAAACAAGGGCGAAAACCCATATAGCTATGAAACCGGTGCTCACCTTCCTTGTCGCTCCCCTAATCGTTCGAACAGAGCATGGCGAATCCTAGGCTGCATCCACCAGACGAAGCGCATGGCGAAAAACACATGGGATCGAGAGAGCTTCAGTCAAATGCGGGTACGAATCGAAATCGAATCCCGTAAGAAGGAAGCATTGAGCGGATTCAACTTACAGATCAGCGCGCGGCCACCTAGTGCTGCCCACCCTCGCCGGTGGAATCTTCAGGTCGCCGTGGGGTGTGTCGGGGGGAGGGGGCGCAGTCGCCGCACAGGCGAAGACGGAGGGGGCGATGTGCCGATGTCGGAAGGGGAACGAAATGGGAAGCAGACATGCGCGAGTAATGTTTGAACAATTACCTCTCATCTCTCTATGACTAGTGGACCCGGCAGTGCAGTTGGGGTGCGGGGCGATACCGCCACGCCGGTTCCTTGGACAGAGTGTGCGTGCACGCATCAAAACGCACGCATGCATGAAACAAAGTCATTACCTTTATTTATTGTCCAATGATTGGACTTGGAAAAGGATGTTTGTATTGTGAAATCTTCTTCTTACGTCCTTTTGTGTAATTATAATAAGATATTGGATAGATATAGGTAATATATGTACATAAGTAAATTATTAAAGTTGTGAATATAGTACCTAGCATGACACTTGGGCCTCGGACATATAATTCTCCTTACTCATTGGTTGATAAGAGTTCACCACTAGTAATGTCAACAACTTTGGCTTCAACACCGCTGCATAGCCGACCTGTTGATCTTATACGATGACATTCCTCACGACACACCACGTTTGAGATCACGCCACCCTCAGTTGAGCCTAGTGCCTGTATATTGTCAGTACATTAAATAAACCCATCAAAATTAATGGCATTGGCAGGCAGACATGGTGAGGACTCAGACTCACTTACCAAAAACAGCTCGATGTCGGGAAACCTTTCATGGAACGCCGACGCCGCGGCGGCGCTCAGCGGCGCGCCGCCACAGACGATCCGAACAAGATCCGGGAACCCCTCCGGTCCGACGCCGCCTCCGCGCGCCATGGCCGCCACCACAGGCGGCGCGACGAACATCTGCGTGGCCCTGCACCTGGTGGCGGTGACCACGACCGTGGTCTCGGCCATCAGCACCCCGCGCATGAGCATGTGGAAGCCGTACGAGTGGAACATGGGCACGCCAAGGAGCGTGACCGCGGGGCCTGATCCGGCTCCGGTCGGCCGCGGCGAGCTGTACTGCAACGCCGACGCGATAAGGCGCCGGTGCGACTGCGCCACCGCCTTGGTTCGCCCCGTCGTGCCCGACGAGAAGCCGATCGCGGCCACGTCGGACTGCCGCACCACCTCGGCCGGCGATGGTGGCGGTTCTTCGTCGTGGTGGCCGTGGAGGAGGAATGACTGGAACCGCGGCGAGTCCAGCAGGACGACGGCGGCGGGCGCCTCCTTGTTGTTCTTGTTCTTCTTCTTCCATGACGCGGCGGGGGGCACTCTGGCTCTGCCGGCAGTCGCCGCGGTGGCGAAGACGACGGACGGGCCGCACAGGGCGACGGCGCGGGCGACGTCGGCGGGCGCGGAAACCGGGCTGAGCGGCGAGACGACGGCGCCGATGGACAGCAGCGCGAGGTACAGCACGGGGAGGTCCAGGGTGGGCGGCGCGAGCACGAGCGCGACGTCGGCCCTGGCGACGCCGAGCGCGCCGCGCAGCGCGGCGGTGAGGGAGCGGACGCGCGCCAGGAGCGCCGGGAACGAGAGCGTGGCGCCCGTGGACGCGTCGACGAATGCCGGGTGCGCCGGGAGCGGGGACGGGAGGCGGGACCAGGCGAAGGACGGGAAGGAGATCGGCGCGTCCTCCGGCGGGAGCGGGATCGGTGGGCGCAGGCTGCGGAACGTCCTCGTGCTCGGGCAGAAGCCGCTCCGCGGGTCCTCCATGGATGGATCGGATGGATGGATGATACGCGGGCCGGCGCGCTCGCTGTTGCGGTGTTGCTGCTGCTGAGCACGCTGCTGGCGGCTCGATCGCTTCCACCGCTGGCGTGGGAGACGAGACGAGAGCGGGCAGCTCGTCGTGGCGGCAAATGGGTCGGTTTGCGTGTGCTTGGATTATATTGCACGTGGATTTGCATGTGAATGTGACGTGGATCGATTTGCATTATTGTTATAGTATATATATTGTAAAGTATCTAATCATGTACTAGTAGTACGTAAGGAAGATATGGGTCATGCAGAAATAGTACTGTACTGTATATACGATACGTATATACGGGATAATATTTTGCAGGAAAGGCCGTACGTGAGGCATGCACGTACACGGCAGTGCGTGACACCGACTGGACACCTACACTAATAACGTCATCCATTCGACCATTCCCGATAGCAACTTGAGGCGAAGGCCGGCCGATTGGGGACGAGACCAAGGGCGCCGCTGCATTGCATTGCATGCGTCCGGTCGGTCCTCTGGCCGGGCGGCGCAGCAGCGAGCGAGCTACCACGTGCCGGTTGATCGTCGTCGCAGTTCCGCCGCGCGGAGGGCGACAGCGGTGGCTAGATTATATATTTTTTTTGAACTCGCGGTGGCTAGATTATTAATTAGACACGCTTGTGCGTGCGTGGAAAATCGTCCTTAATTACCAGATGGTATATATATATGGTGCAGCTGGTGACACCACGTCGTATGTACTGCTCCTGCTCTCCGCGTCCGCGGCGTTGTCCTCTACTACAGCAACAACGGCACCGGGGCCTCGCGGCCTCTCTTTCTCTTCCAGCCAGGTTTCGAAGAAGTCCTTGATCTCCTGGAACTCTTGGGCGTCCTCCGACGCCAGGTCAAACACCTGACGCCCAAGGTCATTCATCTCCTTGAGCCTCTCGATCTTGGCGTCGAGTCGCCTCGTCATCCTTCTCGGCGCGCAGCAGGCCGGTATCTGCGACATGGAAGTGTAACTCATCACGCAAAAGATGTGCCGGCAGGGGAGGCCGTCGCGCTCCATCTTCCGGCAGCTGCACTTGAGCACATCTCCGGAGCGCCGCGTGACACGGAAGGTCACGCCCGGGCAATGGCTGAATGCCACGGTGTACATGCAGATGATCACCAAATCGTCGTATTTGGCATTGGGTATACGACTCTCGATGACAGCCACGACGCTGAAGCTGCCCATCATCTCGATCTCCTCGCGCAGTAGGTAGAAGTTGGCCGGCGTGAACAGGCGCGCGGCGTGTTCCTCCAGGCACCGGTGCTCGGCGTCGGTGGTGAGCTCCATACGGGACATGGCGGCCTGGTCGTCGAGCGCGGCAACGTTCCCGCGCAGGGCCTGGGCGCAGGCGTCGGCGTGCCGCCACAGGTCGGGCAGCGACATGCCCTCGCGGAGGCCCGTGTGAAGCGGCGTGCCGAGGCACTCGGTCCGCTGGTCGTTGGCCATGCCGAGGAAGAACTTGCCGTGGACGAAGGCGGCCGCCCACATCTTCCTCTTGGCGTACATGGCGTCCAGCCAGCGCTGGTTCGTGGTCGTCTGGTGCTTCGCCAAGAAGCGGTACCACCGGTCCCGGAACGCCGCCGGGGAGCACGCGTGATCGCACATCAGGGCCCCGAACTCGTTCTGCGCCGCCGCCGAGCCGCCGCCGCGGCCGAGGTGCTCCTCGATGCCCTGCTCCACGTGCGACGAGCAGAAGCGGTGGTTGGACCCCGGGAACACCGTCTTGACGGCCTCGGCCACCGCGTCGCTGTCGTCCGTGATCACCGACACGGGCCCGTTCCGGCGGTGGTTCGACTGGTTGAAGGCGCGCAGCAGCCAGTCGGGGGACTGGTCCGAGGTGACGCCGCAGCCGAGGACGACGGGCGAGCGGTGGTGGCTCAGCCCGACGAAGGGGACGAACGCCACGCCGTGCTTGTTCGTCCGGCACGTGGTGTCGAACACCACGACGTCGCCGTAGCCCATCAGGTTGGCGTCGATGACGGAATCGGTGTCGGCCCAGAAGAGATTCTTCAGGCGTCGCTCGCCGTCGAGCTCGTACCGGAAGAAGTACTCGCAGACGTCCTCGGTTTCGGCTTTCCTGCGGCAAAGCTTGAGAACGGCGCCCCATTCGCCCCGGTCGATCGCCGGCCGTGCCATGTCGTCGGTCGTCGTGCCTGCGCAGACGGCAGACCGACCATGTGTAAGATATATGTATGAAAGAACAACTGCAAACAAGTTATGTTGTAGGGCTAGGTATTAGAGGAACGGAGCACCGAGATGGGCGGATGCGACGCCTACCTCTGGACAGCGGCGCGGATCTCACCGAGGACATGGACGATGGCGGCGTCGAGACCCGGGACGGTTTACTTCCGGAGAAAGAGAGCGGGGAGATGAGAAAGTTCAATTAATAATAAGTATATCAGTTCAAATCCTAGGTGCGACACTTTATTCTGGATTTATTTCAGGATTTTCCGACGCTGCGCATTAAGTATTAGGCGACGTTCTTATCGATAGCGAGGCGCGTGTGGTGAGTTCGTGAACTTCAAGATTTGTCGGCTCAGTCCTTCGAAGGTGCTCATAGGGGTAGGGTTTGCGTGCGTGTGTTCGTAGGGGTGAGTGTGCGTACGTACTGAGTGTCTGCGTTGTACTATGTACTCTCAAATAAAAAAAAGTATATCAGTCGTTAAAAAAAAACCAACCTCGCGTATATCGTGGAGCGCAGCGTAACAAGAAACAAATCGGCCGTCAATCGTGGGCAGAATATCGGAACAGTTCTTTTTTTTCAAAACACGCTGATCATGGACACTAATATACTTTTTAATGTTGTTTTTCTTAAAAACAACATTTTTAGTGGATAACAGAGAAGTTAAAAGTGACAATTATGTCTTGACAAGTTTTTTATTTAAAATAATTTATAGTGTCAAAATTTCATATTAAATTTATAGATTTTGCAATTCAAATTTTAGAATTTTATGACATGGTCTATGCAAATGTTGTAATTATCAATATGACTGATACCTTTGTAGTTGATTTTTTTACCTAAAACATTTATATCTCTAATACATATTTATTTTATTTTCTTGGATTTTGGAATTTCAAAAGTTAGAATTTCAAAAGCTAGGAAAATAAAACATATACTTACGACTCTAAATGATCTCAGATAAAAAAAAATCAACTACCAATAACTACAACTTTGTATAAAAAATTGAATTTTAGAATATAAAAAATTAAAAATAAATTTTATTCACTAAATAATTCAGATAAAAACATGTTAGACCTCATATAGTTTGTCTTCATTCCACATTATATGCAAAAGTTATGAATTTTTTATATAACTATTAACGATAATCAAGGGCATTTAATTAGTTGTCACTTTTAACTTCTCTCTCCCATTCTCTCCAAGAAAATATTATTTTAATAAACATAGCGTCTATGAGCCAATTACTATGATTAAAAATGTCTTCTAGGAAAAACAACTTGAGTAACATACATCAACAGATACTCTCTCCGTACTAAAAAAAAATCATTTTAGAAAACAACACTGTCTCCAAAGTGTAACTTTAACCGCTTATTTTTTTATTGAAATATAATATATGTATATTTTTATAAAAGTATTTTTCAAGATAAATCTATTGATATGATTTTCACATTTTCAAACTCCACAACTTAAAAGTTATTTATGATTTATATTTTCAATGTTTGATTAAAATTTTATCTTAAACGATAACTTTTTTTAGTATGGAGGGAGTACTAACATTGAAGGATGTCCTTTAGCAAATCTCTATCCCTTGTAATCGTAAACCTTCACTAAAAAACTATCTCAACACACTACAAGTCATCCATATCAGCAGTCCACTGACACATGCATTTATGGCACATATCTATTCATGTAAGCTATCCCACGTACGTAACCAAACACACCATCCACTAGTATGCATTTATTTGTCAGCTTACCACAATCCACTAAGGGTCTGTTTTGAGTACAGTAAAACTTTTCCATTCATGTATTTTTCCCGTGAATTTCTGGTGTGGTTTCTGTGAAATATGTGTTGCAAATAGGCTCTAAAAAGCATTAGTCATTCTAGCAATAATGTGCGAGATATGGTTATAGTTTATCCTAAACACAAACACAAATGGCTACCCTATGTACACTCATGATGACTACCTAGAGATTAGTTAGCATCATTTAAAGATCGACAAAGTCAAAGTCACCGTAAACGATTGTTCACCACTCATCAGGATGCCTAGATTCTTGGCCTCCTCGAATAGGCCGGTGTCTCTTTGTGTTTGGCTTCTGATCCATCTGAACAAGAACAAACCAACGTTTTGAAACAAAAATCAGAACACCATGCATGCACACCTGCTCTATGTCATTGGGTATTTGCTCTTGCCCTGTATGTGTGCTTTTTTGTGCAACGTACCCGAGCTGAGGTCCTAAAGGCAGACGTGAATCGTTGTTGAGTATTCACTCGTGGGCACTTAACTAGGAGTATTGTCAAATTTGAATGAAGTTTGTTCGATGATAGAATTAACATAATTGTTTCAATTCATGTGCCGCATGCATTATGGCGAAAACCAGCAGAGACCTTATTAACAGACAGGGTACAAACATATATATGCCACTTCCACTCTTTATTGCATTATTTCTGTTGATGATATTTGACTTTGGAGCGTACAATATGCATGGATTCGCGTTTGGAGCCCCCGGCTAGCAGTAACATCTGAAGATGCAATATTTAGCCTTGCTGATACCAGGTTTATCAGTCGTACGTCACCGATCGAGCTAGAGCTTGCTGAAATTATTAGACCCTGCAGTGTTCAATTGACAATTAATCAAGCATAAATTAATTAGGACCGGCCGATGAGTAATAATAATATAATATGGATGTGGAAAAAACTGAAGCAGTGCAAGACGCAATATGATATATATATATATATATATATATATATATATATATATATATGCTTGCATGCATGCATGTACTGTATGTCTGTATACAACACGTACTACGCGACGACGGACGACGGACGGACGCTTGTACGTACTTGGTATATTCGATGCGTATCTTGCCGGCGTCCGGGTCGGCGATGACGGCGAAGGTCTCCTGCGAGAGGTCGATGCGCCGGGCAGAGGTCCACGATCTTGACGGTGACGCTCCGGCCGGTGCACGGGTGCGGGACGCCCTGGTTTTGTGGCGCCGGTGCAGGTGACCACGTACCGGTCGCCGCAGGCCGCCCCGCCGTTCCAGAAGACCTCGCTCGCCGCCGCGATCGCCGTTCCCTCCGCCGCGTTCCCGAAGCACGCCGACGCTGCAATAATCCACGCATGCATGCGCAGCAACATTCGTTCATATATATATAAATGCTGCGAAGCAAGCTATAGTAGTGTAGCATGCAGCATGTTATTGTGACAAGTATATATACAGCATGTACACGTACGTACGTGTGTAAGGAGGCGTGTAGAAAGTTGCAGTCTCTGAGATCCCGGCAACCGGCGACAGCATCGTGGTCGCAAGGCCTGCCACAATTGCCAGGAAAACAACCAAGATTTCCTTGCTAAGCATGGCCATTTCCATCGACCGTGTACTGAATTGAAGTGTACTCCTAGCTAGCTATTGTACGTCCCTTCTTCTTGCCCAGTACGTGTATATATATATACTCCCTCCGTATCGGAAATAGAAGACGTTTAGTACAGCGACACGGTCTCCAAAACACAACTTTGACCCTTTATTTTTATAAAAATATTTATGGAAAAGTGATATATGTATACTTTTATGAAAATATTTTTCAAGACAAATATATTCATATAATTTTTACATTTGCAAACTCAACAATTTAAAAGTTATAGATGATTTATATTCCAAACCTTGTCTAAAACGTTTTCTATTTCCGATACGGAGGGAGTATGCAAGCATACGATCGAGTCCAAGATCGAGGTGCAATGAATGAAACTATAGCACCGGAGCACAAACACGCTTTTATAGGCAAGGCACGTACTCCTCCGTCCCAAATTATAAGACGTTTCAAGAATTTTAGAGAGTCAAAGCATCTCAAGTTTGACCAATAATTATAGACAAAACTATAAAGATTTATGATATTAAATAGACATGTTATGAAAATATAATTGATAACGAATCTAATAATACTTGGCTGACATCATAAATGTTATTATATTGGCATATAACTTTGGTCAAAGTTGAGATAGTTTGACTCTCCAAGATTCTTGGAACGTCTTATAATTTGGAACGGAGGGAGTAGTAGCTAGTTAGCGTCGAAAAAGTATAAGGGCGGGACACGTCTGATGCTGACGCGCGCCGTGACATGCGTGGCACACCATATGCGACCTTCCAAAATCCAAATGATCAGATTCTCATGGAAACTATGGAAACTCGCACGTGGATTATTGGATCTAAATCCGATGGTGGGAGAGATTAGCAATTAACCCCTCCTACAGTGTGGGAGAGATTAGCACGCGGATCGACACACTATGAGAGGGGTTAATTGCTAATCTCTCCCACCATCGGATTTAGATCCAACGATCCACGTACAAGTTTTCATAGTTTTCATGAGAATCTGATTTTCATAGCATACGTTCCCTATATCTATATACATTGCACACTAGCTACGCTACAACCATGCAGTACATCTCTGTCTACAGTTATTTAAAGTACTACGTGGTTAATATACGACAAGCTACGGTTCATCTGTAGTGTAGCGTTGCAACTTGCTCTGCTCGTCAAGTTGCATGCAGTACGTACGTGACCTGCCGGCCGGCCGCCGCCACCGCTGGCTGGGCTACGCGGCCGGCCGGCCGGCCGCGCCGGCTGGATTATCGATCTGACCTGAACTTAATTATCGATCTGACCTGGATTATTGATTGGCATGAACATGGAGAGAAGCAAGCTTACATGCACGATTGAATGCATGTCTCTCTGATCGGCTGTATTGATGCAAACAGAACAGATGATATGACAGTTTATATATTTGTCGGACGATGTTGGTATTTACTTACTCCCTTCGTCCCAAATTGATTGTAAGTCATTCCAAGAATCTTGGAGAGTCAAAGTTTTTCAAGTTTGACCAAACTTATATAATAATATAATAATATTTATGATGTTAAATAAGTATCATTAGATTCGTTATCAATTATATTTTCATAGTATACCTATTTGATGTTATAAATCTTTATATAGTTAGAATGACTTACAATTTGGGATGGATGTAGTACTATACTATCTAAAACAAGTAATTGGTGTCCTCTGACGACGCTTTCCTTTTCAATGCAAAATCGATTTGATTCGAGCAAAAGGATATATCAGATAATTTTAAAAAAAAATATACAAGATATGCATGCATGCATGAGCAATAATATAATATGGGATCGCGATCGAGTTGGCATACTCATCAGCGCTAGCTCTGATTAATTGCAGGATCTATCCTTTGTTGCTACCTCCGGCTCCACCTCGTGGCAGGCTATCTAGCTGGTGCACACACACCACCTGCAGGGCGGCCGGCTGCATATGGGACAGCGTACGTCACTCACAGCGAGTTGGCCATCGCGCGCAGCTTTTGGTGCGTGGCACTGCCACGCCATACATTTGTGTTATATATAATTACCAAATAAAGAAAAGAAACTATTTTTGGCAAGATGTCAATTGGGAAAGTAAACTTTTTTGGCGAGATACTAATAAACAATGGCTTGTTTAACTCAAAAACTACACTTCCGACACCTTTTCCCGCCTGGAAGCTTCTTCACCTTTTCCCGTTGTTTTGCTTTTCCAATTCCGGAGGCAAAACAGAAGTAGATCTGACAAACTGATAAAGCAATTCAGTTATTTTGCATAAGCAAAATCAGTTATTTTGGTTAAGCAAATCAATTTACAAAAAAAAATAGTACTGCAGTTCCTGCTGCTTACTGCATAAGCAGATCCGATTCCTACATATTCCTACTGCTTGCTACACATTTTGTTATGCTATTATGCAAATATCTCCAGCTGTAACATCATTTTATATCTCTCAGCAAAAAAAAACGGATTTGCTTATGGATCATTCAGCATATTAAATCATGAGGCAAATCTGCACAAACAAAAAACAGTGGGAAAAGCAGGTTAAATACCATTCTACCCATACAGAATAAAATGCACAGGAAGAAAAATAATGAGATCTATCAGGAACTTAAAAACTATAGTGCCAATTCACCAGTGTAGAAATTACTTAGACATATCAATTCATCTATCGGATTGTTCTATTTTATTTCCTGGCTAGAAAGTAGAAAGTATGGCTTTGTTGTAGGCTTTTTTATCTGATAATAGATGGCACTTAAATTGTCTAAAAAATGTGATAGCAGATAAGATGCAGCAAGTAATTGGTGGCTGGATTTAGTCCCACAGTAACAAAAATTTCCTTCAGTTGAATTTTTAGCTAAACTATTGTCACAATTTTTTTTTAATGTCAATAAAAAGGAACATCTGAAGTAGTATCTGGTAGATAAAGGAAAGAGACAACCCAACAACAGTCTTAAGCCAAACATAAATGTGAGAACGTTCTGTTACTAGAGTATGACATATAACCCTTCAAATTTATATTTTAGGCCAGAAGGCCTCAGGAAATGACCAAATATGTATCTTAAATAGAGCCGACTTAGAAAACCTATGTCATTATTCTAAACAAAGATGCAATTCTAAATCAGTGTAATAGCAGAAAATACTGGGCACCGACCTTGTGTAAATAAAATTTTACTTCGCCAACATGCACCACAACATCTGTTGCAAGGTCAGAGACCACATATCTGCATGCATCAGCAATAAATTGTAAGCAAAAAGGTATATTGCAGAATAATACACTAAGGGGCCGTTTGGATCCCTTCATTTGGAGGAATTGAAATCTACCTTAATAAATTAAGCTATTTGGCTTGGAATTTGACATTCCACCACTTTCCAAAGTCCACATTTAAGCTTATCTCAAATTCATAGGGTGAGAGATGGAAATTGATTCTATAGATACCGTTTCATATTTCTATTTGCAACTTATTACATGTTGCTCAAACTCCCTCTCCTACGATAGAAATACAACAAATAAGTATGTCTCTCATACAGTGAACAATAATATGCAATTATAATCCATATACAATCATATTAGCTTAATTAATATGTCTCTAAATTATGATTATTAAAATGAATTCAATTCCAGGGATCCAAACGGGGCCTAATATATTTCTCATAAGTCATGGAAAGATAAGTAGTTTAGTCAGAATAGAGAGTTCACTTTCAGATTACTCACATCACTACATCAGTGATGCACAGCCTAAGATCGATGCCAAAACTTTTTGAGCCTAAGAGTTAGCAGAGATTGACTCCACAATCAACTTGTGTGTCCCCACCAATGCATGGCTTTTGATACACCATCAGTAGTCAGGCATATCGACAACAATGTATGTGTAAAGCTTATATTAGGCTCTAACAAAACCTGTCAAAGACCTGCACTACCGGACAATAATGGAGGCAAACATGCAGTAACTGTTCACTTGATCACTTGACTGTACAGGCCGTTTTCCAGTTATTCCAGTTCAGCTAACAAAAGCAGCCAAAGGCATCACTATTGTTGGCTAAAGGCGTCATTAGAGTTGGTAAATAGCCCACGCACGCAATGGGTTAGACGCTAAGATCCAAATTCTCTCATGTTCGCTTGAGCTTAACACCAAACCCTTTCCCCCACTTACGGAGAATCTGGATGGCCCAAACTGAGATCTTGTAATTCCTTTGTGCGGTTAACCAACCACAAAAGCATATCACCACAAGATCCACCACGAAAGTGTCGCTTACTACTGCCACTTTGCACTCATCAATGGTTCAAAAATACTACTGGATTGTTTCAAAAGTGAACGCTGATGAATGATTAGGAAGATGGTGAGATGACCATCGTTTTCTACTTTCCTTAACAATAAACTAGCCCAGCTAACTTTACCAAGTTGCCCAGATCAAAGAGCAAGACGTAGTGGTATCTACCATATAATAACAAAGAGTAAAGCATAATGCTTCTACCCCTCAGATCTGACCTACACTAGCCACAAAAGAGCAGATAAAGCAACAATGTATTTTTAAATAAGCAATTTAGTCTATTCTTACTAGTCAAAAAGGCTATCACATTGTGATAAACAAGAATGGTGAGACACAAAGCTAGCCCGGACTCAAGGTTTAGTTCAGAAGCTCATCAGGTAGTCGGGTCAAGGCGACCAACATAATGAAGTGTACAAAATAAATATCGATCATGCGGCTTGAGGAAGACCAAACTATTCACAGATAACAGTAGTATTGCTTTCATAGCTATGAAGTGGGTGATAAATAATCCAACAGCTTTATCCCGTAACTCTAGTGGACTAAATTACAAGAAGTTCACAATAAGAAAGGAGTAACATATACTTTCCCAAATTCATATTTAAGTACACCATCTGCATCTATCGTTTTCATTTTATAAAAAATGTGAAGCAAGTCCAAAAACATACCTTTAGACACAGCATCCTTAGAAGGAAGGTATGCGAGGCTTCGTATATCTGGTCTCCTTGAATACAAGCACCAGGTCTTGGAACACAATTTTCAATCCTCAAAGAGAGTGCATATCTGGTCTCCTTGAACACAGGGAGCAGTGCGTGTAACAATTTTCAACTGTCAAAAGAGAGTGGTTTAAAGTGCAACTTGTGAGTCTATAGTTAAACACTACAAGGTTTGCTTTAGGAAGAGGACAATGGTGCAGTGGGTATAGAGAAGTAAGGCAAGTATGAGAGTAGAAATCAAAGAAACTTTCGGGCACATGTAGCTTACCTGAAGAGGAGCTAATTTTTTTTGTGTGTGTGAGGATAGGAATATTATTAAAAACGCAGACAAAATGTTTGAGGCTGAATACCAGCAGGAGATGACCCAGATTCCAATAGCATTAGTGAGGTTTGCAAAAGCTTGAGCTTGCAAGAAATCTTGCAACACCTGCATAATTCATTTGCGATGTTGAACTGAGGATGGGAATGGATGCGTTCAACATGGTTGAAAAACTTTGCGATGCTGAACTGAGGATGGGAATATATGGATGCATTCAACATGGTTGAAAAACTCTTAAACTGATTAGTGCCACATAATCGTTAATGGACAGGAAGTACGAATTGAAAATATATGGATGCATTCAGTATGCTAACTCAGAGTACGAATTGGAAAATACAACATTTGTATGCTTAGAAATCAGAAACTTACATTAGGAAAATATGATAATGATACAAATTGCCTTTTTAGGTAATTTAAGTGTCATTCTTTAGGCAATAATATATTCCTAAATAGACAATTTATGTATTCTGAAGAAGCAAGTGTAGTGTTTGTGTTCATTTATAACCCATGACCCCACTCCCTAGTTTATTAAAAAAAAGAGTTAAAACATATGCAATTGGATGACCCGATGAACCCCCCCCCCCCCCCCCCCCACACACACACACCCAACGCATTCTAGTTGATTTAAAACAAAAGTTAGTAGTCATAACAGCACATTACAGAAAAAACAATATACTAATCTTAATAGGTAATAGCGAGGAACTCGCCTGCTTAGAATGTGTTGCAACAAATCAACACCTCTCCTACACCCTCATACCCATGAACACATCCGTAATACAGAAAAATCGATGCATCCATAACAGCGAAGTAGGTCTAGTTGAAAACTCACCTAAAATATGTTGTCAACAACAGAGTTGCGCTCGAGCCGTGCGACTTTGGCACCACTGCAAGGTATGCGATAGGGGGCAGCAAGGCATAAGGTGATCAGCATGAGGTGCAACGCGGCCATCATCGAGAAGCCTACAATTGAAACAGAGTAATTATGCCAATTCAGAGTACGAACTAGACAATCCAATATTTCCACGTATGCTTAGAAATCAGAAACTCACATGAAACAAAATATGATAATGTTGTAGTGGATTGCATTTTATTAAGCAATTTAAGTGTCGTTCATTAAGCAATTTGAGAAGTATATTTAGATATCTCAATGTGATCAAAGCAAAATGTCTAACAACACACAAAAGTATAAGAAATAAGAAAGAAGTTACTTATGCCTGAACAGAAGAGTTGAGGTCGAGATCTAACATAATATCAAAGGTAATGATGGGGACACCTGCACTAGAAAAGACTCTTTCTCCTAAGAATTTAAATAGCAGTAGAGCACACAAAATAAAGATTGAACACTCAAGCCAACTTACCATATTGTTGAAGGACCCTCACTGCCAATGCACTTAATACACACCTAGCAGCCTCAGGATAACCCATCACGTATATCAGGAGGGTGCTCCCTGTCCTTGATATCCTACTAAGGTGTTTATGGGACCATAGGCACCGGATGAGCAAGGAAGTCAGTATTACGTCATGATGGCAGTTAAATAATTAGCATTGGCCAAGCGGTTAACAGGTACCGAAGTTCTGGCTAAACATTTTCACTGAAACTCTGAAACTATATTGAAAGTAAAAAAATGCTTAAAACTAGTCAAGAGATTTCAGTTTGCTTTAACTACAGAAACTGTATCCTATATTTCAATGTTATTTGAGATGGATGGGCCGACACCACACCACGTGCAGGAGAGACCACTTGCTAAATCTGAGTTTGTACCCTTCCAATGAGAAGGTCAAGCAAAAAAACACAATTTATTTACATAAAAGACGCGTTGGCTGCTACTAGAAAACCAAACAAAAAGCTCTGAACCATCGGTTCCGACAGAGCACAATCACAAGCACATGTTATAGAAATGCACAGGATCTGTAATCTCCCTAGGATTACAATCGAAGTATACAACTATGCACTTCTCAAAATGTCTAGTACCTACTTCCCCTCTTTAGGACTCAATACATGCACAAGGCACAAATGTACAGGATTCGAATCTAAAACAATAACTAAAACTCATTAGTACCTTTGCTGGTGAGAAGGTGTCGTCCTGATCTAGAGGACGACCTGATGCTTCATGTCACAAGCCGGGAGGCCAGTAGCCTTCTCCCAGGTCTGTGGCCAGCGAGCGTGTGTGGGGCAGAGGCCAGCAGCTCCGCCTGATTTGCCTACCCTGCTGATCTCGTGTCTGCTCATGAAGTCATGGTGGCGAATCCTCTGCCTCCTCGGGTCATGTCCAGCCTACACTCGCTGGATCTGGAAGATAAAAACGAACGAGAGAAGCATCAGGTCATCAGCAGCCGGATATTCAAAACAAAATAGAACATTCTCACCTCGCTGTCAATGTGTCACTGAGGAAAGATTGGGAGTGGGAGCAGCCGAGCCCGAGCAGGCAGGACCGCAGGAGGCAGTTGGCCGCTGGCAGGAGGCAGGGGAAGGGGCAGGGAGGCCAAAGGGCCTGCTAGCCAGGCAACCTCGTCACTGGTGCACGCGCAGACAGTCTAGGAAAGCTCCATGCCTGCACAATTGGCCCAAACACATATAGCAAAAAGCTTAAGTTAGGGTTGGAGAGCTCGTTTTCACGCAAACAACTTGTTTAGCAATATAAAATAGTTTAATATCATTGGTAAAATTAGAGAAAGTGAAACTAACCTACAATCTAAGAACAAAAAAACAAAGAAATATGACAGAAGAATGATGTAAAAATTTCCTAATGATTTGAATTATTTTGCCTTGATCTTGCCACAATATTGCGTGGTCAAAATACATTTAGTTGCTTAAAGCCAATGAAGTTCAGTAACTAATTAATGCACATGTACATTTTAGTTGCTCTAATTATTGATTATTGAAACTCACACGCACATTCAGTTCATGGAAAAAATAGTGGGTATTTAGAGAATTCTCACAGGTTCATATAGAAGCAATCATATGAAATAAACTGAAAGTTAACAGTACATCAGATAGCATTCACGTATTAGGTAATAGCATAAGTATCAGATTATTAGAATTTAACTGAAACTAAGACACATCAATATAGCAACTAGTATCATTCAGGTATCATGTATCAGGTATCATTCAGGTATCAGATAGATCACAATATCACGTAGATCATAGTATCACATAGTTCACATTCAGAAACAATAACACTACAACTGAACTGAAATGAGCACTAAAACTAAACTGAGCATTCAAACTTAACTGAAATGAGTGACACTTAGCTTAAAGGACCACTATCCTGTTTTTAGAAATTTAATAGTACTAACATAACACTATAGAATCACCAACATTTAATTTTTGGAAACATAACATACAATTGACATTATATAAAATTAACAGTACTGACACTTAACACTAGAGACATTTAATCACTGTCACCACACACTTCAAGAAAATATCATGAAACTAAGTTGCATCCTGTTTCCTTTCTCTACTAAAATCACAGAATATTTAGTTGAAAAAGACATGCAACAGAATTAATGTTCTTTTCCCCCAAGCACACTAGCACAACTGCACAGGTTCCTATAGGATACTAGAACTCTTCACGTGGCATTCATACGCTAAATCACAAATTCATTCACATATTCACAATTACCAGTTACTCACCTGGGAAGCAGAGCATCAGTCGGCACATAGTAGAGGCGAAGGCAGCAGGAGCAGATGCAGGGCACAAGAGCAGCGGCAGTTGCCGACTAGCACTGGGTACTTGGGTAGGGGCAGGGGCACTGGAAGCACGCGCGCCCATGCTAATGCTGTGCTGGAGGACGGGGACGGACGGTCCAGTGGCCTAGTGGAGGCGTAGATCTGAGGAAGATCTTACGTTAGGGTTTGGGAGCTCAGTTTTGCTCGGCAGGAGGGGACAGGAAGACAGGCGGACGAACCTGGTTGGTGCCCGTCGCCGGCGAGTGGCCAAGGGCCCGACGAACACGTGGCGTAGGGTGGGGGCGGCGGTCCCCAATCTCTGGCGGATGCGCACCATGGCCGACGTGGATGGGGGCGGAGAGGAGCTCGAAGCGGGTATGCGGAGGCGGTGGGGCGCAGAGGTGAGAGGTCACCGGGACGGGGAGGAGCCCGGCGGCCGCCGGTAGCCGGTTGGCGGTCGTCGGGGAGAGTTAGAGAGAGACTCCAGAGGAATGGGGGACCCGAGGAATGGAAAGGTTGAAGACGAAGAGCGAGGATAAGAACAGGAGTGTGTCGAGTGGCTGTATGGGCCGGGCCGTGTGAGTGTGATGGGATGCACACTGAGCGTGCGTGCAACAGGGTAAACGCACGGCCGGCCGGAAACAAGTCATTAATATATATATATATATATATAAAAAATAAAAAGACAAAAATTTAGCTTTTTTTTTGGTTCATCTATTCTTTAATTCGTCTTTCTCTAACTATCAAATAATGGAAAGTGAGTACGATTTCAAAACTTATTTGATCATGTATATGTGACTCGGACTCAAAAATAACCAACTTTCCATATGAATTCTTAGCCGATTCCTTTTAAAAAAATATTTTCCAATCAATCATATTTCGGCACTAACCAAAACAAGGAGGCCACGGTGGCCATTAGCGTGGATGGGCTAGAGACATCCGGTATAGATACATGTTTACTCGGAATACAATATGAATGACTTTTTTTTCGATGAAAGAAGAATTATATTATTTGAAACCTGGATACATCAATACATTACAAGCACTTTGCAATACGAGATAATACCCATGCCGTGAATAGCACAACTCAAATTCTAACATGTTAATCACTTTGCAGTGTAGATGACCGAACAGGCAAACACTCAGCAAATGGCCTGAGAATACAACTGTCCAACGAACGACGACCAACATTCCTGTAGGTGGAATTGAAAATCTTTTTCTTCTTGCTGGTGTCTTCCTTCTTCATCTTTCTGTCACCGAAAAATGAGGAAGACTAATCTGAAGGATATTCTCCCTAGTCTTTCATTGTGACCAGATCTAACCACAACAAAACGAAGAAAAGACCGGAGAAAATTATTCCATGGTAGCGACATCATCTCCGCCTTGATGCCGCCGTCCGGAAACAAAGATCTCTATGTCGTCATGTCGATGAAGATGGTGACGCCAAAGTTATCGCCGCCGTCTTCAACGAAACCGCTATGGAAAAGACGATTCCACCCTTCTCCTTCATCATTGTCGGAGAAGAGGAGAAGGAGGAGATAAAACTCCAATAACAAAAACTTTGACATGGAAAAACTCTAACCCTACAGATTCGATCTACTGGAAAAACTTATTAAAAACAATGGATCTCCACTCACTTCAGCCCCTGACGAGATGTCGGAGGGGAAGGAAGGGGACCAGCGGCGGTGGCCACACCAGACGAGACGAGACATGATTGACTCGATTCCGTATATAGAGAGATGTGCCACAATACGAGACGAGACCAGCCCCCTGGTGCAAGCTTATTTTGAATAGAATACAATACGAACTGTGCTTTAGAAAATAGCAATGGAAGAGTTGGAATCAGATTGCTATTTTTTAAAGCACGATTTAATCCTCTGTTGGGACAGAGTTTGCTTTAATCAAATTACAAGAACCCAACACCTAGGGGTTCTTTTATCAGGCATACACAGCGAGCCTTTGATGTTTGTTAGCATGCACGATGCATGTGAGTTCGCCGCCACGATTCAGCCTATTGGCTTCTTCCGTGTTTCGACTCCTTTGTGTGCGTGCATTGATCGGCTGAGAGCGCATGAGCTCGTGCTGAGAGCCTCGGATGGTTTGATGATGCACGACATGCGGCTCATAGGCCCGACACGACGACAGACGAGATGTCCGGTGAAGTCAAGACACTGGAGGTGGCCAGTTACAGGTGGGCGACGTCGTGGTGTAAGTGTAATAGGCAGGATTGGCTGGTGTGGCATGTCAAGATCCTAGACGTTTGGCGTCATGTCCGCGTCTCGCCTCTATCGAGACGTCACGAGTCATAGTCTCCATACGGAGTCGATGGTGGGGCGATCTGGATCGACGGTAGACGACGCTGATGTGTAAAGGATCAAAAAGATCGAGCGTCCTCAGAGGGTGCAATTTTTTCTTTGGCTCCTTTCAAAGAATAGGCTCCTCACCAGGGACAATCTTGTTAAGAGAAGGAAACTGAGGGATCATACCTGCTTATTCTGTAATGAGCATGAATTAATTTGGCATCTTTTCTTTGACTGTTGTGTGGCCAATTGGGTTTGGCTGGATGTATCTGAATGCCTAAGTTTGAACCTAGGTAACAGTTATGAGTCAATAGCTCGGTTTTGGTTAGCTGGAAAAAAACATGAGGTAACTAATATTGTTTCAGCAGCTGCTATGTGGTCCTTATGGAAGTTTTGAAATGAAATGTGTTTTCAGGGCCGTGTCTGGATGGGTAAAAAGGAACTCTTACTAAAGATTGCAAGAATGCTGGAGAGATGGACGTCTTTGATGAAGAAGGAAAATAAGGGAAGATTGAAGCTGGTGGCCGCAGAGCTGACAAGAAAAGCCACATCACTGCCTCAACTGACTTGGGACAGGATGGAGGGTTCGTCATCAGGGTTGGAACAATTGGATGTTCTGCATGGGGCCTTCAGAGGTGCAACTGGAGGGCAGAGTTCTGAATCTGGTTCTGAATTGATAGATCAAGTTAACGATTCTGACTTGTATGCCCAAGTTGTGTCGCTTTAAGCGATTGTAAGGTTGTGGATGCTTAACAGGACCTTAAACGTTGAATATTTTTGCTGTGCTTTTTGAAATATAAAAGTAGGGAGGAGACCCTTTTGATCAAAAAAAGATCGAGCAGCGCCTTCGCGCGCGGTGGTGTACGTGGAGCCTCCGCATCGGGTATCGTTGTCTAAGCAAGGATCGCTGATCAGTTTAGCATGGTGAGACATCCTACATACACATGTCGACGCTTCAAAAGAAGTTCAGTGTCGTACCAATATCAGGTCGGGCAAGAGGATTGACGGGGAGAACTACAAAATTTGGGAGCCGAGATATTCATTCGAGTCACTATGAGCGTATTTGTCCAATTGACACGTTCGGGGGAATCAATGTTGGACTTTTCGTTGCGAGAATTAATCACTGGTGGAGATCTATAGAGAGTTTGTTTTATGAAATATCTGAGAAACCAAAAGAAAAAAAGAGAGATAAGTAGTTTATTTATCACCAAATAGAGATGAATATCACTCCCTCCATTCGAAATTACAAGTTCAAGAATCTTATCCTAAGTTCATTTTTGTTGTTTGCTTTAATGCTCAGTTCTTCGCAGGATATTATCCTAAGTTAAACTTTAATTTCTTAACTTTGATCAATTTTATTACCAACATTAACAACATAAAAAATATTGTATGAAATTTATTCTATGCCCGTACTTTACAAACTATATTAATTCATAACATTGATCTTTGTCTTTTCTCCATACATCATTTAGTCAAATTTTAAAAACTTGACTTAGGATAACTCTAGAAGTTGAATAATTCAGGAGCGGACTAAGTATATAGGCAAAGAAAAAATAGCTTCGAACTTTGTAATAACTTCGATAGATGGCTTTAATTATGAGTAGTATGGGGGAAATCCTTCCCCGGGAAAAAAAGAAACAAGCGACAAGCTATATTGAAAAAGAGTAATGCGCATATGGTTTCAGTTAGGTTAGAGTATCTTCAACAGTTTGTTAAATCACTTGTCATCCTTTAAAATTTGGTAAATCAATCAAAAAACACTCTCCAACAGTTTGCCAATTGGACTTGTCAATTCTACACGTTTGCCAAAAGATTGCATCGGTTTGCCATTTTTGTGAGCGCGCATCGGCTTGTCATCCTCTCGCCCGCGAGTCCTCCGCTCGGTTTCTCGCATGCAAGTTTAATTTCCATGTGTCTTTTGTGTTGTAGCTTACTTCAAGCATATGCTAGCTATGCCATGACAGAGCCTTGCTTGGGGTATGACACCCTCGCCCTAACCCACCCCTAGGTTTTTAATTCATGTCCCTATATCACTCACACTAGGACCTACTTCCTCCATTCCAAATTGCAAGTTGGCATATCTTTTACTATGTATCTAGATATAATTTATATCTAAGACTGTTTCCAAATTGTAAGTTGGCATATCTTTTACTATGTATCTAGATATAATTTATATCTAAGACTGTCTGCACTGTTATTCCTCTAAATTCATCCTCTATCTGTTATAGTCATCAAGATTCTCTTCTCTATACATCTTTCTCCCGCACTCATCATCCTCTATATCTTATACTATATATCAATTGTTTATAAATAAAATTTATCTAAATATATTCATGTGAGGTCTTGTTTTGAAGGATTTATTAAAACAAATTTAATGGTGTAATCGAAATTTAATTTGATTTTTTAGTTTGTGAGTTATTGCATTTTTTTGTTACTAAAATCCATGGGACCCACAGCTGTCATATCCGTCTTCTCTCTGTGATCTCCATCTGCTGCTGCCCCGGCGCGTAGCGCACAAACTGGACAACGCTTGCCATAGCGTGCGGGCGCGCCTACCGTGCAGACATACAGCATGCGCTGCGTGGAATTTTTACGGAAAACGATACTGCAGGTAACTTACAAAGTACGCGCTGTGCACAACCTAAGTGTATAGCAAAAGTTATTTAGAAAAGTCTTATAATTTAGAACGGAAAGAGTAGAATCTAAGGTGGTTGTTGAGCCAACCAGTGGGTGGCGGCACCGCGATAAAGCGGTGATGGCTGTGAGCAGTGCTATGCATGGGCGACGTCAGGTTGGGGATCAATATGGCAAGACTAATGACACCCAATTAGCAACGGGAAAGCCGATGGTATGATGGCCAATGGTTTCGACAAAGATTATTGGTAGGCAAGGTCAAAGCAGTGATTGCAGGAAGTGGTGGTGCAACGAACCACCCGTTCATCTAGGAAAGGAAGATGGCCGTGGGTTGGGGTAGTCAAGGTACAAATGGAAGCACTTTTGACTGTGATTGATGGATTATGATGATTGAGAAGATGAGGGATTGTGCAGAAGTGAAATTATATTTGATGAAGAGTAAATAGCCGGATGATGAATCCCGAAAGCTAGAGGTGCCGATTGGTTCTGTCCAGTCTTGGTATCTCAGTGAGCTATGCAAAGTGATACTATTGGGTCTGACGGTAAACTATAATTAAGCTATGATTAGCCTTACATGATCAATTATTGACTTTCTTTCTACGTGGAGGAAAATCTAGATATTGTATTATGGTAAGAGAAAATCTAGATATTGTATTATGGTAAGAGAAGTACATGTGTATAAGCTGCTTGCCAAATATCAAAGGATTTTTATTATGCTTGTATAATATTGTAACATATTTATTTGTCGTTAACTTAGTCAAACCTATGACTCATAATTCTTGTACTAATTTGTATTCCCAGTATGTGAAATATGAGGTGGGGAAAATTAAACTGCTTGTTCTTAGCTATTTGTTAATTATGATTATTAACCTTACTATTTTTCATTAAGATTAGGGAAAATTTAGGGGTGTTACACCTCATTGAGTTGGTTCCAAGCTAAGGATCTCAAAAAAGCTGGATTGGTCGAGATCAAACTTGGAATAGGCTAAAAAAACAATGCTAGAGCTTGCACCGGCCGGACAATACGGTTCACCTTCACCCTTGACAGATCGTCTATTGATGCTGCTTATCTATACCTATACCTTAATATAATAATAAAGAGGTAATATTTCTAACTTTTTTTTCGTCCATCCATTCTTTTTAGATCCGTCTCGCCCTCTAACTAACTCGGTGAATGTGGAAATCGTCAGTATAGATCCCTCCAATTCTATATTAGTTTAGAGACTTTCTATTTTATATGACATGAGGTAGAAATTCTAATTCTAACAGAAAACCGATAATATGGAGTCGGATTCTTATTCGTATCAGTTTTCGTTAAAAAAAATCAATTTGCAAACCCGAGTAGATTTTTTTTTCCATGAGCCAAAAATTGAGCTTGCTCATCCCCTCCATAAAGATGGAAACTATTGTCATCTAAGCTAAAAAACCAACTAGGACTCAGACATGGTAAAGCAGCTGGATATGAACTATGTAGGAAGACACGGAATCATGTACGGCTCTATCTTAAAAATAGACAGGAGATGACAATCAAAGCAATAATCTGTCTTATTTATCCCTTCCGCCTCATGTTGCCTCCTTTCAAAATCCCGTGCACCATCACCCAATCAAGATGATTGCGCTCGCTACTAAAGACAAGGGCATTGATCGATCAACATCCGTTTGAGAAAAAAAAAAGAGATTTGGGGACGTGTTGCATACAGGAGCGGGTATGGCGGCGCTCCTAAATCTCAAGCAACCGTTCACAAATCTAATCCACCGGCCAATTGTCGGTATGGTTGGCGTCGTCCCCTTGACGCCATCGTTGTCGTGTGATGCTACCATCCTTGCTTGGGCCGATGTACAGAGCTAAAGGGCATCTTCGTCGACATCCAACTCACGCAGATGAACCTGTCCGGCACGTCCGACTTCGGCTCCATGGCAAAGCTCACGCTGCTCTCCACTCCGTCAACCACAAGCATAGTGCCCTCTCCGGCCGACCCAATGCCGACAAGCCTCAACACGGTGTGCAACCTCCACGAGTTGTACCTATCCTCCAACGCCTTCTCCTGGCCTATCCCTACCGATGTGTTGGTCCACATATAGTGCCTCGAGAAGCTCTACATCGGGTCCTCGACAACAACGGACCAAATCACGGGCTTGCTGCCGGCCGACGCAATCACCAAACACGTCATGCCTCTTTGAGCTCCATTCGCATCGTCCCGTTCAAGCTACCGGAGTTGGTCAAGCGCTTCAATGTGTGCTGATGATGCCCAAGTTCAAGATGGGCGTGATGATGGAGTGCATGCAACAATGGAGTATGACTGTCGCTCCTTATCTGCCTATGTTAGGGGCCGTTTGGCAGAGCTCTACGGAGCAGATTCTCACTTTCTGTCTGCCAAACGTATTTTTCTGTCACAACTGATTCTCTGCTGATTCTGTGTAGTGATTCTCTGAAATGAACTAAGAGGCTGAGAGCTGAAAAAAGTAGTTTCACCTGATTCTGTGAAGTGATTCTTCATGCTGGTTTTAAGAGTTTAGGCTAAACAATCTAAGAGAGTCATTTTCAGTCACAGAATCACTTCACCAGTGAATCAGGGAGCACAACTGGAGAATATGGGAGCACAGCTCTACCAAACGGACCCTACCCACGTTATAACGTTAATTTGATCCTATGTACTTTGTCAAATCTACAACATTCCTTCACGGTTACTCAAGGTTATGATTGATCGACTAAGCGCTTCTTGTGAAATCATCAAAATCTACGACATCCCTTCCTTGTTGCTCAAATGTGCATTATTTTTTTTTGTATTCTATTTTTCCAAGATGCTTTTCCTATTCTATTTTTTATCTTTTTTGTTTTTATATTTGTCTTATAGTCTTATTTTCAAGATGTATAAGCGACAATGCGGAGTTCGGTATCAAGTGATGGTGTGGAGTTAAATTTCAATACGGATTGAAATAGACAAACCTTGTGTTTGTATCTATTTCTCTTTTTGTATACTAGTGGAATTTCATTGTATTGGGTTCTTTCTTAGATCTAAATGGAGTGGAATAGAGAAATAAAAAAAAGGGACTATCATTGAATAATTTTAAATCAATGCCTCACGCAAGTAATTGGATTGAATCGAAGTCGAATCGAAATAGAAATAGAAATCTAGAAAAACAACCACCATAAATACGACATGTCCACGCCGGCAAAGCTGTTTGTCTAGCATGATACAGAGTTCGTTTTCAAAACCTATTAGGTCATGTATGCCACCCGGACTCGGAAACCACCGACCTTCTATAAGAATCCTATTATAGGCTCATGACGGAGATAAATATATTATATGTTTTGTTGACGGATTTCACTAATGTCTATATATTTTCATTAATGTTTGATTTTTTTTATCCCGTTGCAACGTACGGACATGTTTGCTAGTAATGACTTATAATCCAATAATGCAGTGGGAGATGTATGATTCGATGGAGAACTTTGTGACTTCGGCGGATCACCCGATGAACCAATCTAGACTCAGTGATAAGTTGGCTAGCTTACCGTGGTGCGCTGTATGATCTGACAGAGGATCGTGTGACCTTTGTGGATCATCTAGTAAAAACCAGAGTTGATTGTGTGACTTGTTGGCATGGTCATGATCCGGTGGAGGACGTGCACCTTAAATAAAAAACTTAAATATATCGTTATTTTTTCTAGTAAAAAAATAAATTCCTGAGTGTTCTACGACGACACCCTGGTGCAGACTCTGGCGTCCTTGTACACCTTGCCGGGGCGGCAGACGTAGCCCTGCTCCGGCGCGCAGTGGTCGTCGCGCGAGCACACGCACATCCCCTCGAGCGCGCACCCGGGCGCGTCCGTCGTCGGCGACCTCCCGCCGATGCCGAACATCATGTCGCTCCAGTCGCTGGAGAATAGGCCGTCGGGGTCGTAGGCGTGCTTGACGCGCAGGAAGCGCGGCAGGCCCGGGTACTTGCTCGCTGCGCCGACGAAGGCGAGGTTGCGGTTCTTGCCCCAGTGCGGCAGGCCGCCGTACTTGAAGATGCCCATCTGCTCGATCTCCTCCAGCACGTCCTCGAACAGGCGCGCCCGCGCGGGGTCCCGGCTGCGGTAGTAGGTGATGTCGAAGTCCACCATGTCCCCCGACGGCTCCGACGGCGGCTTCGGTTTGCCCAGGTGCGCCGTGGACGCCTTCACGTAGCGCATGAGGATGCCGTCGTACAGCTCCACGCCGCACAGCGCCCTGGGGTCGAGGTCCCGCAGCTGGCGCACGTCGGCGACGAACGCGGCGGCGCGGCGCACGGGGAGGCTGAAGGTGGTCTGGTGGAAGAAGGCGCCGCCGCGCACGCGCGGGTCCCAGGGACACGCCGTCAGCAGCGCGTCGTCGTGCCCCGTCACGCACCCGCCGGACGCCTGCATCCGGTGCTGCGGCCCCACCACGGGGTACCCCGTGAACAGCCCGCCGCTCCGCCGCTGCAGCCCGTACCCGGTCACCGACAGCGCCGCGTGCGTCACCCACGACGTCAGGCACTTGCCGCTGCCGTTGCCGCCGCGCTCGAAGAGGTCCTCGGCGAGCCGGCTCGCCTGGATCGCCAGCGTCGGGGTGGCGCGGAAGCCGATGAAGTCCATCACGCCGTCCCCCGGCGCGGTCAGCGGCAGCCGGTCGTCGATGCGGTACACCGCCCGCCCGTGCCCCGGGAACCACGAGATGTCGGCGAACTCGTGCTGGTACCCGAATTTGGCCACCTGCTCCGCCAGGTCGTCGTCGTCCCGCTCCGTGAACGTCACCGAACGCTTGAACAGAGGTTGCAGCGCCAGCGTCACCTTTGCCATTGGGATTTGTTGGGAGTGTACATTTATAATTGCATAATGTACGTTAGCTTGAAATCAAACTTATCCCAACTGTATGTAAAAATGGGATCTTGGAATTTTGATAGAAAATTCAAAGTCAGCCAAATATTTAACTTGAACACCCGATCGACCCGACCATTATCCGTCTAACTAAATTGAGTGTATGGAGTGTACAAGTGGTAGAGTATGGTTTACTTGTCAAACGCATGGATGGCCCATTGAATATGAAAGGACCTTGGAAGATCCCAGCCAACTAGAACGTCTCAAGAATATGAATGCCCATTATTCCATTTTAAACGATCCGACAGCCGACAATGGCTTTTATCCATCTAATAACTAAGTACTCCCTCTATACGAGTATTTCTTCAAAGTGTACCTTTGATCGTTTATTTTTTTAAAAAATATTTATTAAAATATAATATGTATATTTTTATGAAAATATTTTTAAACAAATCTATTATATGATTTTCATTTTCTAAACTCAACAACTTATAAATTATTCATGATTTATATTCTCAATATTTGACTCAAACTTTTTACAAAATAACAACTAATATAGATATGGAGGGAGTACTAGAAGATTTTGAAAAATGGAGTGGGGACTGAGTAGGTACTTGTGGTAGTAATAAGCCTGGGTAGTTTGTTTATTTTTACTGTCGAAAGAGGAAATTAAATAATCCAAATAGTTGTTGTGCATTAATAAGTCGTATGCACCAACCACGTGGACAACGATTGTCTCAATCTGTCATAGGAGATCTATTGGACCACTTAAATCCAAAATGAGTCTTAACCTCCTAAGACCTATTTTGGGTTTAAAAGAGGCGTATTTCAAATATGAGTACCCTCTCTGTTGAAGACTCATTTGCAAAAAGAGTTATCTTTTGGTCGTGTTGTTGGAGCCAAAAATAGGTATGTAACCCTTTGACAGTAGCGCTATCCAAATAACGAATGAGTCTTACAATAGAAGTAGAAAACAATTATATTTTTACTATCAAATTATGCAAGTCATCAACTCGAGCAAGATCCAAACTCAAAGATTCTTGAAATGACTTACAATTTAGAAATTTGGAATGGAGGGAGTACTAAATTTTGAATACCAAAACACTAGGAGAACTCCACTAGGAGAACTTTCAATTTTTGGTAGTGATACTAGCAAAACGACTATTTACCTCATGTCTATTATCAAGTTCCCAAAGTGGGCAATAGAGATAATCAACTCCCATATGGGACGTTTTTTTGTGGAACAATAATGAGGAAAAACATAAATATCATTTAGCTCATTGACAACTAGTGGCTCAGCAAAAAGAGCTTGGTGGGCTAGGAATACCTGATCTGAGAAATCTAAATATCTCTTTACTTAGCTCGTGGATTTTCAGATATAGTTTGAATGAAAATGCTATTTGGACTAGGATTTCAGATTATAAGTATAAAACTAACAACCCAAACATTGGTTGCCTTATTGGTAATCATCTGTCCCCTTTCTGGAAAGGGGTGGTTTGGGCTTTACAAGCAGCCCAGATGGGTATTCGATGGAAAGTGGGGGATGGGAAGAAAATCCATTTTTGGGAAGATCTTTGGTTTGGGAATTCGAGTCTGGCTACCCAGTTCTGGCCTTTATATGTGATCTGTGAACAAAAAGGTAGAACTATTAGTGAAGTTTGGGATGGACAGTCCTTAATGCTTTCTTTTTCTAGAAGTGTGTCTGAGACTTTAATGAATCTTTGGTCAGATTTGAGTGGTATTGTAGAAGATATTGACTTCAATGATGAACCTGATCAGATCATGTGGAGCTTCAGCTCAAATGGTAAATTTTCAGTACATTCCTTATATGCTGTTATTAATCATCATGGGGTTGAACCAGTGTTTGTACAAGCTGTTTGGAAGCTTAAAATTCCACCGAGAGTCCAAATTTTCCTTTGACTGTTGTCTAGGAATAAACTACTGACTAGAGACAACTTAGCCAAGAGGAGAACAGTAGAGGATAAAACATGTATTCTTTGTGCTGAAATGGAGTCAATCCATCACTTATTTTTTGATTGTTGTGTTGCCAAGGTTCTTTGGATGTACATGTCTGAAAGCTTAGATCTTAGTGGTGTCTGGTCTTATGAATCTGTGGCTTCCTTGTGGATTGCCAACAAAAGACATTTGTTAACAATTGTGGTCTTTGCTGCTGCCTTGTGGTGCATCGGGAAACTGCGTAACGAAATCTTCTTGCAGGGAAAGGTTTGGTTAAGTGTGAAGGAGTTGATGCTGCGGATAACCAGGACGTTAAGAAGATGGAGGCAACTGCTCTCAACTATGATGGAAGCGAAGATGGCGCTGGTGATCCAGAAGCTGGAACAAAAGGCAATGCTGCCGATTGGAATAGGCTGGTACCCTACAAGTCAACCAACATTGGGATCTCAACATTCGGTGTGGGACTGCAGCGCTGCGAATCGTCTGAATCCTGATTCTATGCTTGTAATCCCGGTTGGAACCGAACCTTAACCCGAACCTGATGTCGTTTAGACTCTCTGTCTATGAGGGTGTGCTGTGTTGCGAATCTATAAACGCTATGACATTGCTTTATTCTCAATAAAGCAGGGGAAACCTCCTTTCTAATAAAAAAATACTAGCAAAACGACAATCGGAGAAATGAGAATAAGAATCAATTATATCTTTAGTAAGAACTATACATTTATATATACTAGCAAAACGTGTATGTACCCCCGCAATGAGGTACAATATTTCTTGGAATTAGATCCCACATCATCACTAGACGTGAGTCCTTCCCACTAAGCACGAGCCATGTCAGCTCTCAGTAAAGATTTTTTTTTAAAAAAAAACCTTTACCGAGAGCCATCCATGTCATCTCTCGGCAAAGAATTAAAAAAAACAAAAAAAAAAACCTTTGCCGAGAGTTAGCCACGTCAGCTCTCGACAAAGAAGCCGCCATATCGTCACGATAACACTTTTTTTTTGCCGACAACTGTGTCAACCCTCGGCAAAGACTTTGCCAAAAGCCCTACAAAAGGCTCTTGGCAAAAAAGTCTTTGCCGATAGAAGCTTTACCGAGCCCTCTTTACTGAGAGCAACGCTCGGTAAAACCTTTGCCGAAGGTTCAATGGTCTTTGCCGGGTGCCGCAGACCCTCAGCAAAGTCTCTGTTTCGGATAGTGGCATGGTGTACGGCTATTTGTGAGCTTGGATAGAGGACTCAAGTTACTGGGATTAGATTTGCTATTCCCTTCGTTTCAACGTTGGATTGATATACAGGAGCTGAGATCTCTTTTTGATGCACATGGTACGTCCCGGCCTGCCCGCTCGAACACAGCTGGCTAGTTTAGCTCAAACGACGAACCTAATTAAACGCATCCGCATAAGCTAAGTGTGACATCAATCAAAGATCCGTCAAATGTTGGCCCACGTTTGGTACAGCTCCCAGCGGCCTATAAATATATATACACACGGAGTGCCAGGGATCCAATGATAAAATCCAAAACTATAATGTTTTCTTTTTTAAAAAATACTCCTATATATAATATATAAGTAAACAAAAGTGGGCCGGCCGGTTGCACCATGCCGGCATGTGAAGAAAAGAAGAATAGCATGTTGTAAACTGTAAAGCGATCCCTCCTAGGGAATGTGCTTTCCAAAAAAGCCAAAACACAGGGGTCCTGATTTGTACTTGATGTATCATGTTTTCTACTCCAAGAATCATCAAAATGTTGCACTAGTCCCACCAATAAATAAATAAATGTTGTAGTACATACGCACCGCTTGAGTGTGCAAGTAGGCAAACATGCTCAAACATTATGGATCTTGCTTTTACGAAACTACGTACAGGTTTGCTTAGGGAAAAACAAATTTACTGATTTTTATCCTGAATTAGTTCCTTGTCGTCAAATCTAGTTTGTTTTTAAACGAACCAGAGCACGCGGGATTATGCCAATTTATATCTATATCTATATCTATATCTATATCTATATCTATATCTATATCTATATCTACCTAATAATAAAGAGGCAAAATTTCTCTCCTCCATTTTTTTGGTTCGGCTCCCTTAATCCGATTCGTACACGTATTAAGTTCCGTTACAACACACGGGCATGTTTACCATACAAAATACAAAGTCCGATTTCTACACGTATTAAGTTCCGTTGCAAAGCACGGGCACATTTGCTAGTTTTCACTTAAAAGATAAATGTTTTGGTACGGTCACGCTCGCTATTTCTAACCCATTGTTTCATGTCATGCTCTTTTAATATGCTATATATATATATATATATATATATATGTCAAATGAGGAGAAAATGATAAAATGATTATATACTAAGACGGTGATATTTCATCCGTATTAACGTGTCAAATAATTGTTTTATGATTTATGTCGTCTATGATAATGGGCCTAAAACAAGTGTATAGTAGGTGTTATCAACCTGTATATCCATGAAGAGATAATATAAGTATATATATTGCTTCTACCCCTGTCAGCAAAAATGTCATCTAGAGCACCTAACCTACTAGCTAATGCCAAAGATAACAACACCTAACCACCTATTATATAGATGTCATCTATAATAAGAGGAGAAAAAGCAATAAACGAAGTCACTTCTAGCACTGTAGAGATCACGGATTGATTGAGAGGATTAAAAAAATAGCTTATGCCGGCTTATTAATAAAGGAAAAATACCACGTACTGTACGTAGTTGAACAAGAAGAAAAACAAAAAGTTACAAACATATTTAAGATCGACTTAGAATATTTAATTTTTCTCTGAAATCTGAAACAACAGAAATATTTGCAGTACAAATACGTACTCCTAGCTACAGTACTTGCTAAGTAAGTAACGAAGCAAGCAATGAAATGTGAAATCCAACTACGTAGATTATTAAGCTGATGATATAGAGGACGTACGTACGGAGCAGATATAGAGAAGTTAATACCTGAGAGATGACGCCGAGGACGCCGAGAGAGACCTTAGCGGCGTCCAGGTCCGGATCGCCGGCGGTGAGCACGCGGACCTTGGCGTAGCCCTCGGCGGCGGGCGCGGGCGTGACGATGCGCATCCCGACGACGTACTCGTGCACGGCGCTGCCGTTGCCCCAGAGCGAGCTGCCGTGCGCGCCGGTGCCTAGCATGCCGCCGACGGTGAGCCCCCACCAGTAGGGCGCGTAGGGCAGGGTGAGCCCGGCCCTGGCGGCCTCCGCGACGAGGTCCCGCAGCGTGACGCCGCTCTCCACCGTCATGTGGCCCGACGCGGGGTCGACGGACACGACGCGGTCGAGGCGCCTGGTGCTGATGACGAGGCCCTCGCCGGCGCCGCTCCCGGGGCACGCCAGCTGCGGGATGCTGTGGGAGTAGCGGGTGGCGGCCTTCATCTTGGTCCCGGACGCGGCGGCGCCCGCCACGGCGCGCACCAGCTCGTCCTCCGACGCCGGGAACGCCGCGGCGGCCGCGCGGCACGTGGACCGGTCCGGGAACACGCCGTACGCGCTGGACACGGTGCAGTCGTGGTAGTCCGACGACGAGCACTGCACGGGGTCCGGCGGCGGGCTGGCGAAGGCTCCTCCATGGTCGGATGCGGGGCCGACGAGCAGGACGCTGGTGAGGGTGGCGAGGACGACGAGCCGCAGCATGCTTCGTCGCTTGAACCTGATGAGGTACTTGGTGAGGACGACGATAGCTCCGGGGACGGGAGTAGGTGTTGTGTCCATGTTGTATAGGAGTACAATGCAGGCATTCGTTTTAAGCAGAGCTGCCGGAACGAGCTTTGCTGCAGGGAGCATGATGATGGCAGCTCATCATCTATATATGGAACAGCTAACCATGTCTTTCAGTGCCTGTATCTGTATGGTATATGGGGTAGTGTTGAAGAAAGGCACGGATTTATTTATTATTATTGAATATATGGACAAATATATGGTGGCTTCAAGTATATATTGTTGTACAAATGGCTTCGTCATGTTGTCTGACCCGTGTATGTGCATGGTCCAGTCCACGAACGTAAGGAGTACATACGTATATGTATGTGCATATACATACGTACACGTGGTGCGGTGTGTTGTCAAATAAGAAGGTAAAAGTAACCACAATATATATGGACTAGGTAGTTCATATGAACACTTTTGTGTAAGTGAGCTATAGTTATTATATAATGTATATGGATAAACCAGGTTGGAAGCTAGAGTGAGAGAGATAGAGAAGCAAAGAAAGAGTAATATTTATTTATTTTTTATGGGTAGTCCTTAGCATTATGAATACTTTTTACTATGGACTGCTATATGGATCATTTTTATAATATTTTAGTTAGTCTGTAATGAATATTTTAATAGTAATAGACTGGTTTTTAGTAACATTATGGTCAATGACGGATTTAGGAGGGGTGCTGGATGACTTCAGGCCCCACGTGAGCCTCAATCCTCTTAAATTATTATAATATTAACTCTAAATTATTATTAAATTTTTATTGTTAATCATTATCTTTATTACTTAGCCTCTTTTAATCTCATCCTAGATCCACGACTGATTATAGTTGCTCTGTGCGTAAAGGAACAACAGTGTGCATCGATCGTCTGTACCCAACAACGTGTGGAGCTACTCATCCTCGGTAAACAAGCGGGCCCGACACACACTGACACACGTACAGCAAGGAAATATGCTGCTTCAAGTCAGCAAGGAAATCCTTTTGATAGTCACATGTGGATGGAACATGCATGAAAAGTCTTGAACACAATCCCCAACTATATATGTGCAGGGAAGGCGTGGTTAATTGCGTAGTACCAGTACCACACGTAAAAATGTTAAAACTTAACTCAAACTCAATCTCGATGTGAGTATGTGACGGCGACCCCTTTTTATGAGTGCGATCTAGTATTAATATTGTAGTAACAAGATTGTGAACTAAGCAGGAAGCTAAACACGTACTACTATATACGTAAAACATGGGCTATAACTGGAGTTCGATCAGAGCTATCCCTTGCTTCTTTTCCAGTTTATACTAATCTTGAGTTGTGGAAAAAAAAATGTATGCTTATCCTGCACTACAAGCTAATAAATGATGGGTGATAGCATGTAATCACACAATGCGCATATATATATATATATATGGAAACTCCTTTATACTCTGGGCTTGTATCCAGTTAGTATACGCAGGCGAACGTCAGCGCGCGCACCAAACTAACGGGCCGACGAAGGACTGACGGTCCTCGTTCACGGAACTTGCCCCTTGGCTTATCGGGTTTAGTAGCGCACCCTTACCCGTTACACGCATACATCTGCATCTCGAGCCTACCAAACCACGTGAAACAACGTCAGCATTTCTCCCTCAAATCACCGTCGTAGCGCCATTTCCCATCCCGACGGCGGCTGCGGCGCCCTGCCCCTATCCCGGCGCCCCATATCCCGACGACGATCGCGGCACCCTGCCCCTTTCTCAACGGCGGTCGTGGTGGACATTCCTCTCCCAACGGCAGCGTTCTCTCTCCCTCCCCTCCGGCAGCGCTTCCTTCTTGGCTATGGATTTTGCCGTGATTCCCTCCCTACCTCCTCCAATGGTGGTTATGGAAGCAAGGCGCCTCCCTTCTCCCACCGATGGTGGCGGTGGCGGACACCCTCCCTCCTTGCGGACCCAGATCCATTTCTCGATGGCGCCTCAAGGGGCCTGGATCTGGGCGCATGGTGTGGTGCCCCTTCACTGACTGGAAGCTGCGGCGGTCCCTCCTCCTAAGGCGGTGCCCCTCTCCCTGACTCCCTCCCCATCGGCTGCGACCCCTGTTCCTCACATGCGGCGCCTCCGGCTTCGTCGGGATGGTCACCGCCACATGCTTGTGACTGCCACCAAGGTCCAAGGCACCAACACGCGTAAGAATAATGGACGAGCCTGACACCGCTCTGGTCTCCGTCGACGGTGACAGCTGCACGCATGCGTTGGTATGTACTATTCTCCTTCATAATACGCACTGTTTTTCTCGTTCTTGATCTTTCGGTTCTGATCTACAGGCTAATTAATTTCTTGATCTTTGTGTCAGATGAACGTGCAAGGATGGCAGAGGCATCGACATTCTAATCCAGTTTGAATGTGCATCTCCCGATGGATCACTAGGTACAAATCTCCAATCCCACTCTTACACCCGAAATAGTTCTAATAGGTTCTGAAGTTTTCCACCTTTCTATACCCAATCTCACAACGCACACCTGTGATAGGCAATTTGATCGAAATCATTTGTTTATTGAAATGGGATTCATATCTTCAATTCCAAATTCATCTTAAATGTGTCATTGGAATATGTTTCCCAAAAACAGACTATTCTAGTTTAATGGTATGGAAATGTAATCCTTTTTAAAAAAGTATCAATGCCTACTCCTTTTAAAAAAATATGAATATGTACTCCTTTAAAATAAATGAATATGTACTCTTTGTATTATGAAAATAAAGTATGAATAAATATTTGAAAATAAAGTATGAATACATACTTCGTAGTGTACATATACTTGCAGGAAAGCACGTATGCACTAATACACCTTTTAAAAGTATGTACTAATACTAGCTCGCATCAAAAAGTATGCAGGTATACTAGAACACTATTTTTTCCTTCTCCACCGTATTGGCATCCATCAAGCATGAATTCATCATGGTGGCAATCGCACAAGGATGCATGGATACATAGTCATTGGATCTTGTGTTCTGTTTTTCAGATATATATAGTCTCAGCTACTGCATTTATTTTTTTCTTTTGTACAAATTTTTAGAACGTTTAACTTTACATATGGCTGATATGATAGAAAGTGTGTGTAAAATTTTGTTCCACAAAGGCAATTTTGTATATATACAATTGACTTTAATTAAAAGTTAGATACACATTTCTTTTTGAGAAAGAGTATGTTCACTTGAGAACAGGCATGTAATCTATTGATCCTGCTTGGCTAGTAATATTGTAGTTTGCTTTTTTACTAGAACAAGATGGACACTAGCCGACATGATAATGATCTCTACAATCATTTTCAGAGAATTCATCTCTACAAAACAATTTCAAAGAAGAGTAATTTCATATAACTTTCCAGATAAGAGTATGCTTGGATACATTTTTTAGATCATCATAGTAACATGTGGTGCTTTCTGTATTATCGTATCACTTCATACTTTTCAGATTGTAGTATCTCCTGATAATTATTTCTCCCAATTTTTTTTCAGAAAAAGAGTTTGATTGCCCATGTTGATCATCAGGCTGATGCCCAGCTAGCAGCTATGTTCTGAGTCATGTGGATAAAGTTGCATTTTAATCTATGGATGGGCATATACTTATTGTTAGTATGCATACAGCGTGTATGCATGGATAACCAACTTGATTATGTTCTCATAGTTTTTTTTGGCAAACCATGTATGCACTCATACTTAATTGCTATACATATAGTCCCCATTTTTGTCCTTTCGAAAGTATATGATCCATGCTCATACTACACTGCTTTGTGTATGTACCCATACTTTGATCAATATATATACTTTAATGTATTAGTATGTACTCATACTTTAATTATAAATTATAATGTGTCTGATCAAATAAGTATGTACTCATAATCAAAACATACTTTCTGATAATGTGTATATACTCATACTCCTTTGATAATGTGTACGTACTCATACATCTTCTATATACAACCTGGGAATATACGTAGGATCTCATGGACATACTCGGGCATAGGTGTAGCCTGTACTAGTTATGAACATATTTTAAAAGTATATACACATACGTACTAAGATCGGATCTGCTATACTGACACCGAGAATTCAGCTGTAGAGAATCATCCTCCCTAATGGGTTTTTTGTTATGCCCGATAAGATTTGCAAAAGATGGGAGTAGCTAACGGGCCGCACTTTCCCGACGTCCCCGTTTCCACGCGAGCACACCCTCGGCGTCTTCCCGTTACTCATGTCGGCGGGAGTAGATACTCACGGATATATATATATATATATATATATATATATATATATATATATATATATATATATAAAAAAAAAAATCTACACAATGGACCGCACCGTATCAGGGCATCGATGATGGAGAATAATGAGATATAATGCTCGATCTATCGAGGGTGATCAGTGGTACACGTACTGGTACGTATGATCATGCATGGCCACCTTGATTTGGTCGATGAATTGACCTTAATTAATTACTATTATCTTCAACTATAGCTGTTATACACGCATGCCACTGGAATGGTCTCAGCTAGTGGGGTTGAGAATGGAGTACATATGCTGCTTTTGGGACACACATATGCATGTCGCACCATGCATGAATGCCACAATGTGCAGGTCGGTCTGCAAAAAAAGAAAAGTTCAGCATGCCACGCCTACCTTTCGGCTAAACATGCATGTTAAAACATATGCCCTTTTCAGTACACGTTTTGCAAATTAGACAACATGATAAAGTAATAGTATGGGCGACCTTCATCATGGTCAGTTAATTAAAGGCATATACATCATAGACTATCATAAGGAGCTATATATTTGTTCCACAAGAGGGATATAATAGTTATAGTTTTGTGTGGAGGATACCAGATACATGACATAAATCCCACAGGCAAACGACTTAGGGATATATAAGAACAATTTTCTCACCTCGAGGTAAAGTTATTAGAGATAAAGTTAGACGCAATAAGAGCCTGTTTGGATGCAACAACTAAACTTTAGCTAGCTAAAATTAGCTCCTAGGCATTCAACTAAAACACCAGTTAAAATTTAGCTGAGTTTAGCTCCTTCAACTCAACTAAAGGTAGCCAAAGTTTAGCTAAGTCTATTAGCTATAGTATCCAAAAATCCTAGCTAAAATTCAGCTATGAGACTTTTTAGCTAACTAAAGTTTATATCTGAAATTTTAGATAGGTAAACTTTAGTTGATGCATCCAAACAGGACCTAGTAAGTCATCTGGTCTTGATGGCTTTCTAACTTCTTTGAAATTTTCTGGGAAATAAAAAAAACAGACAATGTGGTGCTCTTGAGTATTTGTTTTTTTTGAGATCCCTTAACTTTATTCAACCTTAATTTTGGAGGAACCACTCTTCTTCCAAAAATTTAAGAGGCAACTGAAATCCAAGGTTGTCTACTTAATGCTAGCTTCAACTTTTTTTACCAAGATTTTCCCTAGTAGACTCTTAAGTAACTAAGTAATGTAGTACAACCATCTCAAACGACATTCATGCCAAGTTAGATTATCATGAAGCGGGTACTAATACTACATGAATCAATCCTTGAACTACATAATAAGAACTCAATGAAGTAATCATCAAAGTTGATTTTTAAAGGGTCAAATTATAATAGATATGCTTGATGAACGAAAAGATTAAGCAAGAAATGATGAAATGATGCAATAGGATTAAAAAAAATTCATGTTGTATGTGACCATCAAAATTAACGATGACATTAAGAACTAACTTTCAAATAGTAAAGGACTAAGACAACAAGAACCCATGTCCCCTACTGTATTCAATAAGTCACGAATATACTTTATATATTGCTTAAGATGGCAAAAGACGTTGCACATATATATTACCTCATACCTCACCATTTGGATGATGGATTGTCCAATTTTGGAATCCACGGATGATATCATCTTGTTTGTGGACCATGATATAGAAAAATTTAAAAATAAGTAATTATTATTTTGTATATTCAAAGAACTATTTTGTATAAAACTTAACTTCCTCAAAAGTGAGTAATTCTATTATGGAGATGTGAGACAAAATCATAATACATTGCCAAGTGAGGCATTGCGCTATTTTTTTGGCAATAATGATAAGAAAAAATAACACATTGCCAAGTGAGACATCCTTTGTTAGCCTAATTATCAAAGAGGTTTAGGTGTAATAGACCCCCCTAACTAAGAATGTCTTCTAAACAAAGAGGCATACTGAGAGTCCCCATGTGTTTTGGTTTTGAGTAATTGATGAAACTCACTTAAGTACTAACCTTGATCTCTAAGTGTGAATCATGAGATAAGTTGGTACATACCATGTGATGGAGCAAGGTGGATCAAGAGAGGATGACACAAGCTCTAGCATGGTGGTGGAAAAGAAAATGGTGTGAAGGCAAAGGTGAAATGCTAGGAACCATTTTCGGTTTGGTGATCAAGACATGATAGAGGATCTGATCACATTTAGGATAGATAGCCGTACTATCAAGGAGGGAGCTCTTAAGTATGATTACGGTTATCATGTGCCACTAGGTTCATATGCATTGCATTAAAATCAATTGAACTAGTGAAACAACCAACTTAATCCAAGATAAATGTGAGCTAAAAGCTAACACACGTGCACAAGTGTAGGGATCACTTAGTGTTGGCTCTTGGAAGCTTGGAAGAAGTTGGAGAAGTGTTTGGGCAGCTGGAAGCAGTCCGGACGCAAGGTCCGGACGCAAGGGTTCTGGCCGACCGGACCAACGCGTGTGCGTCCGGTGGCAAACCCTTGCTAGCTCGGCTGGTGAGAGGCATCCGGACGCAGAGCTCCGGACACGCGTCCGGAGCCTGGCGCTCTCTGTAACTCTCTAGAAAAGAGGGCCCGGACGCAGGGTGATGGTCCGGACCATGAACCGGACTTGGGTCCGGAGGTGCTAAGGAGCTCAAGCGAGCTCTCGGGTGCGCTCGGGCGCCTGGGAAAATATTTTCGGACGCAAGGAGCAGTGACTTCGGACCCTGTGAACAGGTGCGTCCGGAGCCACGTGGCAAGCAGCGACAAAGGCGCGAAGCGGCCGTTTTCAAACGGCAGGGGCACCGGACGCATGCGGCATAGTCCGGACGGCGCGTTGCGCGCGTCCGGAGGTCGCGTCCGGAGCTTGCAAACAGAGGGTTTTCTCTCGACTGGTGAAGGGCCCGGACGCTGTTGATGGTCTGGACCCCATGTGTAAAGTGCGTCCGAAGGTCGCGCAGAGAGCCAGTTTTGGGGGCAAAATGGCTAGTTATGAGTGTTGGCTATATAAGGTGATATGGCCGGCCCTTTGGGGTATCTCTTGCACATTCTACTCTCTCACACATTTGTGCTTGCTTGAGAAGCTTCCACCACTCATCCTCTAAACATATTTGACATATTCTAGAGAGATAGAGTGAATCCAAGTGCATTGCTTTGTTGATTGCATACTAGTGGCACTTGGTGATCGTCGTCATCGCGGAGCTCTTGTTATTCTTGGAGATTGCCATCTCCTAGATGGCTTGGTGCGACGATGATTGTTGAGCGGAGAAAGGTGATTGTCTCCGATTCCGATCGGTGGATTGTGAGGGGTTCTTGAACCTACCCCGCGGGAGTTCGCGAAAGGTATCTCTAGTGGATTGCTCGTAGCTCGGGGATCCCCATCTTGTGTTGGTTGTGCGGCACCCTTGAACGGGTTTGGCTTGGATTGTCAGTTAGCGCGTGAACCTCCAAGTGGGTGTATCGCTACAGCGGGGACTAGCTTGTTGTAAAACAAGTGAACCTCGGAGAAAAAATCTTGTGTCAACTTGTCTCTCCGTGGATTTCCTATTGTGATTGGTTATCTATTGGTTCATCTCTTCACGTCGGTATAACCATCCTATCTCTAGGTTTGTATTACATTCTTTTATACTTGCAAAGTAGAGTAGCTCTCTAGCCTGTGTAGCTTTGTTAGAACTTTCTAGGTTTCTAGCTTAAATTATGTGTTTTTAGTTATCTTGCTAGTGACTAGTGTTGGTAGGTGGCTTGCGTAACCTTAGAGCTAGAGAAAACTTGCTTTTCGCCGTGTTTTATTCTAACAAGTTTGCTAAGTGTTGTTGTAGAAAATTTAATTAGGCTATTCACCCCCCTCTAGCCATACCTAGACCTTTCAAGTGGTATCAAAGCTAGTACACCATACTCAAAGGCTTAACATCCCACGGTGTTAAAATGGCTCAAATCAACAACACCAAGAGGGCACCTAAGTTTGATGGCACAAATTATAGCTATTGGAAGGCCTTGATGACCACCTATCTGAAATCAATCAACCGAAAGATATGGTTGGTGGTCGACAAGAAGTTTGAGGTGGTAAATGAAGAGGCACCCACCCCGGCCGAAGAGGAGAAGCTCCAAAACAATGATATTGCCTTGAGTGCAATACATGAGGCAATCTCCAAGGAAGTCTTTGAGAAAATCAAAAGCTTGGAGAGTGCTCATGAGGCTTGGAAGAAGCTAGAAGAGTCATATGAAGGGACTCAATCCATGAAGGGAGCAAAGGCCTATATCTTGAAGGAGAAGTTTGCTAGCTTCAAGATGAAGGAAGATGAGAACGTGCCCGAGATGTTCAATAGGCTTGAGGTACTTGTCAATGACCTTAAGTCACTTGGAGAGAAGGTGGAGAACAAGGACTTCTCATTCAAGTTCCTAAGAAGTCTTCCCTCAAGATTTGAGATGTTGGTCACTCTATTGGTGAGAAGTGGATTGGACACAACTACACCAAACCAAATTCTTGGTAAGGTGATGACTAATGACACCTTTAGAGAAGACAAGGACAAGATTAGAGAAAACAAGGAAAAGAAGGATGACAAGAAAGATGAAAAGAAGAAGAGTGTGGAATTCAAAGCCACATCATCATCAAAGGGCAAAGCAAAGTGTGATGAATCAAACAATGATGAATGCTCAAGCAATGATGATAGTGAATATGAAGAACAAATGACCCTCTTTGTCAAGAAATTTGGCAAGTTCATGAAGAAGAAGGGCTATAGAGCTAGAAGGAAGAAGAACTCCTTCAAGAGCAAGAACAACGACAAGAGGTGTTTCAAGTGCAATAGCAAGGATCACTTCATTTTGGATTGCCCACATCATAGTGATGATGAAGATGAGAAGAAGGGCAAGAAGAAAGAAAAGAAAGAGAGCAAGATGTTTCTCAAGAAGAGCAAGAAGGGAGACTCATATGTTGTCACTTGGGATAGTGATTCAAGTGAAGATGATGACTCAAGTGATGATGAGAAGAGATCAAGCAAGAATAAGGCTCTTGCAAGCATTGCTATGAAGAACAAGATCTCTCTCTTTGACACTCCATCGACATGCTTCATGGCTAGGCCAACTAAGGTACAATCCGATGATGAGTGTGACTCTAGTGATGATGATGATGAACCCACTAAAGATGAACTAGTTGAAATGTTAGATGATGCTAAGACTCACTTTGACATCAAAATAAAGGAGTGCAAAGCATTGCGAAAAGAGCTTCAAGCTCTCAAGCAATCCTTTGATGAGCTCAATCTTTCTCATGAGATGCTAGAGGTAGCCCATGAAAAGCTTGGCAAAGCTCACTCTAAGCTTGAAAAGGCTCACTGATATCTTGTTGAGCAAAAGGAGAAAGAGCATGTCTCAACATGTAACATGGGAACAACTTGTGATATAATTGATGAATCATTCTATCAACCCATCATCATCACCCCAACTAACCCTTCTTGTAGTACATCTAACTCTACCTCTTCTACTAGTGATGTTGTCACTTGTGACACTACATTAATGGTTGAGAATGAGACCCTTAAGAATGAGGTTGGTAAGCTCACTCTAGCATTAGGCAATGCCTATGGTGGAGACGCCCGCTTGCTTAAGTGCTTGGGTAGTCAAAGGTTCTCTCTTTGCAAAGAGGGACTTGGCTATACCCCCAAGAAAGGCAAGGCGGCCTTTGCAACTCCAAAGCCTCGCTTTGTGAAGAGCAATGGTCAGTTTTGCTCTAGTTGCAAGCAAGTAGGGCATGATGAGCAATATTGCAAACTAAACCAAAGCAAGATAAAATTTACACATGCATCTATTCGCTTTGATTCTAGTTATATGCTTACCAAGGGAAAGAAAGGCGTGATTGCTAAGTATATGGGTACACCAAATGAGAGCTCAAATAAGAAAGCTATTTGGGTTCCTAAGTCCTTAGTCACTAACTTTGGAGGACCCAAGCAACAATGGGTACCTAAGAAGAATTGATCTTTTGTAGGTCAACTATAAAGCCGGAGGGAGGCATTGGGTGCTTGATAGTGGGTGCACTCAACATATGACCGGAGATTCAAGAATGTTCAACTCTATCAAGCCAAATGATTGCAATGGGATTGAATCTATCACATTTGGTGACAATGGCAAAGGGAAAGTCAAAGAGCTTGGTAAGATTGCTATATCAAATGACATGAGCATATCCAATGTGTTGCTAGTAGAGAGTTTGAACTTCAACTTGCTATCCGTAGCTCAACTTTGTGATCTAGGCTTTAAGTGCATCTTTGGAGTTGATGATGTAGAGATCATAAGTGTAGATGGCTCTAACTTGATATTCAAAGGATTTAGATATGAGAACCTATACTTAGTTGATTTCAATGCCAAAGACACTCAATTGTCAACTTGCTTGCTATCAAAATCTAGCATGGATTGGTTATGGCATAGAAGGCTTGGTCATGTTGGAATGTGGCAACTAAACAAATTAGTCAAGCATGATCTAGTTAGATGCTTGAAAGATGTGGTCTTTGAGAAAGATAAGCTATGTAGCTCTTGTCAAGCCGGCAAACAAGTTGGAAATACTCACCCTAGTAAGAGCATGATGAGTACTTGCAAACCATTTGAGCTCTTGCACATGGACTTGTTTGGACCAACCGCCTACACTAGTATTGGTGGAAATAAGTATGGTTTTATGATAATTGATGATTTCACTAGATATACATGGGTATCCTTCTTGAGTGACAAGGGTGAAACATTTGATACATTCAAAGTATTTGTCAAGAGATGCCAAAATAAATTTGAAACAACTATCAAAAGAGTGAGAAGTGACAATGGTAGTGAATTCAAGAACACTAGAGTTGATGAGCTATGTGATGAATATGGAATCAAACATCAATTCTCGGCCAAGTACACACCTCAATCAAATGGGCTTGTTGAAAGAAAGAATAGGACACTCATTGATATGGCAAGATCTATGCTTAGTGAATACAATGTGAGTGATTCTTTTTGGTCCAAAGCTATCAACACGACTTGCTACTATAGCAATCGACTCTATTGCCACAATATGCTTGAGAAGACACCTTATGAGCTATTGAATGGAAGAAAGCCAAATATTGCATACTTTAGAGTATTTGGATGCAAATGCTATATCTTGAATAAAGGTGCAAGATTGAGCAAATTTGAGAAGAAATGTGATGAAGGCTTCCTACTTGGCTACTCAACTACAAGCAAAGCTTATAGAGTATGGAATCTTACTCATGGCATAGTTGAGGAAATACATGATGTGGAGTTTGATGAAACAAATGGGTCTCAAGATGAGAATGCCAACCATGATGATGTGAGAGGTGAACCATTAGCCAATTCAATGAAGAATATGGATATTGGGGACATTCGGCCAAGGCAAGTGGATGATGAGCAAGATATTAAAGATCAAGTGAATCCTCCATCAAATGTGCAACTCAATGACAATCAAGCTAGTTCATCTTCTCAAACTCAAGATCAAGAAGCTAGTTCATCTACTCTACCCAATGATCAACCAAGTACAAGCCATCAACTTCCAACACTCCAACCTACATCTATTGCAAGGGATCATCCTTTGGATCATATTATTGAAGATATCACTAGTGCTGTACAAACAAGATCAAGATTGAATTCATTTTGTGAGCACTATTCTTTTGTATCATCTATTGAGCCAACCAAGATTGAAGAGGCTTTGCAAGATATTGATTGGGTAAATGCTATGCATGAAGAGCTCAACAACTTCACTAGAAATCAAGTTTGGAAGCTAGTTGAGAGACCAAAGAACCACAATGTCATTGGCACTAGATGGGTCTTTCGCAACAAGCAAGATCAAGATGTAATAGTGGTGAGAAACAAAGCAAGACTAGTTGCACAAGGCTATACTCAAGTAGAGGATCTTGACTTTGGAGAAACATATGCACCGGTGGCAAGGCTAGAAGCAATAAGGATTCTGTTGGCTTATGCTTGTGCTCACAACATCAAGCTCTATCAAATAGATGTAAAGAGTGAATTTCTCAATGGGTACATCAATGAATTAGTATTTGTGGAGCAACCACTCGGTTTTGAATATGACAAGAAACCCAACCATGTGTACAAGCTAAGGAAGGCACTATATGGCTTGAAGCAAGCTCCTAGAGCATGGTATGAGAGGTTGAGGGATTTCCTCCTCTCTAAGGGATTCATTATGGGGAAGGTTGACACTACCCTATTCACCAAGAAGATTGGGAGGGACTTGTTTGTGTTGCAAATCTATGTGGATGACATTATCTTCGGGTCAACCAATCAAGAGTTTTGTGAGGAGTTTGGCTCCATGATAGCTAATGAGTTTGAGATGTCTATGCTTGGAGAGCTTAGTTACTTCCTTAGTCTTCAAGTCAAGAAAATGAAGAATGGGACATTTATTAGTCAAGGCAAGTACATCAAGGACATGCTCAAGAAGTTCAATCTAGATGAAGCAAAGTCTATTAGTACACCAATGGGAAAAAATGGATTTGGATGGTGATGATAGTGGCAACATGGTAGATCAAAAGCTATATATATCAATGATTGGTAGCTTCCTCTATGTGACCGCATCAAGACTGGATGTCATGTTTAGTGTATGCATGTGTGCAAGGTTTCAAGAATCTCCTAGAGAGAGTCATTTGAAAGCCACAAAGAGGATATTGAGATATTGAAGCATACACCTAATGTTGGGTTGTGGTATCCTAAAGGATCAAACTTTGAGTTACTTGGATACTCCGACTGAAAGGTCCTAGATGGCTAGAGGGGGGGGGGGGTGAATAGCCTAATAAAATTCTACAAATCACTAGAGCAAAAGGTTAGATAACACTTAAGCGAAGCTTTTTGCTCTAGCTATACTTGGGGTGCAAAGCCACCTATCCAATGCAATTCTAGTTAACTAAGTGCTTATCAATCAATAGCAAGAACCTAAAGCACTTAGCATAAGCTAGTGAGAACAACTACTAAAGAAGCTAACTAGACAAGATAGGAGAGAGAAAATACAAGAAAGGAGGTGATTGCTATATCGATGCCTTGTGATGTATGGATGTCAATAGAAAGAACCAATCACAATGAATACCAAAGAGTAGCCGGGAGACAAGATGACAATCGATTTTTCTCCCGAGGTTCACTTGGTTGCCACCAAGCTAGTCCCTGTTGTGTCGACTACTCAAGTGGTGATTCAGTGGCTAATAGGCAATGATAAGCCTAGCCCACTAACTCGAGCGCCACAAGAATCCACCAAAATGAGAGTAACTCAATAACACGAGCAATCCACTAGAGTTACCCTTTGGCTCTCCGCCGAGGTGGGTACAAGTCCTCTCACAATCACCGAAGCCGGCCGCAAACAATCACCAATTGCATCGAAGCTTCTCCACAATCCCCAAGCCGTCTAGGTGTTGGCAAACACCAAGAATAACAAGAAAACCCACGGCGACGACGATGACCAAGTGCCACTAAGATGCAATGCAATGATCAATGCACTTGGATCACTCAAACTCTCACAAATATGCAACAAGAGTGAAGAGAGTGAGTTGGGGGCTATCTCAAGCAAGCACAAGTATGTCAAATGAATGGGAGGTGCAAGAGAGAGCCCTAGGATCCGGCCAAAACATATTTATAGCCATCCAAGTTGAGCTAGCCGTTTTGCCCCTTTCCACTGCCTTCTGCATCGGTCCGGACGCAGAATACATGGGGGGTCCGGACCAATGCGTCTGCGTCCGGACCCTCCTCCAATTTGAATCTGCCCGTTGGCGCCTTCACTGGTGCTGATGTGCCACCTCCGGACGCACAACACAGTAGAGTCCGGACCCGCTTTTACTTGCGTCCGGACCCAACACAGAGGCGGTCCAGATAGCTCCCTGAGTCCGGACACGCGTCCAGTGTCCTTGGTCCGGACACAACTCAACGTCCGGATAATTAGACCAGAGGAGTACCGAGAGCGCTGAGCTCCGGACGCTGCGTCCAGAGTCTTGCGTCCGGACCATCATCAGCGCCCAGACCTCCTGTCTAGAGAGGCCGAGGCTAGGGTATGCCTCCGGTCGCAAGACCATTGGTCAGGACCGCACCTTGCTTGCGTCCGGACCCTACGTCCGGAGTGCTTCTGAGTGCCAATCCGAGTCGTCTGTTCTTCTCCAAGTCTTCAAGTGCTAACACCTTATGATCCAAACCTTGTTCACCTGTGTTAGCCTTTGTAACATATATTTCTAGGATTATATTTAGTTCTTTGTGTCACTTAGGTTCATTTTAGATATACAATGCAAATGACCTAGTGGCACATGATAACAGTAATCGACATGAGTTTTCCCTTCTTGATAGTACGGCTATCTATCCTAAAGGTGATCACACTCTCTATAGTGTCTTGATCACTAAACCAAAAATGACCCTATGGATATACCTTTGCCTTGAGCCCATTTTTGTTTTTCTCTTTCTTCTTTTCCTTAGTCATGGAGCATTTGATCCATCATGATCTTTCATCTAGCTTCATGTCTCAAGGTGAACCACCCTATCTTGATCATACATTTAGTTCAAGGGTTAGTCCATAGGTTTCATCAATTACTAAAAACCAAACAAGGTCTTTCACCGACTCGGACTATGCGGGTTGCAAGATAGAAAGGAAAAGCACATCGGGCACTTGTCAATTTCTTGGAAGACCACTAGTCTCATGATCATCAAAGAAACAAAATAGTGTGGCACTCTCTACCGCTGAAGCCGAGTATATTAGTGCGGGGAGTTGTTGTGCACAAATACTTTGGATGAGAGCTACTTTGAATGACTTTGAAGTCAAATTCAAGCAAGTGCCTTTGCTATGTGACAATGAAAGTGCAATCAAGCTCACAAACAATCCGGTTCAACACTCAAGAACAAAGCACATTGATGTCCGCCATAATTTCATTAGAGATCATCAATTGAAAGGGGACATTTCTATCACTAGTGTTGGCACCGAAGATCAATTGGCCGATATCTTTACCAAGCCACTAGATGAGAAAAGGTTTTGCAAGCTAAGGAATGAGTTGAACATACTTGATTTCTCCAACATGAGTTGATGCACCCCCACTTATATGACATGCCTATACTCCAATAATGCAAGGTAAAAGTTGATTTGAGAGCATTCATGCATACCTTGTTAGGACTTGTGTAGAGCATATAGACATAACTCATGCTTCTAAGCTCATTCATGAAAACTAAAATGTCTTTAATGATTATATGGTACCACTATTGCTTCTATGAGTTGATATGATCTAGTGGTGGCATATGACATGTTGATGTGCTTGCAATCCTAGTGTTTGCTCTATGTCTATGAACTCAAAATGTTTAATTCAACATAGACAAGATAACCATCTTAGCATATGTGAAGAAGCTTGTCTATGGTTTAAACCGAATTAAATATCTTGGGCAAGTAGCTTAGATCAAGCCAAAATTGAAAACAATCTTTCACCCTATCTCACACTAAGGGGGAGCTAAAACTTGAATATCTATAATTGGTCCCACCTTTTTGTGTCAATTGGATGACAAAGGGGGAGAAGTTATAAAAGAAATATCATGGGGGAGAGAAGATCAAGGGGGAGAAGTTGAAAAGATATAACATGGGAGAAAAATGAAAAATCTTTTTTGAAAAGAGAACATACAAATAGGGAGAGCAAGCTCATGAAAACCTTTGTTGCATTTGAATGTTTGCATCCTCATATGTATTATTTCACAAGTACTCAAATTCAATATTCATGCTTGTGTGGTGTTTGCCAGTGAATCTAAATGAATGATGATTGATCAACTAGCATGCATAGGTTGATTAGCTCTAACCCATGAACTTTTAAGTGGTTTTGGTTTCAAGTGGTGTCTAGCTAATCATGGTGCTAAGGGTGACTCTAAATTCCGCACTCCGATGGTAACACGCTTCAAAGGTCTACTCTTACACCTTAGCATCATTTGGTAGCTATTTCCTCTCCCACAATGCCTATCTATACATATGTGCAAAACTTGAACCAAACTCATGAAACACATGTAGGGGGAGCTAATAACTACCAAAATCGAATTTGTGTAACTTGTCCAAATCTTGAATCTTTGATTAAAATGCTTGGACAAGCAACTCAAGTTCAAAAATGATTATATTTCATATCTTTTTGGAAGGGTTGTCATCAATTACCAAAAAGGAGGAGATTGAGAGTCCCCATGTGTTTTGGTTTTGAGTAATTGATGAAACTCACTTAAGTACTAACCTTGATCTCTAAGTGTGAATCATGAGATAGTTTGGTACATACCATGTGATGGAGCAAGGTGGATCAAGAGAGGATGACACAAGCTCTAGCATGGTGGTGGAAAAGAAAATGGTGTGAAGGCAAAGGTGAAATGCTAGGAACCATTTTCGGTTTGGTGATCAAGACATGATAGAGGATCTGATCACATTTAGGATAGATAGCCGTACTATCAAGGAGGGAGCTCTTAAGTATGATTACGATTATCATGTGCCACTAGGTTCATATGCATTGCATTAAAATCAATTGAACTAGTGAAACAACCAACTTAATCCAAGATAAATGTGAGCTAAAAGCTAACACACATGCACAAGTGTAGAGATCACTTAGTGTTGGCTCTTGGAAGCTTGGAAGAAGTTGGAGAAGTGTTTGGGCAGCTGGAAGCAGTCCGGACGCAAGGTCCGGACGCAAGGGTTCTGGCCGACCGGACCAACGCGTGTGCGTCTGGTGGCAAACCCTTGCTGGCTCGGCTAGTGAGAGGCATCCGGACGCTATTCGCCGTCCGGACACAGAGCTTCGGATGCGTGTCCGGAGCCTAGCACTCTTTGTAACTCTCTGGAAAAGAGGGTCCGGACGCAGGGTGATGGTCCGGACCATGAACCGGACTTGGGTCCGGAGGTGCTAAGGAGCTCAAGCGAGCTCTTGGGTGCGCTCGGGCGCCCGGGAAAATATTTCCGGACGCAAGGAGCAGTGACTCCGGACCCTGTGAACAGGTGCGTCCGGAGCCACGTGGCAAGCAGCGGCAAAGGCACGAAGCGGCCGTTTTCAAACGGCAGGGGCACCGGATGCATGCGGCATAGTCCGGACTGTGTGTTGCGCGCGTCCGGAGGTTGCGTCCGGAGCTTGCAAACAGAGGGTTTTCTCTCGGCTGGTGAAGGGTCCGGACGCTATTGATGGTCCGGACCCCATGTGTAAAGTGCGTCCGGAGGTTGCGCAGAGAGCCAGTTTTGGGGGCAAAACGGCTAGTTATGAGTGTTGGCTATATAAGGTGATATGGCCGGCCCTTTGGGGGTATCTCTTGCACATTCTACTCTCTCACACATTTGTGCTTGCTTGAGAAGCTTCCACCACTCATCCTCTAAACATATTTGACATATTCTAGAGAGATAGAGTGAATCCAAGTGCATTGCTTTGTTGATTGCATACTAGTGGCACTTGGTGATCGTCGTCATCGCGGAGCTCTTGTTATTTTTGGAGATTGCCATCTCCTAGATGGCTTGGTGCGACGAGGATCGTTGAGCGGAGGAAGGTGATTGTCTCCGACTCCGATCGGTGGATTGTGAGGGGTTCTTGAACCTACCCCGCGGGAGTTCGCGAAAGGTATCTCTAGTGGATTGCTCGTAGCTCGGGGATCCCCATCTTGTGTTGGTTGTGCAACACCCTTGAACGGGTTTGGCTTGGATTGCCAATTAGCGCGTGAACCTCCAAGTGGGTGTATCGCTACAATGGGGACTAGCTTGTTGGCAAACAAGTGAACCTCGGAGAAAAAATCTTGTGTCAACTTGTCTCTCCGTGGATTTCCTATTGTGATTGGTTATCTATTGATTCATCTCTTCACGTCGGTATAACCATCCTATCTCTAGCTTTGCATTACATTCTTTTATACTTGCAAAGTAGAGTAGCTCTCTAGCCTGTGTAGCTTTGTTAGAACTTTCTAGGTTGCTAGCTTAAATTGTGTGTTTTTAGTTATCTTGCTAGTGACTAGTGTTGGTAGGTGGCTTGCCTAACCTTAGAGCTAGAGCAAACTTGCTTTTCGCCGTGTTTTATTCTAACAAGTTTACTAAGTGTTGTTGTAGAAAATTTAATTAGGCTATTCACCCCCCCTCTAGCCATACCTAGACCTTTCACATACGATACCTTGTTTAGAAATATGTCTTTGAGTTCAAGGACCTTATTATAAGTAGAGACTAAACCGAATGTTTGCATTTTTTTAATGTTCTATTAAAGTTCATAAACCATTCCTTTTTGGTTGTGGGACTTTAAAGTAAAAACATGGCTCCAGAGCTAGATTAGAAAGACACATGAATAGTTTCTAGACCCCTTAAGGAGTTAAGGTGAGAAATTCTCTAACCTATATAATATAATGAACTATCCTCATGTCTTCAAGTATTTTGAGATAGGTGCCATTAGATTTTCTTGTAGAGCATCAGTTGGGAATTGATTGCTTGGCAAAGCCTAGTAGCAAAGATACCGAACATTCATCAACTAAAACAAGGACATATTCACATGGGACCCGCACATTCATGGACAATTTTTAGTACGTTGCATGTATAGATGAATCAGGGCATTCTTTCTAACATATATGTCTACTTAATACCTGAAAGTCCCTCCAAAGTCTAAAATCTTTCTTCAATTCCTTTGTTGGGAATTATAATAGAAGTAAACAGTATAATTAATGAAATCGGTTGGGCAACCAAAAGTGTTATTTTTGTTATCGTACTAACATAATCAAGCATTTTTTCTTTGATTGTCATCACACAAGATCTGTTTGGAGAATTGTTCAGATGGCTATTGAATTAACACACCTTGTTCAGATAGTTATCGATTTAACACTACCAAGAACAATATATCATATGCTAGGAGGTTGGCTTACTGGCATAAGAAATAAGGAGAAAGAACATATCTTCATTGGTGTAGCTACTCTTTGTTGCGCAATTAAGTGTTGTCGCATTGATATTATGTATGAGAATTTTTTTTTGGTATTTTTCTCTTCACATGCATGCTCACACAGTCCACACTAGCCATTTTATTCGCTTTTTGTATTGACAATGTGAAGTGGGCCGAGTGAATATACTCAGTGGACTAAAATCATGCAGGTATGCATGTTCAAAATTGCACGCTGGACTGTTTGGCGGCCCACTTGGTCTATTTGGGCTTACATATGTATAAAGCCCAAGTAAAGAAGCCCGCCCATTTTTTAATGACATTTACGTCTTTAGTGTAGAAAAAAGTACGGAGCCATGCTAAAAAAAAATAGAAAGTACGGAGCCTCCTCATCTTGGTTCTCGCTCCCCGTCCGTCCATGGCGATGCTGCCGAGCCGTCCGTGGGCGGAGCTGCAGCACGACCTCCTAGCGGCGATCATGACCTGCGTGGGCGCGCCGGACCTGCTCTCCGGCGGGGCCTCCCGCGCCTGCTCTTCGTGGCGCGCCGCGGCGCGGGATCCGCTCGCGTGGCGCCGCGTCGACCTCCGCGATTGCGTCGCCCTCACCTCCGGCCGGCGCTCCACGAGACCGGGACACTCCAGCTCTCGTGTACCCGTCCATACCGCGCTCTTTGGCATCCTGGAGGTCGCCGCCAGGTTGGCTGAAGGGCGGATCGAGGCCGTGCTGCTCCCCGAGTTTGCTGATGAGGATCATCTCTTGTTCCTCGCTGAGAGGTGAACTTGTTATCCCTATCCCTTTGATCTTGTCTGGCTACCCGTGAGGAAATGTCCGTTGAATTTTTAATTAACGCCTTATTGATGCTAAAAATTAATTTGGTTATGATACTAGGACTAGGAGGTGTTGTATATTGGCATCAGATCCTCCCGAATTCGCTTATTTAAAGATAGCTTTCATCATAGGTGAATGTGTTTACTTTTTTTTTTCATTTCTGTAGATAGATGCCATATTCCTGTAAGCTTGCATATGGATGCTTTTCTGATTTTCTTATTCTTATTAGTTTTTGTGATGTTCATTTGTAATGAGTTATCTCAGAGAAAACATGTGAATTGTAGTTTCAGTGTGTTTATACCCATAACAATCTGCAAAAGATGGTGAGAGTACTTGTACCTATTTCTATGTTTATTATATTTAGTTGGAACAGTTGTTTCTTGACATTGTTCATTTACCTGATGATATGATACTGACACTGAAGAGATGTAATGATTCAAGGAAAAATTTTGCTTGGTCGTTTGGTCACAGACTCCCTGTGGGTAGAAAATAAAGATCTGGAATTTTCTGCAAAAAGATTTATGGCCTTTTGGCTGAGTCATGGTGAAGCTTCTAGCACTGATAGCTTAGGAACAACCACACTAGTTAATGAACTTGCATTCTGAATGGCCAGTCAAAAGCAATCACAAAATTAGAATAAAAAAAGTAAAAGATATGTCTAAAGTGAAGATATTGTATGAGAATCTGATAGGCTGTGCATGTGTGGAAGTTTGTGGGTTGAAGCTACTATTGTGGCCCTTTTTTCTGTAGTTTTCAAGATCTAGCTTTATGTATGCAGATGAGTTTTCTTTAGACTAGAAATCCAGTCGGAGCAAAATTACCTATCTGTACTTAGTATATATTAATTAATATGGTAGTGCATTGTAAGCCATGTGTGCAATTATAACATATGTGCGTTACACTAGTATGCTACTTCTGTCTACCCTCTTCTCAATTCTCATAGTCCTTTTTTGTCGCACATCCATCACTGCAGTCTAATATATTTGGTCTACAGCCTTCAATCGCATCCCAGTATTGTGCCTATTTCCTCCTTAAAGCCCAGCCCTTTTGTTATTACCCTGCACTTTGTCACTGTTCTTGATTTTTCTTCTTCTCATGCATTCTTTCGCCCCATTTCTTGCTTTTCCAATTCTCTCCATCTCTTAGACCACCTTAATATATACATGAATATCAAGTTGCATACCTCTTTAGACAACTCCGCAATCTGCATCCGCTTTCCTACTCCTGCCTTTGCTTGTTTTTCACATGCCTAGCCTTGTCACACCAACTTCTCTTCTCAAAACCTTCCCTTGTTTGCCACTAACCAGTGCATTTCAGTTTCAGCATATTCACAGCTTGCTTCTGTCACCTCCAAGTCATTTTAAACGTTATAGTAGTGATTTGATACAGTCTTGCTTTACTGGATATCTAATTGTAGTTAAGTGTATGAAATTGGATAGTAAAAAAATAACATCATGAAAAGGCATCAGTGTCATGAATTTGATTGCAGCATGGCTGTTTTGTTATTAGAGCATACAGCATGTAATGGTGATTCAGTTGTGCAAATCAGAGAAGGGAACTCTTAGTTTCTTTCTATCATGTTATTTTTTTGGTAGTTTTTTATTATTTGGGTTTGTCCATTATATATGTGTTTTCTTTCTTTCTCATTTACTTTCGTTCCCTCTTTTGATTCCATCAATTGCTTCATTTAAAATTGACATTGCATCAAGTGAAAGGGAACTCAGCCTGCCTACCCTATACCATTGGTCAATAAGCTACCTCCTCTCCTTGATGAGTAGGGGAGGGGGGGTTCGCCCTACATTCAAAAAACCCTTTTCTTGCTTAGAAATGACAATGTTATCTTTGCTTTAAGCTTCAACTGGGCTTAGAGCTTTCTTAAAAAACTCTGACATGGAATGGGTGCGTAGTCATCTGAACGGTATTCTAGTTCGGCTCCTTCACCCTTGAGCCTTGACCTAGCCTCTTCGCTTGACCAGACTTCAATCAGGACTGTTGAGGCAGGAACTTATCTAACCCATTACGATTTCCTTGTCCAGGAAGAGAAAGAATGTCGCGCTATAGGACCTTGCTGTATCCCCAAGGATAGACATTTCTTCTTTTCCTCAAATTCTAGTTCTAATTTCCATCGAAAAGCCTATGGTTGACAAGCAATTCCATTATACTCCTTAGTTAGACTCCTCATCCTTTTCCAATCACTAAAGGATTACATAACCTAAGACAGAAGATGATAGTCGTCCCAAGGAACAAACTCCTAGCCGCCTATTGGTTGATACTCTTTGTGAATATGTTAAAAGTACACCTACTTTAACTCATTCTTTCTTTACTTAATAAAACTAATATGACATATTCTAGGTGAGTGCTGGTAGACTTGACCCCAATCAATGATCTCCATTGTACCTATGCCAATGCCTATATGTACTCATCTGTGGTCCTATGTTTACTTTCCCTATATTCCAGCCAGAAGGCAATAACATGTATTTATTACCTTTCTATTGGCTTTACATCGAATAATGAATATCCTCTAACTAATCAGAGGTAGCACTGGAGATAAAGTTGGACCATATAGTACTTAAGTCATGGAAATCGACACCATTTACAGCTCATCAGGAACTAAAAAGCTACATTCAGAAATTTAGCAGCGGTCTAAATAGTTACCAGTGACAGTTACAGGAATTCAACCAATAAAAAATTGAATATAAGACTCATTGGCTCTCTGTGCCTTACATGTCATGTATGCTATGAACATTGTAAATTTTAATTCGTGGGTATGACTGCCTTCTATCAAATTTGAAATAGATTAGTTGCTAATTCTAATGGGCGAGTATATGACACACAAGTACCTCAACCAGTAACTTTTCACAGAAACATGTATGGTCTATTCATATGAGAAGTATTTCAATCTGGCTGTTGTATTGCAGAATATAGATAAAAAAACACCTTGTACGTTAAAAGGGAACAGAGGAGCAAGGTTGAATCAAAAGTATCAAACAGAGGGTTTATGTGGTTTAGTTTACTCCTGCATCATAGCAGACATGTCCAAATGGGTTTCCTTTGATATGTAGGTGGCAAAAGGACGTTCAAATTCAGTATGCAGCTGGAATATTACTTTCCATTATGTACAGATATAATCTATTTTTTGTTTGGATCAACTAAGATATTACACCGTGCCTCTGCAGTTCTTGGACACTACAAGAAACTTTGGTTATAGATTTCCTTCAGTCATGTTATATTACAAAACTTCCGATGTGTTTCAATGTAGTTAAAATATTGCATTGGGTTATTTGATCAATGAAATGGATGTGCTTAACTGCTTATATTTGTTATAGACATGCTTTTGGTGTCACTATTCTTTGTTAATTTTGTTCCCAGCACAAGGTTACAAACTCATTTTTTCAATTTTGTTAGAGCACAAGCAAGCTGGCAGGTGTGAATGATATTTTCAGACAAAATTTGCAGCAGACGCAAACTTGCAAGACTGATTGTTTTGATGCCTTTTTTTCTTGGATTTCTGCTTCATTCTTATTGTTATGAATTGTCGTAACAGTCATCATCAGCAGGTGGCAAAATGTTCTTTTTGTTTCACTTCCGCATGGATTTGTTTCACTACTTGGTTAATAGTTTTTAAAAAGAAACAGCTAACAGTTGGCCTTTAAAACGTTCCTATGTCGCTATGGTTATTTAATGCCTGTGTTAAAGCTAATTCTTTTTCTTTGTTTTTTCTCCTACTAGGTGTCCAAACCTGCACTATTTCAGCCTTTCTATCACCTGCATGACTTATGATCAGTTCTGTAAGGCGATAAGTGGACTTCCTTCGCTTAAAGGCATGGCAGTGGACGAGAGTCTGATTAATTATGATGTACTCCTGCATGTGCACCAGTGCTGCCCAGACTTTGTGGAGCTGAAGGTGTCTGCACTGTACGTGGATGAAGAGATGGCCTCAGTCATATGTAACTCTCTTCCTCGTCTGAAGAAGCTGGAGATACCAAGTTCCGACATGTCTTCCGCTGCAATAATAAAGTTCCTTGACTGCCTAGAGGAGCTCGAGCACCTGGACATATCAGGTTATGAGACATCAGCCATCTCAAGCTTGGTTCTTGAGAAAGCTTCACGGCTCAAGGTCTTCCTCTGGAACTCGAAATTCGAGCTTGGGGAGTTCATGGATTGCTCCAACTGTGGAGACCACAACATTAACCCTCAAGAACCCTGCAAGTGCATGATGGAGCACAAGGTCATGGACTGGCTGGCTGGACCTTCATAGGCTTCCTGAACCAAATGCGTCTTTTTTTTTTGTCTTGTTAAATTATGACTTTTTTTCTGTCTGTAAAACTCCAACCTCTGTCAAAATTGGTCTTTGAACTGTATGTACAACCAAAATTGCTACTTCAAATGTTTAGCTCACCATCATGCCTCTGCGGTAACCAGATTAAAGCTACGCTTGAACAGCTCTAGGTAGGTGTTATGAGCTGAGCATTACATTAACAACTTTTTATTGTAATAATCGTTGTAGCAACTGTTAATAGAACCTCTTTTTTACAGCAATGAACCATATGAAACATCTGTGCTAACAACTTTTTATTGTAATAATCGTTGTAGCAACTGTTAATAGAACCTCTTTTTTACAGCAATGAACCATATGAAACATCTGTGCATATTTGCAAGCGAGTTTACCTCGCAGTCAAACCTGTTGGGTGGTGAGTCATTTTTTGGGCTCTAGGAAGATTAATTCATTTCTTTAAAAAGTCTGAGACTTGCATGCATATGTACTCTTTCCGTCCCAAAATAACTGTCGTTTTGAGTTTTTTTTGCCATAAGTTTGACTCGATTTATAGAAAATATGTGCAATATTTATATCTTCAAATAATTTTGTTAAAAAACTAGATAAATAGATCTTTTTCATGATACTAATTACTTAATATAAATATTTATATATTTTAATATATAATTGCCGATATTTGAAACGAGAAAGACAATTATTTTGGGACTGAGGGAGTACACGATTTTCTGAGCCGCATTCTCATTTCTCAAAGACTTTACCGCCACGCAAACTCATTCTCATTTCTCAAGACTTGACCGCCACGCAAACTCATAGCTGGTGGACCATACGTGAACTTATTCCACAGGGAAAACACTAAAAATTAGCTAGCACTAGCAATCCTGTAAAATTCGATCCTATGGAACAAACTATTCAGTATGGATTTCATAAGATCTATGGATGCCTAAGTCTCTGTTCAAAAAACGGCCATATGAAAATATATGATTCAAATCCTACAGATTTCTTTCGCACGTGCTACGTTCCCAAGAGAACAAGGAACCCTGCTCTAATGTGCAAGTTTTCATCAATCAATGTTTACAAGTTTCAGTGCCATCAGCCCAATGTGCCTTTTCCCACAGAAGAAATGCAATCAAATCAAAGACTACTCATAAAATGGAGCAAAGTAGAACAACATACTCGTATGTAGAGGAAGATTTTCCTTTCTTGCAAATCTAGAGATTCCAAGCTTAAATTGCTGCTTATAATAAGTTGCAACGCTTCCCAGAGCGTAAACAAGAAAAAAAAAACGAAGAATGATTCAACAAACAATCAGCGAACTGATGAACCGTAATTATCACACGTCTCTTCCAGGCTCCCAGCACCAAATTGGATCCAAGAAGACCTTGAGCGCCTGTACTAGTAGTCGAAGAAGTCGTCACCGTAGTCGTCGTCATGCCTGCCGTCCATCGGACTCCACTGGCAGTTCATGCACCGGTAGTTGCTCCCGCCGCCGTTGGTGACCCGCGCGCCGCAGACCGGGCACTTGTCCGCGACCGGTGAAGTGAACTGGGGCCTCGGAGGCGTCGAACCCCTCCTCCGCGTCGGCTTCGCTTGCTTGGCTTGCTGCGAGTAGGTCGGTGGCATCGGCGCCGCCGCAGGTCTCGGCGACGTCGGACGCGGTGCCGGTCTCCGAGCCATCTGCACGACCTGAGGCCGCGGCCTCGGTTGCGGCTCCGGCGCGGCTTGGCGCTGCGGCTGCAGCGCCGGCGCGGGCACGATGGTGCCAGGAGGAGGGTGCTTGGCTAAGAGCGCGTGCGAGGCGGCCTGGACGAGCATGAACGCGCCGTCGGCCGCGGCGCAGGGGTTCTTGTCGGGGTGCACGAGGAGGCAGAGCCGCCGGTGCTGCTTCTTGATGTCGTCGTGGGTGACGCCGCCGCCGCCGGGGTTTAGGCCTAGCACGGCGTACCAGTCGGTGGGGCTGCTCCGGGCCGCCGCCGCGTGGACGTCGTAGGCCGCTACGATCTGTGGCGTGCCGGGGAGGTCCGGCGCCAGCCTGACCGCGGACTGCATCCACTGCCTCGCAGCGAAGACGTTGCCGGCGAGGAAGCACTTCTCGGCGAGCGCGTGAGCCTTGCGCGCCTGCTCTTGCTTCTCTTTCTCCTTCGAGTCCGCCATGGCTTCCGACGCGCTGGATCGGTGTTGCGATTTGCGGATTTGCGATGTGCCATACGCCGGGTTCGCCGGCCCTTGACATCACCGTCTCTGTATATATAGGCAAGCGTGACTGCGTGAGGGGAGGAAACGGCCGCGTTCGAGTCGGAGTCGGGAGTCGGTACGGTGCAGGGGCGCACCTAGCGAATGACATCACCCCCTCCAATGAAAGTTAAAATTCCATTGCATTCTAAACATTCCAGCTGACATTACATCTTGGTGAATGAGCTAATAATGTCCGTCGAGAAAAGATCTTGATATTTTAGCATGTTTCGCCTTCTTTTTTTTTTTTAGAGTTTGTCTATATGGTGTATGTTTTAATGCTCCTTAACACTCGGTTTATTTTCATCTTCTTCCCTGCTCTCGGCGCTGCCCCTGTCGCGCCGAGGCCTCTTTGGGGCTGTTTGCGAGGGTGTACCTAGTCGGCTCAGCCAGGCAAACAAGACTCGGCCTTGCTAAGACATGTCATACTGCTGCACCTCCTCATGTTTGCGTCCATGTACCAAATAAGGCTGGCCCGAGTGAGCTGGTTTGCCATCCACCCATCTAGGCCACTACAGCAATTTGCTATCCACCGCGAGCTCACGACGCGCTTGAGCGAGTCAGGCTCCGAAGAAACGAAAGAAATCCTCATTGCTAGGAGCCATGAGAGGGATGTGATTTGCACGATTTTAGCCTGGCTCGCTGGTGGATCAAAGGTCAGCAAACAAGTGGAGTTGCAGTCGAAGGCAGCCGGACCGTCAGGCCACCCTCACAATTCACAAACGCGTTCTTTCTTCCTCTCCAATCTCCGGCTTCTGCCACAAGCTCTAGTCGTGCCTGGCCTGTCTCCCCGGATCCCCCTTCAAGGCCCTAGCAAGTGGAGTCCACATGCACATGCAAGTGAGTCAGCTAGAGAGAGAAAATGAGGCGAAAGAGATGAGACAGGGAGTCGTTTTCCACAGCGTATACCCTGACGGAGTGAGTTAGCTGCCACGCCATTCGAAGTGGTAAATATATAGCACCGAACGAATTATATTTTAGTGAAGATGATAAATATTTAAATTTCGCCCTTGACCAAACTTGCAACGACTTCAATTCAAAGAGCAACGACTTCGATCAATTCAAATAGCAGCTCCCATCGCACTAGTTCTGCAACACCCTTAGCTAGCAATTCACGTTTTAGCTGCTGAGCTGCGGTTCTGCAGTGGCCGCCATCGCACAGTATAACAAATAGCAGCTCCTAGAAGACCTTGAGCAAGGCAAGTCACCATCTATCATATTATATTGTTTCTAGACTTGTGAGTTCAGCCATTTTGTTATACTGTCATACACGCATATAAACCATTAAGAAATCGTAAACATGAAAACCATGTCGATCGGATTTACCAAAAAGCGAAAGATCTCCTAGGACCCTGCCTGTCTTACCATCGTTCTAAGCAGTTTGACTAGAACACCCCCTAGTTTGACTAGTACCTTCAACAAACCACTCGAGTCTACTGTTGGTCTAACCGTGGCCCTTGTTATTGTTAGTCAGACTGACGAAACTGCCTGTCAGACTAGCCTTCAGTGATTGTCCAAACTGCTGGCGCGAACGACATACCATAACAAATCAACCTTTTTTTTTATCAATTACTCTCTCCATCCCAAGATATAGGTACATTTAGCTACGAATCTGGATGAGAGGGGTGACTATTTAGCACAACTTATTTTACACTATAGTTGTGCCCCTATCTTAAATGGTAATGACCATTTACAAAACCATACATAGCCATTCATGTGTCCCAGTTAGAGAACCATGAGTGGTTGTAAGCACCTGTGTTGCAAAATATTGCCTCTAAAGCTATGCTTTCAACCTCAATGGTACCTCAGAAGTCAGAACGCATGTGTTTGATTGGTAAAAGTCATATTAACATTAACTAAATGTTCTTTGGTATCTCTAGGTTCGGTGACATAGCAAATAGGAGATTAGCAATGGGCAGCTTGTTGGAACTGTATAAAGTGTGGGAAATCCAGTTGATTGTGCTTCTTAGCTTCATTCTACAAGTGTTCCTCTTCTTCACTGGTAGCCTTCGACAGGCTAGCACCAATGGGTTGCTTAGGGGCACCATTTGGCTAGCATATCTGGGAGCAGACATGGTAGCAATTTATGCCCTAGGGTACCTCCCAAGACATCAGGATAATGACACAATGGAAACCCACCCATTGGTTTTCTTTTGGACTCCTTTCCTCCTTATTCATCTCGGTGGGCAGGATACCATCACTGCTTTCTCCATGGAGGACAACAAATTGTGGTTGAGGCATTTGCTGAACTTGGTCCTAGAGGTTAGCCTGTCCTTGTATGTATTCTGGAAATCGACTAGCTTCCGCAATAATGTACAGCTTCTTGTTCCTGCTCTCCTCTTGTTCATTGCCGGAATAATCAAGTATGGAGAGCGAACAATAGCTCTCATGTACGGGAGTCATGACGACAGGAAACCTGGCTTTAAACTTTTTTTTTTTGAAATTTTCAACGGAGGGGGGGTACCCCACCTGCTTTATAGAAAGAACCCGAAGTTCCATGATATACAGAATGGGAGGGGATGTAATTACAGCAAGGGATGCATACAAGGCCTCTCGGCCAAAAAGAGAGACAAGCTTAGATCCGCCTTAAGAAGTGGTCATTGAAGACTGAAATCTATCACACCACAAGTCTGCAACCCTTCTTTCTTTCCTGGGTAGTCGCATACGCCAGAGATTTGCCTCACTTTTGCATGATAGAAGAAGTTGATTTAGGTTTGGTGCTTCATTGCGGAAGACAAAGCCGTTTCTTCTCTTCCAAAGCTGCCAGTAGCATAAGATGATGAAAGTATTGAACTGTGTTTGAGGCAGGTTAGCAAACCTTTCAGGGCAGTGGATGCTGTTGTTGTCAGGGACAATTAGCATACCCAAAGCAGACCAAAACTCCACTGCCACCGGACAACGGAAGACAATGTGAACAGGCGTTTCCTCTTGCTGACCACAGATTGAGCAAGTTGGGGAGTCCACAATGTGCTTGCGGAAGAGGTTTGAACGGCACTGAATTCTCCCCTTGCATAGCAACCAGGTGAACAGTTGCACTCGTGGAGGAGCAGCATTTTGCCAGATGAAGGAAGAGGACGGATCCGACGGTTGTCCTCGTTCTTTCAGAGCTTTATAGATGGCCGAGGTGTCAAGTTTGCCCGGTTTACAAGCGAAGTAGGATGATCTGATGTCAGGGGTGTCACTGAGCTGCAGCTGTCGAGTTATTTGACGGAGGTGAAGCAGCTCAGACTGAGCCTGGATGGATAGGCGATTGGTAAAGGCACCAGCAAGGTCAGAAGCGATCGCCTTGAGAACCGAGGATTCTTTGTCCAAGCAGTGAGTGAACAGTCTTGGGAAGCGCTCTGCCAGTATGAGTAATGATCAAGAGTGGATGTTACAACGGGTCAAGAGTGATAAATATCATGAGCTTGTTTATTATGCTTTAGTTTCAGACCAGAGCGTCCAGTATGAGTACTTCCAAAGGCGTACAACTAGTTACAAAATAGGAGAAAAACCAAGTAACCTCGACCCAGCCGGACTTAACGACAGTGGCCTTGTGGCCAAGCTGTTGGATGTACAGCTTAGCCTCTTGTACAATGATATATACACCAAGGCTACTTTACTTCGGACAAGGAGTGGCATTTTAGTGCGGTTCATCTCTCAATTATCCACTGTTGTTGCCCTTGTGATCTTTGCTGTCATGGGCAAGAAACAAGCAGCGAGCAGGTTGTATGGTAAGGCTGACATTGTCATCACCTACATCCTATTTATCGGAGGAATTCTTTTAGAAATTTGTGCTGTGTTTACTGTGGTGATGTTTACTGTGGTGATGGCTTCACCTTGGACATGGTTGTGGCTGGAGGATCGAAGGTACCGTAGGTTGGCTTGGATTTCATGGTCTCTTGCTAGATTTCCAGTGACAAGGCCACAATGGTCAGGAAAAATTGGGCAGTATAGCTGTGTAAACTACATGGGCATCAAAGATGAGTCAGCTACATTGTCCCAAAAGGTGATGAGTCTGATGAGGAAGACGGCGACAGCAATCGGCGTTAAAGATGTAAGGAAGAAGCTGTTTTGGGTGAGCAAGCGGCTAGATTGCCGGTATGAGACTGTGGACGACAAGCTCATGGGTCATGGATTGTGTCGTGAGGGAGATACGAACCCTCATATCTGAGTATAATGAGGATGATGATTACCAGCAGCCTCGGCAGTGGCCACATATGATGCCATTTCTGCAGAAGCTAGGAACGGCATTTGTCACGTCGTTTCTCTCTGTCGTATGTCAGCTGCATATTGTCACTGAGGTTATCTTGGCGTCGACTAGTGCAGATCATATGAAATCATACAGTGCTGACGCAATTGCGGCCACCAAAATGTGCAAGAAGTTATCCAACTACATGATGTACGTTGTTACTGCTCACCCAGATGCTGCTTCTTTGCTGCAGATCACCTCTATCATCAGTCTCGAGCTTGCTCTAGACATGCATTTAACAGCCACTACTACTACATCGACTAGGAAGAACAGCAAGGATGAAATTCTGCGTGCAACTGGAGATAATCTCAAAGCTAACTACAGCAATTATGATTGTTTTCCATGGTCAATGGAGCACCGAGAGGAGGTGATCAAGGAGCTTGCCGGGATTTGGGTGAGGCTTCTCATCTACGCCGCCGGCAAGTCGAGGACAGAGATTCACGCGGCACAGCTGGCCAGAGGAGGGGAGTTACTCACCTTCGTCTGGCTGCTCATGGCGCAGCATGATCTTGGGGATATCAGACTTAATCGGGTCGAGATAAATGGCAGACCTGATGATCCTGAAACATATTTGCATGTGCTATATGCCTTACATGTCTAGTCCAGAACTCCAGATCGTCCAAGCATTAACTAGTTCCATGTATGAGTCAATAATAACTGATCTGATCAGATGATGAATTTGCACAGGAACAGAGTAGCGAGGCTGAATCGAAAGTATAAAAACAGAAGGTTTATGCGGTCTAGTTTGCTCCTGCATCATAGCAGACATGTCCAAATTCGGTATGATGCTGGAAGGCTACTTTCCATCATGATATATCCTTTGTTTGGATCAACTAAGATATATCACACCGTGCCTCTGCAGTTCTTGGACATTACAAGAAACGTTGGTTATAGATTTCCTTCAGTCATGTTATATTACTGAACTTGCAAGACTGATTCCAGACTGTTTTTTTTTTCCTTCAAATCGATTGTGCTTTTTGGATGCCATTTTTTCTTGACTATTTGCATAACGGACGGATATGGGTTGAAGATTGCGTATTCTAAACATACTTGAGCTACGTACATCTTGGCGAATGAGCTAGCTAATAATGTTCGGCAAGACAAGAGCCTGAGATTATTCTAGCATGTCTTGCCTTTTTTAGAGTCTGTCTAGACGTCTTCCTGGATCTGCGGACTTACAGCAGTGAGAGTCGATCTGCGCGCGTTGGTCCTGGATCTAACAACCAGGAAGAATCGAGGCAGCGTGGGCAGCTCGAGAAGAACTCGAGTGCCGATCATCGACTAAACCTGAGAATCCAAACAACAGGCCGCGCTTGGTCTGCTCGCGAAACGAGAAACACCAATTCAAGCCGCCACTGATCCCTGGGGAAACAGTGACAATATATGCTTCCATGGGCGGGAGACGCGGCGTCGCCACGCTGCCGGAGCCGGACAAGCAGATGCCGCGGCCGCCTCCCTACGTGGCGTCGGATATGCATGGTGCTAAACAGGTACCCGGCCAGGTGCCCAGGTGCATATGCGCCCCAGCGGCCCGCAACAAGCCTGGCAGCAGCAGCCGGCACTGCCAGGCGGCCAGGCCATGCAGCTGCCAGCCGCACATGCATGCACGCCACCATGTGGCCAGGCCAGCCGCCTAGTAGATTTCTAGTCTAGGTATAAGCTAGGTTAGATGGAAGGATACTCTATGCGTATATATGAGTTAAACATACGTCCATTCTTATCAAAATTGGACAAAACCTTAAAAAAATTCAAAAAAAAACAGAATTAGATTAGCTTATAGTAGTAATATGGAATGGAAAATAAATAGCAATAAATATACGTGCTTTTTATATTTCTTAATTATATATGTTGAAAGTAGCAATTATGATATACATAGATAGTTAATTTGGACATGGTGACAACATAGTGACTTGAGTATTGAGATAAAACTTAGTAGGGATTTTAGGCCCATGGTCAAATTTATAATTCATCTCAGGTGGCTAATTTGGAGAGAGAATAAAGAAAAAAAATAGTGGAATGACACGAATATATATACTACCAGAAGAGAATCATAACGTAATTTTGTAAATTTACAAAGTCCAGTATTAGCAATATATATATATAAAATATATATATATATATATATATATATATATATATATATATATATATATATATATGTGTATATCAAATTGAAACCTATTCAAACAAGTAGACCTTGAGCGTCTAGCTAGTAACAGGAGAAATCGTCGTCGTAGATGTAGTTGTAGTCGTAGTCGTCTTCACGCAACTCATGCGAGCCGTCCATCGGACTCCGCTGGCAGCTCATGCACCGGTAATTGTTCCTGCCGTTAAGGCTCTGCGCGCCGCAGTTCGAGCACGTGCCCCCCTGCTGCGGGTTCGCTTGCTGCGAGTTGCTCGGTGGCTCCGGCGTCGTCTGCGGTGCCGGTCTCGGCCGGTGCCGCGGCGCCCTCTGTTGTTGCGGCTTCGGCGGCGGCCTCGGTTGCGGCTGCGGCGGCGGCCTCGGCCTCGGTGGTGCTTCCTGCTGACGCTGCGGCGGCGGCGGCGGCGGTGGCGCGGGCACCGGGGTGGCAAGAGGAGGGTGCTTGGCTGAGAGCACGTCCCAGGCAGCCTGGATGAGCTTGAACGCGCCGTCGGCGGCGGCGCTGGGGTTCTTGTCGGGGTGCACGAGGAGGCAGAGCCGGCGGTACTGTTTCTTGACGTCGTCGTGGGTGAGGGTGAGGGTGAGGGCGCGACCCGGGCTTTAGGTCCAGGTCCAGGACGCCGTACCAGTTGCGGGCGCTCCGGGCCGCCGCCGCGTGCACGTCGTAGGCCGCTACGATCTGCGGCGTGCCGGGGAGGTACGGCGCTAGCCTCACCGCGGACTTCATCCACTGCCTGGCGGCAGCGACGTTGCCGGCGAGGAAACACTTCTCGGCGAGCGCGTGAGCCTTGCGCGCCTGCTCTTCTTTCTCTTTCTCCGTGGAGTCCGCCATGGACTCTGACGACGCGCTGGACCGGTGTGACGACGAGTTGCGAATTTGCGATATGCCATACATACGCCGGGTTCGCTGGCCGTAGAGATTACCGATTCTGAATATATATATATAGGCAAGCTGCATGACGTGGGGAAACGAGGTGGCGTTCGAGTCCGAGTCCGAGTCCGTACTGGCTACGGTGCAGCGCGTGGTCCGTGTCCATCTTCCTTTCTGGTGTACTACTAGACTAGCAAATGACCGACGGGGGACCTAAACGCTATAAAAGAAATATGAAAAAGTTTTGAGACCATCTAACCCTGAAGAAATGTGTATAAACTTAATATTTAATATAGTAAAAGCAATCATGAACATATTTTCTTGATTATTAGGTTATCTTGGGTGCTAATTCATTTTCAAAACAACAACTAACCCAGCTTGTAGTGTGCCACAAACATAGCATCTCACCATCCATGAGTACAATCAAACTGAAATGTGCAATCCACGACCGGCAACATTTAATCGAGTAAACATACATGCCTCGTTCCCTTTTCTTTGCTCAGATCAAATCCAATCCATCAATAGACCGTTCATTTTGTAGCTCCAGGCAAATTTCATGGGCTAGCCAAAGAGTTTCAGATTGAATTTCTAGTAGCTAGACTGATGCAAGGCCAGGATCTGTGGCTAGTGGTCAGGTACTATCTCTTCTCATGCAGGAACCATAACACAGACTGTCCAAGTTCCTTTCCACTGATAATATTTTCTACCCTATAAACACAAGAAATTAAAACCGATCTGCACAACATTTAAAAGTTCAGAAAATTAATGTGAAGAACACAGAAAAAGCTAAAACAATCTTCAAGCTCACCTATCCATTTTAGCAGATAATTAAATACTTAAATACAGTTGTTTGTATTCTTTGCCAACATTGCAACCTGCAAATAGAGAAGAACGTGATCAATATAGGAAAATAATATATAGTACATAACTTTTTTCAAGAACGTCACATGTTTCATTAAGACAAATTACAACTAAACTTGATAAGCTTGCAGTCTTACATTCAACATTGTTGGATATCACGAAACAACAGTCAGATTCCTGGAGTCCCCATGGATGCTCCATGCTCCAAATATTATTCATGTTCTTTGACCATCTACAGTTGAAGAAGAAAATATTGGTTAATTGCACCATTATATATTTAGTGCTTCCCCCAAATCAAGTTTCAAATTGACCCATGCCATATATACAAAACAGTGCTAACTATAGTAGAGAAATTGGATACTCAGGCTCTGTTGGGGTGCTAGAGATCACATAAATGAGTACTGAGGCATGCATCCTAATTGTTGGCAAGTTACAGTAGGACACTAATAAGCACCAAAAAGCTCATTGCAACAATCACAATGACATTTATCATGCACATCCAAATAGGTAACTCAATCTAATGTTTTTTTTGGCAGACTAACTAACCTGCAAGCAGTACTCATAAGTCAACTACTGCTACAATGTCTTTTAGTGGACTCCACTCATGTTTCGCATATAAAAACTTAGCAAATAAATAAAGTTAAGAAAATAAATTAACTGAACTATGCCAAAACACTTGATGCAATACCAGAAATTGACCGCTATTGCCAAGGAATCTATTTTTGAGAACCATGTGCATTTTTTTAAAGAACACAAAGTCACTAATGAACTTGGCACTCATTGAAGGAGTTGAGTGGGCACTGAATCAACCAAATGTTGGAAAGGTTTCCTTTTTACCTGATGATAACTAGGCTTGTAAATTCTTAACATATCGTCTACTGCTGCACGCACGCCGGATTGAGACATAGATTCAGTGTCACTATATTCTCTAAATTAAAGGATTTAGACAGTAATATGCATTTGGACTTAACAAATCTAAACGAATTGCATTACAATAGTTATGAAAAGAATACAAAAAGAAATATATGGCAGCTCGATTATATATATCAAAAAGCAAAGGCATCTGAAAATAGCAGAAGAGATAATAGAAACATGGCTATCCATTGTCAGTGTGATGATCAGTGTATTTGTCTAGCAATGATACTGAGGAACTACAAACAGATGCAGGTCAACTGAAAGATGAGTATGTCAACCATCGCCATCCATAAAACATGTCAAGCGAAGTTCATAGAGCAAGGTTCATTAATTCATGTTTTTTATTGAATAGAGTCCGCTGAGGCTTCGAATCCATATGTTCATCAAGTCATTTTCTCGAGCACTTGGTGTACAGATGGCAGAGAAAGGTATCAAGTGATAACATTTATGTGTTCTCAGCGAGGAATCAAGCTTGCTACTTGGTTGTAGCAAGCTAATTTGCATTGTTATAGTAGAAGGTTAATTACAAATAAATCACAAGGGAGAAGGGGCTATAAGATTAGTGTTTCTTAGGGTGAACCTTATCCTGCTCCATTGTGGCCTTCCTGGGAAGCACCGTTGGCTCATCTCCCCTCCAGGCAGGAGCGGAGAGTACGTCTCCGACAAACTTAGCTCGTGGCCGGCGACAGCAACGGTGCATCTTGGGCTACTCCAGTCCCTGCTCAGCTCTGGATCGTGCACCTGCAAAACGCAACCAGATCTATAGAGCATCTATCTCATAAACTTAGTATAGTATAGTAACCTATGATTGTTGCACATGTGCGCCAAAACTCCTGCTGCCACATGCACACGGTTTTTTTTTATTCTCCATCCACACGGACACGGTCTTGGTCCGTCGAGTGGCATGGCAGCTCGGGACATGGTAGCGCGGCGTTGTTGCAGAGCGCCCCCCACCGTTTTAGCTGCCGATGTCGCTTTTATAGGAGGAGTCACCGAGGCAAGCACCGACCCGTCGTCTTCCCTCGCGTCCACGGAGGCGTCGATGGCGAGCGGGCCGAGCTGAGGGCACCATTCTGTGGACTGTGGCGGCGGATGGAGAGCGGGTCCGGGAGCACTCTGCGGCCGGCGGCGATGGAGTAGAACCGGGCAATGGAGCAGTGCGCGTCGGGGGGGAGCTTGGCAGCCTGAGTTGCTATCGTCGAGTAGGGCGGGGCCCATGCCGGTGTACCGGTTGCCGTCTCCGCCACAGGAGAAAGCGGCGGCGGGGCGACTGGCAAGGGGCACAGGAGGACTCGTGAGGTTTGAGGGAGTCGGAGGCAGGGGGTCGGGTGGGTGCGTGGAGTACTGGAGTCCCACCTGTCAGCGAGAATGGGGGGAGTCGAAGGGCACGCGCGAGTCAGGGCAGGCCGAAGTGGGTGTGGACGATTCCAGTTTGGTCTTAATAGGAGTAGAGAAAACGTGCATCCATCTTTGCCCAACAATGCCGACTGACCTGGATTCGAACGAAATCCATAACCAGGCAACCATGCAGCTTTTCTTTTCTAGAAAGAAAGTGTTCATGTGACTTTTTTTTTCTATTTTTAGAAAGTAATATAAAGTTATATTATTCATAACTTTTTGCATAATATTTTGTAGGACGTAACTTATAATCATTTTTTCAATGTGCTTTTCACATATATATATACAACTTTTATATATGATCTTGTTCATAATTATCAAGGAGAAACCTTTTCATAACAATTTCTCAACATAATAATTAATATTACAAAACAACTTGTATTATATAATACATTGACGAAAAAAATCCCAACATAATTGTTTACATAATTCGTTCTGAACAAACTCCTCAACCTAAAAGAACTATTTATAGTAAAAATGGGTAGGTTAACATAAATAAAAAAGCAAGGGAAAAACACATGGTTTACCACAACAGCCGTTTAGCTCATTTACACATCATTTTTATACAATGTATGATGGTATCCATTGGGCAAAAAAAATCTAAGATGGAAGGAATGTGGAAAAGAATAAGAAGTAGGATAGGATTTCTAAGAGAAAGAAAGTATAAAGATGGTTATACATTTTAGAAATAATTTAAGATTCCAGACATAAATTACATTTATCTTATAGGAGCGAAATTTTGAAAAAACTATTGGAGAAAACCAACAAATAAATATGCTCCTAACTTTTTGTAATCACCTGGAAAACTCATTAGTTTATATATATATTGGAGATGCTAAGGTGTATGCTTGTCTTTTCCTTTCTGAAAAAAGTTGCGCGTTATTTTGCCTTCTCCGACGTGTACATTACAAAATTTCATTAGGTAATGCTCTCTTGGATACGTTCGGCGCGTCGAACGGGAGCGCACACGGCCCGGCCCATCACCACCACTCGCCCCACTCGCCTATCCACTTCCGTCCGCTCACCCCACGTGCCCCGCATCGTCATTTCCACCTGCCCCCTTCCACTCCCTCCTCACTCTCTCTCTCTGTCTCTCTCCTGCACCCACACACCCTCCGATCTGGGGCAACGGCGGCTGCTGCGGGATGCGGCGGCTTGCTGCGGATGCGGCTTGTTGCTGCCATGGCGGATGCTGCGGGTGCTGCAACGGCAGCAACGACGACGACGAGCGTGGATCCGCCGGATCCATGGCCAAGCGACGACGACGGTCGTGGATCCGCCGGATCCATGGCCCAGCGCGACGACGACCGCCGTGGATCCGCCGGATCCATGACCCAGCGACGACGACGACCGTGGATCCGCTGGATCCGACGACGACGCCCATGGATCCACCGGATCCAGCGGCGGTGGCAGACGCCATGGATCACCGGATCCATCGGACCCCTCCCCCCTCGCGCTCCTCCCCTGTTCCTCTTTCCTCCCCCTCTGGGTTGCCCTGTCACACATGATGATGTTCTCTGATGTTGCCCTCCCCCCTCTGGATTCAATGTTATCTCTGATGTTACGCCGGTGTTTCAGTGCTCCATTTTCAATGTTTCACGCATAGATGATGAGATGTTTCTCTGATGTGTCCCCTCCCCCTCCTCCTACCCCGCTCCAAATCTAATGTTCTCCAAGTGTTTTACTGGTGGTTCAGTTTTTCATTTTCAAATGTTTCGCAACATATGATGACGATGTTTCTCTGATGTTGCCCTCCCCCTTTTTGATTCAATGTTTCTCTGGTGTTTGCGCCGGTGGTTCAGTGTTCCATTTTCATTGTTTCACGCATAGATGATGAGATGTTTCTCTGATGTGTCCCCTCCCCCTTCCTCCTACCCCGTTATGGATCTAATGTTTCTCTAAGTGTTTTAATGGTGGTTCAGTTTCTCATTTTCAATGTTTCGCAACATATGATGACGATGTTTCTCTGATGTTGCCCCTACTCCCTTCAGATCCAATGTTTCTGTGATGTTCCGCCGGTGGTTCAGTGCTCCATTGTGAATGTTTCACGCATAGATGATGAGATGTTTCGCTGATGTGTCCCCTCCCCCTCCTCACACCCCGCTCTGAATCTAATGTTTCTCTAAGTGTTTTACTTGTGTTTCAGTTTTTTATTTTCAATGTTTCGCAACATATGATGATGATGTTTCTCTGATGTTGCCCTACCCCTTCCAGATCTAATGTTTCATTTTTATTTTTTGTTTGTTTCATAAATTTAGATCTCGTGTTACAACTAGGGGGTACAGACGCATGTTTCATGTGCTATTAGAGATATACTGCAAGTGTTGTTTTTCTGATGTTTCAAAATTAGATCGGTTTATTGTTTTCTATCGACGTTTTCTGATGTTTTTTTTCAGAGGGGGCACGGCGGTCATGCTGGACGGTGGCGGCGGATCCAGCCGGAGGAGGAGGGCCGCGCGGAGGGGGTGAGGGGTGTCGCGGTGGGCAGACAGCCGCGTGTGTCGGGGTGGGCGGCGGCGGGTGCGCGTGTGTGTCCCACGCGGGGGCGACGTGGTGTACGTGGGCTGGGCCGCTCCGCTCACACGTCCGTTCTATGCGGCAGCAGATCCCAATTTCATTTGCTGCTCCACATGTCATTAGTGTATACGGATGGGCAGTAGGTGTCGCTGTTTTGACAAAAACCCTCCCCATTGAATGGCCACGGAGCGAGTGTTATCACTTGCAGCTACTTCCTGCTACCTTCGCCCTTAAGCAACAGGATCCTTTATAACACCTTCCTCATCCACCACTCGTCATCATATCATATCACAGACAATTTTGTTTTTGTTTGAATTTCGCGTGGCGCAAAATGGTGACCGTTGATCCGAAAGCCGTCGCCTCCGCCCACCAGTTCACCGTGGTCATCGACGGCGTGGAGACGACACTCCACGAGGGCGTGCTCCGGAGCAACGGCGGCACGGTGACCGTGGTCGGCCCAGGCATCCTGGAGGTGAGCCGTCTCCAGCACGTGGTGGTGCGCGGCGGCGGGGACGGCGGGGGCGACGTCCGCTTCTCCCGGTGCGGGTACGCGGCCGCCGAGGGCTGCGGCTTGGCGTCGTTCCACCGGTGCGACGCGGTGCGCGCGCGCGGGTGCCGCGACGTGGCCGTGCGGCGGTGCCGGTCCGCCGACGTGGAGCGCGCGGCGGGCGCCGTGGCGATCCGGCGCTGCGGTGGCGCGGCGCGCGTGCGCGTCCGCGGCGCCGGGGAGCTCCGCGTGGACCGGTGCCGGGAGGCCGACGTGGGCGGGTGCGCCGACGCCGCCGTGGCGCGGTGCCGCTCCGCGCGCGCCGACTGGTGCGGCGCGCTCGCGCTCGGCAAGTGCGGCTCCGCCGACGTCACCCGCTGCGGCGCCGTGCGCGTCGACCGCTGCCGCGACGCCACCGTGTCCGGGTGCGGCACCGTGGCGGTGCGCCGCGGCAAGGTGAGCGTGGTGGAGATGGGCCAGCGGGTGGCGCTGGATTTCCACGAGCAGGAGACGATGATGATGTATCGGCAGGGTGAAGGTGAACTGCCTGGCCTCGCTACGCCGGTTGCAGTCGTGGCCAAGTGAAAGGAGATGCCTACTGCCTTCGTCGCCCGGCCGTCGTATGTAGGGCCGGTTATCGCGTTCGTGTCTACGCTGAAAGTATATGTAATATACTGTTATTGTACCAGTGATTGCTGTAGTATTTTGCAAAAAGCTTTCGTACCCAAAGCATGTATGTCGTGTTTCATCTCAAAATTAAAAAGACATTGTTCAATGTTCATACGCGTGTATAATGGATAAGTGTATAACGATATAAATAATGGAGTATTTTTTTGTGTGAAACAATGGAGTATTTTTGTGGATAAGTTATATTCTGTGGCTTTGATCGTAGTAGATGTGAAAATCGCCGCAATCACGGTTCTCTCTGGCGGGAGAAGGTTCAGACGATGGCGCTGCCGCTGCCGCCATCACACGAGAGGATCGGAAGTGTTTCTCTAAAGCCTACATATAAGTACTTATAGTGATATTGTTGATGCTCCAAATAGTGATGACGTACCATATATGCCGCATTGCCGCTGACGGGCGCCGGACACTGTCACACGGACACGGTGACTCTGAAGAAAATAATGAGGAAGGCAGAGCAAAGACAAAGAGTAGTGGACCGTCGTGCTTCTCTCTCGCGCGCGTAGGCGCAGCAGTGGAGTGTGGATGAGAGGGACCCAAATTTAGGATTACTAGCTCCCTCCTCCGATCCCCGTACGTCTCCCTGCCTGCCCCTCTCCCCAACCGGCTGGCCGGCCCTTTGGTAATTTGATTTCAGCCTGCGCCTTCATCGATCTTCATTATTTGTATTCTTCATCCTTGCGCAACGCGTCTGCTTCCTTCCTGTAAGATTCTTCCACATGATCAATCCCTGAATGCGAATGCATGCGACCCTCCGTCTATGTGCTGGCAGTAATAGAATCCCCCCTCGGATAGCTGTTGATTATGTGTTTTTTTTTTCCTTTTGATGATACAGTAATATAATTGCACTGCATGCAGATCGACCGTATTATTGTTATTGATTACTCTGGTATATCGCTGGAATACATGGAGACTCTGCCAGATATCTATCCGTTGACAGGCCTGCAGATTGGGTAATTTTCATTTCTGAATGAATTCTGATGATGCATCATCTTCCGACCCTATATTATCTTGGATCGATATATCATATAAGAAAGCCCAAATTATACATACAGAGACATTCAATCCTACATCTCGCGGGCGTTTCTCTACTTCGCTCCACTGAGCAAGAAGGTGTTCATTCTGGTGGACAACCAGCCATGGCTGACGACGAAGCAGTCTCGATCAGCGAGGCTGTGGCAGTTCATGGTCACCAAGGTAGGTGTACCACTGCATCTATTGTACGTAATATATATTGCTGATTGCTACTGAATGCTGATCCGTCCTGGTAGTTTCATTGCAGTACAGGATGTCTCCGTTTGCGAATTCGCGGGCGCTACTTCATCACAAGCAGGAAAAGCAGGCGGCGGCAGCCGCCACGGCTAACGCTGCTGCAGCGGGAGAGAACTCCGACACGATGCGGCGTTGGTTCGCGGTGGCGGCGGACCTGAGCCGGGCGCTGCACGGGTTCCTGGTGTTCGAGGTGTCGTGGCGCGACGTGCACGGCATCAACTACCTGAACGAGCTGCTGACCGACACGTCGCTCGCGCTGGAGGCGCGGTACATGAACAAGTGGGAGTTCTACAGCGCGGAGCAGGCGGCCGGGTGCACGCACCTGTGGTTCCTGGGCCGGGCCTCCGAGGCGCGGGCTCTGCGGGGCTACCTCTCCGCGCTGCACGCGCACTCCGACCCCACCGAGCAGCTGGAGGAGTGCAGCAGCGCGCTGCGCCGGACGACGTCCCTCACGGCCGTCTCCGAGGACGACAACGACGACGACAGCGGCGGCATCAGCTCCCCGTCCCCGACCCCGACCCCGACGACGGCAAGGGCCAGAGCCGCCAGCAGGTGGGCGCGCGCCGCCGCCGCCGTCGTCGCCTCCGCCACCAAGTCGGAGGTCCCGATCGTAGCCCCGGCGCAGTACAGCGACACGCTGATCTCGTTCCGGTTCAGGGACAGTTTGCTGCCGATGAAGCTCCGGCAGATCGTGATGTCGGACATCAGGCTGCTGACGCTGCTCGAGTCGGGCCTCCCGTCGTGGGTCATCTTCTTCCAGTCGTACCCGCTGCTGTGCCAGGTGTACCGCCCCTGGATGCGCCCCTGGTGCGGACCCTCTACCTGCTGGCGTCGCTCGTCACCGTGCTCATCGGCTTCTACGACCTCTACAAGAACGTGCCGCTGCTCAAGTCGGCGGCGGCGCGCATCTGTGGCCCGCTCTTTGGGTGGATCGAGACGTGGGACATGGTCACCAGGATCCAGTACCTCGGCACCATCCTCTTCCTACGCAACATCCGCAAGTGCCTCCAGAGCCTGCTGGCGCTGCTGCGGGCGGCGCGCGCGCTGGCACGCACGGTCGCGGCGCCGCTGGCTGACGCCGCGGGGCCCCTGCTGGCGGCCTGCGCCGAGATGTGGGGAATGCTCGGTAACGGCCTGGCGCCGGCGTGGGCGCTGCTCGTGGGACTTGCGGAGGTGCTGTGGGCGCCCTTCGACCTCGTGCTGGACAACGTGGCCGGATGCCTGTGGCCGCTGCTGCAGGTGGCGCTGCTGCCGGTGAGAGGAGCGGCGGCGCTGGCGGGCGTCGCGGGCTCGCTGCTCTCGGCCACCTACAATTTCTCCAAGGACATTTGGGAGACCATGAGCAGCATCTTCGAGCTCAACCACATGTCGGAGGCGCAGCAGAGCGGCTTCGACATGTCGCAGATAAAGACGCTATGGAACGATCTCTTCTCGCAGGTGGTACTAGCTTAATTAGCTTCCACATTACTAGTATTAATTATGCATGCACGCTAACAACTCATTGCCATAGATCTTCCGCGCCATCAGGGGCATACTCAATGGCATCTCGGTGTTCTTTGCATCCTGCAACAGGCACAGGCTCAGGCACGTACGGTGTTGTAAGTTATGCTAGGGCCGCTGCCGGCTGCTACAATTTGCATGCTCGATCATCCATGCGTTGTTATTGCTTGCAGCATCTACAACCATGCGCAGTCCAGGTTGCGGCACATGCTTCGCGTTGCTAGGCTGCATCAGGCGGCGCCGCAAGCCTCCTCCTCGTCGTCGTCGTGTCGATGCAAGCCGGAGAGGCCCAAACGCCGTCCTTCGGGTCGAAACTCTGCACCTACGCAAACGGCAAGCAACTTAAAATTTTCTACTTAATTAATACCATTTTAAATTATATAAGTTACTATATATTTTTTTAGAGTGAAAATACCTAAAGTTGTTCAAATAAAATTATGGAAAAAATAAAAAGATTTATAACATCAAATAAATATACTATACATATATAATTAATGGAAAATCTAGTAATATTTACTTGATGTTATAAATATTATTATTTTTTATTATATAAATAAATTTGGTTAAACTTGAGATATTTTAACTCTAACATAAATAATAGAATAATTTATAATTTAAAACATAGGAATACTATGCATGCGGGTTCCTCTCTATATTATTTCGTTTCATCCCTTTCCTACTCCTTTAATTTCAGCATGATGCTGTGGCGGAATGTGACAGATGCAAGTGATGACGTCCATATCTTTGTTACTGACATGTTTTAGTTTTATCCTAAGTCACTATTTAATGTTTGACCAAATTTATACACTAGAATACTAACATTTTTATTATTACATAAATATTATTAGATTCACCCCCACAATATATCTTTGTTGTTATATATTGAATGTCATAAATGTTAGCAAATTTTTGTATAGATCAAACTAGATAGTTTAATCTAGGATAAAACAAAAATATAAAGGGAGGGTACTAGTCATCTTAAACTAGTTTTCATGTACCTCACCAATTAATATATACTAGCAAAATTATTCGTACGTCGCAACTATATTTATATGGCCATTGATAATTTATGTCTTAGCGATTTAACGGTTCCATCATGCATTTCATTTGGTTGTGTAATTTTACTCTTTATATCATAGTTGGACATGTGCTATTCGTGTGTTTTATTTTATAGATAGGGGACTGTGCCATGGCATGAGGCATGCCTACATAGCTAGTGATATTTGAAGCAAATAAATAAATTCTTGTAGACGTCTTTGAAATCAATGGAATTGCCTCATCTTTAATTTAAACAAATAACTATCAATTTATGAAACTAGGGCAATGAATTTGAATAGTTTGGCGTATATATATAGTTTTTTTTTTTTGCTTGGGATGGTGTGAATTAGCTTCACTTATGGACCTAACTTTTCTTTTAGATAAGCGTTCATGAAAATGTAAAGCGAGTATAACACCCTCGTTTTTATTTTCGATCTTTTTTTCCTCTTTTTTCGTCAATTATTTTATCGTTTTCGTTTTATCCATCATCCTTATCTCTTTCACCGTACACTCTTTCTTATCCCCTTCACCACGAAATATTCATATCTTCTGTAGTCAGCAGCCGTAAGGACTTCCTCCACCGATGGTCGGCTGAGCTAGCTCTGCCAGCTCCTCCCTCCTCCCCTACGACTACGAGCATGCCAGTGCTAGAACGCCGTTGGCTAAAGGGAGTCGAGGATGCCAGCCTCGGCGGCCTTGGGGGGCGAGTGCGCTGGCCGCTCGGACACTGACCTCAGGCAGGGGGGGGGGGGGGGGGGGGGGGGCTGAGCAGTGAGCTCGCTGGCCACGGGGATGTCGTCCAGCGGCGAGCACATCGGCCACGAGGACACCGTTCCATGTTCGAAGCGCCATCTCTACCTGCTAGTGCTCGACGCTATTGTCCTGCTTCAGCGCCTCCCCGTGTCTCCACGTCAGCCTGTTTACGGGCCTAGCTCGACTTTAATCGTCTTCCCAGCCTGCCTTGTGTTGTCGTGATGTCATCACCCTACCTCGCCCACACCGCCCAATCCTTTCTCTGCTTCCACTCAGAGTAGCAGCCTCCTCTTAGCACGAGTTCGTGCCCTTGAAGGAGACAACATGGCTCCAAAAGAAGTAAATGGATGTACGACTCAACAGTGGTTGCGCATCACTAGTACAAAAAGAGCATTTACTAGCGGTTCGGAAGCCATTTGTATAATCGTTTTTCTGAACCGCTAGCGCTGGGACCAGTAGAAGTCGGTCATTTCTACTGGTGGTTTTTTAAGAACCGAACGAACCGCTAGTAAAAATGATTGTCCGAAAATCGCATTTTTAAAATAGAAAAAAAATAATTTAAATTCTGGAGAGAGACCACGTAATCGCCCAACCGTCCCCGCCCCAAGTCGTATTTTTAAGTAAAATCACAAATTGTGCATTCTCAAACCTGCAACCTAAGCCTCCCACGATCCCTCCTCTACCACTCTACCCATGACTCACTTATGTCTAGATTCGGTTTTAGTTCACCCCATTCTATACTAAACTGAGTGTAAATTGATTGTTTGAGCCACTAAACGAATTCAAATGAAAAGGTTGTCAACTACAAAGTTTCATAACTTTTCGAGATCTACAACTTTCATGTAGAAAGTTTTTCCATCCGAGGTTGTTTACAAAATTTTGAATTTTAAATTTGATACATTCGAACGTATTTTTCGATGACAAGATGATTTCAAATGAAAAAGTCGTCAACTACAAAGTTTCATAACTTTTCGAGATCTACAACTTCCATGTAGGAAGTTTTTCCATCCGAGGTCGTTTACAAAAATAAAAAAAATCAGTGGAAAAAACTCGAGGTCGATTTCTAGTGGCGGTTGTCTTACTGAAGCGGTTCGGAGCCGTTTGGAACTGTTTTTCGGTACAGACGGCTGATAAGTGAAACCGACTGTGCTATTTTTTTAGGGCGCCAATAAAAACCGTTTTTCTACTCGTGCATGTCGGGCCGGCGGCGTGGGGGCACCAAGCGATGCAACGTCTTGGGCATCCTGGACGGCGAGCGCAGAGGTGGCGGTGTGGGCGCCCGGCCTGGAGGCGTGACCCTCGTGATGTTCTCTTTGATTCTTTGTCTGATTTGGTAAATTCGATTCTTTGATGTCGCTTTCAATCGATTGGTTTTCGGATGGAGAAGGAATTGATTTTTGTTAATTGATGTATAGAGTGAGTCTGCTTTGGGTTTGGATTCGAATTGATCGATGTCTTGGTTTTGATTTAGTCTCTGTTTAGTTTTTTTTGAGTTGGAGATCCAATGATCCGTTTGACAAAGGATGGAACCAACAATGCATAGACGAGGAAAGGGACATGCAAGCTAGACGAAAAAATATCCAGACCAAACTTATGGTAGAAATTTTATTTCTTTAGTATTATTATTATTATATTATATAGGTATAGATATAGATATCCATCTCTGATCCCTTCTATCGTCTTAGGGCAGTCCGTGTGTTACATTACGGTTCTTCGACGTATATTAAATAGATTGTTGACATGGCAATATAATAAAAAAGGAAAGATATAAAATCTAATTAGTTGAAAAACGATGTCGTCCCAACATCCAAGAGCAAACACACCCTCAGGCCTGCCTATTAGGGATAGGCATATTTCATGTTTAATTCAATAAAACTATAGTAAATTTGTAATAACAAATATGTGCATATTTTTTGTGGTCCTTGTTGACATCTCTAACGTCGTTACCAAAAATAGATTAATTTTTATTCCTGGCGCCAAAAATGATTAACCACCTCTCATGCCACTTAAGGCAAGTTGTTACCCCCGACATGACAGAGAGACACTACTACAGATATACTACTACAGATATGCAAATCAGTGCCGGCCCATCACTGCCGGGTCTGGCAAAACCGGCAGTGATGAATCTTCACTGTCGGTTCCAGCCACGAACCGGTAGTGAAGGTCCTCATCACTGCCGGTTCGTAATTTGAAAAATCAGTGAAGTAAATTGATTGTTTGAGCCACTAAACGAATTCAAATGAAAAAGTTGTGAACTACAAAGTTTCATAACTTTTCGATCGAGATCTACAACTTTCATGTACAAAGTTTTTTCATCCAAGGTCGTTTATAAAAATTTGAATTTCAAATTTGACACATTCGAACGTATTTTTCGGGCACTAAACGATTTCAAATGAAAAGGTTGTGAACAACAAAGTTTCATAACTTTTCGATATCTACAACTTTCATGTAGAAATTTTTTTCATCCGAGGTCGTTTACAAAAATAAAAAAGTCAACTCTACAGGTATATCTGTGTCGGTTCCAGCCACGAACCGGCCGGCACTGAAGCTCATCATCATTGCCGGTTTGTGGCTGGAACCGGCAGTGATATCATGGCCACTTTCACTGCCGGTTCCAGCCACGAACCGGCAGTGATGATGAGCTTCAGTGCCGGCCGGTTCGTGGCTAGAACCGACACTGATATACCTGTACACTAATTTTTTTAAACCGACCACTGGGGTGGTAGAGGAGGTACCGCGCGAGGGTGAGGTCTCGGGTTCGAATCCCGGCCGGAGCGCGTACGCGAATTTTACGCGAAAAATGCGCGACTTGCGACTTGAGACGGAGGCGGGCAGGTTCCTGGTGGCCTCTCCCAGAATTTGAATCTTTTTCCGATTTTAAAAACACGATTTTGTTCTGGACATCCATCACTACCGGTTCGTAACGACGGTTTGACATAACCGACAGTGATGTGATCACCTCATCACTGCCGAAAGCATTGTGCCGGTTTAAAATCCGACAGTGATAGGGGATTTTGAACCGGCACTGATTACACTTTCTGTAGTAGTGAGATGCAGTATTCAAATATGCAATTGCTCCTCTAATAAATATAAATGTGTCTCTGCACGCACAGATAATACCGTTGTGTCATTTTAACCAGGAGTATTTCAGGTATCATTATTTATATTTTTAACACTGAGAAGGGAATGCTAAGGAATAAATGAGTAATGAGTATCACTGCATGTGTAATGGAGAGTTTCCATCTATCTCTCTCAATACAGGGTAAGTGTCACATAAAATATAGATAAGGAATGAATAGTGACAAAAGATAAATGTATTGATCAACATATATATATATATATATATATATATATATATCCACATAAGATAATGATAAGCACCTCAACAAATATTCTAGCAAGTCATTAACATGGAATTAGGATGAACTATGAGAATATTTCCTAAGTTATTCTAACTATATAGTCTAGCATATTATGATTAGTGCAATTATATTTGGCAATCATGGCAAGATAAGAGAATAATCACGCATAGTGAGATTACTAAGGAAGATGAGAAACATATCAATCATTTACCCATAATGGTTCCGCTCTGTCTGTCCTATAAACGGGGGGAGGATTACAAAAGACTCAACATGACTGTTACTCCCGCGATCTACCTCTCGATCCGGAATATAGGGTACAATCACAGATAAATACGGTATAGGCACCACACCTACACAATACTTATCATTTACCCATAGTACTGATGGATAAACGCTATACGATCCTAAACATGAATATAACTCAGATCTAACTAAGCCAAAATATAATCATAATAGACTAAGAACAATATAATTTAGAACATAATCGAATAGAATAAAGTCATAATCAATATAATGAAATAGAGCAAAGTCATATTCATAATATTGAAGAACAATGATGAACAATGAAGAACTAGAGAGAAAAATACTAAGAATCCTTTTGACAGATCCGGAAACCAATCGAAGATTGACTCCTCCTAGTTCTAATCCTATATAGCTATGTTAAACTAGAGATCTAGTTGATGTGGTGGCTCTAGGGCTTGATCAGGGGTTTCTCCTCTTGAGATGAATAATGAATTGTTCTCCTCCTCCTCAGGGTCAGGGGCCTTGCTTATATAGCCTCCTCAAATGAACGTCGGTCGTCGGATCAAACCGACCTTAGGCGTAGGGTTTAGATTGGTCCTCAAAGGCAGTGGAGCACGATCCGCGAGGGGGACTGTGATTGGCCCCCAGACCAGGGCGGTCGCCCAAGGGGGTAGGGCGGGCGCCCTACCCCTAGGCCCGCTCGCCCTCTCGTTCCTTTCCGCATCTTCTTGACCCTTCTAGAGTGTTCTTTTTCCTACGGATGATAGTTATCTCTATGTATACCTTACATGTGGGTCTTTCCTCCATATTTCCTGATAACCCCCTGCAGAAACAGTCATTCACCAAAACTCGTGGATTTCTGTTAGTATAAACCCTAATTCTAGCTATTGGTTTCATATAGATCATTTTCCTTGTTTAGTTGACGATCGAATTTGGTACTTAAGGACCGTCAACAACTCTCCCAAGCTTACCTTTTGCTCGTCCCTGAGCAAAGATAGACTCAGTGATGGATCAGGAATTGTTGCAATGCTTTCAAATAAGATCTCATCTCCGGGTTAGATCCACTATTAAAACTTAAAACTTACTCATTTTACCTTCCACCATGAGGCTTGTAACTGTCACCTGCGTCTTGAGCAGTTGAAAGATAGAACGGTCAAGTCAAGAGCCATGTTTCTTGCTCTTTGATCAACTATAACTCCGGAGTTTTTGCAAATTTTCAAATAAAACTCAGAGATTCCTTGTATGACTCTCTCAAATCTCTCCTTTGTGGTATTTCTGGATCCTCACCAAGACATTGATGGTGTATGCCTTTTAAGATATGGCATAGTGATATCTCTTTTCCTCTCACCCTACTTCTAATAAGGCTATTCATATCTGGAGCTTATAGGTGGGAGATAGAGTATACATACTTACAAGACATTTATTGCATAGTCAAACTGTGGATCCAGATGGACAAGTCAATAAGTCAAATCAAGATGTGCATGTGTGACGAATGAATGGTATATGGTGATGGTGGTAGTGATGAAAAAAAGAGGTGAAAGTCTAATTATACTTTTGCTCCTTTGAAGGAACATTGAAGCCTTCCGAAGGGACTGAGATGCTCGACATTATTTTTTTTCACTCAGATGGGTATCTTGTACCCCTAATTCTACTGTTGGACACTTGTCCATTTTTACCTCTCTTCTCGCACTTTTTATTTTCCGAGGTTGGCGGACACTTGCCCTTTTTTATTTCCTCGTCTTCTCTTTTTTCGAGCACTCCTCCTTCTTGAATAATAAAGAAAATGGTAGAGACAAGTTAACTGGAGCATTTATTTCAAGGAAAAAAACAGAAATAGGAGAATATTTGCTATTCTCTCCCAGGTTAGGAGTAGAATATTTTTTGGTGGATCTGGAGATGGAAATGAGTGGATGTATATAGATGCATACTTCCGAGATAAAAGCAGCTTGTATGAGTGGAGTGTAAGTGAATCTTGATTCAAACAACATGACTAGTTCCTGAGGGTCTACACAACTTGACCACACTCAATGCTCATAAGTAGTATGTCAATGTGTGGTTCCTTAATCTAGTAAGCATGTATATATGGTTGTGGTAGGAATTGAAACTCTCGTCATACAGGAACTCATCATGCAACATTTTTAATTTTTTTTCAAAATATTAAATTCTCCAGAATTCTAGTATCTCTAAGAACAGATAAATAGCAACTCAAACATTTCCATATCATATCCGTCAACGACTTAGACTTTAGATCGGGTACTTTTCCCACAAGTTCAGGTTTAGAGCAAATTTCAAATCATAATAGTTATGCCTAAACTTGAGAGAGAGTTCAAATGTGAAAACTAGGTACTTGAAAGAAATTATGATAGAGCAACTATTCATCATCTCCATGTTAAGAGTTTATCATTGGGGTTCATTTTAGTATAACTACTTTATTTTATTCTTGTTGTGTAATCATCAATGGTGTGTCGGATGAACCAGTAGTTGACAGACACAGTGTCATTGACATGTCTTTCAAAGTGGTTATCCATATGCCCATAATGTTGGTTGTGTCATCGAACACTGTCCTAGGAATACTCAAAGGTTTTGTTGGTCGATGCTCTACAAATTGAATTTCAAGTTTTCTGTGCATGTACTTATATTATTATTACATATTTCTTTTGTACCCTTTAGGTGCTCGTTACTATGGAGAATGTTAGGTCTGATTTATATCGCTTGCCACCCCAAACCTCTTTTCTAAGTACGACAGTGATAAATGGTTCCCTCCCCTAACAACCCAAAACACTAAGCACTCCAACCACCATTGTTGTTGTGCTTCATCGATTGAAATCGACTTTGATTTTAGTAGATCGAAGAAAAGGATTTTGATCGAAGAGAAGGATTTCCATATTTTTTTAATTAATGTGATGCAATAGTGCCAACATGGGTTCAAATGCAGTTTAACAGATTTGTGTCTGGAATCTTTATGAAACACAATGGTAGCTTGGAACTTGAAATGCAATTGCTTGTTTTATAGGAGGGTCTGCTACTGCCTTATATAGGCAGAGGGCAGAGAGCATCTTTCTACTTTACTCAGTCATATCCTAACCACTAAAGTAGATGTCGAGCATATTCCTAGTGCAAAAGTAAATTACAAGGAAGGTGTTATATTGACTTGTTCTAGAGATCTAGTTTCCTAGGATGAGGGAACTGGATCTAATCCCATATTGGGGTATGCGGTGGCACATGAAAAGGGTCCTAGACATGCATGTCATGTGAAATTTGGCTTTTTATTAGTTTTATAGGTATCATACCAGGAGATGCAAGATAAACACATGATATAGCATGCGTTTATCTATACACATATGCGCATGATTTTACCTACGGTGAAATGCATGTGAACACTAGGCTTATTCCTACAATTCTCCACCTAATCTTTGTGTCGAGCAGTGGTAGTGAACTGTTGTAGCCCGATCCTCTCCCTCATATCCTGAAACTTAGACTTACCAAGCGACTTAGTGAGTATATTAGCTAGCTGATCAGTAGTGGCAATGTGGTTGGTGTTGATGCTCTCATCCTCCAAGCATTCCCTGATGAAGTGATACTTGATGCGAATGTACTTGCTTTGTTCATGGAAGATAGGGTTCTTGGCCATAGCTAGAGCAGACTTGTTGTCCACCTTGAGCTTAATCACACCCATATTTCTACCAAGGAGCTCTGCTAGCATTCTTGACAACCATAGTGCTTGAGTTTCTATAGTGGTGGTGGCGATGTACTCTGCTTCACAACTTGAGACAGCCACCACCTTTTGCTTGAGAGACTACTAGCTAACTAAGCAACCATTGAGGAAGAACACAATCCCGGTTGTGCTCTTGTTGATGTCCATATTAAAAGAATCAAGATGTCTAAGAGGGAGTGAATTGTTGGGTTTTTTCTAAAACTTCTTGCAATAACTAAGCCCTAACACAATAGCCTAATCACCCCTTGTACCTAAAAGTGTAGTCTAGTAATTCTACCGCACAAAAGTTTAGCAATCTAGGTTCTAATCCTACTCTAGCTTGGCAATTCTAAGAATGTAAATGCGACAATTGAATTGCTCAAAGTAATTTCTCAAAGTAATATAAAAAAGGAACATGGTGACGTTTTATCGAGGTATCGAGGAGTCGACACTCTCCATAGCCATCATTGGAGCACCCACGCAAGGGTATCACTCCCCTTTATCCATGCAATGATCAAGTGCTCTCTACGAGTTGGTTCTTTGTATCTTCATTCTTCACCATGGTGAATCGCCCACAATTGCTCACAAGTTGAGTTGGGCCATCCACAATCTCTCCTGATAATCATCAAGCTCGTAATCACCACCAAATTGTCTAGGTGGTGTCAGTCACCAAGATTAACAAGCACAAACTCTCACTTGACCACACCAAGTCTAATGAGATGGGTGGATGCACACTTCCTACTCCCTAAGCACTAATGATGGTGTGAGTGTGTTTAGGATTGATAGCCATACTATTAAGAGGGGAGAAACCTTAGTGATTTTGTTATGAAGTGCCACTAGGTAACCATCTAGTTGCATATGCATTAGACCTAGTGACCTAACTTAACACCCTAAAAAAGACTTGTGAAAATGCTAACACATGCACAAAGATGATACACATTGTGTTTATCACTTATGAGAAAGGGTGATGAGATTAGAGAAGAATGTGAACAAATGCTAGTCCTCATGGGATTAGACATGTTTGGTTCTTAACCCTAGGCTTGGGTTGTTCATTAAGTGTGTACCGGATGCTTAGTGCTGACTAGACGTGACCGGTCACCAAAAAGGCATCTCTAGAACCTTACTAGAAATGACCGGACTTGATGGGATTGGATGCAACTGTCACATTATTCACGCATCTGGACGACATGAGGTGCTATATGGATTGAGTGGACCGAACGACAGATGTTGTTAGGGTCTGGTAACCAGGGACCAGACATGTTTGGTCGATGAAAAACCTATCTAGAACCTCTCTACATGACAATCGGACACCGTGTCTTGGCATGTTCGGTGGTTGCGCACGCGCGTCAGGTGCAACATAAAGAGGTGTTTTACGCGTACTAGCCATTGGGATTTGATGAACATAGTTGAATGGTGTAGACATGTGGCGGCCAACCATGCACTGGACAATCACATCTGGTCACCCCCAAAGAAATCAAGGTGAAAGGGCCAACAACACTTTGTTCCTTGGGTCCCTATTTAAGCTTGGTGGCCGGCTAGGGGGAGCAACTCTTGGACATTTCCTTCCCTTGACTCCCACCACTCTTGCTTCATTGTTGATCATTCTAGTGAGTTGGGAAAGCAAGTTAGTGCATTTGCATCGCGTTGGCACATCTAGTGGCACTTGGGCTTACGTCACTATGGTTTCTCTTGTTACTCTTGGAGTTTGTTGACTGCTAGAAGGCTTGGAGTAGCATGGATCCTTGAGCGAAGGTTAATGATCGTGTTCAACTTTGATCGGTGGATTATGAGGGGATTCTTATCTTTCCTCATGGGAGTTATGAGAGCATCTTTAGTGAATTGCTCGTAGCTTGTGGATCCCCATCTTGTATTGATTGTATGACACATGGTTATGGGTTAGGCATGGCAAGCTTGTTAGCGCATGAATCACCAAGTGGGTGTATCACTACAATGAGGAGTAGCATGCCGACAAGCAAGTGAACCTCGATAAAAAAAATCTTGTGTCATCTCTATTATCGAGGATTTCATTTGTGTATTGATTGATTGAATATTTTATCATTGAGTTGGTATAATCTTCTCAACTCTTCCTTTGCATTTACATTGATTATATTCTTGGAAAGTAGAGTAGTTATATATCTAGTGCTCTTTGCATTTATCTAGAATAGGTAGCTCTTAGTTCTATAGCTAATTTGCTTATTGCTTTGTGTGAATTAGTTTTGCTAGAAACTAGAATTATTGGATAGGTGTATCTTTTAGTAGTGCTCGTGCTAAACTTACTTATAGCCTTTTGTTTTACTAATCACTTGTCTAAGTATATTTGCATAATATTTATTAGGATATTCACCCCCTCTAGCTATATTAGGACCTTTCAAGTGGTATCAAAGACGTTACACTGTTTATTTGAGGCTTAACAATCTATGGTGTTAACATGGATCAAATCAATAACACCAAAAGGCCACCCCAATTTGATGGAACAAACTATAGCTATTGGAAGGCAAAGATGCCCACTCATATCAAATCAATCGACTAGAAGATATGGATGGTGGTTGACAAGAAGTTTGAGGTTGTCAATATGCAGGGACACACCTTCGCCGAAGAAAAGAACTACAAAACAATGATATTGCTTTGAGTGATATCCATGATGCAATCTCCTAAGATGTGTTTGAACAAATTAAGAACTTGGAGATGGCTCATGATGCTTGGAAGAATCTAGAAGAGTCATTTTAAGGAACCCAAGCGGTGAATGGCGCCAAGGCATATATCTTGAAGGAGAAGTTTTTAAGTTTCAAAATAAATGAAGATGAGACCGTGCCAGAAATGTTTAATAGTCTACAAGTGATTATCAATGATATAAAGGCACTTGGTGAGAATGTGGAGGACAAGGACTTCTCTCATAAGTTCTTGATATGTCTACCCTCGAGATTTGGAATGTTGGTCACCCTACTTGTGAGAATTGGATTGGACACCATGACACCAAACCAAATACTTGGTGATGTGGTGACCGATAATACCTATAGGGATGGCAAGGAAAAGATGGGGAAGAAAGAAGATAAGAAGGATGCGAAGAAGAAGAGTGTGGCATTCAAAGCCATATCATCATCATCCAAGAGTAAAGGGAAAGCCAAGCTAGATGAATCAAGTGATGATGAGTGCTTAAGTGATTGCATTGAAGATGATGAAGAGATGACTCTTTTTGTGAAGAGATTTGACAAATTCATGAGAAGGTCTATCAAGCTAGAAGGAAGAAGAGCATATTCAAGAGTACAGATGATTCTAGAAGATTCTTCAAGTGTAATAGCAAGAATCATCTCATTACGAATTGCCCACATAATAGTGACAATGATGATGACAAGACGAGCAACAAGAAAGAGAGCAAGATGACCTTCAAAAAGAAGAAGGGGGATCATATGTGGTCACTTAGGATAGTGATGCATCCACAAGTGATGATGATAGTGATGATGAGAAGACATCAAGCAAGAAGAAAGCTCTTTCAAGCATTGCTATCAAGGACAAGATCTCTCTCTCTTTGACACTCCATTGACATGCTTCATGGCTATGTCCACTAAACTAAAATTCGATGATGAGTGTGATAGTAGTGATGATGAGGCTGAGCCATCCAAGGATGAACTCATGGACATGTTAGAAGATGCTTGTTCTTACTTTGTCATCAAGAGAAGGGACTGCAAAGAGTTGCTCAAGAAGCTTCAAGCTCTTGAGCAATCCTTTGATGAGCTAAATGGTTCTCATGAGAGGCTAATGAAACCCATGAGAAGCTAGGCAATGATCACTCCAAACTTGAAAAAGCTCACTCCACTCTTGTTGAGCAAAAGGAGAAGGAACATATTGTAACTATGACATAGGCTTAACTATTGATCAATAAATTCATGAGCCTATCATTATTGCTACTACTAATCCTTCTTATAGCACTTCCACTCCCACTATATCTACTAGTGATGGTTTCATATGTGATGTCTCACTAATGGTTGAAAATGAAACCCGCAAGAAGGAGGTAATGAGGTCACTCATGCTTAGGAAAAGACTATGGTGGTGAGGCCCGCTTGCTAAAGTGTTTGGGTAGCTAAAGATTCTCTCTCAACAAAGAAAGATTGGGCTATACCCAAAGAATGGAAAGGCGGTCTTTGGTACTCGCAAGATTGGTTTTGTGAAGATCAATGGTCGGTTTTGCAATAGATGCAAGCAAGTTGGGCACATAAGCAAGCATGTAAAGAATAAAGAATAATGCAAACACATCCTCAATTTGTTTTGATTCATGCTATATGCTTAGCAAGGGAACTAATCTTGTGAAGGCTAAGTTCATTGGTGCTCCGATCGATGGCTTAAAGAAGAAGGCTATTTGGGTGCCCAAAAAACTTAGTTACTAACCTTTGGTTATGCTCATTTTCATGAAGTGTCTAGGGATTGATAATACCATGCAATCTTACATATGTTTTCTTGGGTATGGGCAACCTATAGGTACCCGATATCCGTATGGGCATGGGCATAGAGTTGTACCAATATATGAGCATAGGTTTCTTAGTGGGTACGATTTATCCCAATGAGCATGAATACAATTAGACAATACCATTAAGTACAAAAGCATTCCTTTTTTAGTCGTCACTGAATCGCCTTGCATGTTGCCTGCAACTATATCTATTATAGAGTTACCCGAACCCATGGCACAACAAGCAGTTGATGTATGTGATGTTAGGTTATTTGTTAGGCATTAAATATTTTGTATTTTAAATTTATGGTTAGATTGTCCATGGCTTAATGCAGAGCTGCTTAATTTATGTGAATTTTGAGCACGCTGAGATTGAGATGTCTCAATGTGTGCGTATCCATAGTCATGAAGTAGAACACAAACACCAACAATGATGTACAGCGCTGCAATCACGAGTCTGTAACACTGTAAAACATCCAAATGCAGTAGAACAGAAACTTGAATGCTGTAAATCGGTCATAAGTTTTGTAACATATCCATCACACCGTAAAATCAAAACGGCTCAAAATACCATAAATTCATCTATTCAGATAACATTTTATAGTATCTGTACAACCAACTCTCACAGACAAAATTCAAAACAAAAGCCGATACATGGTGATGCACTGGACTAGCTAGAAGCCGATACATGGTCATGCACTTCACCAATGCTCAAAATAAAAATACAGTGGTAGGTGATTCATACTTTTGTTCTGAAATTGTTGATGAATCACCGGTTGAGACACAGGCACTTATGCTTCTTCAAATTGCCCGCAGTGCGTATGCTTCACATGCTTCCTACCTGTAAATCTCGATCTCCAGACTTTAGCAGCTCTGCAATAAGCTTGAACTGAACTGAGGAAGACATCAATCTTGTAGATCAGATTGCCCTTGTCAACAAGTACCCTGCAGCATAACGGGCAGAAATCACATCATATGCATAAATGGGCAGTACTCTGTTCTCTGTACTCACACGAGGTGCCAAATTACTGTCCACGTTTTCTTGCAGTGATACCATCAGGCCACTGAATATTTGTTGCTGCCATTACAGGTGATGAACTACATCAGCGATGGTTTCACTTTCACAAATGCCTATAATAGATTCAGGAGTCATGATCATGACAAACTTAGATCGCGCGCAAGCCAGCGACGCTGAGTCAGTCGTGTCTATACTCGTCCACGCGTCGTAATTTGAATAGTCGTCCGCACAACGCCAGGTGTCTATATACCCCCGTTGAAGCTCCTTCGTCCCTGCCTATGCGTTATTTATTTTTTAAAAAAAGGGGAGTCAGTCTGACAGGTGAGTTGGAGCTCGTAATTCTGCGGATTGCCTTTGTTTTTTTTTTCAAAACTAACTTATTACACAGTTTAACCAAAGATTATAAAATATAACCAATGAAGAATATAATAATGCATAATTGGTATCATAAATGTTATTATCTTATATAAATTTTGTCAAACTTGAAAAACTTTGACTCTCTAAGATTCTTAGAATGACTTGTAATTTTATATTGAGGGAGTAGATAATATACAATTTTCCATTTTCTTCTTTTATTTATTTTGTTTTTTACACTAGAATACCCATCACTCTTGTAAGAGGACATTGGGATCCCGCACTCGCACACGAGCACCAAGAACTCTCTTTTTCACCATCCTATCGCTCTCGTGCGCATTACCACCACCGCCCCCACATGTCCACACCTCCTGTCACGCCACCAAGCGACGACGCGCATTCTCGGAACAAGATCAGGTTCAACTACAATCGCTACTGTAACTTTAGCAGTAGCACCCGATCCAACCATCCAGCAAAGATTCAACGTCCATGATCTACCGAACATGACCTCTTTTTTTGACAAATGATCTCTTTAACTGATATATGCTAAACTACTATTCTTAGCAACCGATAGGATGACTAAGTGAAGCCAATGATCTTAGCAACCTGATAGGATGGTATGAATATTAAAAGAATCATAGGTAATAAATAAAATGAAAGAATACGTCTCGTTATAATAATATCTGTATTTTACTATTTTTCATACTATAATATAGTTTGCTCAAATTGTGAGTTAATGCTATATAAAGTGGAATTGTTTTGTATTCATTGTTAACGAGTACTTCTGTTAATATAATGATAGACGTTCTTTAGCTTTCTAGTATTAACTTTGATCAAGTCTATAGAAATAAAATACATCAATATTTATACATATCAAATTAATTCTCGCTAAATCCATGATGGCATATGGTATTATAGTGTTGTTATATAGTATTCTAGATATTAATATAATTTTCTACAAATTTGAGTAATAGCAAAGTTAGACTTACAATAAAATAAAAACAATTAGTACATTATTGAAATATAGAGGGTACTAATATATTATAATATAGTATATTATATAGAGGGTATATTAATTGAAAAATGACGACTGAAAGTAAGTTTCGCATCCTCTATTCCAAATCCAAAAAGAAAAAAGAAAAAAAAGTTTTGCATCCTCCTCCGCTCTGCCCTCTTTCGCCTGAGTCACCTCTCATGGCCGCCCCGCCTCCCTCCGTCGTTCCAGGCCGCCTGGGTTTCTTCTCCGTCGCCAGCTACGCTCGTGAGGAGGGAGGAGGAGCCGCAGCGCGTGGATTCAGGGGCAGCGGCGTCCCTCCATCTCTCGCATCTCTCTCTCAACGCGTTTTGCGGAGATTCGTCGGTGGAGCTGGTTGCTGTGAACCCAACGGGGCCGATCTTCCTCGCAGCGCCGGCGCTCCATCTTCCGTCCCCTCCTCCCCCCACCCTCCCGCGCTCGGAACGCAGGCGACGGCGGCGGGGTAGTCCCAGGCTGGGCATCATCATCAGCGGCTCCCCCTCCCGCCTCTCGCCAGTCGCCCCAGCAGCCGCTGCTCCACCATGGCGGTCGCGCTGCTTTGGGAGCGCTTATGCCCCAAAGCGAAGCGTTGCCTGTCCGCTTAGGGCTTCAGCGCGCTGAAGCGTGCGCTTAGTGCCGCTTTTTGGAACCCTGCATATATATACAAATAGTTCAATGGAAGTTAAAGCCTAGTCTTGACTACCTTAACACCAGTATACTACAACCTGCACCAACAAATATGGGCTTCAGTAAGCTCTTTTCTTTCAGGTCCTTTGCTCCAAGATACCACTGACGTATGTTTTCGGGGAGCAAATCAATGCTTTAAGGCTGTGTTTAGATTCTAACTTTTTCCCTAACTTTCCATCACATCCTCATCACATCAAATTCCTATTCCCCGTCACATCAAAATACCGGCACATATATGGCGTACTAAATATAGATGAAATAAAAAACTAATTGCACAGTTTTGTTGTACTTTGCGAGACGAACATTTTAAGCCTAATTAATCAATATTTGGACAATTATTACCAAATAAAAACAAAATTGCTACAGTGTGACGTGACAAGTGCTATAAGATTTTTTTCACCCCAATTTCAGGATCTAAACACAACCTAAATACAGTTGTACAAAACCCAAGGAATAGGCTACCTGGTAGATACTTTCAATACATCAGGTGTAATAGAGTGTGCATGCATTTTCATGCTGGCACTCCATCCTATAGTTGATAGTTTTGCTTAGGACTTGTTTGTTTCCCTCCTAGATTATATAATCTAGCTTATGAGTCAAGCGTATAACATAGTAAAAGACCACCCTAGGTGCCAAAATAATCTGAAATAAGTTGCCCATGAGATGATTATTTCAGATTATTTTGGCATCTTGGGTGATCTTTTATAATACTACCATTGGACCATAAGCTAGAGTATATGATCTAGGAAGAAACAAACATATGCCAAAATTAACGTTGGTCTTTCGGTCCTAACATAATGGCTTTAATTAGCAATTCCATTGATTGGTTAGACGGTTATAGTTTTACATTGTTTCTTTATTACTGCTTATGCCCCCCATATTTTGCCCCTTTGTTATATTTCTAAAACAATTTTGTTTCAGCCTTGAGAAAGATGCGGAAAGCTAAGAGGGGCGGCGGATATCTTACTAGAAACTTTTGTAAGAGCAGAAAAGCTTGCAAGACTGAGTGGATCCCCCCCACCCCCCCCCCCCCCCCCCCCCCACACACGCATGCACACATTTTCACAGTTTTATTGGAGCATTTACAGTTGCCTGAAATAAATGTTTTCTTTTCTTCAACTAGGTCGCTTGCGTGATGGGGACTCTATTCAAGATGTTTGTACTAAGCTATCTGATTGGGGTAAAAGTGTCGTCTCAATTTCTTTATGCAATGGTAATTATATATACTGCTGGAGTCTTCTTAGTTTTCTAGCAAATATATATTGAAACACTACCAGTTAAATGATCCGAGCGAGTTGCAATCTTCTGTAGGAGACATAACCTTATTTTCATGCTCGGGCATGGCTATAGGACATGAGGGGTACTGCCTTACAAGGTTTCTAACTTCTGCAAATTTGGTTAGAGCTTTTCATGGTAAAACAAACGAGCACTATTTTGACTTAAAGGTTGGCGCTGACATTCACCGCTTATTACTATTTTGTTTTCTTCTGATCATTATGTAATCATTTCTTGTCTTATTATTGTTTTGTAGATTGAAGTGCGCCGTGAAGGCAAGGAAGTATATAGGAGTTTTTTGGGTGAATATGATTTAGTTCACAACTTTGCTGTTGTCGAAGTCTTTGGCTTCTGTGATGTTAATGTTGGAACTTTCCATCTTAAGCTGAAATTTGTGCCCCATGGTGAGGCATTTGTAGTTGGACGTGATGTCTCTGGTGACCTAATGGCCAAGAGTGTGGAATTGGGTGGTGATTTGAGGGTATATAAGGATGATAAAGATCTTGACAGTAAAACCTCAAAGGTACACTCGCATGACAATATAACCATTTTATTCTGTTTAATTTATTTTATGCATGTAGGCAATAAAAATGAATTTTTATTTTATGTTAAACTCTTGCTCCGTACCATTTATTTTGTTCAAATGTAACCCTTGTTACCTGTCACCTTTATTGTGCTATTAGGCTTGGGAAGGTGCAACAATTTTTTCTTTTGATGGGGAAGTTGTTGGCATGAACCTTTTTTTGGTTGCGGAAAGAGCAGTTTTCCTACCATGGGGCACAATTTTGAAGTGTCTGGACCGTTACTGGACATCTTGGGAAAAGGGAGAGGTCTTGCACGGTCAACAAGTTTGGTTCATGGGTATGTCTAAGTGATGGATGCCCTTCATTAGTTCACCTACTCCATTGCACCTCACTTCCTCTTCTCTTGCATGAGCTTAGAAGGTCAGCTTTTTGTGTTCCAGACAGCATATGTATGTGATAATCCGGATCATTCACTGCTCTTCCTTATCTTGTTTGGCATCTGCACTTTTCAGTTTCTCAATGTTTACTTGAAATATTAACTTGTTTCTTTGACACCTCAACCAAAATATTTGTTGTTCTTAGGCATGTATCGCAGTTGTCTTGTATTAGATTTTTTGCATTTCTTATGCCATTGCTGCAGCTGTATGTTTGTCTTATTGAAATGTGCACACTTGAAGGCATTATCATCATGTTTTTCATCAAACATTTATTATATCCATACAACTTCAGCTCATATATTCTCTATCTTGTTTTTGGCATATGATTCTACTTAGTTTTTGGCACCATTTTGTGTATTAACACAGTGGCTTGATCCATTTTATTTTTGGGTTAGTGGTAATTATTATTTTCTTCTGCAGGTTTGGAGCACTTGTAGTTGGTAAATCTAACAGCCACTCAGAAGGTGAGCCTACAGCCACTCCTCAAGACTTCTTAACATTGTGGTATTGTTCAAATGGTTGTGGCTTTGTAATGATATGTATTTAGAAGCTGTGCAAGTTTAGCTTTATACATTTTTATACATCAACTAGTTTTACTCTTTTACTTGTACGCTTATATTGCAAGTATGTTCATGCACACCAACAACTTCTAATGTGGATTGTTGATCAGGCTGTTATCATAATATACTAACATTACATGCTGATCATTATGCACATACAGAATTTATGTGAATTTACTTGGCTCTATACATACCCAATCTAAGATATAACCATGAAAAAAATTAAGAAGAATTCATTTTTTTGCATATGGTCATGTATCGCATTTACTGCATGGTAAAAAGGAGTATGTCCATACACTGAATGAATCCTCACATCTTTGTCTTGCATACCACTTTGAATAATCTTGTATGTGCACATACTTTATTTAGACACCCCAAGTATGGTCAGATACTCTCTAGATTGTGAGATACATATGTGGGAGTATACATATATATATGTGTGTGTGTGTGTGTGTGTGTGTGATACATATATAGAACTACTGTTCTGCAGCTGTCTATAGAATAACTTATTCTGTAGCCACTTTGAGTTATGATAATTACTATGCTAATTTACGATACACACGCACACACACAGTGCTTATCATTTGACCTTGTTGCACCAGGACGCAGGGATTGTCTCAACCAGGAACACTTAGATATAGACTTGGGTTGCCCTAAGTTACCATCAACCATGTTAGATGGTGAGTTAGTGTTTGTATCCTACACACACACACACCAGTGCTGATCACTTGATGTCTTGATCTTATTGCTCCAGGACCCAGGGATTTTCTCAACCAGGAACACATAGATATAGACTTGGGTTACCCTAAGTTACCATCAACCATGTTAGATGGTGAGTCAGCGTTTCTATATTTGCTGGCCTTTTGTAGCTCTCCTGTACTACTAACAACTATTCCAAAATGTATATTTCTCAGTTGGCATGATTTTGGTCAATACTTTTGAAGAGCCTTTTGGCGATATACGTGGTAAAGGTGTCTGGAGAGAACTTGGTGCAAAAGCTTCATCTAGAATAAATCGCAGTGTTGTCGCACTGGCTTCATTCAATGGTGACTTTATAGTGATGTGACATTTACTGTTTAATGTATGTTTTGATCACAACTAGCTGATAACCAGACTACCTGATAACCAAAATGTGGTGCAGGAGAAAAAAGAATTTTTGCATGCACGGGTTTTTTTATTAGATGGAATGGATCTACAAAGATTTTGACATCGGCAAGCTTGATTAGAAATTCTGGTAACGAGAACAACATTGTTGAAAATTTGAGGGTTAATGCTCATTATTCTGCGATTGCTTGTTCTTTTAAGGTGCTGCTTAAGTCTCATCATTTGTATCATTTTCAGATTAAAGTGTTGCTTCCGAGCAACAAAAGCATAAATGGGACGTTAGGGCATTATGATCTACATTACAATGTTGCTCTAGTCAGTGTCAAGAATGGCCATGATCTTCGTCCAGCAAATACTCGGTCTTCTTGGTTTGACTGTTCTGATGCAGCAGCTGTAGGGCGTTGTTTCAAATCATGTGCATTAATGGCTACGAGAGGGAAGATGCTTTTCTCGACAGACGCACTTGATTGTTTCTATCTTGCACATTCACCGTGCAAGATTACTAAGGTAATTATATGTTTGTGTATTGCCTACTTTTTTATGGTGAGTAAATATAAAGTCAATTCCCTATCTGCCATTGAAATTTTGCAGTTCCTTATCTGCCATTGAAAATTTTGCAGTTCCTTATCTACCATTGAAAATTTTGCAGTTCCTTGTCTGCCAGCAAGTTTATCTTCGGTTCCTTTAGTGCCACTAATAGTACAGAACCTACTTACAGTGCTATTTGGTATATGAAAAGGAAAATATGCCCTAGGATAGGACGCAGCAAATGTTTCTATGTTTTCTTTCCTGCCATTATATATGGAGTAGAGATATATGTTTCCTTTCATGCCATTAAGGTGCAAAGGCCTCTATGTTCAGTTTCAAGCACACATAATATTAGTTCAAATGGTAATAAAATATTATCCAAAAAACATGACACAAATACTGGTCTGAACACATTATGAAAAGAAAAAAAGTGAGCCTGAACACATAGTTCATATAGATGGCCCAAATACACCAAGTCTGGCATGCAGTTCCTAAGGGACAGAAGCTCCACATAATGGTTTACATACATTTGGTTCATAGAAACCAAGCCAAGCAAAAGGATGACATGCTCAGTCACAGAGTACACTTTCACATCACAGACTAAGCCTTCGAATGCTTCTGGTAGACTTCGAAGTACTAGTAAACAGCAGCTTGCTTCTGGTATAGCCATTGCTGGGCTATCAAGTTGCTGCAATATCTTCCTGGGCTATCAAGTTGCTGCAATATCTTCCTGGTTGGCACAGCAGCAGGACCTACAGCTTGCCCATCTGAAATGGACATCGACACAGCCATAGGATACTCAATGGAAAGGGCCTCTGGGCTGCCATTTGCAGACCTACACCTAAACATGTATGCATAAGGTCATGTAAAGAATCTAATTTGATATCTTACCTGATCAATTCCCCAGAACATGGTGTGTCACCTTTATCTCTTTTTTTTTTCAGTTGAAGCCTCAGTGCTTTGACTACAAAAGGAAGTCACTTAGAAACCACTGCAAATTTTAATGGAAACATTAAACAGTAAAATTGAGTGCAAACCTTGGTGGAAAACTCAGTACACGTTGCTGGTGCATCATCATCAAAAGCAACAATGCTTGATTCCGTGGCTGCTTTGGTGGATCTGCTCCTCTTTTTTGGTGATCCTCTGCATAAGATCAAAGAAAATAATGTAAAAACAGGGTCATTGCACCAAGGAATTAATGTAAAAACATGCAAACAACCGTTGCATGGACTTAGTGTTTGGGCCAATTATTGAAGCTCTCTACTAGGTTGTTGGTTACATATCTTTTTGCAATGGCAAATAGGGAATTTACTCGTAAATATCAGAGTGAGTTGGTTAGGAATACCTATTTGGAATAGAAATCATAACTTGTCCATGTCACTTTGTTAGCTTGGGATTGGAAGCCCTCTTGTTACTCTGGATGGGGATGTTTGTGGCATGAACTTCTATGATACGAAGATAGGAACTCCTTTCCTATTATGGGAAGACATTTGTACAATTTTAGCATCATTTGAGAAAAGAAGGTATGCAAATGCATCTCACATATATTATTTTTCTTAACATTTTAAGAAGTTTGATGCATGATCTTTTTAATGGTATGCTTAACAGTAAGACTGGAGAACTTTGCAATGGCACCTCTGGTGTGCCTTTGTGGAAAATGGACGGGGATTTCATCGATAGGTTTAACAGGTGGGTATCCTGATTCATGTTGCAATATGCTTGGGGCATTTTATCATATAGAATGACTGTCAACAATTATGATTTAACATTCATTCATAACTACATGTGGCCTGTGCCCATGCCATGCTTGCGGCTTCCTGATTATGTGGATGAGGATGAGGATAAATTTGATGATGATGATGAATGCGAGTACTGCTACATTAAGGGAGTGAAAGTCAGGCAGTTAGGCCTGTTCGGTTTGTGCCTCCCAGACAGCTTGGAACCAGGCAAGGCTCCCAGGCGTCCAATTTTGGGCGCCTGGGCCAGGATCGGCTGCCTGGCAGGCACCTGCCTGTGAGGGCGTCAACCAACGCCCTTGATTCTTCTCTCCATATTGTTGCACCTGTGCCACTTGTTATGGTCCTTCTGTTGTCAAAGTCTTACGTGTTGCTTCTGTTTCTTAGAATTATATCTTGTGCTATGTCGTGTATTTTTTTTTGATAAAGTATACATGTATTAACTAATAGAAAAACATGTCCAAATACAAGTACACCGAAAAAGAATACGCAGGACAGCTGTCCAACATATATTCTACGAGAAAGGAAATCGGCTGCATTCGCTGCCGGCGCAGACCGCCGACACCAGCCGATGCCGTCAAACCTGAATCACCAGATGCCGGAGGAAACCACCGGTGTTGAGGTGGATTGCAGCAGACGCTCGATCTCACGGAAGCGAAGAAGTCTTTGAGCGCCCATCCGTCAGGATCACAATCCAGATTGAAACGACGAAAGTGGTGCTGACGATGACATCCGTCGTCGCGGTGAAGTCAAGCTCGCTCAATCCCGATCTGTGCCGCCGGTAGATCGCATTCGATCCACCGCACTCCATCTTGCCACCATGCCCTCAGCCGCCACCGTATCCTTGACCTTAGCCGCGACACGAGCACCGCCGCTCCGCCGTAACGACGAAACAACAGCCGCTGCAGACTCCTACACCACCTCACAGGCCTCTCATCGTCACCGGAGTAGACGATGACGAGGTGGACGAAGACCGAGAGGACTTTATTCCACCATGACAACGCCACCACCTCCACCAAGCTTGCGCCGCCGGAAAACCTAACCTTAAAAGCTTGATCGACTAGAGAAACTTAAAAAAAAACAATGGATCCCCACTCCCTTCAGCCTCCGGCGAGATGCCGAAGGGGAAGGGAGGGGGACCAGCGATGACGACGGAGGGGGGCGGTGGGGCAGGCGGCGGCTCCGGCCTGCGGGAGTACTCTGTGGGCGCGGTGCGTGTTGGTAGGACGAGCTCGTTGGTTTGCTATGTCGTGTAATTATTAATAGCATGCATTGTCGTACTTGTTAACCGACTAAATTAGTTTCCATTACTGTTTTGGGCCCAAGACAGTATTATGCATTTGGACATTTTTGGGCATGTTCGGACTTTAGGATTCTTTGAAAGCAAGCTGTTTGGTTCCTTGCCATTTGGGGGCAGAACTATTCTGTCGTCTTAGATAGCTTGTGTTGATGTGTCTGATGCGTCTGATTTCCTTGGGTGCTTGCATCCCCCCTGATTCTTGCATGCACGACCCATGACGCAAGCAAGCAAGCGGGACATTGTACTGCAGCAGCGTAGTAGATCGATCGAGATTATGTACCAGTACCAGGGAAATCAGATTGACGATACACATCGGATTTTGCTGCGGATGTGCGCCGCCGGACGCCGTGGCCGGGGGTCACCACGTTCAGCGAACTGTTGTAAACTCACCTAAAGGAATGGTCTGGAAGGCTCTTAAAGAGCCGGTCCTATTCATTTTCAACAAATCAGTATAACCATTCAATATAAATTAAAATTTAACGAAACAGAGCCCCATGTTGTAATAATTACCAGTTTATTATATTGATGATTGATGAAAATAAAAAAGGGCTCCACCTACATCCGTGTCTTGGTCTACTTTGTGTTCCATGTGATTGATCCTCCTCGTCGGTAACACGGCGCTACTTACGATTACAACATGTTATCAACATGATTGTCTCTCATATGTTGATTAATTACTCTGCTAATTGCAGTTGCTAACCGTAGATATATTGAATTGTTTCTGCGAGGAACGACGATCGATGGTTCACTACAGCCGAGTTGACGAGAACATGAAGAAAATGTCACGTCGCTGTACTCGGCAATGCGACTTATCCATTGGATGAAATAGCATTCATATGTAAGAATTAGAAGGAAAAGAGGGGGGGGGGGGGGGGGGGCAAATCTGTAGACTGAATTCATTAGAGCGTCCGCAGTGTATAGACACGGGGTGGGGTTTTTGGTCGGATCCCACACTGATATGTCTTGTATTATTTAGCTTCCAATGTATAGAACCGGGTCTGAGTTTATAATGAGGTCCCACCATTTTCTACGGATACGCACTTTCCTTCTCATTCCTCTATCTAACTTCTGACGCAAAGCAGAGAGAACAGTATAGGAGTGAGTTCTTTGGATAGACGTTGGGTCTTCATCGAATCACCTACCAGTGTATAGAACTCGGTACTACGCTCGCATTTATTGGATCGAACCGGCTAGGCCACGCCCACTGCGGACGCTCTTAGAGAGCATCTCACGAATTGGTGCCGCTAGCTCGTTGCAGCCGCAGACTGTTGCAGGGGGTGCAGACATCGTTGTTGTCTTACTGAGTCTCAGTTTAATTTTCTTCGTCCGCAGCCAGGTGTTTACTTTGGACGCCAAAATTTAGCCATCTGACAAGATTTGCCCAAGGGACATTAACGGACTATTCGGCTAGTGATTTATGTCGTTGATAAGTCAGTTGATATTGTATTAGGGTTGATTGACAAATTGGGTTGATAAATTCAAGTGAAAAGAAGAAGGAGAATTGACCGACAATGTGTCTCTTCGGCTCAATCTAAACACACTTTACTACTTCAAAATTTTCATCCTCTTATTAATGGAATGATTAAAGTTCATCGTTGGTCCCTAAACTTGTACCACGATGTCATTCTATGACCTAAACTCACAAATCAACCGTTTAGCTCCACAAACTTGTTCGACTGTGTCATTTCGGTCCTTAAACTTATTTGGTTGCATCATCGTGGTCCCTAAGCTTATAAATCACTATTTAGATCCTTAAACTTGTTTAATTGTGTCATTCCGGTCCCCCAAAATTGGTTGAGTCTCATCTAAGTCAAAATGAAGCGATCTAAAAATTTATGTATAAAAAAATTCAAAACTTTATCATATAAACTTGAATTAAAATAAATTCTATATCAAAATTGTAGTTCTCGACGTGATTTACAATTTTATAGTTAAAAAGTTTTTGAATTAAAACTGTTTAGGGTTGCAAAATAATATTGTATGCTTATAGCTTTTGAAACTTAAAATTTAAAATTATCAAACAAACTTGAATATTGATATGGTTTATGTGGTATAGTTTCCAATTAAGGCCACAGGTGGAGGGGTTTAAGTGAAAAAAAAACCTAAGACGTTGGATCTAGATCATGTGGCCTTAATTGGTGGTTGCATAAGTTACACACAAAACTAGGTTGCATATGATACGTTGCCCTATAACTATCAAATGGAATGATCTATAATATTTTGGAACCGGTGATAGGTTTTAATGTAATGGAACGGAACTAAATATGGCAAGCCACGAGTCGAGGCATGTGTGGGCGAACCATATATGTCTGTTATTTACGTAGAAATGCCTTTCTAGATCAGATCATTGAAATGAATGACAGAAGGTCTGGAGGGGACAAGAACAAAAGACATGGAAGCGCATTGCATCATTGCCCATTACTAGGCTCCAAAGAGAATCTAACTAAAGCTTAAAGCAATCTGAATAAGGTGGACACAAGGACTATTGTGGTGGCTAGCTCTTTACCATTTTCTAAAACCTGGCCCATTTGCTGAAACCTGCCCACGACAATCTAACCCAGTAAGAGCAACTCCAACAGTTTGGTAATTTTGGTTTGATAAAACATGGAATTTGCCAACTCTGAAATAGATATGTCAAAGCAAAAAATATACAATCTCCAACAGTTCTCCATAATGACTTGACAAAAACGGAAAAAAAAAGAAGGAAAAAAAACCCCACCGCCTAGTGTTCCACCGTGAAAAAATAGGAAGGAAGAAAAAAAAGGGGCGCCGCCCAGTGTTCAACGTGAAAAAAAGAAGGAAAAAATTGTCTCCCCCTTTTCAAGGTCTCCAAATTACCAAATGCGAGCTTTTATTTGTAACTTTAGTAAAAATGTCAAGCCCAAATGCCAAACTGTTAGAGTAGCTCTAACATCCGTCTTTTATGTTTCATCATATAGAAGCCAACGTGAGACATTTTTGTTGTTGTTGTGAAACAATGTTTTTTTTTCCAAACAATAAAATAAGCCATTTTAGTTAAACACTAGAAGAAGTGTGGATGATCCTGAAGATGTTTGACTTCAATCAGTTACTCTTGACATTTAAGAGGCAGTAGATTATATTTACGTACAAATGTCGCGTCATTGCGTGAGAGCTAAGGAAGAGACATCTGTCACTCGGATTATTGGCAGGCAGCCTAGCAGGTTTCGTTTTTTTTTCTATCATCACAAATGGACCATAAACACGTATAGTACAGGTACATGGTTGCAATTTGCAACCCGGGTTGTAGTAATAGACACAATTTTCTAAAAAAAAACACGGTAGTAATAAACACAAGGGTACACAATATGACCAACTGCCCAAGCTCTCACCCATTTATGCCGACCCCGCAAAATCGCGTGTATCCACCTCCAAAACGCTGGACAGCTCAACTACCCAAACCATAACCACCAAAAAGCAGATCTTAGTCCTGCACACACATCTGCTCGCCGCCCAGCGAACGCGAACCCAATGGCGCTCGTAGTCGTCGACGCCAAGGCCGCCAGCGCGTCCGCGTCCACCTCCACCCTCACCGTCGCCGCTGAGCCCGAGGCGGCGGCGGACCACCTGTTCCACGTCGTCCTCGACGGCGTCGAGACGCCCATCCACGACGAGGGGACGACGCTGCACGGCAGCGCGGGGGGCACGGTGACCGTGACGGGGCCAGGCCAGCTCTCCGCCGCCGGCCTCCGGAGCGTCCTGGTCCGCGGCGGCGGGGCCGGGGCCGTGCGGTTCACGCTCTGCGCCGACGCGGCCGCCGAGGGCGTGGGCGCGGCGAGCTTCGAGCGGTGCGGCGCGGCGCGCGTGGAGGGCGCGCTGGAGGTGTCCGTGTCCCGGTGCCGCGCCGCCGAGGTGGAGCAAGCGGGCACGGTCACCCTCGACCGCTGCCGCGACGCGACCCTCCGGGGCGGGGGCGCGCTCCGCGCCGCGCGCTGCCGCAGCGCCCACGTCGAGAGCTTCGGCGGGGTGCGCCTCGCGCGCTGCAAGGCCGCGCGCGCCGACTGGTGCGGCACCGTCGACGTCCAGCTGTGCAAGGCCGTCGACGTCACCCGATGCGGCGCCGTCACCGGGGAGCGATGCCGCGTCGTCAACGCCGCCGGGTGCGGCAGCGTCGACGTGCCGCGGGCCGTCATCAACTTGGTGGAGCTGGAGGATGAGCAGCCTGTACTGTAATGTAATCGCGGAGCGGCTCAGCATCGAGAGCCCAACATCTGTAACTAGAAGTGGAAAACTACCGTTATCTTCTGCTGCTGTAAACTGAACAAGAATGCTTCTTCTCTTTATACATTGTTTTTCAAAGTAGGCTTTGTGGTTCGCGATTTAACTGAATGAGTTCATTCTCGATGTGACTTCCATAGTTCCATGTCCACTAGAACGACAATTTTTATCGTTTCAGATCTAGATTTTCAATTCACTAATACTCCTCCTAATTAAGGGCATCTTGATTGTGTTCATTTTCAAAGTAGGATTTTTAGTATTTAAGAAAACGTTATTTTTTAGGGGAAAACGTTATTGCAAAATCGTTTTTCACTAATCACTGTAATACAAGTGGGCTATAAGCCCCAGTGGCCCATCCCCAGCCCAGTCCAGCCAGCACTGCCTCGTCGTCTCGCATCGGCGCCGGCACCACCACTGGCAACTGGTGCCGTTGCCAAGCCGCCGATGGCCGCCGCCGACGATTTCCACATTCTCGAGTTCTCCGCAGCCAACCGCAGCATCCCCCACGCAGTGCTCGACTCCCTCCTCGCCTCCGTATCATCACCCTCCGCCTTGCCCCGCACCTCACAGCGCCTCCGACAAGCCCTAGTGCTCCGCGCCCTGGACGCCGCTCTCCACACCGAGGACGCCGCCTGCTCCTCCAGCCTCCTCCTCCTCCACAAGGCGCGAAAGGTCCTCGCCGACCCCGACGCAGCCGCCTGCTTCCCCCACCAGATCCCTTTTGCAGAAAATGAAGAGAACGACGAGGCTGGGGCCGCGGCCGCGGTGGCAGATCTCAAGCGCCTCCTCGACCTTCAGTGGGCCAACCTCCCGCCCTCCACGCTCGAGCTCGCCGCCGACCACACCAAGCGTACAAAGCTTCAGCTTCTGGGTACCTACAGTCACAAAGCTTGCCTAGTCTATTATCCTATTCAATTGTATTTCGAAACAAGTATCATGTTTATTTTTCCCCTGTTGTTGCTTACTACTCCTTTATCTGATACAAGACAATAAAAATGAATGAATCGATGAAATTGTGGCTACTCCATATGCAGTAGGGGAGTCAACAGAGCGCGAAATTTTAGCCAAGCTTATGCAGGATGGATCCGCTTCTCATCCACCTATTCCGCCGAGAGTTCCTGATAACACAATCAATGAAGCTGATGGTGCTCCACGAGATGATGAGGCTCATTCTTCTAATGAAAACAACGAATCTGACAGTGGTCAAGAAGGTATGGCTGAGCAACAAGGTTCATCGGTCACCAGAGCAGAGGGTGTTCAATTTTCAGACAAGTCTGTCCCTGCTTTTAAAAAGCGTTCTCTTATGGACAGAAATTCTAATGCAAGTACTTATGAGGCAATTAATTCATTGTGTTTTTATTGGCATTCCGCCCATATCTTAGATGATGAAGCTTATCAATCCCATATAGAAGTACCCATCTTCTAGTAACTTTGATTGCATCTTAGCTTGCCATCTTTGATTAACAATGTTTCCAAATAAAGTTTCCTTTTCGATTTCAGTATATTTATGTGTATATCTTAGTTCAAATACATCTAGTCATGAATGAGGAAGTTGTTCTCTGTATGCATTATCTTCAGACTTTTGTGAAACATTATAATAGCATGTGTGCAGTTTGGTGATGATATGTTGTCATTGTTCTGGGTGCAGTGGGATGGCTCTGATGATGATCAGCCAGTACGGAAGCGCAAATCATATCGTTCTCTTACATGTGCACATAAGATCAGAAAGAAGTGGAGTGAGATAGAGGAAAAAACTTTGCTGGAAGGGGTGGAGAAGTGAGTTGATATTTTTGTTTGCCTTATCACTCTTAGCATATTAACATTTTTTTGTTCTTTAATTTAAATCCAGTAAGTAACCTTGTACCTTAATGATATATTTCCCATTTTGTATGTTGACTCGAAGGTATGGCAAAGGCAATTGGAAAGATATCAAATTAGCTTACCCGGATGTCTTTGAGGAGAGATCAACGGTATACATTCAGGCTGGCATTCCATTTCTTGGATAAAAACTTCGCCTTGAAAGTTTTGGTTTGATGTGCAGGTAGATCTGAAGGACAAGTTCAGAAATTTGGAAAGGCACCACCATGAATCGGCTTGAGGCCTAGTGGCCCTGTGCTTTTGCTCTGGTCTGTGGATATTTTGTGTTGATGGCAGTGGTATGCAAATGAAGGCTATGTAAGGTGCATATGGAATCATTTGTGTTTCATGTTGTACTGTACCAAAGACATTGTTGACTTGTAGAGTGATCGAAGGAAACTAACTGGAAGTGGGCACAACTCGAACACATTTGGCTCCATATAAAAGCACCATAGGATGATAAGAAGATAGAACCCTTGTATTGGCGGAATCTGATCCAATCGGCATTGTAACTCGAATTGAAAATTTAAACTAGTGATGCTGCGTTGACACTATTTGTTCATGGTGAAACTCAATATGTTTAGACACTATTGTAACTAGTATTGACACTGTTTGGACACTGCCAGCTGGTAGTATCATGAATGAAGGAGACACCAACAAAAACATGTACACACTAGTTTTTTGTCAGAATCAAACTAACTTAAGTTTGACTGAGTTTATAAGAAATGGTATGAACATTTGAGACTCTGAATAGATATATTATAAAATCTATTCTACGTTAAATCTAACCATAATTATTTAGTAGGAAAAACATTAATATATTTTTGTATATAAATTTAGTGAATTTGATATGATTTGACTAAGCACTATTTAGAATTATAACTTTTTTTTTTGGAAAAGTGAGAGGTAGAGAAGGAGAAGCGAAGGACTGTTAGGACTATTCCAACTTTGAGATTTCGCTTTCGATCTTTGTGAGTGCATGATTCTGATTTGTCAATCAACTCCAAACTTTGGTTACTACTACGTTCTTGACTTGTTGGCTTGTTGCTCTTTAGAGGCAGCCTATTTAGCAGCAGGTTCCAGCCTTCCAGCTTCCAGGTGTTGTATCTTCAGAGGTTACCAGTTCAATGGGTTAGAACGGTGTCCGTTCAGTTTCGGAATTTGAAAGAACGAACGGGTCGATGTCAAGTTACACAAATTCAGATTTGTGGTTTGCTCTCTGAAAACAAGAATGGGGTAGGACTACTGTAGCTTTATCTCATGTACGGATCTACTATTGTCGAACGATGTAGTTCATGGTTGTACATCGGTGAGGATGGTGTTCTTGGTGATACAAGAGCAACACTCTACACGTTTGTGTATACAGTTTTTTTCTTGGCACTTGCTGAAAATTGCATTTGTTTAGCCGGTGGAGGATTGCTTTTTTACTTCTCATCGTGTGAACTGTGCATTCATGAATTGCATAGTGCTCTGCGCCTCTTTGTTGAACGATGCTGAAGAATAGTCAACGTTTGTTCTAAAGCGATGTCAACATGTTGCGTCTCCGAAGCAAAATCTTAGCCCCTGCAAGTCGGCCAATTAGGGAACCAGTATGACATCTTTCACGCCGTTCGGGAAAAGGTAATCTGAATCCGGTGATTTTATCTGGACCATCATCAGTGTAGGTAAAATGTCGTAGTACTAACATTGAACAGGCCCACTTCTGAGCTCATGTAGTACTCCATCTGTTGTTTTTAGTTGGTGTATTGGGATTTTAAAAAGCCTTTATAAATGCACACTTTGACTGCCAGTTTACAACGTATCATCAAATGCTACAAATGAGTGCTATAGTAAATTATTCAAATATTTATAAATATTCATATAATTATTACTAGTACTCAGTAAGCATGATAATTTGATTATATTGAGTCAAAATTCTAGAAGTTTGGTTTATAAAAACCATAACAGGCCACTAAAAACGAAAGGAGTATACAAGTTTCAAGTTTCATGGTACCAACACTACCTTAACGTTCAGGTTTCGAACAAAGCAATCAAAACCGTTCAGGCCTTTTTTATTGAATCTTGGGGGCGGCTATGCAAAATAAAATAAATAGAGGATTTTTTTTTCTCGATCATGAAAAAGATTTGTGCGTTTTTACTACAACGGGGATGACTTAAAGATTTCGTCAAATCTCATGCTCTCCCCAACACGATACACCAATTTACTCACTAAAGAAGACAATCTGGATTCTTGGTGTTTGATGACCGCAAACGGTTCTGGAATTTGAGTGTTTGCTCCACGGAAGCACCTTGCTGAGAAAAGGATTTGTTTTGTTTCCGCGTAACACTGGGCAGGGAACAAGCCTCTCAATAAATTGAATCCCACTTATGTTCAAGTTAAAATGTTAGAATTTTGGTATTTACAAAGGCAACACAAACAACGTCTTTCCATGTTCGTTCCGTCGCTATCTACCCTCGACTACGGTGCAGGTCCAGCTGCTGGCGCTGCCAGACCGGCAGGCCTTCGCCTCCGGTCCATCCGCCTCGTCGTCGTCGTCGCCGTGGTTCCTCCCCGTGCTGAACGCCGGCTCGCACGGCTCTGGCAGCGTGGGGTTCTCGCAGGTGAGCATGGTGGTCACCGCCGACATGGTGGGCCTGCGCCTCGGCTGCTCCTGGACGCAGAGCAGCCCGATCTGGATGCACTTGAGCACCTCCGCCGCGTTGGACGTGTCGGCGATGGAGTGGTCGATGAACTCCAGGCTCTCGCCGTCCTTCCACAGCCTCCACGCATATCTCAGGAGGTTGAGGTCGAGCTCGGTGTGGTAGAACCCTCTGTTCTTCTTCCCGCTGACGATCTCCAGCAGCAGGACGCCGAAGCTGAACACGTCGGATTTCGTGGAGAAGACTCCGTCCATGGCGTATTCAGGAGACATGTACCCACTGCAATAAAAAAAAAGTGAAAGCAACGTTAATCGCCGGGAGATATAACGTAACTATCATAGTGTTTCTATTTCTAACGCGGGAGTGACGATGTGAAGCGCGCGCGGCACAAAATTAGTCTGAAACGAAACTTGAAGACGCTCACTCACTATGTTCCGACAACTTTCTTGGTGTAGGCAGCGGTCTGATCGGTGCCGAAAATCCTGGCGACGCCGAAGTCGGAGATCTTGGGGTTCATGTCCTTGTCCAGCAAGATGTTGCTGGCTTTGAGGTCCCTGTGGATGATCCTCAGCGCCGAGTCCTGGTGAAGGTACAGGATCCCCCTTGCGATGCCGTTGATGATGTTGAACCGTTTCTCCCAGCACAGCATCGACTGCCTCTCTTCATCTGGACGGTCATGCATGTCAGGATTAATTTGATCGATGGATGCCCATGGCTTATTTAGGAGCTGAACTGAAACAGTGGCAACTAATAGCGGCTTACTGAAAAGGAAGGTGTTGAGGCTCCGGTTGTGCATGTACTCGTACACCAGCATCCTCTCCGCCCCGTCGATGCAGCAGCCCAGAAGCCTGACCAGGTTCCTGTGCTGCAGCTTGGCGATCAGCTTCACCTCGTTCTTGAACTCACGGAGCCCCTGCGTGGACCGCCGCGACAGCCTCTTCACCGCGATGTCCTGCCCATTCTCGAGCTTCCCCTGCAGAGTGCAGACCATCATCATTAGCAGCTAGTACGTAAGAAGCTGATCTGAACTTTGGCATTCATATCATACTTGCCAACAAGGCTGAAGAAGACTGAAATTCGGCTTAATTACCATGTAGACGGGGCCGAATCCGCCCTGCCCGATCTTGTTGTGAACCGAGAAGTTACCGGTAGCGCCCTGGATCGTCTCGACGTCGAACGACGGCAGATCGCAGTCCTGGTTACCGCCGCCCTGCTGGCTGCCGTTATTCTCCAGGTAATCGTCCTGAGAAACATCAGCCGACGCAGCAATCTGGTTCCTTCGCCCGAACGGCGTGCTCTGCTGCTGCCTCTGCGCGTTCCTCAGCAACGCCAGGGGAATAGCTTCCTTCTCCTTCCTGATCCTTCTCATCCTCATCGCGCAGATGTAGTAGAGTCCAGCTAGTAGCAGCGCCGCCGCAGAAACCGATGGCACGATGATCTCCACCAGCCTCTTCGTCCGCGCATCCGTGTCTGCTGAGGAAGAGCTGAGAGCTGCAAGATTCATCAGATAATAATAATAATAACAGTTTCAGTTAACATGCACCAGTAAGGTATATTTGATTGTGAGTTCTATTACTTATCATCTGGCAGATCAGTAGCTTGATTTTCTGTTTCTCTTTTTGCAGGATATATAATGCAGCTTCAATTACATATATCTAAAAAAAATGATAATGCAGCTTCTAGGTCTGCTACGAAACAAGGACTGAAAAGGACTGGTCTTTAGTAGCCTAAATAAGAAAACGTTAGTGCTTGCCTTTTTTTTTTCAACAGTGGGCATCGCTGTCTTTGGACCTAACAGCAGTTGGCAGTTGCTAACTTAACCTTCCAAATTAACAAAAAAGGCTGGGGCTTTGACTTTTGACCTTGGAGCTGCAGGTTTTCAGCAAGTGAGAAAACACTGGGAGATAAAGTTTGAACAATCGCAGCTGCACTCGTTTTGACCTCCAACTATTTTTGACCTGGCATGCTGCTGATCAGCTTTGTTCGTTCAGCAGCTCCTCTTTTATCCTAAAAAACCCGTGAGATATATACTGTGCGCGACGCGCATGGCAAGTATGAACTCTGATCAAGTTATTCTAGCTGTGAAATAGAGTATTTATTTAGATGCAATTGTGACGAACTCCGTTGTCACCATGACGCCAGAAAACAAACTAGTATGTACTCCGTACAAACTAGTACTAAACGAGAAATAAACAAAGTATTAAAAAAAATCTGCCGCATGCAAAATGCAGCTACAAAGACGTGAATCAACAATGAACACTCCTATTCTATGCTAACAATTAATATTGTGCATGCATTCTAAATTTCAAATGCAATTAAATGAGTAATAATCCGAAAAGATCGATATGACAACAAATGCCGACACAGTGTCACCAAACTTGTCATCAATGCAATTTGGTTTGAATGAACATCAGAAAGCAAAAGAAAAATGTACGAAGAAGCAAGGCAAGAGCTGAACTCACGTAGATCGGACGCCGCAAGCCGGACGAAGAGATTCTGTCCGCCATTGCCAAACTGCCTCATGTCGAGAAGGTCGCCGGTCCACATGAAGCATCCCGTGGCCCCGGGGCTGCTGACATTGGCGCTGGCATAGGCCCGGCACGCGCAGTTCCCGAGGCAGGTCCGGCGGCACTCGTCGAGTCCGAGTGACATGTCGACGGTGGCGTTGGCCGACTCCGGCAGCTTCATGTTAACGAGCGTGGCGAAGCCGTCGCCGCCGCCAGCGGTGCAGTTGAGGCCGGTGCGTCGCCTGCAGCCGCCGGAGCCGTCCCTGAGCGCCCACTCGGCGGGGAAGCGCGGGTCGAATCCCGGCGCGCAGCCGCACACCGGGTTGCGCTCGACGCTGCAGACGCCGTAGGCGCCGCAGGCGCGGTAGGCGTCGCACTCGTCGAGCGGGTACGACCAGAAGACGCTCCAGGAGCGTGTCATTTCGATCCACATCAGCCGCTGGATCTGCCCCGACGAGTTGAGCACGAACCGCGTCGTGAGCGGTGGCGCGGTGTCGACGACGCCGTAGCTGTAGTAGGCCTCGTCGCGATTGGAGACGAAGCGGAAGGTGAGGAGGCCGTTGGACTTGAGGTTTGGTACGCCTGTGAACTGGTACCCATTCCATGGCCCGCTCCCGTAGGTCCGCGTGGAACGGCGGTACAGGAAGAGCTCCGGTGACCCGCCGGGGACGAGGCGGAAGGTGTAGTCGCCTGCGGATGGGTCCCCCGCTGCACGCCACGAGGTCATGCGCCGGTCTAGCCCCGTGCGGAAGTCGATGCCTAGCTTCATCCCGGGCAGCAGCGTGTCGGTCGGGTAGTCGAAGCTCTGCCACACCACGCCGGCGCCGGGGACGCGTAGGACTAGGTTGCCGTCGTCCAGGAGCTGCGCGCTGGCGGTGGCGATGGCGTTGCTGCTGGCTGTGATCGTGCCCGGTGGCGGCGGTGGCGTCGCCCAGACCACGGCGCCCTCGTCGTCGTCCACGACGATGGCCAGGCTCCCGTTGGCGAGGACCCTAAGCTCCGTGGCGGCGTCCACGCCGCCCAGGACGGGGCTCCCGCGGTTGGCTACCCACACGACGGTGCGGTCGGGGATGCCGTTGAACCATATCCCGAGGTACGTCCGCCGCGCCGTGTCGTCCGGGTCCGGCGCGAAGAAGCCCAGCACGTACTTGGCGCGCCCCGCCGACACCAGCGTCCGGTTCCCCCTGACCGGCGCGGCCGGCGTGACGGTGTCCGTGTCCGTGTCGGTGCTGCCGGCGGTAGTGAGGAGGAGGAGGAGGAGGAGGAGGAGGACGGCGGCGAGGAGGAGGAGCGGACATCGTCGCCGCATGGTGGTACGTACTTGTTGGTCGTCGTAGTGTGGATTAATCGCGGCCTGCGACTTTGGCAAATTGGCAGCCTGGCTCATGGCGCCCCTGTGCGTCTGTTTAAGCAGTCGTCGGTTGGGTTGGGAGCATGGAGCACCAAGGCGGGCGTTGAGTTCGGCCACTTCGGCGACGCCGCGTTTCCATTGGATGCGGTGGGGGATTTTGCGGGGGTTGACACGACATAGACGCCGACGTCTGGACGCGGTCGGGGCGCGGCAGGGCCCTTTTTTCGCTCCTGCTGGTGCCGGTGCGGCCCAGAGCCAGAGGTGTGGAGTCTGGCAGTGGCAGCCAGATGGACTGAGCAGTTGGTGACGACCGAGGAAGTGAGGACTCGCGACGGGCCGCGGCGCGTCGGGTTTGGTGGGTGGGGGATGGCCGGATGGCTATGTCCTGGCGGCGTAGGCAAGATTCTGATGTGCTCACCTGCGTCAACGTAGAGAGGTGGTCGTGGGGTGGCACTGGCAGCCGGCGGGGAGCTCCGATCGTCCAAAGGAGAAAAGCGCACCCTCAGGGTCAGGGGATGCCTTCGTTTTTGGCATGGGTGTGGCCCTGTGGGTCCCTTCCCTGCCTCCATCCATGATCCTGGGTCGATTTTGCTGCAAGTGTGCTGTGTTGACCAAGACCGCGCGTGGTTTCCACACCCACACACACGCGCGCTCGCCGTTGCTGACGTCGGGGAACGGCCTCTTCTTCTCAACACGGACGGGCTATGGTCCCACGCGGATGTGTTGCGTCATGCCTCACAACTGATTTGCATCCCCCCTCCCCAACACCCCACCCTGCACCAACGAGAGCAGACGATTACAACGCGTACACCGGTACACGTACTCTAACCCATATGAAGATACGCACATGAATCTTGTTCCTATAACCACCTTTAGAGACCAAATCGGTAAATCATCGAGACGACAAAGTTACCATAGATAATCGACGAAAATGTCGCGTACAACTTGAATATAAAAGGCCATTCAATTGTGGAATATTCGTTCTCATAAGGAGTTAAACCCATGACCTCAAGCGCTATTGAGACTCTTATTACCACTACGGCCCTTTCGCTCCTCTGATAAGAGATTTGGTAATGTGTCATCTTTCATTTTATTTTATTTTAATTTCAGTCCATGCTATTCACAAATAGTCAAATTCAAGTGGACCCAACGAACGGTACATCTTAGCACTATTCATGGGCTAGCTTCAGTAGGTTTGGCTGGTTTCAGAAACTCGTCCATTGACACTACAATTTAGGAATTGTTAATGTACATGTATCTAGACGTGTTGAAGTAGATTGGAGTGAAATTTAAACTAAGTTTTATCTTAGTTTACTTCAGCACATATGAATTGATCGAGATGAATACATATGTAATCCAAACAAGGACTTCTCTAATTGGATTACTTTGCATGGGTTAGTGGCACAACTTCTCTAGTTGCTGAGTTGGGTTAGTCATGGGAGCTTTGTCGTGCTCTACACGTACGGATTATGATGTCCCAATTCTTCAATGTGCTTCCACTAAGGCATTCTTCCCCAAAACTTCTATAGAGACTTCTCTACCATCTTAAATAAAAGTTCTATCAAACAAGTACACACGAGAACAACTTGTGAAGCCAAAAATAGTAAACTCGATGTCATTTTAGGGCTAGAAGTCTAAGCCACCAAAACATAATATTTCTTTGCATCTCTGTTTTTTGGATAAGTTCAAGCCTTGCCAAAGAAGGCCTCTAAACGACATGGTTCGATTTGCACACTAGAGCACTCGAATGATATGGATTCTTTCTCCGATTTGCATGTTGTAGATGAAGACGGTTTGAACCATGCAAAAATAGAAACATCAAAAGGAAAGTAGGACCGAAACATGGAGAAAGGGGCACTATTTTGCTTTTCTATGGACGCAAGAAGCTGATGCCTTTCATTTTTCTATCAAAACATGGGTCTACTGACTGAACCGAACCAACCACTACACATGGTGGTTTCGTCGAGAAGGCGGAGCCGGAGAATCGGTGGATGGTGCCGCAGGCGAGGGTGACCGAAAGCTGAGGTAAGATGCCGAGATTGGGATTAGGAAGGGTGGGGAGGAAGTGACGGGGATGAACGGTCGACGGTGAGGTAGCTGGCGGCCAGGGCGGCGTCCAAGGTGGTGGTGGGTACGGAGGAGGAGATTAGTTGTCGGGATTGGGATTAAGAAGGGTAGGGAAGGAGCAACAGGGGTGGACGACCAAAGGTGAGGTCGCTGGAGGGGTAGTCGGTGACTGAGTGTGACGGCGGGCAGGGAGGAGGAGGGTGTCCAGACACGGGCATCTGTCCAGATGTCTAGTATTTTGTGAGTTCATGTGGTGACGAAAACATTTTGCATCTTAACAAAAAGTATGATACAGATATTTTGTGAGTTTCTTGCCAACTTTTCACAACTTTTTGTGTAGCTGAACGTACCCACCGGCCACCTGCGTTTCATTTGTTTCACTTCCACATGGCTACACAGGACGACTATATGGCTCTCTAAACAGCAATGTCATTGCCCTTGTGCATGTAAGGCGGATTCGCAGTTTTCAGCACGGACGTCGTCGTCCATGTCAGCGACGAACCTTCCCCAAAACCAGTGTGTCCTCCACACAGTCCCCATTTTGTCAACGGGCACGCCCTTGGTCTCCGGCAGCAACACCGCGACGAAGATCGTCATGACGAGCACCCATCCGGCGAAGAAGTAGAAGAGGCCGAACCTCAAGTGGCAGAGCATCGGGAGGAAGGCCTGCGCGACGGCGAAGACGGAGAGCATGCTGACGGCCACGCTGATGCCCTGCCCCGCCGGCCGGACCTCCAGCGGGAAGATCTCGCTGGGCACCAGGATACCGAGCGGGCCCCACGACCACGCGAAGCCGGCGACGTAGATGCAGATGAACGCCACGACGGTGGCCGCGGAGCTCTTGGGGATAATGGCCCCGCCGAACTCGACGCCGATCAGCGTTCCGATGACGACCTGGCACACGAGCATCTGGCACCCTCCCTGGAAGAAGAGCTTGCGCCGGCCGAGACCGTCGACGGTGGCGATGGACACGAACGTGGCGACGATGTTGACCAGCCCGGTGATGAGCGCCGACATGAGCGCCGCGTCGCCCCCGAGCCCGATGGTCTTGAACAGGACGGGCGCGTAGAACATGATGACGTTGATGCCGGTGAGCTGCTGGAAGAAGGGCACGAGGACGGCCATGGTGAGCTGCGGCCGGTACCTGCGCCCGAGGATGTCCACCCACGGCCGCCTGACGACACTGGCCGCCGCCGCCACGAGGTCGCCGTACTCGTCGGCCACGTCGGCGCCACGGATCCGGGCGAGGACCCGCCGCGCCTGCTCGTGGTAACCGCGGCGGATGAGGGAGCTCGGCGTGTCTGGGAGGAACAGCGAGCCCACGGTGATTATGGCCGCCGGGACCGCGGCGAGCCCGAGGCTGAGACGCCAGCCCCAGCCGCCCTCGATCTTGGCGGCACCGTAGTTGACGAGGTTGGCGGAGAAGATGCCCACTGTGATCATGAGCTGGAAGCCGATGTTGAGCGTGCCGCGGAGGCGGTGCGGCGCCATCTCCGACAGGTAGATTGGGATGGACTGCACCGCATCCGCATGCAACACACAAACACTGTCTGATTCTGTGTCTGGATTACATAAACATGAACTAAGTCTAACTTACCAGAGCAGCGAAGCCGACGCCGATGCCGAGAAGGATGCGGCCGACGATGAGCATCGCGACGTCCTGCGCAGCGGCGTTGAGGGCGGCGCCGGCGAGGCAGGAGACGCCGCCGCCGAACATGGACCATCTCCGGCCGAGGGAGCGCGCCACGGACGCGACGAAGAAGGAGGCGACGAGCGCCGCCAGGTACAGCGACGACGTGAACGCGGTCAGCAGCTGGCTGTCGAACTTGCAGTACTGGCTGCTGCCGCCTCCTCCTCGCGCCGCCTGCTCCTTGCGGTACACCGACGGGAAGAACTTGTGCAGGAATGCGTCCATGGACGTCACGCCGCCTGCGCATGTGTGTACAGAGTCATTCGTACTTCCGCTGGGTGGGCAGAAGCCAAAATTTTGGAAAAAAAAAGTAAAACGGAGTATAATTTGAGACGGAGGGAGTATAATTCGTTCGATTTTTTTAATCTCAACTTTAACCACTCGTCTCATTCAAAAAACTTATATAAACATAGTTAAATTTAAGTCATTCATGTAGACTATTTATTAAATAAATAAGTCACATAAAAAAAATAATATTTTACACAAAAATTTGAATAAGACGAGTGGTTAACCTTAAAATTGAAAAAAAGTCAAACAAACTATAATTTGGAACGGATTAAGTACATGTCAAGGTACAAATGGCTCTGTTGACGCCGTTTTTTGTACGAGTCAATATTAAACCAAGTGTGTTGATCGGCAAAAGGGTAATTGTTGTTCCTCATCGGCATCAAGATGCTGCTGGTCTAATTACCGGTGGAAGCAGAGGAAATCACCGATGGTGAATCTGATGGAAGAAGCGTCAAGGGAGAAAGAAGATATGTTTGTCGATAAGGAGGTATTGCCGATGGATACAGGTTGATGTGGCTGACGTCAGCAGGAAGTTACCGATGACAATAGAAGGAAATTGCGGATTGAGGGAATCTGCCGATAGAAACTTTCATCGTAAGGGAGACGGATAAGGAAACTGGTGATTTTATGCTGGTATTATTGTTTTAGTTTGAGTTCGACTCTTGCGCGAGTCGTTTTATTTCCTTAAAAATAGGAGTTTTGTTTAGGTATGAGTCGTGTCCATGTATGACTCCTTTTACCGGAGTATAAATATGTACCCATGGACGGTGTAAAAAGAACAATCAATAAAATACAAATCTATTACTTTTTATCTACTTTTTCAGCATCTACTTTCATTACATTAGTTCTAGTTTACCTACGAGTTCTCACGATCTCGACGGGCTGCATCTACAAGATCTCCGTCTACGTTGCGAGTTCCGCTTTTTGAGAAATCTGAGCCTTGACGTCCGGGCGCATCGCCATCGTCTCGTTCATCGTTGTTCTAGTTATCGTACTTGTCGATTAATTGGTCAAATCAACTGGCACACCTTTGGAAACCGAGTTCGGGTATAAGCCCGAAGTGTTCGCAGATCCGACGCCTTTTGTATCAACACCTCTTTTGGCACACCCGGTGGGACCCTAGATTCATCTTTTGATCACGATCATGGGTGGTTCTACTGATGTCGATTCGAAGAACGTCATCGAGGTCTCTAAAGCAGATCTGAAAGATGATCAAAAGCAGATTATGGAGCAGGTTATGGAGGAATACAAACAATTGTATATGAAATCCTTCAGCCTGAGCAGGAGCGGCGAAGCCATCCAGAAGCACGATCCGTCGTTGCCACGGCAGGTCACCTTCGACGCCAATGCTGGTAAATTACAAGAGATGGTTAATTCTGCATTAAATCAAGCATTAATTAGCCACTCTACGGTGTTGTCCAATACTGTATACAATGTTGTTATACAATCTTTCAAAGAAGGGAAGGCAACCTCATTATGTTGGTCCAGCATATCATCAATCTGGATCGACATCTACTACGACTCCATCGACGGCCTCAACGGTATCTACCCAACCTGCAAAGCCGTTTGCCGGTGAAGTCACTCCACCAAGGTCAAACCCTGTGAGTGTTGTTCAATTGAATACAGATTCAGTGGCATCGGGGATGTCAGGGCCTATGATCCAGAGTCAACCAATTCCTGCTAACTGGTGGGGATACGGTATGCCTACAAGTTCATCTACCGATGCTAAATTGATCCAAGATGACAATGCGGCGGGGAAGGTTTCTGTGGAATCAGCAGTATCAGCACAGCCGATGAGTCCGATGATACATTATGCTACGTCTTCTCTGAACGTGCAGTTGCCGTCAGGAAATCTCCAGATGATGATACCCAAGGTACCTTATGGCCAACCATCGGCAGGCGCTTTGCCGATGCAACAAGATAAGACAGTTGCAAACTATCCCATGATGATGGTGAATCCTCAGACTGGGTTGTCGGTGCATCAAGGAGGTCAGTTTGTTGATTGTTCCAGGATACAGGAGCAGCAGGCTCCAGGTGGCTATCAATTATCGGTAAGTCATGCACCGGTGAATTACAATCCTGGATGGACTGGTCAAATGGTGCAATCCGGACATCAATTAGCAGGAGCGCAACAATACCCTTACTCGGTGAACGTTCAAAATGAGACATCGGTGTATCGACCGGTGGTTCCTCAATATACCTCAATTGGTGTCCAAGGATATACATCGACAAGTCAGCCGATGCATAATATTCAGCAAGGTGGTGCTGCGCCTACGCCAATCGGACCAACTTACCTGCCGCAGAGGCAAGAGGGGGTGTATCAGCCAGTCCAGTCGATAAATATCCAGCCAATGCATCGGCAGGATCAAGATGCATACTGGGCCGATAAGATCGTCGAAGTGATGAAGGAACAGTTCGGCATTAAGCCTAAGGTTAATACATACTCTTATCGGACGCCATACCCTCAGGCGTATGACTTGATTCCTCTCCCAAATCGGTACAAGGTGCCGGATTTCACAAAGTTTTCTATCCAAGATGATACATCGACAATGGAGCACATCAACCGCTTCATCATCCAGTGTGGAGAGGTAGCCAACAGAGATGAGTTAAGGGTGAGATTATTCTCGTCATCATTGTCTGGATCAACATTTACCTGGTTCATTTCATTGTCTCCAAATTCTGTGATCACTTGGGCCGATCTAGAGAAGCAATTTCACAAGTACTTCTTCTCTGGTGTGCATGAGAAGAGGATTACCGATTTGGTCAAATTAAAGCAGCGAAATGATGAATCGGTAGAAAGCTTCGTCCAAAGGCTTCGGGATGTAAAGAATAAGTGCTATAGCTTGGTGCTTGATGATCGGCAATTGGCAGATTTGGCCTTCTAGGGATTACTGCCGCACATTAAGGATAAGTACGCATCTCAAGAGTTCGAAAGCCTGAGTCATCTAGTACAGAGGGTTGCCGATCAGGAAATTAAAGCTTTCGAGCCTAGGAAGACTTGGAATAAGAAGGTATCCTTCATTGAACAAGGAGAAGAATCTAAATTAGATGAAGGAACAGATATCAGCGTCGCTGAATGGGTGAAGGATAAGAAGCCGATATCATGTCCATTTGGTCAGAAGGAAACTGAAAGATTCACTTTTGATACCACTAAAGCCGATAGGATATTTGATCTGTTGCTTCAAGAGGGGCGGATTAAGCTGGCGCCTAATCAAGTGATTCCATCGGACGAAGAGCTTAGAAGGATGAGGTATTGTAAATGGCATGATGCAACCTCACATACTACCAATGATTGTAAAGTTTTTAGACAGCAATTGTAGTCAGAAATCGGGTCTGGACGAATCAAATTTGAAAATTCTAAGACCCAGAAGCTGATGAAGATCGACCAGCACCTGTTTCCAAATAATATGGTGGAAGCTAGTGGAAATATTAAAGTGCTGACATCGGAAACTGCCAAGAGAAGTGCATCGGTGGATCCTGAACATCAGATAGCTATGCATGATGTGAAGAAGAAAGAACTCACTGATGACCAAAAGGGCAAAAGAGTTGTTGACGGGGATATCAGTGCCAGGAGGCCTCGTGAACATGTACCGTATGTAATCACGCACAGATGACTGCGTCAGGAATATCGACGTTCGCAGGAAGAGCAGTATCGGCAGCAAGAAGAGGAAAGGAGCCGGGAGTGGCGTTGGCGTAAAGATCATTGGAATTGTCCTTTCTTCGTTCATTGTTGGGAATAAGACATCAAGCTACCCACTGCCGATAATTGCCCCGAGTGCAACAGGTACTATCCTTTCGATCGGTCGGGGAAGAGATCATGTTCTGATGATTGGAAAGCAAGCTATGACAGGCCGATCAGAAAGGAGTCAGTGCATGATCGGCTTGGGGGCAAACTCAGCGTGCATGACAGTCTCGACAAGCGTATCCGTCAAGGGGTGCTTGAAGAGAAGGTTAATGCAAGGATGCCCGATGAAGAAATATTCTCTATAGATCCAAACATAAGGGGTAATATAAGCCAACATAGTGAGAAACAGTACCAACCTGTTTGAAAGACTAAGCTTCCTCAATGGTGTCCTAAAGGCCTGACAAAGACTCAGAGAAGGAGGATCCAGCGTGAACGCCAAAATGATCTGTGTTATGGTGAAAACCCTTCGAAGGGAGAACCTCCAGTTTGGGAGTGGAGGCCAAAACACCAGGAGAGGAGTCCATCGGCAGAAGTCAACATGGTTGTTATGTTGCCGATGGAATTTATGGCACCCATTGATACTGATGAAGAAGCTGCTGAGATGGCGCAATTGGTTCTGGATCCAATGGCAGCTATCTTTGAAGAGCCTGTCGATGATGAAAGGCAGCATCTGAGGGCCTTGTTTGTCAAGGGCAAAGTCGATGGGCAAACGATGTCAACACTGTACTGTCATATGCAAAGATGATGTAGTTAAGTACATGTTGTCGATGCTGATATTGAGTGGGAGAATCGACAAATGGATTTTGGCGTTGTCTGAATTTGATCTGAGGTATGAATCAACTAAGGCAGTTAAAGGGCAGGTGATGGCTGATTTTGTCACTCAGCATTGTGGTGCAATAAGTTCTGTAGAAATTGCTCCTTGGACGTTGTTCTTTGACAGTTCCACGTGTAAGGAGGGAGCAGGTATCGGCATTGTCTTAATTTCACCCCGAGGACAGAAGTATGAAATCTCATTGCCGATTGTTGCTACGTCGACAAACAATCAGGCTGAATACCAGGCATTGCTGAAGGGGTTGGAATTGCTCAGGATTGTGCGTGCCGATGCCGTTGAAGTCTTTCGTGACTCTATGTTAGTAATCAATCAGTTGGTTGGAACATATGAGTGTCAAAGTAATATTTTAATTTCATATCAAGAGAAGTGCTTGCAGTTATTAAAGGAATTTAGGGAATACCGTCTTGAGCATATTCCCAGGTTGCATAATGAAGAGGCTAATCGGCTAGCACAACACGCTTCGGGGTATCAGCCAATTCAAGAAGTAATGACATCGGTAATAGTTGTCGATGACTGGAGAAAAGAGATTGTCGATTACTTAAGAGATCCGTCTAGGAAAGTTGAAAGACGGTTGAGGTTTCAGGCTACCAAGTATGTGCTCCTTGATGATGAGTTGTATTATCGTACAATTGATGGAGTTTTACTCAGATGCATTAATGGAGAGGAATCGAAGAGGTTGATGGGTGAAATTCATGAAGGGGTATGTGGAGCGCACCAATCGGCGTTCAAGATGAAGTGGATGATTAGGCGAAATGGATATTATTGGCCGACAATTCTTGAGGATTGTTTTGAATAGTTCAAAGGGTGTCAAGATTGTCAGAAGTTCGGTAATGTTCAGAGGGCGCATGCGTCGGCAATGAATCCTATAATCAAGCCTTGGTCGTTTAGAGGATGGGCCATTGATCTCATCGGCCAGATTTACCCACCATCGAGCAAGGGACATAAATTTATACTCGTTGCTACTAATTATTTCACGAAGTGGGTTGAAGCTATTCCTTTGAAGAATGTGACATTGGCAAACATGATAGATTTCATGAAGGAGCATATTGTTTACCGATTCGGAATTCCTCAGACTATTACGACTGATCAAGGGACCATGTTCATGTCGGGGGAGTTTGATGAATTTGCTATCGGTATGGGGTTCAAAGTATTGAATTCTTCTCCTTATTATGCTCAAGCTAATGGTCAGGCAGAAGCAACTAATAAGGGAATAATTAAGCTTATCAAGCGCAAGATTGAAGAGAACCCTAGGAGGTGGCATACAGTGCTGAATGAAGCTTTGTGGTCATATCGGATGGCGTGTCATGGTGCTACTAAGGTTTCGCCATATCAGTTGGTGTACGGACATGATGTTGTCCTACCTTGGGAAATTAAAACTGGTTCTAGACGATTGTTTTCCCAAGACCAATTAACGACCGATGAGTATGACATCCTTATGAAGGATGGGTTAGAAGATCTAGTGGGTCATCGGCTAAGAGCTCTAATCAATATCGAAGAGAACAAGAAAAGGGTTGTCAAATGGTATAACAACAAGGTGACGGTAAAGGAATTCGCCGATGGTGATTTGGTGTGGAAACTGATTTTACCGATTGGGACTAAAAGTTCGAAGTTTGGGAAGTGGTCTCCTAATTGGGAAGGTCCTTTGTGGATAAATCAGTCTGTTTCTGGCAATGCTTATATTTTGGAAACTCTCAAAGGAGTTGCATTTTCCAGAGCAATAAATGGTAAATATTTGAAGAAGTATTATCCTAGTATCTGGATGGATGCATGAAACGATGTAAATATAAATACCGATGACAGGATTATCGTACAAAACATCGGTAGGAAAGCGTTAACATTACATTACAGGAGGGTCAGTTGTCAGGTTCAAATATAACAAATTACAACAAGGATTGGATAGATGAAATCGCACGGAGGCGAACTTGGTCAACCTCTTCTATTTCCTTGGCATCGTCATTGGCAGTGCCTTCAACTGGCTTGATTTTTCTCCTCGACGGGAGAGCTTCACGAGCACAAGCATCCATCTCTTGTTGTAGAGCCTTAGTAGCTATGGGGAGTTGAGTTTTCTTCTGATTGGCTAAGTCTAAGGCTGCATCTACTTTCTTCAGCTCAGCTAACAGTTCTTCTTTTTGTGCCGATAGACGAGTAATCTCTTGTTCAAGCGCACTGCTAGAGGCTTCAAGACGACCAATGTCTTTGTGTTTGTCGTCTGCAGTTTGCTTAAACTTGAGTATTTCTTCTTCAAGTTTTGCTTGAGCGGCCCTATTGGCAATACGTCGTGAAGCCCTTTGGTATTGCAGTTGCCGACTCTCGAGAAATGCCGCTTGGAAGAGCAACTCTTTGATATCGGCAGGCAATTGATCTTGAATTTCTCTGAAAGCTACCCTTACTACACTAGAATCTTGGATTAGTTGAGGTATATTTTGTTGCAGTAAGAGTAGCAGTGCTTCAAGTTTGGATTTCGCTTCTACCGATAGAACCACTGGAGCTTGAGCAAGGCTGTCTCCTTCATCGTCATCTAGGACGTTGACGGCAAAGAAGAATAAGCTATTGGGAGAGTCTTGGGCCTGAAAAGAGAAGGATTAAGGTTCATCGATTGCAAGCTTGTGTCATGCAACTTTGTAATAAATGTTTGATTTACCTGTTTGAGAGCGGTCTCTCGTCTCGGGCTTGACTGAGTGGTTGGCATAGACGTGTCTGGAAGATCGGCAATAGTTGCCGATGAACTTGCCTCGGTAGGATGAGCAGTTGGCGCTGGTGCTGGTATCGATGTCGATGTTGTTTCTATTGTTGCAGCTATCTCTTGCGGCGATGGTACTGTCTCTTGGTCAGGAATCTCAACCTGTGATTGCTCAGGGATGGGCGCCGATGCTGTTTCTGTCGTTGCGGCTATCTCTTGCGGTGATGGTACTATCCCTTGATCAAGAATCTCAGCATGTGATTGCTCAGGGATGGGCACCGATACTGGCTCCAGTGTTGGTGTATCGGCAGGAGCTTGAGGAGATGCAGCCGGTAATGTGCTTGGAGCTGATGGCTTTGGGCATTTCGGTTTGGGAGCAGCACTTGATGAGCCTCGGCGTTTTGGCTGTTGTACTTGGGGGACATCGGTAGTTTGAGCCGTAGAAGTTGGCATACTTGGAACGGCTGCCGATGAACTTGTCTGCTGCAAAAGAGAATTTGGTACAAATTGAGTAAAGATTGTCGATTAAATATGTTATAATCGACATGGATAAATGAAGATTTGTTACCTTGAAAGCTTGCGTCAAGGCAGCGGCAGCAGTGGCAGCGTCATCGGTTGACAATGGTTTAGACTTGATGGTAACCTTAGGAATTGCCTTGTGATGCATGAGGGCAGATAATGAAGGGGCCTTGCTGTCGATTATTGATGTAGGATTCATCGGTCGTAAGTTCAAATGTTTGCCGCTCTTGCTCTTTTTGGGGATCAAATCATTAACCTATTGATAGAGGGTTAGTTATCGATACATTTGAAAAGTTAACGAAGTAGTATCGGAAATAAGCTTACTGCGTCATCGGGTATGACATGATCAGTATCAATCAAGTGCCGATAGTAGTGTGATGATGGAGCAAATAGTTGGTCCTTCCACTCTTGCCACCAGGACTTGTATGATTAAGTGATGAAGGATGTCAGCGCCCAAGAAGATAAATCGACGTTGGCTACATCGGCATGAGGAGAGAGAGTGACAATTTTGTTCCAATCCATAGCACTGGAGATAACCTCTCTTGGTTTAATCACATTGACATAGCTGAGTTTGATCGGTAATTGACCGAATGCTAGCTGTCTTGTCGTTGCCGATGGATAATAGAACTCGTATGATGGATGAGAATTCTTCCCGGTCCCAACGACGTTAACTGGAATAGCCCGGGGAATGAGGGTAGTCTTTATGATTGCTTTGTTTTGTGGTATATTCCCATCGGTAAGGTTGAAAGAGAGTGGAAATTGGTTGTCTTCATCGACATAAGGCCACCAGACTCGTTCTACAGCAGGGATTCTGCAGTAGAGCCTCTGGAAGAACATGCCGAATTGATCAACGTTGGCATCGGTTCCTGATAGCACTATCATGGCTTCCCCAAAATTGAGTGGGGGAACGGGTTGCCGATTCATCATCATCGAAGACATAGTCTTCAGATATATCTCTTGGGAACTGTTGGCTAAACAGATCAAATTGGAGACATTTGTGCATATGGGCATTCAGCCATAAGTTGATGAACCACCAAGGACCTCTAAGGTTGTTGATGGGCTCGCCTAGTAGTAATTTTCCCGATACTTGGTGTAGGAGCCGATAAACTGAACCGAGGAGGTATCGGCCAAGGGGAAATCCTCCATCGGCCAAAAGCTATGCTGCAGGGAGATACATGTTGGTGGGTCCGACTGTTCTGCCACAGAAAACGAACTTCTCCAACCACATATTAAGGAAGGTGGCATGCTCCTTTGGGGCTACCGATCCAGTCTTCTGATACTCTTGGATGTATCCGGTCCAACCACCGATGTTACGAGTACTTACCCGACGTTCAGACTTCCTGCGGAAGAGGGTGGCAGGATCGGCAGAAGAAACGTCAAGGCCAGTAAACATGTGTACATCGGCAAGTGTAGGAGTGGTTGGTCCATGTCTGAATAAAAATGTGTTCATTGTATCGGACCAAAAATAAGAAGCCGCAATCATCATATTTTCATTCTTGACCATATCGGCAATGGACAATCTGATGCATTGGTCGATGTTGCGCTCTGACCAATAGAGTTGTTGTGATCTAGCTATCCTGAGGTACCAGTTCTTCCACCCTTTGGTAGGTTTGGGCCAAGAGCGAAAGGTGTCCATCCATAACCCTAGATCGAAATGCTCGGATCTAAAAGGGATGTGATTTGTCTCTGCGTTGATAAGGTTGATCGGATCGGTATTCCCTATTGGGCCCAAACAGCAGAGATGTTCTTGATCGGTAGGGATCACTATTTTGTTGCGCATTTACTAGATCTAGAAAGCGAAGGAAGAAAGAGAGAAGGGATTGTAAAACAATGCGGAAAGATAAAATTGCAGTATATCCAGCGAAGAAAGAAGAAAGATTACCACAAGTGCAGTGAAGTTGATCGCCATTGAAGCAGATTCTTGCAAGGGGTTGCGCCTCCTGAATGAGAGAAGAAGCTGCTGGTGATTGCCGGAGTGTTCTTCGGAGATGATGTTGGAATGAAGATGAAAATGTGAGCTCAGGGTGAGAAGGAGAGCGGACGGTAATCTTTATAGGCCTAGATCAAAGGGCATTTTCGAGTTTTCTTTTTACTGAGCAGAGATATGGAAGGATATTGCGATGAATTTCTGCGGTGATCGAGGGATTGTAACTATTGACGCTTCGGTTGCGGGAGTTGTTGGTAATTTGCGATGATGGTGCGCGGTAATTGAAATAATGACATAGGTGTTTTGGAGGGAAAGATTACAATAGAGCAAATTTCGGTGTATAAGATATTTTATACTCCGAAATTGGGATGCATGTGTTGATGTCGTTTTTTGTACGAGTCAATATTAAACCAAGTGTGTTGATCGGCAAAGGGGTAATTGTTGTTCCTCATCGGCATCAAGATGTTGCTGGTCTAATTACCGATGGAAGCAGAGAAAATCACCGATGGTGAATCTGATGGAAGAAGCGTCAAGGGAGAAAGAAGATACGTTTGCTGATAAGGAGGTATTGCCGATGGATACAGGTTGATGTGGCTGACGTCAGCAGGAAGTTGCCGATGACAATAGAAGGAAATTGCGGATTGAGAAAATTTGCCGATAGAAAGTTTCATCGTAAGGGAGACGGATAAGAAAACTAGCGATTTTATGCTGGTATTATTGTTTTAGTTTGAGTCTGACTCTTGCGCGAGTCGTTTTATTTCCTTAAAAATAGGAGTTTTCTTTAGGTATGAGTCGTGTCCATATATCTCCTTTTACCGGAGTATAAATATGTACCCAGAGACGGTGTAAAAAGAACAATCAATAAAATACAAACCTATTACTTTTTATCTACTTTTTCAGCATCTACTTTCATTGCATTAGTTCTAGTTTACCTACGAGTTCTCACGATCTCGACGGGCTACATCTACAAGATCTCCGTCTACGTTGCGAGTTCTGCTTTTTGAGCAATCTGAGCCTTGACGTCCGGGCGCATTGTCGTCGTCTCATTCATCGTTGTTCTAGTTATCGTCCTTGTCGATTAATTGGTCAAATCGACTGGCACACCTTTGAAAACTGAGTTCGGATATAAACCCGAGGTGTTCGCAGATCCAACGCTTTTTGTGTCAACAGGCTCACAATTTAAAACTATGTAGCACGAGACATTAAACTTGCTAATTAACGCAAGGATTTTGGAAAATAATATAATGCAATTTATGTAGTAAAATTGGTGCTAGTGTCTCGATGTATCTTTGGACAAATGAACTACTAAAATGTAAACACACGCCAAGACTCCCAAGTCAATTCAACTGTAAGTACTAATCAGTTTTCAGAAATTGTTGACCTCAAAGTTGAAACATCACCAAAAGTCACTAAATGGCTCAATTATGTTTTCCTAGACTAACACTACTGAGTACTCCGTAGTAGTTAGTGAGTGCGAGTATGTTTCCATAATACAGGTGCACCAATCACCGCCGAGTGCCGAAGCGGCGAACCCTACCCAGCTAAGCTAAGCACAAGCACAACCACACCGCCAGCACGCCTAGCTTCGCTTGTTGCACAAGTGCAGAGAACCGAAGGCTCGGAGACGGAAAGCTTTGGTACGGTGGTTGGTTACCGGATATGCCGATGTCGTAGCCGACGATAAGGCCCCGGTGGCAGCGACGGCGCAGGTAAGGAGGACGTAGAGGGTGAGCCCGCCGGGGTACTCCTTGCCCTGCCCGGCTCCGGCGTGCACCGCGGCCAGAGCTGCCATCGCGTCTGCTGCCTCCGGCTCCGGGTACGGCCAGTCCCCACGCCGCAAACCGGTGGATCGGACGCACGAGAGATCCTGTTCCTGTATACCGTTTATATACAGCAGCGCCGTGTGGTCGACGTCGACCTCGCAGCCGCCGGGGCCCGACCGGAAGGAGGAAGAGATAAGCTGGCGCCCTGGCGGTCACACTCACGGCAGTTGTGGATTTGGCTCGAGCGGGCGCCGTTCTCTTCGTCGCTAGCGAGAGGCTTGAGCTCGGATCCATCCGTCAAACCATGAGGTTTCGTTGGTGCTATCGGGTTTCTGTCAGGGTCAGCCAATTAATCATTCAACGAGACGCCATCTCTGTCAGGGATCTTTTTCACTAATCTATTTTTTGGGTGGGGGGTTGAGAATCAGCTTGTGCGTACTAGGTGATGATGGAGTACAATCTTTCACCGTAACGTACACACAATTTCAAAATCTAGTAGGGCATTGTTTAGATGGCTTCAAAATTCCAAAACTTACAAAATATGAATGAACAAAGCAAACATATATGAATCTATAGCCATGCATGTGTTGCTATGAATGAACCTTTTTTCGTTCCATAGCATTTGTAAAATGTTTTTCCCTTTCAATTTAATCAATAAAAATGCATTTTGCCAATGGCGCTTCCATAGGATCTTTAGGTTGGTTATTCTCATCAGCCAAACTATTAGACTGTCTTCAACAGAAGACTCATTCGGATACCCAAATCCAAAATAAGTCACCAATATATAAACCTTCTGCTTGTAGCGCGACCCAAAGGATAAATGAGTCTTATATTTTGGGTTATGGTTATTGGAGATAGTCTTAGCTTCCTTCGTTCTTACACTAGTACAAAACAACTCTAAGCATGCAGTGTCCTATTATTTCTACTGACGGTTTCTGTTATCATGCGCCAGTGAAAACGATTGCGTACGGACCGAGCTACGAACCGCCAGTGTAAATTGATTTACACTGGCGGCTGTCCTAAAATAACCACATGTGGAAATGATGCATTTCCACAGGCGGTTGAGGTAAGCCAACCGCTAGTGTAAATAGATTTACACTGGCGGCTCACTTAGCTTAACCGTTTGTGGAAATACGTCATTTCCACAGACGATTATTTTAGGACAGCCGCCAATGTAAATCAATTTATACTGGCAACCTCCATACACTCCATCATGTTGGCACGGCTGGTCTTAGGCTCATAGACGGCCTCCACTTGCCACGACTGTGTGGCGTCCTTCCAGATGCAGACGTAGAGGGTACACTTCCAGAAGGAGGGGTCCTGGAAGTGCTTGTTCTCGTAGCACATGTACTTCACCTCGGTCTTCCAGTCAGAATAGTGGTTCTCCAAAGTCTCCTTCAGCAAGCCATGGTAGTAGTCCTCATCGTCTCCCTCCTTGAAGTGGAAGTGCTTGGTCCATCCCAAGCGTTCTTCACCAGCTTTGGAACCCCCAGACGGGGTCTTGGAGCGGTTGTCCTTATCAGAGGGAGTCCTGGAACGGCTGTTCTCAGAGCTCTCTTCTTGGGGTTCTTCTTCGTCATCCTTGCGGGGTTCCATTGGCACGAACTTCGGCGGGGGACGAGTGGACTTGCGAGCAGTCTTCTTGTTACGGACCATCTATAGAAAAGCAAAGTTGAGAACTAAGTTAGAATCAAGATAATATGATTTTGAGATAAGTAATAGTTTTACAAATAATAACAAGGTATAAAAGCATGAAAAGAGCATTCCTAAGAACCAATTCTATCTAGGTTTGCGTCCTACAGTCAACACAGCTTTGATACCAATCTGTCACACCCAGTTTTAAAGACAAAACGGGATGCAATAATCTTATGTGTGCTTAGAGATCAGTCACACACATAAGCCGACAAATTATCAAAATTGTATCATCACAAGTGTTTAATACATAGCGAATGAGTATTTAAATAATGTCTATTACAAAACAGCGGAAATATATGATGACTCTCGCGAAGCTCCATAGCACAGGGACGTCAACTGGTTGACCCCAAACCTAGAAGTCCTCTGGATACGCCTCATAACTCTGATAATCTAGTACCCATCCGGGATTTTTATCCAAATATGAAAGAAATGAACAAGCGTAAGTACTTTCGTACTCAACAAGTAAACATGGGGTTCATGAGGCTCGAAAAGGTATGACACTGGTTAAACTGCATTAGCTGTTAAGTTATCATAATTTTAGCGTAGGATAGCATCAATACAACAACAGCCCAATAACCATATGATCGAGTAAACATGAATAATGAATAGCAAACTAGTAAATGATAGATTAAAGTCATTATGTTCCATAAGAATTCCAGGTCGCTCGTATCCGTGAGCACGGCTAATATATCAGTTGTTAACACTCTGCAGAGGTTGTACACTTTACCCATGAGTCGTGTTTGCCCAAATGCCCCGGGATCATGACTCCCTTAACACTACCGAGGTGAGCGGGCGGGGAACACTATGAATTCTTTCAAAGGGGTTCGCTGACATACCACAGACAGTACGGATCCACGGGCAAGGGGTATATAGGAGCCCCGGGATGGTACACACACGCAGCGGTCCCCACTCCAACCGCTCCGCAACCGCTCGTCAATGGCAACTTTCGTGAACTGCCGCATGCGAGAGAGTGACCCTAATACTGAACTAAAGCCAGAGCCATATAGCTCTCATGGTTGTACTGTAAATCCCGGGTGATCGCTTACGGAGGTTCTAGAGCATCTCAAAAACTGTACTCTAGTTCACCCTAATCCATGTTGCTAAAAAAAGCAGATTTTACCATTGTTGCATAAGTGATTAGTCAGGTTTACAGGATCATGGTTATTTCTCGAGAGCACTAGCTTGACCTACCCAAATGCATAACTTCCCAAGGTAACAAGGTATAAGGTACAAAGCTATGGTGAAACTAAATAGGATATCAAGGAAACACATGCAATCATGAATTAATGTTTTAAGTGATTAGGACAACAAGGATGATCCCATGAATACTTGCCTTGCTCAAAGGACTCTTGCTGATCCTGCTCAAAGAGAAACTCTTGGTCCCCCACGTACTGCTCACCGTCTGTACTCGATCACCACAACACATGCAATCACGCAGAGGCATCACATGCAAGCAACAAGACTATAGGTTAGAACAGTACACCAAACACAATAAAACAATAATAAAAGTTTATAAAACTGATCTACATCTCACTACGATCACAAAGACGCTTGAATCACGAAAAACGGAGCTATAACGAAGAAGGTATGAATTAAACGGGATTTTGAATAGAGCAAGATTAAAGCATTACAGAAATAATTTTCTTTGATTTTCAAAAGTAAATAACATAGATGAAATCTATACTACTGGATAGAGCATGAAAATACGGATCTAACGCAACTCGAACGGGTCGATTTGGATTTAAAACGAGCAATTTATGAGCATTTGAAATAGGGTGGCAAAACGGTAAATAGGGTTTTCCTTTTTATTTTAGAAATAAAACAAAACAGAAAAGAACTGCGCCTTCCAGAACTGAAAGCGTAACAAGGGAATATGCCAACTGGACCGCGGGTTTAGACTTTAAAAAGGGCGGGGTCTCTTTTGCAAAGTTGCCAGCTGAAGCGGTATCTGGCGTGGAGGGCCGTCCGATCTGAAATGGATGGCCAAAATTAGATCAGAGGGGGGGCACGGTGGCGCTTGGCGGCCGGAGTTGAAGACGCAGTGGCGCCATGGCCGGACGGCGGCGGTGCGGGGCGATTCGAGGATTCAGAGCACGAAACTCAACGCAACCGGGCCGGGAAGAAAGAGGAGGAGGTGGCGAACACGGTGGTGGAGTCGGTTGGACGGATTGCGCTCGGGGGCCGAGCGTCCACGCAGCGCGGCGACTCTGCGGCGAGTGCGTGCGGAGGTAGGGAAGGGTGGAGAAGGAGTTCTGGGGCGTCGGGAGGCTAGCATACCACGACGCGAAGCTGTCACAACGTTCAGGCGGAGCGGAGAAGCTCGGCAGGGGCGGAATCGACGGCGGCGGCGGCGCTGCTCAAACTGCGGTGGCGCAGAGGGGCTCTGCAGCTCTGGTGTGGCTCTGGGATGTTCCGCGGTCGCAAGGTGAGGGCGGAAGGACGCAGGGCATGAGCTTTTATAGCTCGGGGAGCACCGCAGGGAAGGCAAGAGCGGATTCCGCCGCGGATTCGAATTTGGCTGCAAGGAAAGGGCGGCGGCCGGGGAAAGGAAAGAAGAGAAGGGGAGGAAGGAAAGGGTGGTGGCAGCGCTTGGCTTGCTCGTCACGGCGCCGTGTTGCTAAGGAAGGGGGGGTTTCTGCTGCCCCGAAACGAACTCGGCCGGGAGTCCACCGGCGAGAGAAAGGAAGGGAGGAAGGGGAGAAGAAGGAAAGGGAAAGGGAGTCGCTGACAGGTGGGGCAGACATGTCGACGGGGAAGAGAGAGCTGACCGGTGGGGCGGGTCTGTTAGTGAGAGAGGGAGGGCTGTGGTGCGGGGGGGTGGAACTGGGCCGGCCTGCGGGACAGTCGGCCCAACAGAGAGGGAGAGGGGGAGATTGGGCCGAGGGAGGGGAACAGGCCTCGGGCCAGATAGGGTTAGGGAGGGATGAATTGTTTTTTCCAATTTCCTTTTCAGTTTTCCAAACAAATTCCAAAAACATTTTCCAAATGAACTTTAAATTCAAATTTGAACTTTTCCAAAACCAAACAACACATAAATGTTATGCACCAGCATGAATGCAACAACAAGGTTTCTAGTATGATGGTCATTTTTATTTTATGAAATCTTTAGTTAATTTCCCTATGTTATAATGACCACAGAAATGCTTTGCAAAATACTTTTAATCTATTTTGGAAAAATGCAAAATTTTGGGTGTTACAAATCTACCCCCCTTAGAGGAATCTCATCCCGAGATTCAGCTGGTACTCACTCAAACAACTGCAGGTATGTCCTTTTCAGATCCTCTTCTCTTTGCCAAGTTGCCTCATCCACTGAATACCGATTCCACTGAACTTTGCACATACGAATGACTCGGCTCCGTGTGACTCTTTCTGCCACTTCCAAAATCCTGATCGGGTATTCCTCATAGGTGAGATCCTCCTTGATTGCTAACTCTTCCAACGGTATCTGCTCTTCTGGCACACGCAAACACTTTTTCAGTTGTGACACGTGGAACACATCATGTACCCCTGCTAGACTTTCTAGCAATTCCAACTGATAAGCCACTTCACCACGTCGTTCCACTATCTTGAAAGGACCAACATATCTGGGTGCTAACTTACCCTTCATATTGAACCTCTTTACACTTCTCATAGGTGACACCTTTAGGTAGACATAGTCACCTACTTTGAAAGCCAAATCCCTTCTGCGGGTGTCAGCATAACTCTTCTGTCGGGACTGTGCAACTTTCAAATTTTCTCTGATAGCCCATACCTGTTCCTCTGCACTTTTCAACACATCTGGTCCAAACACTTGACTTTCTCCTGTTTGATTCTAGAACAAAGGGGTTCTGCACTTTCTTCCATATAAAGCCTCAAATGGTGCCATCTTTAGACTATTCTGGTAACTATTGTTATATGAGAACTCAGCATACGGCAAACTTTTATCCCAACTAGTCCCATACTGTAATGCACAAACTCTTAACATATCCTCGAGTATCTGATTGGTTCTTTCTGTCTGACCATCTATCTGCGGGTGATATGTTGTACTGAAGTTCAACTTTGTCCCTAGAGCGGAATGTATCTGCTGCCAGAAGTGAGATGTGAACTGGGTACCCCTATCAGAGACAATCTTCTTAGGTACCCCATGCATACACACGATCCTTTCCATGTACAGCTCAGCCAACTTCGGTCCGTGATAAGTGGTCTTCACTGGTAGGAAGTGTGCAACTTTAGTCAACCTGTCCACAATCACCCATATGGAATCATAGCCCCTTGGAGTACGAGGTAAACCCACGATGAAATCCATACCAACTTCTTCCCATTTCCACTCGGGAACTCTCATCGGTTGCAACAATCCTGCTGGTCACTGATGTTCTACCTTAACCCTCTGACAGGTATCACACAGTGCCACATACTCTGCAACATCTCTTTTCAATCCATACCACCAGTACTTTTCCTTCAAGTCCAGATACATCTTGGTACTGCCGGGGTGTATAGAATAAGTTGAGTCATGAGCCTCTCGCAGAATTGTCTCACGGATCTCCTTCACTCTAGGTACACACAACCTCTTCCCAAACCAAAGAGTACCATTGTCATCCAGACTGAAACCTGGTGCCTTACCAATCACTATATTCTCGGCAATCTCTTTCAGTTTCTCATCTTCCAACTGACCCTTGTGTATCTCCTGTTCCAGAGTAGGTTCCAAGACTAACTCCACAGCATTAACAACAAAACCCAAGTTGAGATGCGCTAACTGATCACACAACTCTTTGGACTGTATCTCCAGGTATACTTCATTAGCATAACTTTTTCTGCTGAGAGCATCTGCCACAACATTCGCTTTTCCGGGGTGATAATGGACCTCCAAGTCATAGTCCTTGATCAATTCCAACCAACGGCGTTGCCTCAAGTTCAGATCTGACTGGGTAAATATGTACTTCAGACTCTTGTGATCCGTGTAAATATCACTCTTGTGACCAATCAAGTAGTGTCTCCAGATCTTCAGTGCATGTACCACAGCTGCTAACTCCAAGTCATGTGTAGGATAATTCAACTCGTGTTTCCTTAACTGCCTCGATGCATAAGCAACAACTCTGCCTTCTTGCATCAACACACAACCAAGACCCAAGCGAGATGCATCACAATATATGGAGAAGCTCTTGTTCAGGTCTGGCAAAATCAACACTGGCGCTGTGGTTAACCGCTTCTTCAATTCTTCAAAGTTAGCTTGACACTTCTCAGACCATACAAACTTAGCATTCTTCTCTAACAAAGCCGTCATTGGTTTAGCAAGTTTGGAGAAACCTTCAATGAACCTCCTGTAGTAACCAGCCAATCCAAGGAAACTACGAATCTCAGACACACTGGTAGGTGGGTTCCAAGTCAATACATCTGCCACCTTGCTCGGATCCACTGCTATTCCTCCATTGGATACAACATGACCTAGGAACGACACTTCCTTCAACCAAAACTCACACTTGCTCCTTTTAGCATACAACTGATGTTCTCTAAGCTTCTGCAAGACCAACCTGAGATGTTCTGCGTGTTCTTCCTCATTCTTGGAGTAGACCAAAATATCATCAATGAACACTACCACAAACTTGTCCAGAAACTCCATGAACACCTTATTCATCAAGTACATAAAGTATGCAGGTGCATTGGTTAACCCAAACGACATCACAGTGTACTCGTATAACCCATATCTTGTAGTAAATGCAGTCTTTGGTATGTCGGAGGCACGGATCTTCAACTGGTGATACCCCGATCGAAGATCTATCTTGGAGAACACATAAGCTCCTTTCAACTGATCGAACAAGTCATCAATCCTTGGTAGAGGGTACTTATTCTTGATAGTTACCTCATTGAGCGAACGGTAATCCACACACATCCGTTGTGTACCATCTTTCTTGTCAACAAAGATCACCGGAGCTCCCCATGGTGAAGAGCTAGGACGTATGAATCCCTTTTCTTGTAACTCCTGCAACTGTTTCTTAAGTTCTTCTAACTCATTAACCCCCATCCTATATGGACGCTTAGCTATAGGTGCAGTACCAGGCAAAAGCTCAATAAGAAATTCAATGTCGCGGTCGGGTGGCATACCTGGCAAGTCATCGGGGAAAACATCCGGGAACTCATCAACAATTGATTCATATTCACGACCATTATCATTCAGTTGATTCACAGTCGCTGCCGGCGGAGCTTTCAAAACAACTTCCACACTGATTTTATCCCCTTTAGGTGCAATTAAGACAACAACCTTCTTGTGGCACTGAATATCTGCCTTGTATTTCATCATCCAGTCCATACCCAAAATGAGATCAATACCAGCTGTCCTTAGCATGATAGGTTCAACCTCAAAGGCTACCCCCCTTAGAAGCACACTAACTGAAGGACTATATTGATTTGCAGTCAAAATAGCTCCTGGTGAACTTACTGTTATAGGGGTTTTCATGAAGCGCAACAAAAGATCATGCATTCTAACAAAAGCGGCAGAAATGAAAGAATGCGAAGCTCCAGAATCAAAAGTACAGTAGCGGGGATAGAGTTGATGCTGAATGTACCCATCATAACCTCAAGAGTCTCCTGTGCCGTATCTGCTGACACGTGGTTCACCCTTCCAGTGTTGGGTGATGGCTGGTGCCTTGCCCTCTCCTGGTTGCTCTGATTCTGAGGCGTCTGCTGGTTCTGCTTGTCGGGATAGTTGTATGACATGTGCCCCTCCTTGTTGCAACGGAAACACCTGTTGGGAGTGTTGGGAGCATTGTTCTTCATTGGTGTGGCGTTGGCGTTCCCCTGACGTGGCGCCTGTGGTACAATCTGCTGCTGGTTCTGGGCACGCTGTGGGAACTGATTACGTTGCGGAAATTGACCATGCTGCGGATTCTAACCACGGTTCCACTGATTGCTCGGACCCTGGTACCTCTGCTGGAAATTCTGTGAGGGATTAGGACACTGGCGGGTGTTGCTTCCTAAAGCTGGTCCCTGAAGCCTCCTCTTTTTGGCTTCCATCTCCTTGCGCTTGTTATCAATAACAATAGCGCGATTCACGAGGGCTTGAAAGCTGGGGTAGAGATTGGACATGAGTTGCAACTGCAAACCATCATAAAGACCCTTCCGAAAGCGGCGCTGCTTGTCAGCGTCATTAGCAACCTCAAGAGGAGCGTACCGAGACAACTAAGCAAATTTGTCACGATACTCCGCCACGGTCATGGACCCTTGTCGCAGAGCCCTAAACTCTTCCTGCTTGAGTTCCACTATGCCTTCAGAAATATGGTAAGACCTGAAGCTGTCGGTGAACTCCTGTCATGACACCTCTGGTGCATTGTTGGGACGTCCATACATGTAAGAGTCCCACCAATCTTGGGCAGCACCCTGCAGTTGGCCAGATGTGTAGAGCACCTTTTCTCGCTCATTGCATTGAGCGATGTTTAGCTGCTTCTCCACAGCTCTCAACCAGTCGTCCGCCTCCAGTGGTTCGGAAGCATGAGTGAACACCGGAGGACGACCCTTCATAAATTCTCCACGCTTGTCCCGTGGTTGGACAGGTGGTGGTGGAGGTGGTGGTGGTACAGGTGGATTCTGGAGGTGTTGCATCATGGTCTGCATCAGCTGGGTTTGCACTAACATGAATTGCTCCATAGTCGGTGGTACCGGTGGTGGTGGCGGTGGTAGTACTGGTGGTACTGGTGGTGCACCCCTACCACGGCCTCTTCCTCTACCTCCTCGTGTGGCTATCTGTCAGCCAAAACATATAGTATGACCTTTAGATTATTTGTTCATTGAAACACATGACTGAGCATAACTTTTCTGAAATCTGAACCTTACAAGCGGTACTGTAAAACAGTCATATCTCACGTTCCAAAAGTCAAACAAATGTGAAACTTACATGGTTGGAAATCTTATAAAATTGCCTACAACTTTTATAATTCTCACTTTTTCAGATTCTGATTCGAAATTAGGTGAAAACAGCAAGTTATCAAAACTGTTTCTGAGTTCTAGACTGTGCAGAAACCTCAACTTGTAACTGTCATATCTCCCAAAACATAATAGTTATGAACGTAATTCAAGATGCATTGGAAAGGTACTGAAGTCTAGTTGTTTCCATATAAATTTCATGATCATTGGACAAACCATCTTTGAGATACAACCGAAAGATTACTGACTGCTCCAGAAAAACAGCAAGATAGAAAACAGGATAACCCACCCGCTAGCATTTTTATGTATATCAAACCTATATGTCTTTAACTAAGGAACTTGTGGAAATGCCCACAATGTTCCAGCACTCATTACAAAACTCCAAATCACTCATAATCATAATAACAAACCATATAATAAAACCAAGTTCATAAGACACGACAAGACTCGACTCAACTCTCGCTGCTAGCGTTTTATTACATCAAGGTGGTACTCATCCTATGGAAGGAAAACTGGGGGAAGCTTCTGATGGAACTTGGGCATATTCAGGCGTCCTCTGAGCTCATCATTCTCTGCATGAGCTCTCTTGAGTAGCTTGCGCTGGCAACCAAGCTCATCAGTCAGCACCTCGACCTGCTGTATCAGCTCATGAGCATAGTCGATCATCACCTTGGTGACGTCGTCATAACTATCCTTCGCCTCGAACATGGACCATCCCTCACGGGTCTCAAAGGGAAGGTGCCGGTACTTGTCCTCCATCATGCGGTCACGACGATGAGCACGAAGATCGAAAAGGGCCATGCGAGCTGCATCCTCCATACACTCCATCATGTTGGCACGGCTGGTCTTAGGCTCATAGACGGCCTCCACTTGCCACGACTGTGTGGCGTCCTTCCAGATGCAGACGTAGAGGGTACACTTCCAGAAGGAGGGGTCCTGGAAGTGCTTGTTCTCGTAGCACATGTACTTCACCTCGGTCTTCCAGTCAGAATAGTGGTTCTCCAAAGTCTCCTTCAGCAAGCCATGGTAGTAGTCCTCATCGTCTCCCTCCTTGAAGTGGAAGTGCTTGGTCCATCCCAAGCGTTCTTCACCAGCTTTGGAACCACCAGACGGGGTCTTGGAGCGGCTGTCCTTATCAGAGGGAGTCCTGGAACGGCTGTTCTCAGAGCTCTCTTCTTGGGGTTCTTCTTCGTCATCCTTGCGGGGTTCCATTGGCACGAACTTCGGCGGGGGACGAGTGGACTTGCGAGCAGTCTTATTGTTACGGGCCATCTATAGAAAAGCAAAGTTGAGAACTAAGTTAGAATCAAGATAATATAATTTTGAGATGAGTAATAGTTTTACAAATAATAACAAGGTATAAAAGCATAAAAAGAGCATTCCTAAGAACCAATTTTATCTAGGTTTGCGTCCTACAGTCAACACGGCTTTGATACCAATATGTCACACCCAGTTTTAAAGATAAAATGGGATGCAATAATCTTATGTGTGCCCAGAGATCAGTCACACACATAAGCCGACAAATTATCAAAATTGTATCATCACAAGTGTTTAATACATAGCGAATGAGTATTTAAATAATGTCTATTACAAAACAGCGGAAATATATGATGACTCTCGCGAAGCTCCATAGCACAGGGACGTCAACTGGTTGACCCCAAACCTAGAAGTCCTCTGGATACGCCTCATAACTCTGATAATCTAGTACCCATCCGGGATTTTTATCCAAATATGAAAGAAATGAACAAGCGTAAGTACTTTCGTACTCAACAAGTAAACATGGGGTTCATGAGGCTCGAAAAGGTATGACACTGGTTAAACTGCATTAGCTGTTAAGTTATCATAATTTTAGCGTAGGATAGCATCAATACAACAACAGCCCAATAACCATATGATCGAGTAAACATGAATAATGAATAGCAAACTAGTAAATGATAGATTAAAGTCATTCTGTTCCATAAGAATTCCAGGCTGCTCGTATCCGTGAGCACGGCTAATATATCACTTGTTAACACTCTGCAGAGGTTGTACACTTTACCCATGAGTCGTGTTTGCCCAAATACCCCGGGATCATGATTCCCTTAACACTACCGAGGTGAGCCGGCGGGGAACACTATGAAGTCTTTCAAAGGGGTTCGCTGACATACCACAGACAGTACGGATCCACGGGCAAGGGGTATATAGGAGCCCCGGGATGGTACACACACGCAGCGGTCCCCACTCCAGCCGCTCCGCAACCGCTCGGCAATGGGATCTTTCATGAACTGCCGCATGCGAGAGAGTGACCCTAATACTGAACTAAAGCCAGAGCCATATAGCTCTCATGGTTGTACTGTAAATCCCGGGTGATCGCTTACGGAGGTTCTAGAGCATCTCAAAAACTGTACTCTAGTTCACCCTAATCCATGTTGCTAAAAAAGCAGATTTTACCATTGTTGCATAAGTCATTAGTCAGGTTTACAGGATCATGGTTATTTCTCGAGAGCACTAGCTTGACCTACCCAAATGCATAACTTCCCAAGGTAACAAGGTATAAGGTACAAAGCTATGGTGAAACTAAATAGGATATCAAGGAAACACATGCAATCATGAATTAATGATTTAAGTGATTAGGACAACAAGGACGATCCCATGAATACTTGCCTTGATCAAAGGGCTCATGCTGATCCTGCTCAAAGAGAAACTCTTGGTCCCCCACGTACTGCTCACCGTCTATACTCGATCACCACAACACATGCAATCACGCAGAGGCATCACATGCAAGCAACAAGACTATAGGTTAGAACAGTACACCAAACACAATAAAACAAGATTAAAAGTTTATAAAACTGATCTACATCTCACTACGATCACAAAGACGCTTGAATCACGAAAAACGGAGCTATAACGAAGAAGGTATGAATTAAACAGGATTTTGAATAGAGTAAGATTAAAGCATTACGGAAATAATTTTCTTTGATTTTCAAAAGTAAATAACATAGATGAAATCTATACTAGTGGATAGAGCATGAAAATACGGATCTAACGCAACTCGAACGGGTCGATTTAGATTTAAAACGAGCAATTTATGAGCATTTGAAATAGGGTGGCAAAACGGTAAATAGGGTTTCCCTTTTTATTTTAGAAATAAAATGAAACAGAAAAGAAGTGCGCCTTCCAGAACTGAAAGCGTAACAAGGGAATACGCCAACTGGACCGCGGGTTTAGACTTTAAAAAGGGCGGGGTCTCTTTTGCAAAGTTGCCAGCCGAAGCGGTATCTGGCGCGGAGGGTCGTCCGATCTGAAATGGATGGCCAAAATTAGATCAGAGGGCGGGCACGGTGGCGCTTGGCGGCCAGAGTTGAAGACGCGGTGGCGCCATGGCCGGACGGCGGCGGCGCGGGGCGATTCGAGGATTCAGAGCACGAAACTCAACGCAACCGGGTCGGGAAGAAAGAGGAGGAGGTGGCGAACACGGTGGTGGAGTCGGTTGGACGGATTGCGCTCGGGGGCGGAGCGTCCACGCAGCGCGGCGGCTCTGCATCGCCGGCGAGTGTGTGCGGAGGTAGGGAAGGGTGGAGAAGGAGTTCTGGGGCGTCGGGAGGCTAGCATACCACGACGCGAAGCTGTCACAACGTTCAGGCGGAGCGGAGAAGCTCGGCAGGGGCGGAATCGACGGCGGCGGTGGCGCTGCTCAAACTGCGGTGGCGCAGAGGGGCTCTGCAGCTCTGGTGTGGCTCTGGGATGTTCCGCGGTCGCAAGGTGAGGGTGGAAGGACGCAGGGCATGAGCTTTTATAGCTCGGGGAGCACCGCAGGGAAGGCAAGAGCGGATTCCGCCGCGGATTCGAATTCGGCTGCAAGGAAAGGGCGGCGGCCGGGGAAAGGAAAGAAGAGAAGGGGAGGAAGGAAAGGGAGGTGGCGGCGCTTGGCTTGCTCGTCACGGCGCCGTGTTGCTAAGGAAGGGGGGTTTCCTCTGCCCCAAAACGAACTTGGCCGGGAGTCCACCGGCGAGAGAAAGGAAGGGAGGAAGGGGAGAAGAAGGAAAGGGAAAGGGAGTCGCTGACAGGTGGGGCAGACATGTCGGCGGGGAAGAGGGAGGGTTGTGGTGCGGGGGGGGGGGGGGGTGGAACTGGGCCGGCCTGCGGGACAGTCGGCCCAACAGAGAGGGAGAGGGGGAGATTGGGCCGAGGGAGGGGAACAGGCCTCGGGCCAGATAGGGTTAGGGAGGGATGAATTGTTTTTTTCAATTTCCTTTTCAGTTTTCCAAACAAATTCCAAAAACATTTTCCAAATGAACTTTAAATTCAAATTTGAACTTTGCCAAAAACCAAACAACACATAAATGTTATGCACCAGCATGAATGCAACAACAAGGTTTCTAGTATGATGGTCATTTTTATTTTATGAAATCTTTAGTTAATTTCCCTATGTTATAATGACCACAGAAATGCTTTGCAAAATACTTTTAATCTATTTTGGAAAAATGCAAAATTTTGGGTGTTACATTTTTTGAAGGAGGTTGCTAAGAAAGGTTAGTTTATGCCTCTCTTGCCTCATTTTGTCCATTTCTTGCTCAATTTGAGTCCCTTTTTGGATCTAGGGTTTCACCATGAGTGAGAGAGAAGGGTAGCTAGGTTATGGGCAAGATTTTGTGAAATGTTTATGCTTAAGAGGTTAGATGATGCCTCTCCACTCTCCCTGCCATGTTTTGTTGTCAATTTAGTTTATCCAAGATTTTTTTAGTTGTATGTATATAGCTATAGCCATGAATGGTATGTTCATGTAGAGAGCGATATAGGCCCATTTACTTAGTATTTTTTCTTTATTTGCATAAATTGTTCCATGAATTATTTGTTTGTATGGAGAGAGAAATATAGGTTTAAAAAATGTACCTTATGAAATGGTTTTTTAGTTGTAGTTAGCAATGGATTGTGTTCATGAAGTGTTTTCATATTTAGAGAGCAATATAGTTTTTTTGTTAGTTCTCTAATAAAGTATGTTAATTATTTGGTGTATTTTCTTTATTTCTCAAATTGTTTCATGAATTGTTTGTTTGGGGTGAGACAAATGTATGTTTAAAAATTGTACCTTCTGATAAACCCTATACTTAATCATATCCCTTCTTCCTCCCCGATAACTCTTCTAGCTCGCAGTCAACTATCATTGGAGACGTTTTTTGAAATCCAGATTTTTGAAAATACAATTGGAGAGGTTTTGATATTCATTTTTTTGGAAGGAGGTGCTATCAAACGTTAGTTTATCTCTCTCTTGCATCCTTTTATTCATTTTTTTTGCTCAGTTTGAGTAACTTTTTGGAGCTAGGCCTGTGGTTTCAACTTTTAGCATATAATTAATTCATTATATTTTTGTATAGGTATGATGGAGAGGTCATTATGGATGTATAAGATGTCAAGACTAGATTCATCATACTTACTAGAAGTGGATAAGTTTGTTGATGCCGCTAAGAATCATGCTTGGAGAACAAAGATGAAGCACATACATTGTCCATGCATAGACTACAAAAATGTTGTTGTATTTGATGACACTCAAACAATCCTTTCTCATCTAGTCTGTCGAGGGTTTATGAAGGATTACTTGATTTGGACAAGCATGTAGAGGGTAGTTCTGCACATTATACAACGACAAACACGACAGATATTGATGTTGATCTACATATGCTTGTTGACGGGTTTCAGTTCATACACGAGACACAACAACCTCTTCCTGATCATGATTTTGATGGAGCAAATGAAGGTGAGATCCTACCAGATATGGTTGTGGAAGATACAGAATTCTTAGAGGCAATGTTGCATCGGCATTTAGATGACCCTTCAATGTTCTTCATGAAAGGTATGGATTCCCTGATGAATGCAGCAAAAGAGACTTTGTATGATGAGTCTAAGGATTATACCCAAGAGTTCACGACGCTGCGGTCTGTGCTTAAGTTGTTGATGTTCAAAGCTAGATATGGTTTGTCTGATGCTGGCTTTGATGCGTACTTGAGTATTATCGCAAACAGGCTTCCAAAGGAGAACAATGTGTCGGCTAACACGTATTATGCAAAGAAGTTAATCAATCCGCTCACTATGGGTGTTGAGAGGATCCACACATATAGAAATCATTATGTCCTATATCGAGGTGATGAGTATAAGGACATGGCCAGCTGTCCAAACTGTGGTGCAAGTAGGTACAAGATGATAAAGACTTTCGAGAAGAAGAATATGTTGCCTCCAAGTGTAAAAGAAATAAGAGAAAGAAGACCCAACAGAGAGCAACAAATCCCCCCACAAGCAAAGAAAAATACGAAGTAGACTATTATGTCCAAAAAAATATTCTTGTTTTAATGATGTGGTACCTTCCTCTGGTTGATCGATTGAGGTGTTTGTTCGCTAACACAGAGGATGTCAAACTTATGAGCTGGCATGCTTCAAATGAGCACAAAACGATAGGAAGCTTCGTCATCCAGCTGATGGCACGCAGTGGAAAGATTTCAATAACAATCATGAAGACTTTGCAAAGAAAACAAGAAATGTTAGATTTGCACTGAGTATTGATGGAATGAATCCATTTGTTGAGAGGAGCAGCACACATATTATTACAAGTAACTTTTAATAAGGATACAAAACATATTATAGTAATATACCAATACACCATATACATATCTCATTCATCCGTTTATATATCGTACAAATATATTACAATTGCTAAGTCCTATGCAGTACATCGCAAACTTGCCAACACATACAAGATGCTGCCCTCAGAAAACACATGCATATGAGATTCATAGCTACATAGAGAGACATTTTAGCGTACACACGTACAGATGGCTGGTATACAGTATAACTTCCACATCGCATTATATTTTTATATATCCATGTCGATAGTATACATATGGCCTTTAGTTTTGGGGATTTTAGTTCATCTATAAATTAAAGTATATATATTCAGTCATTAAGCAAGATAGATATAAATTGCTTCAACCTTGACCACCACCACCTCCAGAGCCGCCGCCAACAGCTCCGCCGGCTGACCCAACTCCACTGCCTGCTCCACCTCCGGCGCTACCACTAGCATCTCCGTACCCTCCGCCGCTCCCCACCGCGTTGCCAGAATGTCCAACACCGCTGCCACCACCATAACCGCTGCCACCACCGCCTCCCCCGTCCACACCTCCGCCGCCACCGCCGCCACCACCGGTGCTCACGCTAACTCCACCGCGGCCTATGTGCACACCAACGCCGCCTCCGCCACCGGCTCCGGCATGCACACCGCCGGCGCTGACCGCGCCGCCTCCGCCGCCGCCAATCCCGACATCGACCCCGCCATGTCCTACGTCGATGCCAACACCAGCACCCGCTCCGCCCCCCACGCTCGCACCGCCGCCACGGGCAGTGCCGGCTCCGCCTCCGAACCCGCCGCCGATGCCAACTGACGTGTCGTGCCCGCCATGGCTGATGCTGACGCCGAAACCGCGGCCACCGCCCTCACCGCTACCGGCTCTGATGGAAAATGATTTGCTTTCATTGACGGCGGCGGCGGTGTTCTTGTCGGCAAGGAGAAGCCTTGCATGGGTAAGCGGGAGAAGGAAGAAGCACGGTAGGAGTAGAACTGAAATGGCAAGGCCAAGGCGGTGGCAAGGGGAGCTCGCCATGGGAGTGTGCATGGTTATGGAAGGATGGTGGAGCTTCGTCAGAGACCTTCAGTTTGCTGCACTACGTACTCAAGGCCGGCCAGCTTTATATAGAGCTAGCCACTTATATGCTGAGTGCTGAGCGATTCTGCACGAAGTAATCTCAAGTAGGCGGAAAAAAGGTGATCGTGGTGAGCTGTGAAGCACACTAGGACATGTTGAGAGGTGAAAGTAGACCACATGGCCATGAGAATTGCTAGATGTACTTGTTTATAAATCTATAATAAATTTAGGCTACCAAAAATCAAGTCTAATGGCTCTGATGTTTACTTCTTCATAGAATCCAAAATATTTTGGGTTTTGACTTTTCATTTTGCAAAATAGAACTAAACATCACCTAAAATATTTAGCAAAAAATAGTTTATTCCTCATTTTGGATTTTGGACTCAAGAGACCAAAATAAGAGAATCTTTACATTGGTTTGTGTGTCATCCTCACAATCCTCATCATTGGAATCCAAAATAAGTTAAATTTTGATTGTAAATAAACAGTCCACTGAAATATTTTGCATTATGGATTTTAGAATCCAAAGTAGTTGTGATTTTGAATTTTGGATTTTAGTTAGAACTAAACAGGGCCATAACTACACGACCAACAATCTTTAATTTGCTTTTGGGAATTGTGTTTTCAAGCTTTCATTTCTTGAAAGAAAAATATTATGTTATGTGAATATAGTTCAGATGACTTATCCAAAATCTATATAGTTTTTTATGGAACAAAAGGGGGCCCTATGATTATAAATATATATTGAAAGAGATAGTACAAATAAAAGTTAGAAATACTAGAACAAAATCCATCTTTCATTTTGGCAAATATGCAGGAAGGGAAAGCTAGCTAAGTTTTTGCATGATTGTGTTGATCATTATTATCTGGATTGAATTGCGCACACATGACTGAACATGTTACTATTACATTATATATATGTTACTCCCTCTGTTTCAATTTATAATTCAATTTATAATTCGTTTAACTTTTTTATCCCAACTTTGACCACTCGTCTTATTAAAAAAAATATGCAAATATAGTCAAATTTAAATTATTCATATAGACTATTTATTAAATAAGTAAATCACACCAAAAAAAAATATATTTTTTTACAAAAATTTGAATAAGACGAGTGGTCAAACTTAGAGTTGAAAAAATCAAACGAACTATAATTTAGAATGGATTAAGTAGAACTTATTAGGAGTTTATTGATGCATGGTTTATTTGAGATTTGTTATAACAACAAACTCGTACTTTGACTTATCTAAATTGACGTTTTAACATTTCTAAATTTATATCTTTTATTATTATCTAGATATAACGTATATCTAGACACATAGTTTTTTTAGAAAAATTAAAACGTTTTATAATTTAAAGGAAGTATTGATATATAGATATGTATGCATTTCAAGTCTTGAGCAAATAAATACATGTTTTTTTATATAAAAGAAGCTTTTATTAAGACCTCAGTAGCAATACATCGAATTCATACAAAGCCACATAGCACGACTTCCGACCTCGACTTCCGACCTCTGTCTATCATGAGACACATAGCCAAATAATAAATACATGCTAGAAGACCCGCTTTGGGTGTATACCAAACAATTTTACTGCCTGTCGTATTCGAAGATAGGAAACGCGGAATATGTTGCTTTGATCTTTAGAAAACAAGGATGCAACCGTTCACACATACTTTGATAATTCAAAATACAAAGTTTCACATGGCCTTTGCAGCTCATATTCCTGCTTCCACACATTTGCTTTCTCTTCGGCCGGTTGCTTTGCAGCTGTGACAGCTCTCGATCGCATCTGTTCTTCTCGAAGATATGCGTTAAGCTAAGCACCTCTGAAAGTCTGAATGCCTCCAGGTGATCCGCCCATTTGCCAACATCTTTAACGGGCTTCCATTCTATGTGTACAGGAAAAGCTAAGTGTGCACGCCCAATTACATATTAATATATAATAAAGTGGTTTATCGATATCTTAGGTAATTAGCCAGTGTTGACTTTTTTCGAGTGTTAACCTCTTGACATGTTCTGACTGGCAACATTTTTAGATGGTAAAGTCTTCAGCATGTCATGTTTTATGGCAACAAGGCCCGTTCCCAAATATTTTATATTAATTTTGTCAACCAACGGAATAACTTTGCATGGAAATATTATTAGATTTTTGTCAGAAACTATGTTGTGGTTTTTGTGACCTTACTAGTTAGTATACTAACTAATTAGTGACAGACCCATGACAACCTAAGCTTATGTGTCCTTCAGGTTAAGACGCAACAAGACCCATACCTAATGAGCAGTCACTAATAGTAATGGACAAGTGGTATCATGGTCCATCACTTAGAGTAATAGTAATAGTTTGCTACTCCCTTCATCCTCATTTATGTGTAGTTTTAGCCTTCTACTATACATGAAAGGAGGTTTTCTAAATTTGACATACATGACATCTAGATACATATATAGAAGATGCTCTGAATCTAGACTACTAGAAACATATCTAGAACGACACATAAATGAAGACAAAGAATGGGGACAGAGAGTACTTCCTACTTATTAGTTAGTACTCAATAGTAAGGGCTTTTCCGGTGATGTTTTTAAAGTTACTGTGTGATTATTTTAATTGGTATAAGTCGATGCATACACCACTGCACCAAACCGATACATGAAGTGTGTTAGCAACCGATTCCTAAACATGAGCCAACTCACAGCAATTAAAACTGTGTTCATGAGGAAATAAGAGGAAGAGTAAAGGGGTGGAAAGCACCGGTTCACTCGTACAAATGTCTGGCTTTGAAGAACAAAAATGATTTTTATTTTATTGTCCTAGAGGAAAGTCTGATCCACCACTGGACATTAAATGGAATCGACTCAATTGCATCCTGTTGCGGGCATAGGTGGCCTTGGTGAGTTGACCCATCCACCACTACGCATGCCCTAAGTGACAAGTCTTATTGGTGAAAGTTATTCCTATTACAGTAACTCTGTTTTAATATTTTGTTCTCACTTTTGAAACAGCTCTATATTATTAGGGTGCTAGATCTTCTTCCTTCCTTGTGGGGTATCTGGGGTATGTCCCACAGAAGTGTTGAAATGGATTTTCTCTATTGATACAATTGAGCTGTAAAGAAGTGTGCATGTGTATCCTTGGTGATGTTTGATAAAACTGAAATTAGGCTATTACTTTACTTAGAGTATATAATACTTAATAGTATTGAGAATTTTCCGTTGGTCTATCTATTGGTGCATATTTGTTTCCAAGTACAATCCACTATGTTCCTCCTGAGTTTATACAATATCTTTTATTTCCAAATGTCCCTTTTGACTTTATTTAATACTTCTGAATATTACTTGTTGTGTATAGATAGACATGTATAATATTATAGGTGCTCACGGCGTATCAGTGGTACGTTTTAAAATTATACTCGCTCTATCCCAAATTAGAGGACGTTCAAGAAATTGTCATCGATATCAATGTTTGGCTAAGAAGACACTGGCACCCTATTTGGAAATCTTGCAGGTGACAGTGACATGTTACATAGTGGAGCTTGGAAGCATCTTTGGCTGGAAAATACTTTTTTATTCAATTCTCCATATTACAGTATGCTGCACCGTTCTTTGCCTTTTTAATTTAATTTTGAAGTGGGTGGACGACATATGTGATATTTGATGGTAAATTGGGTAGTATTAGACTGATATGTTAGCCTAGAATGACAAGTATTCTTAGACATTTTTTGAATTCTACAGTGACTTGTATTTTGGGATAGAGGGAGTAAAAATTATTTTGATATATCAATTTTGCTACGTAACAAAATATATCTAACATAATTCTGAATGTACACCCGACTGTTTTTTTTTCTTTTCGCGGAGAGCCCAAGGACAGAAGAGAACCCCGTAAAATCCTGCGGTTTGCGGGTCGACCGGACCAAACCCGGCCAGAAAATCTCCTAATTCGAGCATTCGGATGACTTTCTCGCTTCTCCGCAGCTTCAACGCCTTCAAACCATCCCACCAACTCCTCCCCCTCCCACTCCCCATCCCAAGAATCGCTACGTCGCCCTACCGAGGAGCCATGTCCTCCGCTACCAATCTCCGTTTATTGTCGTGGGACTGCGACGACGACCCGCTAGATTTCGGCGCGTTCGCCAGCGCCGCGTTCCTCCCGCTCCAGGGGCGCACGGCGAAGCGGAAACGCGCGGTGTCGCCGGAGGCCGTTCAGGCGCACGCCATTGACGAGCTGGGTGGCGGCGCGGCGGAGGGAGAGGAGAAGGCGCGAGCTGCCAAGAAAGGTTTTTTAGGGGTTTCCCATTCTTTTTTTTCTCGCGGATTAAATATTCGATTTTTACCGTTATGTGGTGGATGCGCCAAGAATTGCTTCCTCGTGGCATTATAATACTATTACTTTTGTTTCTTTATCAACCAAGGATAAATTTTATTACATGGTCCAATATCGCATATCTGAGGTAGTCAGGTTCTTTTGTTTCTTTATCAAACAAGGTTAAATTTTTGGAAGCCATAGATACTCATTGGTTTCTGAGGGTAATTGAAACATAGATTTGCTTTTTGTTGTTCCTGAATCCTAAATCCCCTCAGTAAGATTTTGCCAATAAATGTAACAAACAAGTCACTATAATGTGAAATCGGAGAAAGTAGGCAGAAATGTTAGTCACATGTTAACAACTGCTAGTAGTTATTTCCCATCTGGTGTGGCCAAGACCTCAAATTGAGGTATGCTTTTGGCTTTTAGCCACCTGGATATGGGTGTATCAGGGATCAACTTCATTTGCTCTAAGTATGAGTGCTATTTGTCTTGTTTTGGTATTAGCTTGGTCACCGTTGGCTGTTTTACTTTGATAACCTGTTTCATGTGAATTGCTGATTTTTTTCCCTTTCTTTTAGGCTCCACTTTTTGATAGTTGGATACACATATATGATTCTTTTTTGTCTTGATACGCTACAGTTTTATCAGTAATTCAGTTACAAGTTATTTACATATTTTTTGAGTATATATGTATTTTTAACCATGTTCTACCTTTTCTTTAAACCCATAACAGTCTTACACATGTCATCATCCTCATATCTCGAAGCTAGTTACCAGCAAAAAAATGTGCCTTTTATTATTGTTACATCCTGCATTTATGGATTTAGCTCACCTATAGTTTACATAGTATTTGACCTGGCACTTGCAACATCATAGCTTATATCTGTTTTCCTTTAGAAGATGCAATCCAGAACCTATCTAGTTTCAATTGGTCTTTTATAAGGCATTAATTTTATCATTGCTTATCCACTAACTGATGGTGGTAGTGGTACAGATGGGAAATTTTGATGCACTATTCTATTGATTGAAAATTAGTGTTTTTCCATTGTTATTCATGGCTATATTTCATCTTGATGCTAATATGGTTTTCTATCATGGCTACATTATTTATTTTATGAAACTTTTACGTGATCGCACCATTTTTGTTCTTTGCATCATTGCATGAACTGATATTATAAAAAGAGGTTTATCATATCTTTTCGATAAAAAAATAAAAGTTCCAAACAAACTGATGACTAAATGACTTTAATAGGAAATTCAAATAAGACTGTCAAAATAATGACATACAATGTATGGTTCCGAGAGGAATTGGAACTGATTAGAAGGATGAATGCTATTGGAGATCTTATTCAGCATCACAGCCCAGATCTCATATGCTTCCAGGTCATTTATTCAAACTATGCATTACTTATTTTTTCTCTTCTACTTGGGTTTTGGATATTCATTTGTGGAATTGCAGGAGGTTACTCCAAACATTTATCTGCTTTTCGAAAAATCGGATTGGTGGCAAGCATACAAATGCTCCTTGCCGCATGAGATGGCTATGCAAAGACCATATTACAGCATGCAGGTATAAAACATTTCTCAAACTGAGATGGTCATGGAAATACCATACTACTTTATGCAGGTATAAACCATTAACCACTTTAGTAATACTCTATTAGAATTTCTTAGAGTCTATAAGTTTATCTAAGTTTTCTGTCAAGTTTTAAAATACTGTTTCATATGACTTGTCTTTTTTAGTTTTTTATAACATGGGGGCTAGGGTTATGTACTTATGTTTTCTTGATGCATAGAATTCAATTCATGGTTTAATACTGGATTTAGTTGCCATTTCGAAGGCGTAGTCACTACCTCAACCTGTTTCTTTATTTGAGCTAAATTCCTGTTCCATAATTCAGATTTCAGAATATTAGACGTACCTTAGGTTTTAATAAAATGTGAGGTAAACTGTATCCCTTCAGGATGTTAGAAAGCTTAGCTACCCTGTTACTGATTTATGCGCTCATGTCCATCTGTACTCCGTATGGATAAGCTGGTGCTACTATACGGCTTACTACTTTCAGGCACGCAACAAAGGATACTCATGACTGCCCATACACTGATACACTGATGGGCTTCCTGCTTCTCTGCATAGTATGAACAGCAACATCTGCATATGCTGTCTTATACATGTTGAGGCATTTTTACTTTGGATTGTTTGCCTCATGTTTTTTTAATGTTTAGTCTTTGGTGCCTGAACTTTGCACATCCAGAAATACCATTTCTTATGCATTTTTTTTTGTCCCCGATTGGTTGAGGACTTGTATATCCTGATTTACTTTGTTACAAACAAATTCAGATGAGCAAGTTGCCTGTGAAGTCCTTTGACCACAAACCATTCTATAATTCAAATATGGGACGGGAGTTGTGCATAGCTGATGTGATTGTTGGAGGTCTGATCAAGTTGGTGGTGGCTACAAGCCACCTTGAGAGCCCATGCCCTGGACCTCCTACTTGGGACCAGATGTTCAGGAAGGAAAGAGTAGGCCAGGCAAATGAATCTGTGAGGATTCTGGGAGGCTTCCGCAATGTAATATTCTGCGGGGATACAAACTGGGATGACAAAGGGGATGGGCCTTTCCCCCTACCAGATGGGTGGATCGACGCTTGGGATGAGTTGAAGCCAGGCGAAAATGGCTGGACCTACGACACGAAAGCTAATGTCATGTTATCTGGTAACCGTAAGCTGCAGAAGAGGCTGGACCGGTTCGTGTGCAAGTTGTCGGATTTCAAGGTCGAGAGCATCGAGATGATCGGGGAGAAAGTGATACCGGGTGTCACGTACATCAAGGAGAAGAAAGTTCGCCAGGAGATTCGTCAGCTGGTGTTACCTGTCTTGCCCAGCGACCACTTCGGGCTTGTTCTGACTATCAGCTCTCAGTCTGGGAAGATCTGATCGATTATGGCCCAGAAACTAAACTACTCTTGATGTATACGTATCATGTAGTGGCCCTCTTTTTGTATATACTCATTGGTAGTAGCATATCCTGATGCTGAATGACAATGGTAGGCCTACGATCATCCAGGTGCCTCCGATTTTGTCTAGTTTGGTGAAGGAGGCACCCTGTTGCTTTGTAGATGACCCTGTTCTTTTGAACTACTCAGCCGGCTTATCAGTCGTAATTCAGTTTATTCTCTCATGAATCAACCAAAATCAGCCGTCAGCTTATGTCTACTTGCTTATTGCTTGGCATATCGATTTTGCTTCGCTGACAGCCTTTCAGTCAGAATATCTCTATGCCTTACGATGCGATGGGTTGGTACGGGTAGAGAGAGCTTTTTAGAACGGTTGCTAGATCGAGGAAGAGAATGGCTTGTGTTTGTGGAATTGAGTCGCTTTACCGCGAGAAAACAAGCGCTCAGTTTGACGTCCATAATCCATATGAATGTCTTAGACGCGAACCCATGGGCAAACATTTGTATACAGATGCAGAGGTTGCCAATTTTCATAACGTGTCGCGTCGGTAGCTGGCTCCGCCTTTTCTGATCGAGAGACATTCTAGACGGCGGCGAGGACGAATGTTAGTCGTGTAGCGTAGCGTAGCGTAGCGTAGCGTAGTAGTCACGTACCAGTAGGCCTGTCACCAAGCTGTTCTTGCTCTGGCTGGCAATGGCAGAGTTGCAGGCAAGCAAGCACACGTCGGTCACCAATACCATGCCAACTGCCATGGCGACTCAATAGAATCATGCGTGCCATGGCTATAGCCTATAAATAACGATGCCCCTAGAAGCTGATGAGCTACTCGTCCACAACCATCGGTCATTCCACAGCTGGTTTGCTCTCCTCTCTTGGATCCATGGCTGAATCCATGCCTCGATTCATCTTCCTCGTCTCTCTCGTGGCGGCGGCGCTCGCCATGGCCACTGAACCAGCGGCGGCAGCGCATGATGCAGCAGGGGGCCGCAGCCGCCTCATCCACCTGCACATGTACATGCACGACATCACGGGCGGGCCGGGGCAGACGGCGGTGCAGGTGGTGAAGGGTCCAGGGCCGGCGCACCCGGCGTTGCCCGGCTACCACTTCGGCGACACCACGGTGATCGACGACGCCCTGACGGACGGGCCCAGCGCTGGGTCGTCGTCGCGGCTCGTCGGGCGCGCCCAGGGCACGTACACGCTGGCGTCGCTCACGGAGCCCGTGCTGGCCGTGTCCATGACCGTGGCGCTCACGGGCGCCGGCGCCTACAACGGCAGCACCGTCGCCATCGTCGGCCGGGACGACGTCTCCGCGAGCGTCAGGGAGCTCGCGGTGGTCGGCGGCACCGGCGCGTTCCGGGGTGCCACGGGGCACGTCCTGTGGCGGACGGCCAGGATGGAGTCCAGGGACCACATGGTGCTGGAGCTCGACGTCTACGCCACTGTGCCGCCGGCCGCTAGTAGTCCGGTGCCGCCTCCACGCGCCGGCGTCGTGCGTCAGGTGGCCTGACCACAGCCGTACCTCAACGTGATGTGACCGGACATGGTTTTGATTTTAGAGCTTCTATACATGTCATTCCGTTCAATTCCGAGTGTAAACTTTATCAAATCTAAGTGCGTGAAAAGTTAAAAATACCAACATATATAAATATGTAATTAGTTTTTTAAGCATTTTAATGATCTCAAACGTAAAAACTCAAAACTATAAAGTTATAGATCTCGACAATATCTACAATACTTGTATAAAAATTATCTTCATTTAATTCCGTAAAAAAAAGATATGATTTGATATGATTAATATATATTAGAAAAATCATATTTGAGGTTTGTGGAAGTCTGTGACCATGTTGATGCGTTCGTCACGGCGCTAAGGATGGCATCCCTACATGGCTACATCAGCCTAGATAACATTAGTTGTCTGAATTAATTTGATGTCATTTTTCTAGTTTGGTTTCAGGCAGCCACCGCCAGCATGTCTAGATACATACATGATAAAACTATGAGACCTTGTTTAGTTTCTTTCAAAATTCTAAAATTTTATAAGATTCTCCGTCATATCGAGTTTTTAGACGCATGCATAAAGCATTAAATATAGATAATAACTAATTTCACAATTTACCTATAATTTCCAAGATGGATCTTTTGAACCAAGTTAATTCATGGTTGGACAATAATTATCAAATACAAACGAAAATGCTAGTGTCAAAATTCCAAATAATTTTGGAAGTAAACAAGGCCCGGATCTATAAACAAGTAAAAACGACCTATACAATTTAGAACTGAGAAAGTAGTTGACAACGGGCAACAGAACTTGTATACCACATATTATTAATAGTAGATACATAATTCTATATATATTTACACAATAGCCTAAGCATGAGCACAAGTCTATGGTAAAGTTCTTGAAACTAAAGATTTTCGCCCTGTTTGCTTGGTAGTACTTCTGACAAATCGGAGTTCTTGCACAGGCAGGTAACCATTGTTGGATAATGCTACTATATGGAACTAGCTGGTATAATATGGTTGGCTGGGTTAGCATGACGTGCAATTCAGATGAATCTAACTTCCACATGCTAAGCACTCATCCCGGTTGTTCAAGGAACAGGCCACTTGTGCCATTTTAACCTGGGTATCCTCTTCTTCTGAAGTCAGCTGCTTGTCCTACAAATGCACCGTTTTCATAGATCGTGCTTAAGGACAGATTGAAAATTAATCCAAGATATATAATCAATCAGACAAGAGCTAGAGCACAATCTCCAAAAAAGGATCACCTTGAGAAGAGTAGTATTAACTGTAAACTTGATTGCATCAGCAGCAGTTCAATTTTTTAAGTAATACATCCCTGTTTTCAGGCCCTGGTATCCGACAACAGAAGAAATAATTATCAGCGTTTTCCTTGGCCACTCCAGTCTAATAAACTAGAAAAGTTACTCCTGTCTCCTCAGAACAAAAAGGACACGATCAGTGTTGGGTTAAGAGTTACCTTTTGACAAGCATGGAAGTGCAGTGAAGTGCTTCCCAGAGTTTGGTTGTTCCATGTGGATATCAAGGCTCTGGCTCTGATCGATATAGCAACCACTGTCAATGGCCATGTCAACAATAGTTTTCTGCTTGATCTCCAAAACAGTCCTGTCTCAATGATTAATTAATGAACATCTGGAACAAACATGACCGATAGTTTGAATCTCGTGGAACTTATAGCTAAGATGCACATACTTGTAAATTGCTTTTAGATCATCTGGAACTTCGGTAATTTTTTGGACAGAACCATCCTCATAGATAATCTTGTTCTTTAGAACAGGAGACCAGACACCCATCTCACTCAAATCATGGAGAAGATGCTTATTTACTACAACAAATTCATTGCTGAAAAAGAAAATTAATTAGGGAACACATGTTAGAACATCAAAACTAAAATTAGCAAATATGCTAACCTTAAAATTCGTGACTGTATATATTTGAGGTGTATGGTTCATAGCACCCATTGTTGCCAAGAATTTGACTAGTGGAAGCAGTTGGCATTGGAGCAACAAGAAGAGAGTTCTTCAATCCCACCTGAGAAATCATCTCCCTTATTGCTGACCAGTTCCATCTACCAGATGGCACTACATTCCACATGACATATCAGGTTGAAGAATGCCCTGGCCATTCAAAAAAATAGGCAGGAGCCTCTGCCCCTCAATTCCGTTCCAAAAAATATCGACTAGACCATTCAGGTTAATAATTTCTTCCCTAATTGGGAACAGTTTTAAGGAGAATAAGCTTCAAATCAGTCAAGAGAATGATGATATACAACCTAACAAGCAAATGAAACAAACCAAAAAAAATTTTGGATATATACTTATCAATATTTCCTGACTAATTAGCACTAGTAAGTTTCAGAAATTTCTACCAACAAACTGCTTTGTTTGAGAAGGAAATAGCTCAACACAATCAAACATAATATTCATATAAATGGACATTATTCTAAACAATATCTCCGACAAACCTTGCTGGCAGGGCTCCCAGCATACGTTTCATAAGGACCTTTTGCAGCCAATTCAGCAGAAGCTTTCAACGAGTGATAATAAATAGTTTCAAAAATATCTTTATTTAACTGCTGGGCCTGGAACAAAATTTCATTATATTACATCAGTCTACCAGTAAAGTACAACGTGGAATAACTACACTTTCCAGCTTGCAAAATGCTCTGGACTCTGGTGAATCAAATGGTATTCCAAGAAGAATAAAAGTATCTGCCAAACCTTGAACACCTATCCCAATTGGCCTATGCTTAATTTGACTTTGCATTCTCAATGGGATAAAAGGTATCACAGTTTTGCAACATTTTCCCAAAACCATATCCACCTATGCAGAGGTTGTAGCCAGTCTCTTTCAGAGGCTGTTCCTAGAATCAAGATACAACTCACAAACTATCCATTGCTACTTCCTCAAGCAAGAGGATGAAATGGTCCCATATGCCTAACTGCTATTCAAGATTTAAAGAAAATCTTCTTATCCTGCAGCTCAAGCTCATAACCAATGCCACATTATGCGCTAACAACAAAGAATTTGTGCTGGAATAGAAATGAGAAGATAACAGCAATATGCACAAAGAACAAGCCAACTAATCTAGATTCACTGTAAATCCAAGGATTCACAACAGCAGTAACAAATACAGGTACTTAATGCAGTCTTGCCTAGGAGATAACACATAACATCCCTTTTGGCTTGCAAACAATAGCTAAGCAAACCATGTCTGGAAGACTAAGGAAAAGCAAGCAACATGCTACAAGCCCATCAGGGCTTCATCTCCTCATCTTCCTCAATCTTTGGCGCCAGGTAAAATCTAAGGTAACCCATCTCAGCGATCTTGTACTCAACCCCCACTGGCAGCTCAGACGACAGGCTGATAGTCACTTGTTCAGACAGTGAAGACGCCTTGGTGAAGGAGTTCATGTACCTAAGGGCAAAGGTCAGGAAACTGGCTCTTGCATCTCTATAATGGTAGCCTCTTCTGGCTGCATTCATCAAAACATATCAATTAGACAGTGCAGTGCTCTCATATGCTTAAAAAAATCACTAATACAGTGCTGCACAGATTAATCCATTCAGAACATCTCACTAATGCTGCAATGTTTTGTTCAATAGTCCTACGATAGAGAGCTGCATAACATCATAAACAACTTCCAGGCTAGATAAATAAAATACCTCATTCAGATACTAATATAATCAACCAAATCCTGGCTTTACAAAATATCATCTTATGCAATAGAAAAATTAACATATATCTAGAGTTACAAAGCATCCAGTTGTACAGACTGAACCAGTGCACATAACATAGAACAGCAATAACAATCTAGCAAGGTGTCAAAGATAATTAAAGAATGTATAATTTAGTGCCTACAAGCAGGTAGGCAAAATGCAGCCATGGTAAAGAGTATATGTACACGCTTACAAACCATGTCTTAAATAAAATCTATAAGAAATCCAAACTATTACAATCACTTGCAGTTATCAGGCAGCAAGCACACCAAAATTGAGAGCATGTGACTTTTCCCCAGATTGAGGCGACGACAGGGTTATAAGTTATAACAAGGTACCTTGTCAATAGTTTGGTTCTGCCTGCAGACAATGTTTGCACTCCCGATTTCTCCAGACGTAGAAAACTTCACGCCCTCCTTAGTCACCGAGATAACAACTAAACAGCAAGAAAACAGCAAATGTTCAATCAACAAGACCAATAGCCAACCATGCCAGACAGTTAAATCAACAAGAAAAATCTATGTACCAGTGTCCCCGATACTGCTGAGATCCTTGCAGATCCTCATAAACTCAGATGACGGCATGCGAACGATGGCCTGGTACTCGGAATCCGGGATTCCGAGGTGCTCGCTGTCGATGTCCATGAGCTTCATCTCAAAATCCGCAATCTTATCTTGCTCTGTTAAGGGTAACCAACGGTCAGAGACGGGAGTCGCGAAAGAAAAGAAAAATCAAAGATAAGAAAACGTGACTCACTGGGCGATTCGAACATGAAGGTGACGGTGTCGGAGCCGTCGTCGGCCTTGATGGTGATGATGTCGTCGTTGCCGGCGCAGCGGAGCATCTTGGCCATGTTGTTGAGGTTCATGCCCATAGAGAGGTTGCGGTCGCAGCGGTAGTGCTCGAAGCCCTCGGCGCGGAGGAGCAGCGCGACGAGCGCGACGTGGCTCGAGTCCATGGCCTGCAGCGAGAACCCGGTCCCGGAGCAGTCGAAGTTGGCGTCGGTGACCAGCTCGCGAATCGCCTCCAGGACCTTCTTGAGGAGGCTCCCCTGCACCAGCCGCAGCTCCAACATCTTGGCGGCGGTCTCCTCTGCGGCGGCGGCCCAGCGGCTGGGGGGGAGGAGGGGAGATCGGGGAAACCCTAGCTAGGATCTGGGCGGGAGGGGTTTGGGAGGGAGACCGACGCTGGGAGAGGGGAGGTTAAAATAGGGAGGCGTTTGGGGACGCGGAGCGGAAAAGGGAGGGGGAAATTTGGGGGAACTGCCGCTGCCGCGAAATGTTTTCCCGCCTGGCCGCTCCTTGCTCCGGAAGATTCATCTGACAGGTGGGGGCCGCGTCCGTGGCTCGGGGTCAGCCCCACCTGTCGGTGGGGTACTCTGGTGGCGGGGGCGGTTTGGGAAAGGGCAGGGATGAGGCGGGAGATGCAATTGCTTTCCCGCCATCTCTGTTGCGCGCACTAGCTCCTGCCTTCCCTCCAAACAATTTGAGGTTTGTGTACGCAGCAGTGTTTCAAACTTTGAATGCGAAGCAATAAGGTGCGGAGGAAATAATAACATTTTTTGTGTCCGGGTTTGAGATAATAAAATTTGTCTGAAGTTCTTTAATATCTTCAGAAAACTACGAATTCAAAATATTAAAGCCTATATTATAATTTTAAATGCATTTTTATGCTCTAGCAGTCACCAAATCAATTGATTGATCACGATCCTCCTCTACTTTGTTTTTAGTAGGTATCCCCTCTATCTTTAAAAAAATGCTAACCGTTAAGTCCAACAATATTGCCAACCATACGCCCCAATCTAAGAACGGCTCCGGCTCCTTCAGCGACCGACTCAAGGTGTTCACGTGGCGCGTCCTCAAGAAGGCGGCCACCCCAATCTTGCCGACTCCGGTTTTTGCCTCGTCTCCTGTTAAGTTATCGCAGAGAAGCCGGAGGATCGCTGCACAACTTCTCGCCAAGATCCCGGTTGCGAAGCGGGGGGGGGGGGGGTTCTTAATCATGCGGAAGCTCGGCCTCATCGGCACGCAGCCTACATAGGAGGGAAAGCGGGAGTACGATGAGATGTATAAGGGAGCGCACGGAGCTTCACACGCGGAGGCAATGCGGAGGCTTTTCCACCACGAGGTCAACCCGAAGACAGCGGGTAGGCGCCGCTGAGGGCGTGCATGAGCACCGCCAGGCACACCACCGATCTTTGGATCGAGGCCGGGGCCTGCAAGTTAAGTAGTCTGTTACGTGAGTAATCGCTTAAGAGTGAAAGGCGAGGGTGTGGTGAGCGTGGATATTTGTAAAGCCCCCGTTCGACGCCAAAAACGCATTGTAAAAAACTTTCTCCTACCTTAATACAATGATGCACAAATCTTGTGCGTATTCTAGAAAAAAAAACAATATTACATTTACCAGCATTTTTATGAAAAAACATATCAAATTATCATTATTATTAGATTTGTTATGGAATATATATATTTCTAAAATATATCTATTTAGAATCAAAATGGTTAATAGTATTTTTAAAAAACTTAGTACAATTTCACATCAACCATATATAAAAGTGAACTATTTTTTTAAAAAAAATGAGTCAAAACTGAGCTGTTTAATTTTCTTACGGTGGAAAGATTCCACCAGAGATGACGCAAGTTTTGTATTTTCTGAATTTATTTAAAATTAATGTCGATATTTTTAGTGAAAGACAATATGTCTCATCAACACATGCTAGATCTATTTTCAGATATACGTGTAGAAATTGACATATATCAATCTCGAGATATGTCAACCCTAACATGTGAGAAAATGATTTGAATTTTTATCTATAGTCGTCTTATTCGCTTGACTTATCAACCATCGAAATAGTGTTTTCTCTCACAGAAAAACAGTCAAAAACAACATCAGCCGGCTTATTTACCAAAAAAAGGCCAAGCGAACAGACTGAGTGCAAATAGATACAAATTCGATTGTGCTAATAAGTGTAGGGTATGTATATGCATGTGTGAGTTTATATTGGGTTTTAAAAGAATCAACATGTGTAAATTATTATTTTGAAACGGAGAAGTACGGCGTTGGAGTTTACCTTACCTTGAACGGGAAGCGAACTAAGGTGTTGTTTGGTTTGGCCTTTGTAACCCGATATCAGTTCACACTTCACAGTGCTAATCAATCACGTTCGTTCGTGTTTGGTTCGCCACCTCGTAATAGATAACAACGGTTCTCGCCCCGTAAAAACCCACTGCCCCTCCTCTCCTAGCGTGATCCACTCCCGACGCGGCCAGGACTCGTTAAAACAAGTCGAGGCAGGATCAAAAAAAAGGCGTAATTGATTGCTTCGTAACAAATACAAGAGGGAACCATTTCCATTACATTGTCTTCTTGTTGCCAAACCAAATGTCACCTAACTCCAATAGGCTCGTACGTGTGCTTTTAATAGGTGAGGTGGGCATTATCTAAAAAAAGGTGAGGTGGGCATTTCAAAAAAAAAAAGAAGGAAAAAAATCCAATTTTCCTTCTTGAACTTTGCTTTGCGTGTGTTTTCCATCCCTAATCTATATGAAAGTACATGTTTGGTTTTAGTAATTGAGTGACAACTTAGGTGGACTAATATGTGTTTAATGTGAGACACACAGGTGATTTAGTCCTTAAGTACACAAGTGTGAGCAATCAATAAAGTCATGGTGGAGAGATGACTTGTGCATATTGATGATGCTCAACTTGATGATGAAGGAGCTTATTGTACATGATACATGACATAGAGTCATGTGACAAGGTGGAGAAGATCAAGACATAACTTGGCTCGATGGACCGGTTGCAAGCGTGAAGGGCAAGTTGGAGGCTTCGAAGCGTTTGACCGTATGGCGGGAGGCTTGAACAAGGCTTGGCGCCAATGGACGAAGGCAATGGTGAAGGACAAGTGAAGTCAAGATCGATGAATCAATATGTCACGTGATGATATGGAGTGGATCATATCATTTGTGATAGGTTGGTGCATGTGTTGCGTCAACATTGGAGAAGAAGATGAAATGGAATGTGCAAGCCAAAGGTATAACTTAGAGTATTTCATTTCACCGATCATAAATGTTTAGAGAAGTGTTTGACCGTGTTGAGTTATAGGAAAAGCCGTACTATCAAGAGGGATACATAGTAGACTAGCTTGATGAGGATAAGAGTGCTCATGTCAAAAGTCTATATGCGTTCGAGAGATACCTTGCACTCACAGACACTTAGAAGATGTGTTTCTGCCAAGGGTGCACCGGTAGTACTGATCCTGGACCGGTATTTCCGGTAGGCTTAGCTGCATGTGATAGTTCTACGCTAAAAATTAACTACCGGTAGTACCGGTGGAAGACCGGTAGTATCGGTAAGTCATTTCCCCGCCCAGATCTGGTTTGCGAAAGTTTGAACTACCGATAGTACTGGTGATCCACCAGTAGTACCAGTAGGAAAAAATCTTGTGCGTCTCAAGTTGCGAGATTTTGAACTAGCGGTAGTACCGGTTCCTGATCGATAGTATCGATGGTGACCGGTAGTACCGGTTAGCTAACTTTGTGCAACGGTCGGAAGGCTTCAACGGTCGTATTCCTTGGACCGGTAGTACCGGTGGGACACCGGTAGTACCGGTAGTGCGTCAGGAGCTACGGGAATAAATAGGTCGCCCCTTCCCGTGGGGCGGTGACCACCCCCATTATTCCACTCCTACACCTGAGAAAAAGGGTCTCAAATGTCTCTCTCCCTCTATGCTCCTAGGATTCAATTCATGGTGGATTTGAGAAAGAGAAGTGAGATTTGAGAGTGGAGAGGATCGATTTATGACTTGAGCATTCGATTTCCTCTTCTTGTCGGTTTGCTTTTGCATTTGTTACTCTTGGATTCTTGGAATCCTAGCCGGCTAGGTGTCCTTCTACTACGTCACCATACCTTTCGGGCTTCGAAACGCTGGGGCCAGCGGACTATGATCCGATGTTTCGACGAACTCGTAAGCAAAACCGTCGAGGTCTACGTGGACGACAACGTCGTCAAGTCCCAGCATGCTGACGGACTCGTGGCCGACCTCGCCCTCACGTTCTCAAAACTCAAAAAGAACAACATCAAACTTGTTGACGGTAAATATGAGCTATTTTGTCACCATCAAAATACCGTCAACATCCTCATATTCAAAGGAAAACAAACATAACATGAACATATTATACCCAATAACCAGTTCCACATGTCCCTTGACTATTTGAGTGCAGGTAATGATTATCATCATATAAAAGTATATCAAATAATAAATTTGAGTACACCATTATGACGGGCTCGTCGAGACGATTAAAATGGATATATTATTTGCTACGTTTAGAGCCCGGAATAAAAAGATATGTGCAAATTAAAAAGGGATGCTGACGTCATCGTGACGTCAGCACCCCCAAATCACCTACAGCCGCAGGCGCTGCTTGCTGTGGTAGCATGTGGGCCAGGCGGGCCCCGCTGCAGTGTGTGCTGCCACCCAGGCAGGGGACCAAGGGGACCAGGTGGGCCCCGCCGCTGCATGTGTTGCTTTTCCCCACGTGCGGGCAAGCACGGGCGGGAGCGGGAGCACGGGCGGCCACCGGTCTAGTGGGCCACGTGTCACGCCACAATTGGCGCAGGGAGGCGGTTGACCGGCCGGCGCGTTCCAGGCGCGGTTGGACCGCCTGGACCGGCCGGTTCAGCTAGTCAGGTCCTAGATTCCTCTCCAGTTAATAGAAAACAGCGCACAGTCCGTCGGTTCGCGTCCGGTTCACCGTCTTAGGATCCGGTTCTTGCCCGTTTTCGACTCCAACACGTGGTAGACTTCACCACCGACCTACACAAGTCGGTTGTCTGCCCTTGGAGCATCCTAGCCACTGGTTCAATGATGGTTTTGATCCAAGGGAGGCCAAACAACATCACGCGGATTGATGAGGTGGCACCGGAGTAGCCCCTACTCCACCCCTCCACTATAAATACCCCCTCACTCCCTCTCATTCAACACACCAAGGAGGAACTACTCTCTCTACACATAGGCGAAGCCCTACTCTAGTAGTAACATAGAAAATAGGGAGAGAGTGAGGAGAGTCTGGAGAAGAGTCGGGCCTGTCTGGCGTCTTCTCCGCGTTGTACCTCTACAGATGCGGTCTTCTCTTTTGTAAGTCTGCATTTGAGATTCTTGTATGGTAATTGATCTTCAGTTCTGGTAAAGTAATTACTTTAGTTATTCATTGGTTCACCGTCCTTAACCAACCTTAACCCGATACTCTAATCAATTTCACCGGGATCCGGATTAGAGTAGTAAGATATAGTGTAGACGTGGTGTCTAGGCTGTACGCTTACCTTGTAGGGTTATGAGGTTGCTACGCTAGCCGGAAAACAAAATTTTTCTACCCCATAAACCAGGAACTAGTGCTAGTTATAGATCACGGGGTTACCACTAGACGCGCAGGTGCAGCGGAAGCGACTTGGTGTAGTCGTGCGCATCGCAACAGTGTCGTGCAGTTGCGAGGTCGCCCGTCTCAACATCTCCTACTCGCGGTTCATCCTTGTGCTCCAGATGCAGCACCTCCGAGGAATCCCACACATGCAGGGAAGAAGCGTCACGCCTTTGGACTGCTAGGTCCGCGAGGAGTACTAGGCGCGAGCGTGGGGAGGGCGACAGCGGCTGCCAAAAGGACGTAAGTCTAACTCGCCCCGCGCCTCCCCTTGCTTATATAGGCGTCCTAATGAGCTCCCACGTTGGAGGCCCATTAGTAACCCTAAACCTAGTCTAATTCGGGTCCAACCCGAACTAGGCTTCAAGCCCCTTAAGCGTGCGACCCTATGGGCTCACGCACACATAGACATGGCCCAAGTACTCTTACTCGACCAATAGTTGATAGCGGCCTCTAGCAAGGCATGTCAACTCCTATGCATACGCTATGATCATATCAGACGAACCACCACAATACAATATACATGTTATTCCTTTGCCTCATGATATTTGGTTCAACTCCTGGGTTAACACTTAACCCAAGCACGACCATGCATTTCATGATCTAATCATTTGAGTGATCCAGTGATATCTCTCTCATAAGGAGAGTGGCAAATTTCATCTTGATTGACTATGTCTCACAACATGTTTCCCGACAAACCCAAAAGCCACCTTTATAACTACCCAGTCACGGAGTAGCGTTTGGTAGTCCTAGGGTAGGTCGTTTCACATCTTGAGTACATACGACAATCTCAGGTCTAAGGACATAACGTACACGATGTGTATAGAGACAATCTCATGTCGGGTATGTCCAGCACCATGTCCTATATGTGCCCACATTATTAGTTTGACATCTCATGTCCATGACTTGTGAAACATAGTCATCAACTAATAATGTGCTAATCTAATATTCATGTGCATTCTTGCACGAACTCCGATTAGGGACAACTTTTATAATAACCATACAAGTAAAAGAGTTTCACAAGCAATTCACATAATTGCTAATTGATACAAGTTGTCTTTAATGGATATTCATAACATGTCATGGATACAAGGAATACATCATCTCTGATTACCTCTAGGGCATATTCCCAACATACCTGTGTTTGCGGCTTGTCCAACGGTTTGTTTGTGGTACCTAGTAGGGGTGACAGACCTAGAAGGCTTTGATCCCACCACGTTCGGCCAAGTTCTTAAAACGTATACCTTCTTGTGCTAGGCGGTTTAGCACCCTTCTCATCCCTTTCTGTTGCTAAGCGGCCTAGTGGCCCGAAGTGAACAACCTTTGTATCTTACCTTACCTTGCTAGTTTCATAACCATAGAAGATCCTCTCTACCCAACCTATCATAAACCCCTTGTGTCATCATAGGACGAACCTAGTTCTTTGTTAAGTACACTTCACGTTCCCCGTGGATTCGATACCCTGGAATACTCTCGGGTGAAAGCTACCTTGACAACCGTGCGCTTGCGGTTTATCCTTTGTGCCACAGTTTGTGTCAACAAAGCTCAACCCAGAGAAGTGTGTCTTCGAGGTCCCTAAGGGCATGCTCCTGGGTTTCGTCGTCTCCGAAAGAGGGATCGAAGCCAACCCCGAAAAGATCACCGCCATCGAAAAGATGGGGCCGATCCATAACGTGAAAGGTGTGCATCGGGTCACCGGATGCCTCGCATCGCTTAGCCGCTTCATTTCCCGTCTTGGTGAAAAGAGTTTGCCTCTGTATAGGCTCCTGAAAAAATCCGAGCGATTTGCATGGACGTCCGAGGCTCAATCAACTCTTGACCACATCAAGCAGCTGTTGACCAACGCACCTATCTTGGTCTCACCTCATGACGAGGAGGAACTCCTGTTGTACATCTCCGCCATGAGGCAGGTGGCGAGCACGGTCCTAGGCGTAGAAAGAGAAGAAGAAGGGCACATACTCAAAGTACAGAGGCCCGTGTATTTTGTTAGCGAAGTACTAAGCGACTCAAAAACCCGGTACTCCCATCTGCAGAAGTTGGTATACGCGGTAATCATGACTAAGAGAAAGCTTTTGAATTACTTTGGGTTGCACAAGGTAACAGTCGTAAGCAACGCACCATTGGGAGAGGTCATCCTGAACAGGGATGCCGCCCATCGCATCGCCAAGTGGGCGTTGGAGCTGATGGATAAAAATATTGCTTACGCCCCGCGAAGCGCTATCAAATCACAGGTCCTGTCCGACTTCATCGCGGAATGGACGGATGCGACCCTCCCCACTCCAGCTGTTGAGCAGGAGTACTGGATCATGTACTTTGACGGGTCCCTCATGAAAACCGGCGTAGGAGCAGGGATTGTCCTGACGTCACCCCACGGAGTGACCATGATATATATGGTGTGTTTGCTGTTCCCGGCGCCCAACAACGAGGCAGAGTACGAAGCCTTGCTTAGTGGACTACGGATCACGATCGACCTAGGCATAAGACGGATCGACGCTCGCGGTGACTCCCAACTGGTAGTCAACCAGGCCATGAAGCAGTCTAACTGCGTTGACCCGTGCATGACCGCATATTGCCAGGAGGTGCGAAAACTTGAATCCAAGGTTGTGGCCTCGAACTCAACCATGTACCCTGATGACAGAACGAGTGATGAGGACATGACACCTTCGGATACAACCACAACCATAGATTACAGGCTGAGTTCACTCCTACATTTACACAATGGTTTTTGGTACAACGCACTTGGTTCCACATGTATATGTCAATATTTGCTTGTAGATACAAATATGTCTCAATGTGCAAGGTTTTCAAAGTTCAACATTCGGTTCATTGGCAGCCCAACAACGGTTCATTGGGAAGGTCATAACTCATCCATCCGGAGTGCGATTGAGGTCAATGAGGACATGATGGAAAGATTATTTGATAAGCCTTCAAATAGATATGATCCCACATCAATATCACATCGGCAAGGTCTTCAAATCATCTCGACACTCAGCTACTATTCCTACGGGCTGCTACGACGTCATCTTGGGCTTGTCATGCAACCTTGGCACCCTGGCCCAAGTAGGACAACGTCCCAAACATGTGGAGAATACCTCAAATATGGTCCAACACGTCCTCCTCCTTGGCCACCACCTTAGGAGGGCAGCAAGGTCGTCCAACCCAAGTTGGAGGCCCAATCCAATTTGAGTTCGAGTCCATCTCGGGTTCCAGGAGCAGCCAATGGTAAAACGGATGTCCAGGTTGCATACGGACTCCGTTTTCAATGAAACACACATGGATGGAAAGATAATTTGATACGAAAACCAACCCAATTGGTTTCATGTCAAAATGCCTTTGGAGTCAACGGTAATCGTTAAAACAAATTGACGTCCAAAATCTGTCCAGACGTTGCGTCGTCGTCTTTTGGGCCGTTGGGCTTTGTAACGAGTTGGCCCACCTTAGGGACGTGAGTGGCTGCCCTAGGATGCCTCTTAGACCATATAAACAGCCGTCGCCGCCTACGTTAGGTTTTGGGTTTTGCTTTAGATTAATCTATCGTTGAACAGTCGCCGTTTTCGGTTTGTGAGACCCCAACTCTTGATCTTAATCATATATCCGCAATTGTCACTTCATTTGAGTTGCATTTTATCTTGTTCTTGCTTGTGTTCTTCGATTCGCAGCATGGATTAGCCTTCTTGGCGAGGTCAACCGGATTGTGACACGGTTGATAACCCGAGGAGACGTGGTGCTAAGATTGCAGGTTTCGGTCTTTGTGATCTGAAGACGGATCGGTGTGTCTCTCTTCGACCGAATCGATAATTATCTTGAACTAACGGAAGATCGGGAACCCTAGTTCACATCAACAAGGAGACCGATGCACTGGCCAAGGCGGCCTTAGGCCGAGAGCCTGCGCCTCCCGGGGTGTTTGCAAACGACCAATCAAAGTCGTCCATCAACATCGGGGAATCGGAGGTCTCTAGTTCTCCTGACACCAGCTCCTCGATGGCCTCGAAAGCCACCGAGGCCTCAACCGACTGTAGCGACGAGTTGACAGAGGCGATGAACATAGAAATGGAAGAGCCAACGCCGAAAGAGAGAGATTGGAGACAACCGTATGTAGATCGCTTGACAAAAGGCGAGCTCCCTGCGGATCAGGTGGATGCCAAACGGATCGCCAGACGAGCCAAGGTGTTCGTCCTTGTCGATAGTGAGCTTTACAAGCAAAGCGCGACTGGCATTTTGCAACGTTGCATCCCAACTGAGTAGGGGAAATTTTTTTTGCAAGACATCCATCAGGGCATTTGCGGGCATCACGCGGGAGCAAAAACCCTCGTGGGGAACGCGTTCCGACAAGGTTTCTACTGGCCGGCGGTCGTGGCTGACGCGCAGGCCTTGGTTTGCGCCTGCGAAGGTTGCCAATTCTTCTCTAGGCAAATCCACATGCCTGCTCAGGCACTCCAAACCACCTCCCTTACGTGGTCGTTCGCAGTTTGGGGGCTCGACATGGTCGGCAAATTCGATAAGGCACCCGGGGGCTACACCCACCTGCTAGTCGCTATAGACAAGTTCACCAAGTGGATCGAGTTGCGCCCCATCACTAACATCAGGGCCGAGGAAACCGTCAGTTTCTTCACCAACATCATCCAACTCTTCGGAGTGTCCAACTCCATCATCACTGACAATGGAACAAACTTCACCGCGGATGAGTTCCTAGAATGGTGTGACGAGCACCACATACGAGTTGATTGGGCCTCCATCGCGCACACCGGAATCCAACGGGCAAGTGGAACGCGCCAACGGACTCATCCTACAAGGGATCAAGGCAAGAATTTTCGACCGACTGAACAAGTATGGTAAAAAATGGCTCCAAGAGCTCCCTTCCGTTCTGTGGAGTCTCAGAACGACACGAAGCAGGGCCACCGGTTTTTCACCATTTTTTCTGGTATACGGCTCGGAGGCCGTCTTACCCACCGACCTCGAGTACGGGTCTACGACCCTGAGAAGGCAGAAGCCTTCCTAGAAGACGCCATAGATCAGGTCGACGAGGCCAGGGAAGCCACCCTCCTACACTCGGCCAAGTACCAACATGCCCTACGACGGTACCACGATCGACGTGTCCGACCAAGAGGATTCCAACCAGGGAATTTAGTACTCCAAAAAATCCAGAGCAAGAAGGAGCGGCGTAAGCTCACATCACCCTGGGAAGGACCCTACATTGTCCACGAAGTAATAAGACCAGGAGCTTATCGACTCTAGACTTCACCGGCAAAATCTTCACCAATGCCTGGAACATACAACGGCTACGTCGTTTCTACCCCTAAAAATCCCTCATTACAGCTTTTCGGTCGAAGATTTTTCTTTTCACACATCGCAAAGTCTTGGGAAAGAGCCTTTCTTCCATACACGGAGTACAAAGAAACCTCTTACCCGGGGGCTACCCGATACACACGAAATAAAAGAAAAATTTAAACAAACATATACAACCCAAGTTCATTACAACCATTCCAAAAGCAAAAGGGCCAGAGCCTAGATAAGATGCCTAGTGTTACGACCTCATCCTACTAAAGCAATAGACAACCACATCGGAAAGCTCCCTAGACCAGAGATCGAACTCATGGCTAAGGCGACACTCCGAGCTAGAGTACATGATGATTCTGCCTAGACCCTCGCTCGCTGGCCCAAAGCGTCTGCACCGTTCCCAAATACATGCGGGGGAATCATCTACTATATACCAACGCCGGCACGTCCCTTGGGCAACAAATGCCCCTCCTAAGCGCAATGACGTGAAGATCCCCACGGAAGTCGGAACGGAGCGGGGCCAAACCACGGTTGCCCCATCTACCATTTGGGAGCGCGCTACCGGCGACCCAGTTAAGGAGAGCAAGAGCCTCAGGGTTCGATGGATCGACGAAGTACAACACCATGGCTCGGAAGTACATCGCTCCGGCATCCCCGTCCTGGATTGCTAGACGGATGAACCCTCAACTAGAGGGGTCTCATCCGCACAACATCAGCCTCTCCACGCCGCGAAAGCACAAGGCCTCCCGATGGCTGGCCTCGAAGAAGCGATGCTCAAGAATCATCCCCCGATACTTGCGGCTGCGCCGATAGTAACGCTGCATCACCTAGAGGGACAAAAACCAAACCAGCACACCGTCGTTGTAGATTCTCCGGAAAACACCGCAAACCTGGCGGAGGTGCATGTAGTCAAGAAAGCTACCTCCATAGTTGAAGGCGCGAAGAAGGATCTAGAAGAGAAGCTCCTCCGACAGCATCAACAGAGCACAAGACGCCACGGCGAGGCGAGCATGTCCAACGTCCATCCCACGGGCAAGGTTGTCACACCTCCTCGGCGACGACGAAGCTCCTCCTCTCTCACTCCTCTTAGTAGATGCAAATGGGAAGAAGACTGAAGAGAGCGGAAAAGAGTTACTACAGACCTCCCAGAATATATAGCGCAGGGTCACTGTCCCTCCGTCTTCCACACACGCGCCCCTCGGGCCCGCAAAGGCGCGACTCTTCATTTTCCAGGCATGGACAGTATCAGCAAACCGCCAAAGGACACGCAGGCCGCTCGTGCTAAACCAAACGACTGGCTGCCACAAGGGCCCACAGACCACAAACAACGCCAACTTCCCAGGAACAGGCAAGTGTCACAAGAACACAACTAGTCCACCACGGCTAAAGGTAAGAACGACCAACAAGTACGTCCATTTAAAAGAACGCCCAGTTTTTTATCCCTTCTATGCAAAATGCAGGGACAACAACGGGGTAATGGTCGAAAGACCGTTTGTTACCCGTCATACTCATATAACAAATGAGATAACTAGGCCAAGGGATCTTGGCTGACCCAAAACATTACGGGTTCGACAGCCTCCCTGGCCAAAACTGAAGAGTGAGGGATGTTGCTAAGCGGGCCCTAACGGTCGGAACGTAGACGTCTTCACGTCAAACGCGTTTAGTAAACGTGTTTAGGCTTTGACAGATAACAGAATATGTGGTAGACCCCTCGAGGGGTGGCATCGAGCCCTCGGATCCCATCAAACGGATCCGGGTACTATACGTATCGACTGTCGAGGATTAGAGATCGGTCCATGATGGACCTACGTCGGTGCGTGCCTCCACGGATGAGGACCCGTGGTCTCACCTAAACTACCCGATTGTAACTCGCCGAGCGCTCGATCTTGGCCACCGAGGTAAGATACGAGGCTGCTCACTTCCACATCCTAGATCATGGGGGTGCGAGGAAGAGATACGGGAGCCGCACGATGACGGTCCCCAAACGTATGATCCAACAAACACGATAGGCAAACTAACAAAGGCCTAGGAAACGGAAACGATAACTAAAAACGACAATCACGAAAGGTAAAGAGAGGGGCTCAGCAGGGCCAGTCCATACAAGCAAAATAAAACAGGTCGACCAGCGTAGCACATCCAACTCTATGGAGAACTAACAATCACGGGGCCTCTGCCCTCGGCTCCTTTGCTAGGACCTCATCGGCCGACACGACGTCCACAACGGCCTCCGCGACATCAGAAAGCCGTTCGATGAGATGGACATACTGGTCGACGCTTCATCCGTGAGGGAACCCGGCGGCGTCCACCATGTCCGTTCCAGAACGAACCTCGGCCATGGCAAATGCGACCCTAGCCCCGCGGAAGATGGCACGCGCGATGACATTACGGATACGCATAGGAACAACTCGAATACGCTCCACCACGGTGCTCCCAGGCGCGTGAAGGAGGCTGGCGACGTCGTTCGCAGCAGAACGGAGCGCCTGCAGCTCCTCCTCCAGCGCTCCGAAGAAAAACCGATACAGTGCGTCACAAGCAGGTCATAACAGAACGCACTTAAGGAAAATCGACGAAGCTTACACACGACGCGCCTGTCAGCATTAGCCAGCTGATCACGGAGGCAGTAGCCCGCCTGAACAGACCCCAATAGGCTCTGGCGAAAACCTTCGAGCATCCGATAAAGCAGCTCAGGGTCCCGGACCTGACGAAGGTTCTGCATCGGGCGACGAAGCAACTCCTCCAGCAAACTTCGGAACCGGTGCATTGGAGGCACAAGCACGGGCCCCAATGGAGCCGGGACTACAGCCAGACGAATGACACCTCCCGGACTCGCACGGAACACCGGACAGGCCGACGTAAGCACATCGGAGGGTGCCACCCACACCTCAAAGCCACGAGGGAGAGAGGCGTCGTGGGATGGATAAGGCCTCCTGATTAAAAACGTAGATAATCACTCAGTGTCTGAACAAGAACACGAAAAGAACATAATAAGATAGCGTGGTACGAGTACCATCCCGCCTCGGTCATCCGGCAACGAAGGCTTTGAGGATCAGATGCGTTCCCCCCGACAAAACCATCCTCCATGAGACGCTTGCCACGATCCATGGCTCGACAAGCAAAGGCTTATGCAGAAAAGGCTTAAACAGAGAGTGGAAATGGAGAAGCGAGATGGTCCGCATGGACGTTTACTCGGCCGCCGCCACAGGAGAAAATGCAGCCGATGCTCGCTTCCTCGACTGGTCGGATCAACCAATCAGCTTCTCCGGAAAAGATGAGTGGACGGATTAAAGGTATCCAGGTCGCTTCCCACTGATCATTAATCCAACCATCGCAACGTGCTGCTTCATGAAAGTCCTAGTCGACGGCGGTAGCGCCATCAACATCATCTTCGCCGATGCATTCCGCCAGCTTGAATACTCAAAGAAAGATCTCCTCCCAGCGAACTTTTCCTTCTGGGGAATCATCCCAGATAAGGCATCAACGCCGATAGGCCAGATTACCCTACCTGTGCAGTTCGGCGACAAGAACCACTTCAGGGTCGAGAACATCAACTTCGTTGAAGGACCGAGAACGGCGACCGGAGGGGGGGTGTGAATGGGAGCCTCAAATTTCTCTCGAAATATTCAGACGAAAACAGAGAAATGAGAGCTCACTGACAGTGGAGGAAAACTCACTGGAAACCCCGAAAACCAAGTTCTCAATCCCTATGGAAAAGAGGTAAGAACCTAGGCCAAACACGCGAAAACAACAACCTCCGGACCACTCTGTCAGGACCTCCGGACCATAGCACAAGGTTCGGATCCTTGGTCCGACGCTTCTTCAGCGGACCATCGGCCTGGTCCGACGCCTGGTCCAACGCCTTTCACCACTGCCTCAAAACAACACAGTACGCACCCTAGCTCCGGACGACTTGCTCCGGACTAGTCCGGTGCTACCTCCGGACCAATGAACAATGGTCCGGTGCTGTTCCTTGCCTCTTCCAAAACCACGCAGGGAGCACCCGAGCTCCGGACTCTGGTCCGACGCTTACCTCCGGACTAATTCGTCTGGTCCGGTGCCTCAGGGTGCTGAGCTGTCTACCTGGGCAGGACCACCGGACCAATGGAGAATGGTCCGGAGCCTAAAGCCTGGTAGTCCAGAGCCTAGTCCGACGCCTTTGGCTGCTTCACGGTCTTACTGGTCAAGACCACCGGACCAGATGCAATGGTCCGGAGCTAATGCCAAGTAGTCCGGAGGGTAGTCCAGAGCTCATGAACAGAAAAGTTGAACCCCGCGAAAACCGATTCCACTCCGCCAAATCTTCCCAAAACCCAACCAAATGATCACCAACTACAACCAAACTTTGTAGGCATGATCCTAGTACAGTTGGGGAGCTATCCCGAAGAAATCATCGCTCAATTTGGTATAGAGAAACGGGGAGAGAAGAGATTTGGGGGAAAACTCAAGAACGAAGAACTCCGCAAAGAAATCGCCCGATCTACGCACTCGTGAGGTTTGAGGAGAATTCCTTCGGTGCAAAGATGCTCCTCACGAATACGAACAACTTGGCTCAAATATATTTTCATGAGCTACTCCCTACAAAGAGATCTCATCTCGGGAAGAAAGAGGGAGCAAAAGCAAAACACGAAGAACACAAGCAAAACGAAAGACACGATAAAGTAATCAAAGCTACCATGGCTTACGGAGTGTAAGGCCTACGATTCCCACCGAAAACAAAGTGCAAATCCTTATAAAGGCTGGAGAGATCAACCTAGGGACCTCATGAACTAGAGAGAGGTTAGAGAGAGAGAGAGTTGGGGCAAATGATTAGGGTTCAAGAGGTGGGATGAGGATACCCCTTCATCCCATATTTAACGGGGCTTTGGCTATTTACCAAAGACCTCCCTAGATACAAGACCGAATTACCTAGCCCTAAGACATTGTAATCCAAGTCGGTAACTCTCAGCCACTCATTTGAATGGACGGCCCCGCTTCCTGCCGGGAGTTGTCGTCGCCTTGACGCAACCTCCAGGATTCTGCCACGTGCCATCCCCGCTTCCTTGGAAGCTCCGCCTAGGTTTTGAGGCCCAAACCCAGGAAACCCGCCACCAGTAGCTTTGAGCTCAACTACCGAATCCCAAGTTTTGAGGCCCAAACTCGGAAACCATCCTTGGATGGTTTTGAGGCCCAAACCACCAAACCGCTCAGCACGAGCCACCTTGTCTTCGCCCGGTTGGACTCCGAGTCCCATGAGCCTCCGCTCGACCCGCTCGTCCGCCGTCTTGACTTGGTCAACTCGGTCTACCTTCATGTCTTCTCGCACTCGCCGGTGCCAAGTACTAGCCACCACAGTTAGTCCGTCAGCGCCCATGGTCCCTCAGTCTGAGCCCCGCTTCCGCCCTTCTCCGCTCTCAGTCCATCGGCACGGCAAGCCTCTACTCAACCTTCTCCACGCCATTAACCACTGTCACTAGGCATAGCACCTGCACACCACAAGCCGATAGACATGCACACATTTGCTTTCACAAAGATTAGTTGTAAGCCATTCAAACTGAAACGCTCAAGTGTTGGGCAATCACACATCACAAAACTGAACAACATGGGTACTTATCCACCATGTGTTCGCATTCGTCGTAGCCGAGTTAGAGACTGCCTACCATGCGATACTTGGTCATCCGACACTCGCCAAGCTAAGGGCAGTCCCGCATTACACGTACATGGTGTTGAAGATCCCGACACCACAAGGCATCCTCAGCCTACGTACCAACCTGAAGATAACATACAAGTGCGAGTAGAAGACAATCAACGCCACCAAGAACCCCTGCGCCCAGGGTACATACACCCCCGGATACAACGATGAGCCCACCGTCAAGAAGCAGAAAGAAGCAGAACCGACGACAACCACTGCCGATCTTGCCAGCGAACAGACACAGAAACCACCATCCCTCGACGACGTGTGAAGATCTTCAAATGTAACCATAGTCCAATAAAGCTTGTACTATGTACTTCCCATCAATAAATAAAGGTACTCCATCTCCTACATATCCTACGAAACCACAATAAATTGTGCAAAACGCCCACGGCGTACGGCGACCACTGCGAAAATAACTCCGGTGTACGGCGACAACCGCAACAAAGCAGACAACATTCGATGACCTCTCCAAAACACTCCCATAGTGTTCGACGACCTTGCCAATAAACGCAATAAAGCATTTCTCCAAACTGCCTGGCCGTAACCAGAAAGCTCCCGAAGCTGGCCTGCCGATTGACCATAGCGAATAGAAGTAGCCACCCTAGACGCTAAGATTACATCGTCAGGCCTCCCTAGTGGTATTTCCCCAGAAGCCGGGCAATACCGCTCGGGTCGGAAGCCATGAGGTTGTGCGCCCAGAATCTGTACATGACCACGGTACGGTCGACGACTCTACAAGCAGCATGGCTTTTCGCCCAGCGTCTGCAGGAACGGTCTCCACAGACCCTAGTCACGCGACGATCGAACCTCTCGGAAAAGGGCCATGTCCCTGGCATCTCCCTAAGCGTGCATGAGTTGTTCGCCCTCTGCGCCGCGGGTTGTCAGCATCGTGCCTCCTTGGGAGTCCTTATGTATCCTACGCATGCAGTGGCACTAGCCCTACGATATGGACCATTTGAGACCCAAGGTCGAACGTTTCATCGCTATGGCTCACGACTTAGCAGGCAGGACAGGATATACAAGTGAAATAAAAGCTCACCGCCCGGATATATAACAGCTTTGTAATTTTCACTTACACATCCGACCACTTGTACCTAAGATACAAACTACAGTTGTCTCGCAGCAAAATAGACGACGACAAAATATCGTGACACACCAAATAAAGAGGAAGGACAATACTTGAGATAAGGCGTTCAACGACTACAACTTCATCCTACTGATGCGATAAGCGACCACCTCACTAATATGCCTAGTCCAGAGATCGAACTCATGACGAATTCGACATTGCCAGCTACAGTACATGATAACCCGAGGCATATTGTTACCCGCCGGACCAAAACGACAACACTCTTCCCAGATGCAAAGATGAGGATCGACGACGACCAAATCCGGCACATCCTCCGGAGCACGAATCCACCACCGCCGCCAGATGACATGAAGATCATCATGAGAACGCCCCCGAAGACGACGCAAACCTTGATTACCAAACCGACCACCGGGAAGGGCACCTCCACTGAGACAATAGACGATGGCAAGCGTCTCCGAGTTTGCCGAATTAGCATAGTAAAACATCATGGCCCTGAAGTAAATTGCGACGTCATCTCCAGCCGCCACCGCCCTACCGATAAGTGATTGCCCAACAGAATCACGCCCCTGCAACATCAACCGCTCCAAACCACGAAAGAACAAAGCCTCCTGGTGGTCGACATCAAGGAAGTGCTGCTCGAAGGTAGTCTCCAGAAAAGGGAAGTAGGGCCAGCAATAATTCTGGACACACCGAAGGGACAGGAGCCGATTTGTCGAAGGATCATCGCAAAAGTTTCGGAAGAGGCGACAGATTGGGCGAATCTTCACATACTCACGCACATTGTTGCCATCATCGATCACGCGAAGAAGGATATGAAACACCAAGTCCTCTGGCAGGGTCAGCAAGGCAGCAAGACCCATCGCAAGATGCACGCCTCCAGCCTCCATCAAACCTGGCACGAACTAAGTGTCGATGAAACCCTCTAAAGACCTTGCGACTGGACAATGCGAAGGAAGTCGAAGCAATGGCGAACGGAACTCACCCTGATCTTCACCCGAATATATACTCGAATCTCCGTCCTCTTCGAATACCTCAAGCAATGAAGACACACCTCTCCGAATCCTACACACGCTCGGGTAGAGACCAAAAGACGCGACCCTTCCCGTTGTGCCGCTAAATCCGCCCTTTATACAAAATGGCGCGGCGCTTCGCCTCCCAGGGTTTTTGGGAAACCGCAACAACCAAATACGGAACCGCCACGACACCAGCTTCCTACGTTGTGACTTGGGCCGCTAACCGCATGGTTAATTCGGCCCAATAACTCCCTTTCCCCTATTCCGTATTTTCTTTAAGATAACCCCCCTGATTTTCGTCTAATAAATCACCACTAACTTCACAGTCCTGGGGACTGGGCGTACCATTTCGTTATGATTTCTTTTTTGGCAGGAACAATGACACAGCTACAATACAATAGTTGGCAAGTCCTGCAGGACCTCTGCTACAGTGACACTCAGAGACTTCGCCGATCATAAAACGACGACTCAACAACTTGCTCGCAGATTCGACCAGGCTCAGGGACTCCGTCCAGGACTACACTGAGCAAGGCTCGGGACTGCTGCCGCGGCACGGGGACATACGACATGGAGCAACAAAACACCCGGGGACTGCAACCCGGGGACTGCGAAAAAGCAATGTGATCTCGACGCAAGAACCTTCTAGCTCCCCGGGTCAGGCTCGGGGACTATGGGTATTCGCAGTCATTTTAACCAAACTTATATTTCAGTCTTTCTTCTATAAGCCTAATCCAAGAGCCTCACAGCCTCTTACATCAGGCTCGGGACTGTGGGTATTCGCAGTCGTTTTTTACAAAATTCATGCTTCACTCATTACTTATGCTTGTTTATACATCCTTTATCTTTATTATAAATCTTGGCACCACGTGCATACTTCACCTACTACCAAGCTCGGAGACTAAGTGGGTACACTTCACCTTGTGGTGAATGTACTTATTTTATTCTCGACAAAGCTCTGCTGTTACCTGTTATCTTTTTGCCGAGCCTAAGTGGGTACACTTCACCAGGGAACAAGCCATTCAAAAAGTTTTTTCTTCTTCAACACGTCACATCCTCTTGACGAGTAGCTGCAGCATCCATCGAAGGCGACCTGCTCGCACATCAAGCTACAACGCTCTCGACCAGCTCGACCTGGTCGGGAGGCTTCTCCAAGCAGTACCCCGACCAGCCAGCCTGGTTGGGACCCTGCAACAACGACTTCATGCGATGGCGACCAGATGTACACCTCCAAGAACGATGTTGCTGACTCGCCAGAAGAACATAATGTGCTCATGGACTTGTTGGGGATATTACCTCGGCATATCCCCAGGGACCTTATGGGCCTGTCGATCAGGAGACGGCCCAGCCCACGAGGCCTTGCGGCACGCGACCAGCCCGTCGTGCTCGCCAAGGACTCCGAAGAAGCCTTGCTCACCAAGAAGGATCATAGTAGATAGACTCGGATCCCTTACCTAAAGGGACCGATCGTAATCTTCTAGGATATGGAAACTGTAACCCTGCTCCCCGGCTATATAAGGCGAGCAGGGACCCCCTCCAAAACATCTCTCTCGCGACCCCCTAGATCTCATCTACAGGTCTTGTAACCTAATACTCATATCAATCCAGCCACCAAAACACAGGACGTAGGGTATTACGGCGATTTGTCGGCCCGAACCTGTCTAAATCGCCATGTCTACGCTCTTTGTGTTATGCTTGATCGTTGTCGCCACACCTCCGCCTACAATCTACTATCGTGGGGTACCCCCTAGGTAGACTGCGACGCATATTTCGTCGACAGGACCCCGTTCCTTGATCCTTGGGTGGAGAACTCACTGTACAAATCTATACAATTATAGTTATATAATTAGTCTATGCTTTTCCGAAAATCTTAACAAAGGATGAATAGTAGATCATATAAATTATAGAGCATTTACAAGTTACAAGCATTTAAAAGGAAATTTAAATACTACATATATATAGTATATACATGTACACTACTAAAATTGCATATATATATATATATATATATATATATATATATTATATACAAGTAATCTAATATATATATATGTATCTATACAAGTACTCTACTCTATATCTATATAAGCATGGAAATTGATTATATAAGCATTAAAATCATGTACTATATATATAGCATTTACAAGTATTTATAAGTATAAGCATAAAAATGAAAAAAGAAAAAGGACACTTGGCCCCTCTCTCTATCTTCCTCTCCTCCTCTCCCCTTTGCCCTGCTCGGCCCAGCAGTGGCGGCCCAGCCCCCTGCCCTCAGCTCTCGCTGTACCCTAGGCCCCGCTGGTCAGGTTCATCCCTAACCTCTCGCGCACGCTCCCCCGCCATCTCCATATCACCCGCGCGTGCGGTCCCAGCAACCTCCACCGCCAACCGCCACCGCAACCGCGCACGGTCCCAGCAATCTCCGCACACCACCGCCGCCGCACAGCGCAACACCGCTGCAAGCGCAACCTCTACGCACCGCCGCCACCGCCGCACCGCGGCTCACAGAGAGAGAAGAAGAGGGAGCGCATGCACGACTTACCGGAGATGAAGCAGGACGACAGTGCGTGGAGAGAGAGGGCTCAGCGACGGGGAGGGCGACGCGGCGATGAGGCGGCGGCGTGGAAATTTGGCCAGCCTAACGACGTCTCTTTGAAATTTTCGGGCGCCTGGGGACTTAGAAATTTTCGGGCCATCGAGCGCGGGCTATATAAGGGGCCGATTTCTACAGGCGGTTCCTACTGCCAACAGCCTGTAGAAAATCATTTCTACAGGCGGTTGGCAGTAGGAACCGCCTGTAGAAAGGTTTCAATGTGGTTTCTATGTTTGTTTATGTATTGTTTTTGTTTATGTATTGTTTTTGTTTATGTATTGTTTTTTATATTGTTTATATATGTTGTATAAAGGTTGTATATTTTCCATATAATAGTTTCTATTTAGGGTTAGGGTTTATTAAGGTTTTAGGGTTAAGAGTTTATGGTTTATGGTTTATTAAGGTTTCTATTTAGCTCTAGGGGTTAGTTAAGCTAGGGTTTAGGGTTACTTTAGAATCATACAAGAAACAATGAATGGTAGACTATACAAGGTAGACTATATAGACTATATACAACAAACAGTTAAGCATTAAAGTGGTACTGAGTCATACAAGATATACTATAAAGGTGGAATAAGCATTAAAGTCTTACATTTACAAACAGTGAATTGTAGACATTGTACCAAAAATGGATTACATGACAAATGACAAATATAAACTAGGCTGCTACTATTCTTCCTTGTCCATCGTGGTGAACCTAGGGCAATGAATTATGTGGTATGCTTCACTCAACATTCCTTATCTTCACTGGATGGTCTACAAAGAGAGACATATTAGTAAACTGGTTAAAATCCTCCAGATCAGATACACCATCAACTCCAATAGCTTGTTGCTTTCCAGAAAAAACTACATGCTTTGGTTGGTTGGTACTTTTCTTGTCATTAGGAGAAAGGATCTGTTCAGCATAGAAAACCTATGCAACACGGTTAGCCATTATCCACGCATCATCTTTGTAGCCTACCTTACTTAGATCAAGAACTTTGACCCCATAGTTGTCCACTGTGACTTGTTTGTCTTCAACCCATTCGCATCGCAATACGGGGATTTGGAATGTACCATAGTCAAGTTCACATATGTCAACAATGAAGCCAAAGTATGTAATAATCTCACCTGTCTTAGAGTCAATGGCCTCGCATCGAACACCACTATTTTGTGACATGCTCTTTATGTCCTTATACTTGGTACAGAATGTGAATCCATTAATGTCATAGGTTTGTCATGTTGTGACCTGGCGTGAGGGTCCAGATGCCAACCCCTTGATGGTTTGTTCCTCAATTGTTTCCCCATGTAGAATATCCTTCTCCCCATGGACGGAGCCATGTAGATGCCTTGGTATTCCTAGGAATACCCAACTTTTCTATACCAAAACAAATACTTATACATCAATAATTATACATATATGTATATGTTATAGTTAGCTTTATTCTCTATTTCTCAAGTCAAAAGGCCACTCATGTCCGATGTGCAGGCACCCACTCTCATGGCCTCAGAGCCCCTATATGATCACCCAAGAAAACAGAAACGAGTGTTGATTCCTATTCGATCTGATTCTCTGAGATGGCTCAGAATCGTAGTAGTCAAGGTTTTGGGATTCATTTTCAAAAATATTTCGCCATCACCCTAAATGGACGAAATTAAAAAAAATGGTCGATTTTTAGACTCAATTCGGTGAATTATCGAGATTTGAAGCTCAAAGTTTGTTTCGGACCACACCGAAATGTACGAATTTTGTTGAAATTCGGAGTATCCCAGTCGAATCCCAGAACCTTGGTGGTTTGTTCCTCAATTGTTTCCCCATGTGGAATATCCTTCTCAGTTCTCCCTTAGCCATGTGTTGAACCGAGTCTTGTGTTCCTTCATTACTCAATCATCTGTGTGCCCATGATTATGTTCCCGAAGTTCATTTAAGTGTTGCTCGATCAAAGCCTCCATTATCGAGAGCTGATGCAAGATACTGTGATGTGCCTCGAGGACTATGTTGTAATCTTTTGGGATGAATGGATTTCGTCCCATCCTCCCACTTCCATACAGCCTACCCTCATGTCGTGACGGAGGCAAACCTATTGCAACTTGGTCTTTTAGGACACTATTGCAGAATGGACCTCCGGACTCAATGGCATCTTCGGTTAAATACCCCTCAACCATAGACGCCTCTGGACGAGCACGAGTAGAAACATAGCCATTTAGTATTGCCATGAAACACTCATAAGTCCACATCTCATGCAAGTACATAGGACCCAATGCCTCAATTTGAGGAACCAAGTGCACAACGAGGTGCACCATGATATCGAAGAATGCTGGGGGGAAACACATCTCAAATTGTGACATTGTCTCCACTACGAATTCCTGAAGAGTCCCTAACTCATCATAGTCAATCACCTTTTGTGAGATCTTGTTGAAAATGAAGCACAGACGTGTTACTGACATCTTTACGAACAAAGGATTTATAGCCCTGATGACAATCGGAAGGAAAGTAGTAAGCATGACATGACAATCATGTGAGTTGTAGTTAGTGAATGTAAGGTCTTTCATTGACATGATACTCCGTATGCTAGAGCAAAATCTAGATGGGACTTTCAACTTCCTCAACCACACACACACATCACATGTTTCTCAGCTATGTTGAGGTTGTATCTTGCTGCGGGTAGATGACACTTCCCATTTTCTTGTAGAACAAGGTGAAGCTCTTTTTTATGTCTAAATGTACCATGTCCATGCGTGAATTCAATCCTTCCTTTGTCTTGCTCTTCATGTATAGCAAGGTGTCAATTAGACTTTCAAACACATTCTTTTGAACCTACATACCATTGATCGCAATAGACAAGAATGTGTTTGAAAGTCTAATTACACATTCTCCAGTATGGTAAATACTCAAAGAAAATAGACATCTTCTTGAATGTAGCCCCTGGAGTTGGTTTGACATCCTTTCTTGGTTTTCCGTCTTTTGTCTTCGTCCCGAAAACAAATTTGATTTTGCTAACTATTTGGAAAACTCTTTGGCCTTTACTGTTACCTGATGGTGCAATAGAGTGTAGTTCATCGTTATTGTCGAAGTACTTAGCCATATTTTTAAGGCGAAACATGTGTCCTTTCGATAAGAAGCGTATGCATCTCATGTACACTATCTTATTAGATGCATTGAGGGACACATAAGCGGTTTCATCTATGCAGAATACACAACCAACCTTTCCCTTGAACTACCCTGATAATGTGAAGAGAGCAGGGTAATCGTTGATCGTAACAAAAATAATTGCTCTCAGCGTGAAAGATTCTTTGCAGTACTCGTCCCACATTTGAACACATGTTTTCCACAACATTTTCATATCCTCCATTAAGGGCTCCAAAAAAACATTCATGTCCACTCCAGGTTGTGTAGGCCCAGAGATAAGGATGGTTAGTAAAAGGTATTTTCGCTTTTGCATCAACCATTGGGGAAGGTTGTAGATGGTGAGGATCACCGGCCATGTGCTATGCGTGCTGCTCCTCTCAGCAAATGGATTCATTCCATCAGTATTCAGTGCAAATATAACCTTTCTTGTTTCCTGTGCAAAGTCTTCATGGTTGTTATTGAAATCTCTCCACTACGTGCCATCAGCCAGATGACGAAGCTTCCCATCGTTTTTGTGCTCATTTAAAGCATGTCAGCTCATAAGTTTGGCATCCTCTGGGTTAGCGAACAAACACATCAATCGATCAACCACAGGAAGGTACCACATCACTAAAGCATGAATCTTTTTCTGGGCATAATAGTCTACTTCGTCTTTTTGTTTGCTTGTGGGGGGTTTTGTTGCTCTCTATTGGGTCTTCTTTCTCTTATTTCCTTTACACTTGGAGGCAGCACATTCTTCTTCTCGAAAGTCTTTATTGGTCTTGTACCTACTTGCACCATAGTTTGGACAGCTGACCATGTCCTTATACTCATCACCTCGATATAGGATACACTGATTTCTACATGTGTGGATCCTCTCAACACCAATAGTGAGCGGACTGATTAGCTCCTTTGCATAGTACGTGTTAGTCGGCACATTGTTCTCCTTTGGAAGCATGTCTGCGATAATACTCAAGAACGTATCAAAGTCAGCATTAGACAAACCATATCTAGCTTTGAACATCAACAACTTAAGCACAGACCGCAGCGTCATGAACTCTTGGGTACAACCCTTAGACTCATCATACAAAGGCTCTTTTGTTGCATTCATCAGGGAATCCACACCTTTCATGAAGAACATTGAAGGGTCATCTAAATGCCGATGCAACATTGCCTCTAAGAATTCTGCATCTTCTGCAGCCATATCTGGCAGGACCTCACCTTCATTTTCTCCATCAAAACCATGATTAGGAAGAGGTTGTTGTGTCTCGTGTACGAACTAAAACCCGTCAACAAGCATATGTAGATCAACATCAATATCTGCAGTGTTTGTCGTTGTATAATGCGTAGAACTACACTCTCCATGCTTTGTCCAAATCAAGTAATCCTTCATAAACCCCGACATACTAGATGAGAAATGATTGTTTGAGTGTCATCAAATACAACAACATTTTGAAGTCTATGCATAGACAATGTATGTGCTTCATCTTTGTTCTCTAAGCATGGTTCTTAGCATCATCAACAAACTTATGCACTTCTGGTAAGTATGATGGATCTAGTCTTGACAACTTATACATCCATAATGACATCTCCATCATACCTGTACAAAAATATAATGAATTAATTGTATGCTAAAAGTTGAAACCACAGGCCTAGCTCCAAAAAGTTACTCAAACGGAGCAAAATGAATAAAAGGATTCAAGAGAGATAAACTAACCTTTGCTAGCACCTCCTTCCAAAAAAATGAATATCAAAACCTCTCCAATTGTATTTTCAAAAATCTGGATTTCCAAAAACGTCTCCAATGGTAGTTGACTGCGAGCTAGAAGAGTTATCTGGGAGGAAGAAGGGATACGATTAAGTATAGGGTTTATCAGAAGGTACAATTTTTAAACATACATTTGTCTCACCACACAAACAAATAATTCATGAAACAATTTGAGAAATAAAGAAAATACACTAAATAATTAACATACTTTATTAGAGAACTAACAAAAAAAAACTATATTGCTCTCTACATATGAAAACACTTCATGAACACAATCCATTGCTAGCTACAACTAAAAAATCTATTTCATAAGGTACATTTTTAAACCTATATTTGTCTCTCCATACAAACAAACAATTCATGGAACAATTTATGCAAATAAAGAAAAAATACTAAGTAAATGGACCTATATTGCTCTCTACATGAACATACCATTCATGGGCTCATGGTTATAGCTATATACATACAACTAAAAAAAATCTTGGATAAACTAAATTGACAACAAAACATGAGTAGGGAGAGTGGAGAGGCATAATCTAACCATCTTAAGCATAAATATTTCATAAAATCTTACCCATAACCTAGCTACCCTTCTCTCTCACTCATGGTGAAACCCTAGATCCAAAAAGGAACTCAAATTGAGTAAGGAATGGACAAAATGAGGCAAGAGAGACATAAACTAACATTTCTTAACAACCTCCTTCCAAAAATGAAGATCAAAACATCTCCCTTTGTATTTGAAGAAATATGGACCTCCAAAATCGTCTCCAATGAAAGTTGGCTACAAGCTATAGGATTTCTCGGGGAGGAAGAAGTGTATATATAGCTGGAACAACACTGGCGGTTGCTTAAGCTAGCCGTCAGTGTAAATTGATTTACACTGGCGGCTGCCCTAAAATAACCGCATATGAAAATGACGCATTTCCACAGACGGTTAAGCTAAGTGAGCCGTCAGTGTACGTAAATCTATTTACACTGGTGGTTGGCTTACCTCAACCGCATGTGGAAATACGTCATTTCCACAAGCGGTTATTTTAGGACAGCCGCCGGTGTAAATCAATTTACACGGCTGTTCGTAGCTCGATCTGTACGCAACCGTTTCCACTAACGCATGATAATAGAAACCGTCACTAAAAATAATAGACAACCGCATGCTTAGAGCTGCTTTGTAGTGTGTTTGCCACCATGGCTACATCTTCTTTGCTTACAACCTGGTGTTGGTATATTTCCCCGAATGAGGCGTAGTCCATTAGGTTCGAGACGGAGGATCCTCTTCTCACTGTTTTTCTTTTCTTTTCTTTTCTTGTTATTTTGGGTCTGCTTGTTGGGTTACTTTGCCATCTTTCTGGTGATACTTTGTGAGTAACTCTATGCTACGAGGGTTCTCTTCTCTCATATATATTTACGTTATTGTAATTTTTTACATCTTAAAAAGTACACGCGTGAGCCCGTGCTTAGATAAAAAGTATGCAAGACTGAGATTCTTCAGCATGTGGTTCTTGCCGGTTGCTATCCAGATACAGTAATAAACAGCGCGCGCATCGTTGCCGTATCAAAACGGACGTGAGGCACGCGTGAGGAAATCTCCGGGGATGTTTTTTCCCTTATTATATACACTCCGTATGTTATTTAATTGCTCTATATATCTTCTATAAAAAGTCAAGAAATGTACCTTCTCCTACCATGCATGTACATTGTATACATTAACGCTGGTCTGAACACTGGCTGGCCCTCTCTGGTTCACTCAAAACTTATCGGCATATCGCATCTTACACAAAATTTTCAACGCTTGCACGTGGACAGCTGAGCATCAACACGCAAATGATTTTTGTATAGGATCAGCAGGCAGCAGTCATATCGTTCCCGTCGTGGGTCGTGGCAACTGCGCGTCATCACGTACAGCCATACTCCGTATATATCTCGAGTTTTTTTAAGAGGGTATATCAATATCGATATCAATAGTAGTACAAGAACGTGATGTCCATCCCGTGATGCCCCACGCATGATTGAACTACATATACACGCTCTCTGTCTCTAAATATCCGCTATCGTTTTTGTTTCTCGAAAAATAAATTTAACTAAATATATATTACAAAATATAATATTTATGTTACATAATTAGTATTATTAGTATTAATGTAAAAATCTTTAAACTATTTTTTTAAAAAAATGGTGATATAAATATTACACGTAATTGTTTAGTGTTAGAGGCCGGGAGGAAGTGCCTTCAGGCGAGATATATATATATACAAGTACGTGCCCCCATCTCGAGATTATTCAACTTTTGCTGCAGACCCGTAGATGGCTCCCGATGAGATTGGATTGGAAATGGCAGGAGAAGAGCATCACAGCAGGAATGGATCATCATCTGCTGATGCTGAAGAAGAAGCACCTCACAGTGTGTCGTCGCTGCTTGAGAGCAGCAAGGCAGGCACTCTCAAGAGGCGAGAATTCTTCGACAATCTTCTCAAGTGCGTCGAGGATGACAACCTTCGTTTCCTCGAGAGACAAAAGGAAAGAATTGAGAGGCAAGCTTTTCTCTCTTTGATGCTAGTGGTAGCTAACACAACATCTATTTTAGTTTTCTCTTTGTGTAATTATTCCTATTACTGAATTGACAGGGTCGATGTGAAGATGCCGGCAATAGAGGTGGCATATGAAAATCTTTGCGTGGAAGCAGAAACCAGATACTCTGGTGGGAATCACCTGCCATACCTATGGAACAGCATCAAGGGTGTTTTCTCGGTAAGGAGAATCTCACTTGGGAACTACTCAGTATACACCAGCATTTGTGTCCATGAAAAACTCTATGGGTTACTCCACCCGTCACAAAATTTTGTTATTTTGATCAATAATCTATCTAACTATGTGAAAACTTTATGTTACAAAGTGGTTTCATTATATTGATTTGTATTTAGAATGATTGAACCTTTTGTTGATAAGAGAAGTTAGTGGTCAAAGCTAAGTGTGCTTTTGAATTGAAGACCGTACCTAGTTTTAGTACTTAAAGAATGTAATAATCCATGCACAGGTATATACCCCCTTTTTTAAAAAAGGCATCTCCACATTTTTTTTAATAAAAAATGCATAAGTGGAATTTGGACAGAACCCCCTTTTCTTACATTTTTCTGTTTTCAATAATGGTAGGATTCATGTGGTAGAAGCTAATAAAACTTAATACATGAACCTTTTTATTACAATATTCTCTAATCAAGGCCAAGTCATCCAGTTAACTTGCCTTCTTTATTTATTAGTGTGTAAACTCTGATTATGTATATAGATCATCTATGATATCTTGTTAGCTAAAGGCAAGTGGAAATATTGATAACGAATTGAATTTGTACAGAGAAAGTATTCGCAATCACCATTCCCGTTTTGGTGAGCTAAATTATAGCCCCAGTTTAGAAGCCACGTACTGTTTATGCTTACTAGTAGACTTGTTCATAATTCATAGGGTTTCATCATGCTACTGTTCGGGCTAAAGTCTGATAAAGTAAAGACAAAAATTCTAGAAGATGTGAGGGGAATCATTAAGCCCTGCAGGTATGTCAACACCAATTGTTTCGTCCTTTATCTCGAAGAAATTATTTGATGTACAACTATTACATTTAGCGCATTAGAGACCTTAATATGCTTAGAGTGACAGGTATGAAGCTTGCAGTGTAAAATTACCTTAGGGCCTTTTTGGAACCGCTTGTATGAGCTCAATTAAAAGAGGAGGAGAAGGTCACAAGAGAACCCTAAATCCACAATAATCATGAACGCCAAACAACCGATTCTTCACGCTGCAGATTCTTTAGACCGTAGCTTACCAGAAAAACCTGATTAAATTAGGATCGATTTTAATCGAGAAAGAATCAAGGGTGCGTTTGTTTCAGCTTATATATGGTGATTCTCAGTGAAAAGTGAAAACCATTCATAATCCCACCCATACTACTAGATTCTTACTCGATCAATTATAATTTATATAAGCGCCAACAGTGGTATGAATTTGTCTTTGAACTGAGAGCCACAAATCCAGTACCGCAAGGCTTGGACTGTGTTTTCCCTACTACAAGTGATTTTTTCTCCTCCATGATCCTTCGTCTGCCTCCTCCAGCACGCCCCGACCGTTGTCCATGTAGCACTGAGCTAACATCACTCATCATTACCACCTTCATCCCCTTCTCCCTTGCTAGCTCAGCGCCTCCTGTGCTAGCTTGCTTGTCGTGAGACTACACCCCATGCAAAAGCGTGGGAAGCACCGACAATGGTGGTGGTAGGGGAGATTCAGGAAAGCAGCAGTAGTAGTAGCGGGTCCGGTCAGGGAGGCAAAGGAGGCGGTAGTGGCGGTGGGTCGGTGGTGGTGATTGTGGGGCCATGGGAAGGTGATGCTGGTGGCAAGCCCATGAGGAACGTGTGTACGGTTGTGGTGGTTGGGTTAGTGTTGCGGCAGGAACAGGAGGGCATGGACATCAGAACTTTGAAGGGGCGCGCAAAGGTCATACAAGTTGATTGAAAATGTTGTCATCTTATGAGTAAAATATGATTTTACACACAAGATTACTACAATAATATAAGAATTGCCAAATAGCCATATTGTCCTCATGCACACCATATCTTATAGATTAAAATTGAATTTCACAAAAATAGTTTCAAAAACACCCCAAGTAGTGTAGGTGGGATTTTTTATCATTCTCACCAAAAAAATAATTTTAAGCAGTTTCAGACATTCGTGCAGATTGACTCTTCTACTAGGACCTCCAGAATGTGGAAAAAGCACACTGTTACGAGTTCTTGCCGACCAACACGATAAATCTCTAAAGGTACAAAGAGTGTTTTTTATCAATCAATAAGGAAAATTTGTTATACTATTTTGCTATGCTCCACGTGAAATATTCAACACTTTATGATCAAGGAACGAAGTTACTTTGGGGAAGGATGGATATGATAGAAGCTCTAACAATTGGTTATTGATCTAGTGTTAATCATATGGACCCTCGATCAGGGGTTATTTATAGGTACATGTGAGGATATACTTGGAATATAAGCCAAATTGTACTAGTCCTATTCCTATTCTATCTATAGAATTTTTTCTTTCTCTATAGAGTTTCTATAGATCTCCAACTAGCTTTAACCATACACATCTTTATTTCCAACATCCCCCTTCGGTCCTAGTCCTAGTGGAAGTGAAGCTGATGATTGCAACTAGATTTGAAGTCTTGTGCTTCCACTATCAGGTGTATGGTCCATCACCTAGGGTGGTGCCTATGCCCCTTCTAGTGTCATCCCTTCTCTCTTCTCTTTCCCTTCCACAGTCATAGTGGGAGTTTCATGGTCAATAGTGATGACATGGATGCTTTGAATGGAGTCATTGAATAGTTGTCGATGTTGAGTTAGTCAATCATTTAGTAGTTGAGGTCGATGTAGCGGCACATAGTTGAATGTGCGAAAAATGTCCATATGACGAACTTGCAGTACTAGAAGAGACATTGCAGATGTCAAAGGATCACATCTAGAATTGTCTTGTAAATGTCACATGGTATCATTACATCTTCATATATCAGATGACGACGTTAGGTTGATGCAATCGTTATCGTCATAGTTGAGATGGCATCCTCAATCGCATGGTCATAGTCGATGGTGTCGTTCATGAAGTGTTCAATGCCATTGTTGGTGAAGTGTCTTGTAAAATTTTCTACCAGAAAATGCGGGGTATACATCTTATGGATGAAGTGGTGATGGCATGTTGACAAAAACATTCAATAATATAGTGACAACGATATACTCATCAAACATGTTGGTGGCAAACAAAGTGCATGGATGTCGCATTAGACCATGTATACTTGCAATGGATCGGTGACACATTTGTGTTGTCCGAACACAGAGACATAGCAACATGTTGTGTTGCAGGTAGATGACCGGGCGGTGAGGAGTGCGATCTCATAGTAAACCTTACCTTCATTAATAATGCAACGTTCCTTGAGGATGAGCTTCTAGCACGCTATGTTGAAGTTGGGAAACAGTGTGGTGTCGGTGATGTTATCTGTCGTGGTATAGAAGCACGGGTTTAGGTCAGAGGGATGTTGAAGAGCGACTGTGATGGCAAGACAACATGTCCGATATTGCTCAGAGCATCGGTGATGGTTGAGGACCGTTAATCATTGTTGGCGAAGGCCCCATACTTCATAGAGGAAAACTCTTCATGTAGGAAGACAGTGTGTGGCAACTCGTTGTATAGAAAGAGGCCATCGACGGTGACCTAGAGTTGGCACGCCGATTGATCATCCTGTCAATGTTTTACCTATGGGGTACCCAAGACAGTTGTTCGGGCTTCAGCGAATAGTTGAACTCAACGATTACACAAAGAGACTCATGATTTATACTGGTTTAGGCACCCGACTTGATCGAGTAATAACCTTACGCCCAGTTGGCGTTAGCCTATTGCGTCGCGTATTGCTTTGAGTATTTTGTATGCGTCGTGTGTTGCCTCTCCTCTATAGGTGGTACCCTCAGCAACCATTTATAGTTCAGGTGTTGTAGAGGGTTGTTTGAATCCTACTCGGATACAAGGTCAGAGTCCTAAGCTATGCTTCGAGAGCCTTTCCTTGTATATCCCGAGTTGTAGTTTTTGGTTTTGCACGTTGCTTTTCTCTGTGTCCTTGTTGTGGGCCTTGTTGCCAAGGCCCACTTCCATGTAGCACGGTCTACGGGGAGCCCGTTGGGTTCCCCATCGACACATCCTCCATGGTGAGGTCCTAAAAATCGACGGCGATGGACTTGGGGAGCCAACTCTGGACGCAAGAGAGTGCGCATTCGGGGAGATTAAAGGAGTCTGCATTGGTGGAGGCATGCATGTAGAGCATCCTCCTTGGCGAGGTCCTAAAAATTGGTGATGATGTACATGGGGAGCCAACTCTAGACGCATGGGAGTGCGTGTGCGGGGAGATTAAAGGAGTCTGTGTTGGTTGAGGCGCGCATAGAGTAGAGGAGGCATACGTGTGGGGGTTCATGAAGCATAGTAGTCTGCACAATGTGAGCGGAAGCACGCACGAGAGCCATGGGAGGGAGAGGAGGTATGCGTGATTGCGGATTCGTGGATAGGGGCCAATGACACGGTAGGGAAAGTAGGGTAAATGAAGAAGCTAGAAGGGGACCCATACTCTTGATGCCATGTAAAGAATTAGGTATACAATATACATTTGTTAAACTATATCTATTAGTGAATAATTAGAAATTCCAAGCAAAGTCGATATGAATGACAAGTTGGACACTCTCCACAGGTTACAGGGGATATTTCTTACAATAGTTACCGACTTGATGAATTTGTAACTGAGAAAACCGCTATTTATATTAGCCAATGTGATTTGCACATACATGATATGACAGTAAGGGAAACTTTGGATTTCTCTGCCCGATGCCAAGGTGTTGGAAATAGAGCTGGTAATTTCCTCTTCCCAAATAGTCGTAATCAGAAAAATGTGACTTCCAAAGTAATAGAAACATTTGTTCTTGTTTGTCCAAAGGAATACTCGAGGAGGTGATCAAAAGGGAGAAGGTGATTGGGATAATACCCGATCATGACATAGATCTATACATGAAGGTAAAGCTTTAGTCTCCTTTTAGAAAGTAACAATGACATTATCTTATTTGTTTTACAGACAACATATAGTTAGATGCCAGTGCCAATAGGGTGAAAAGCAGAAAATCATGTATATATTTGAACATAATTAAAACAGAACATAATCTGTACTTCAGCTCTAATCTAAAAATTATACATCTTAAAATGTTTCAAAAGAGTAATTTGGATTATGCAGGCAACCGCAGTTGCAGCTTTAGAGAAAAGCCTACAAACAGACTACATTTTGAAGGTACATATTGCTGAAACATATTACATTACTGAATAGTGCTCAAGGAAAAATAGCTTAGGACTGAAAGAAAGCTAATATTATTGATTGGTTTATATAGATCATGGGACTAGACATATGTGCAGACACTATGGTTGGGGATGCAATGAGAAGAGGAATCTCAGGGGGTCAAAAGAGAAGACTAACAACAGGTAGTTAAAGCAAATATAGTTCACAAATATGCTCTTATAGTAATCACTTAATACTCTTTCACCTGCATGCACTAGCGGAGATGATTGTTGGACCAGTGAAAGTTTTTTTTATGGATGAAATATCCAATGGCTTGGATAGCTCTACTACTTTCCGAATAATCAAGTGCTTTCAGCAAATGGCAAACACCAATGAATGCACCATGCTTATTTCACTTCTTCAACCAAATCCCGAGGTATTTGATCTATTTCATGACCTGATATTGATGGCAAAAGGAAAGATTATCTACCATGGCCCTCGAAACGAAGCTCGTAATTTTTTCAAGGAATGTGGCTTCATATGCCCAGAGAGAAAAGGGGTGGCTGACTTTCTCCAGCAGGTAATTAATTGTAAATCACAAAAATAAGTGAAAAGGCAAAACAAATACTTTGCAAATTCATGATTTATTTTTTTCTAATTTGGGAATCATTAGGTATTGTCCATAAAAGACCAAAGGCAGTACTGGTCTGGTACAGATGAATCTTATAGATACATTTCTTCTAATCAATTCTCAAACATGTTCAAGAAATATCAGAAACAGAGAAATTTAAAAGAGCCTAATGTACCGCAGAAAAGCAAATTGGACAAGGAATCTTTATAATTCAAAAAGTATTCACTACCCAAACTGGAACTGTTCAAAGCATGTGGATCAAGGGAAGCACTCTTGATCAAAAGGAGCATGTTTGTTTATGCCTTCAAAACTGCACAGGTTATAGTAGTTAGAAAACTTCTTTGTTCGAGAAATACAATAGTCACTATTTCTGTATAAAATACATGAATCCAAATTAACTTTACTCATTTATGCAGCTTTCTATAATTGCAGCCATTACAATGTCTGTGTTCTTCCAAACCCGTATGTCAACAGATTTAACTCATGCAAATTACTACATGGGAGCATTATATTTTTCCATCTTCATCGTTATGCTAAATGGCATACCGGAGATGACCATGCAAATTGCAAGACTGCCTAGTTTTTACAAGCAAAAAAAATATCATTTTTATCCTTCATGGGCATATGCAATACCTGCATCGATCTTGAAGGTCCCTGTCTCCTTGTTAAACTCGCTTGTATGGATATGCATTACTTACTACGGCATTGGTTATACAGCTACAGCTTCCAGGTAAATGTTTACAACAAAAAATCTCAAATTCACATTCTTGAGAACCAATTATGAGTCTCTGACTAACTACAAAAGAATTTCTCTGAAGCTACTTCCAGGTTCTTCTGCCAATTAATGATACTTTGTCTTGTCCATCAAACAGTCCTATCATACTATCGATTTATCGCTTCTTATGCTCAAACACATATTTTGTGTTCCTTCTATGCATTTGTTTCCATATTACTCATCCTAGTGTTTGGAGGCGCCATTCTTCCCAAGTGTAAGACAACAATCATCATAGAAGACACATTTAAAGAGCGTTTACATCACTTAACACTTATTATATGCTACCTTTATGTTCCAGCGTCTATACCAAGATGGTTAAGGTGGGGATTTTGGGTGTCTCCAGTGGCCTATGCAGAAATCAGCATAGCCATAAATGAATTCCTTGCACCAAGATGGCAAAAGGTGAAATGCCTTCTCAAATAACAAAATGAAATCAATTGGGTGCTATAAGACATTTAACATTCTCACCCTTCCTTGTATATTTTCTAGGAAATCATGCAAAATAATACAATAGGGAACCAAATATTGATTAATCATGGCCTCTACTGTTGGTATTTTTATTGGATATCTGTTGGAGTCCTGCTTGGATTCATCGTTTTGTTCTACATAGCTTTTGGACTAGCACTAGCTTATAAAAAGCGTAAGTTCACTACTTAAAGTTCACTCTATACCATCATAATTTTTTATTGAACTTTAGAAATAAATTATGTTTCTACATGTTTTAGCTATAGAAGCATATTACGGAAGCATGCCTAGAAACTGCTCTTCTAAAAGACAGGAAGAACAGACTGATATCCAAAAAGAATATGATGATCATGCAAACATGACCCAAGAAGGTAATCCCATCAACCACATGCCTGCTTTATTGCTTCTCCTCCTTCCCACTGACATAATAGGGAAAAGGGTACTGAAATGATTACATTGACATTAATAAAATATACATAAACTTCTCAATAATAATATGAAGCAAGTAAGGTTCTTTTTCAAAAACCATAGTTCATTCATATATGCAATCTCCTAAATCATCTTCTTGCAGAGCATATGACTATGTCTACTAAGCAACTTGCACTTACGTTCCGCAATCTGAACTACTATGTTGACACACCACCGGTAATTTCAAAAGCCCCATATTCATTTTTTATTGTTTCTATAGTGCGTACCTAATTTTTCATTTCAATTGCATATATAACAATTGTACTCATGTTGCAGGAAATGGTAAAACTAGGCTACCCAACTAGAAGACTTCAACTACTAAACAACATCACTGGTGCATTCCGTCCAGGTGTTCTTTCTGCATTAATGGGTGCTAGTGGAGCTGGGAAGACAACTCTACTAGATGTATTGGCAGGACGGAAAACAGGGGGATATATTGAAGGAGACATAAGAATAGGTGGATATCCTAAGGTGCAAGAAACATTTGTCAGAATCTTAGGTTATTGAGAGCAAATGGACGTACATTCTCCACAGCTTACAGTTGAAGAATCTGTAGCATATTCAGCTTGGCTTCGCCTGCCTTCGCATCATAATGAAAAAACAAGATCAGTATGTTCCCTAGAACATCACAAGACATTAAATTTTTTGATAAACAATTCAATTTGGTATTCCCATAAAAAGATAATCGAATGCAAAATAACAGAAGATTTCATAAGTATTGACCATTCTTTTCATTTTGCATGTTTATGCACAGGAATTTGTGGTTGAAGTTCTCAAAACTGTTGAGTTAGATGGCATTAAAGATTCTTTAGTTGGGAGCCCAGGAATAAATGGACTATCCTTGGAGCAGAGGAAAAGGTTGACAGTTGCAGTCGAACTTGTCTCGAACCCATCAGTCATACTAATGGATGAACCAACTACAGGATTAGACGCTAGATCAGCTGCAATTGTTATACGTGCAGTAAAAAATATTACTGAAACGGGAAGGACAGTTGTATGTACAATCCATCAGCCTAGCACTGACATTTTTGAGGCATTTGATGAGGTATATATCAACATCAATCTCTGCAAAGCAAATAGGTTCTAAATATAAAAATTGTTTTTTTAGGATAGTATCAGGAACTTTAGATGTTTGTTTAGTCAAAGAAAATAGTATGTGTATAAATTTAATCCAATGTTTCAGAAAATGGTAAGTGTAAGTGCTTAAGAAGTATGCACCTCTTAAAGCTGTTTATATAATGATATGATGTTTTATTATAATGTTGTTGAGTACATCATACTTTTTCTAAGGTTCATTAATGATTTTATATAAATGGATTGTTATAAAGCATATATCCTCATAAACTTATTGTTTGCATCATTCCATATAGCCAATTCTCAAATGAACTCGTGTAATGAACTACACTAATTATTTTCAATACCTCTTATTGCGCATAATACATTGATTATTTATTTCAGATTTTTTTGCAAATACTTTTTTTATTAATGGATCATGCCAATGTTTTTTGAAAATATCTTACAATACTTCTTTTCATAAGCTCAACGTGCCATGTTGAAATCTACTTCATACAGTTTCTGGTGAATGTGTCATATGTGCTGGAAAATGGTATCTTTCAACTATATAACAAAATATAGAGTGTAGTGGAGTCCTAGAGTAGTTAATTGGCCGCATAAGCTGATAGGAGGCTGCTTATCTGTCAAAGTAGCTCACACAAGCACTGAAAAGAGTCAGAGGCAGAGAGGCAGCACTCGAGCTAAAGTAGTCAACAAACCACTTTTTACAAGTCATAAAAAGGATTAGTTTCATGATTTGTATTTTCTTCCAATGTAAGGAAAATGCAAATGGTATATACAAAGTAATATATCAACATGTTAGCTTAGTCACTTTTGCTCATTTTCTGAAGCACCACTATGCATGTAAAGAGAGATGCTTTGTAGCTTAATTCCATGTTCTGTGTTTTAGAGGAAAAAGAAAAAAAGTTTTTCCACCAATACTAGAAGATTTTTTAGTAGCTGATAGAAGAAATTTACCTTCCATGACTTGAGCTAACATTTTTGTGAAGCTTATATTGATGAAAAATGGCGGCAAAATAATCTACAATGGGCCAATAGGAGAGCAATCTTGCAAAGTGATTCAGTACTTTGAGGTCAGTATTCATAAAAAATGATTTCAGAGTCCAGATGATGTATCTGTTCTTTTTTGGTTCTTCATTTTTTATTCTTTTCTTTGGAATTAAATTATATTTTTTCTTTTGAATTCAACTATGGATTCAAACTTGGCATACCTCCCACGGAACCACAGTTACGCACGCACACACCAACAAGTACTTCATAGGCATAATAGTGACCTAAGGGCAACCCCAACAGCTGTAGGATCAATGGCAGTCACTTGGCACCAAGCAGCCTTGCGCTAGACAAGCTTAAGAGCTAGGGACTACATATTGAGGTTGTCGCCAGTGCCCCAATGGTAAGTGAGACCGCATGCACAGGTTGGTTGTGCAGTGTGGAGAGACAATGACATCGCTATCATACTATTGACTCTTGAGTTGATCGATGTGGCATGCAACGTGGAGGTGTGACATTGTGTTGGCTGGTGGTGATGTGATGGCACACCATGTTAAGTCATTGATTATGTTTGGGTCATGTAATATTGTCGTTTTGTTCATGAGGAGAGGTATTGCATTTAGTTATTAAATCCATCATTCATATAATAAGGTCATTGTTTGTTGTGGTCGTGTGTTAGGTGATTTGGTCGGTGTGTAGTCGTGCAAGCAGGGGTGCGTATTCAGGTTACCCAAAAAGTTTGTGTCCATTAATTCGGGTTTTTTGAAATTGATACCCAAAATTTGTTTGCCTGACATTTGGGTATCTAAAATTTTAGGGTCAGGTATTTTTGAACTACCAAAATCAGGAAAATGAAATTCATAGCAACAAAAGTGTAGCACTAAGTTTAAGCAATAATGCAATATAAACTATAGATCTTTATTAGTAGCATCTTATCTTAGATAGAAAACATTAGCATCACATCACAATTAACTTGACATTACCAAACAACACAATCAACCAATCACATATACCGAATTACCCATGTTTCGGGTAAGTCTGGTACCAGGGCCGAAAACCCAAATTATCCGAACTAAAGTTGGGATTCTGAACTTTATTATCTAAAATAGTGATTAGGTATTTCAGGGTTAGGTTCGGGTATTGGGCATAAGGTTTATGTCCACCACTTCGTGCAAGGTAGCCAATGCTATGGTCGTTTGAGGTCATTGTAGCACTCAACCATCTTGGCCAATTGACCTTTCCTCTCTTCTAATTGTCCAATGACAGCACACATCTTCTGTGTTGTTTTGAGGAAAAATATTATGTGAAAGTTTGGAAAGTCATATATCATTATGAAAATACACACCCACAAATAATGAAGAGGACTTAAAACTGGATGGTGGGTGTGTGCAGACTGTACATCCACATATGCCATCAAGTGGGCAGGTCTAGTTCCATAACCATCCATAGTAACTAGTAAGGAACTAACAAATTTTGCTTCCTTTGTATCAACAGAAAATTTCTGGTGTCTCAAAAATAAAGAGAAATTGCAACCCTGCTACTTGGATGATGGACATAACATCGACATCCATGGAGTTTCAGCTCAATATAGACTTTGCAAGTGTTTACCTAGAATCACATTTGCATAGGTATGTTACTTTACTACACTATTTTATATTTGATGATCGACGGAGAACTAATTTTTCTACCTTAAATAAGCAAGATCCATATACTGATAAAAAGTATGTCAACAAAATATTAACAGTGCACCTACAAAAGCAATTATGTTTTTTTCCTGCAGGGACAAGCAAGAGCTTGTTAACCAACTAAGTAGTCCACTGCCAAATTCAGAAAACATGTGTTTCTCCAATCGTTTCACACAGAATGGCTGGGATCAATTTAAAGCTTCCTTATGGAAACAGAACATAACTTACTGGAGAAGCCCTCAATATAACTTGAAACGTATGGTGATGACAATAATAATAGCCTTGACTTTTGGAGTATTGTACTGGAGGCATGCAAAGATATTGTAAGTCCACACAGATTTTAGTTTTTTCTTATTTTGTTCGTGTCTTCCTCTTACTGGTAATTGCATATTTTGCTAAAATTCAGCTATAGCCCAATTTGGTGCCCTAAGCGAGACAAAGTAGGTGTTGGAGGTAACACTCTGAGTTATGAGCCAGGGATACTCCCAATGGCTAGATGCTTGATATATAAATAGGCAAGAGTTTGCATTGATTACATAACGGCTCATTTAGAGCTCAACTACTAACTACTATTAACCAGATGCCTTGGCAGCCGAGAGCTACTATCTTGAGCTGCCAAAGGTCTTAAAGATAGTAATTAAAGATACATGGAAAGCAGGGCTTAATTACTACAATTCTCCCCCTAAGACCTGCTTCAATCAATCTTGATCTTCTTGATCCCAATCCTGCTCCTCATCTCTTCCAGCTTGGCCTTGCCCAAAGCTTTTGTCAGTACATCTGCCAACTGATCAGCAGTAGGAATAGACTCTGTCTTGATGTTGCCTTCTTCCACACAATCTCTGATGAAGTGATGCTTAATTCGAATGTGCTTACTTCTGTCATGAAAGACAGGATTCTTTGCTAAGGCTAGAGCAGACATGTTGTCCACTCTAAGTTCCACCACCTCAACTTTCCTTCCCAGCAATTCTACAAACAGCCTTGACAACCACAAAGCCTGGGCTGCAGCTGTTGTCATTGCCACATATTTAGCTTCACAACTTGAAAGAGCTACTACTCTCTGCTTGATAGACTGCCAGCTGACCAGATTGGTTCCAAGAAAGAACAAGCATCCAGTTGTGATTTTGCTTGAGTCAACATCTCCAGCCAAATCTGAGTCATTGTATCCAACAAATCTTGCTTTGCCTGCTATTTTGGTGTAGCAGAGACCATGATCAAGAGTTCCAGCTAGGTATCTCAAGATCCTCTTCACAACCAAAAGATGTTCAGTTGTTGGTCTTTCCAGAAACTTGCTAACATATCCCACAACAAAAGCCAGATATGGTCTTGTATGTAGCAGATATCTCAGGCTGCCAACTAGCCTTCTATACTAAGTTGGATCAACTTCTTTTCTTGTACTATCCTTCCTTAACTTCAGCATTTCCTCCATAGGTGTAGTGGCTGGATTACAGTTTGCCATGCCATCAAGCTCAAGTATCTTCTTGGCATAATTGGTTTGCTTCAAAGTGATGCTACCCCTTGATTGCCTTACTTCTACTCTAAGATAAAAGGACAGAAGTCCTAAATCACTCATATCAAATATTTGTTTCATCTTAGCCTTGAAAACTTCAATATTCTGTTGGTTGACTCCTGTGATGATCAAATCATCAACATAAACACCAATCACCAGCAGAGAATCACATGTTCCCCTTCTATACATAGCAGCTTAATAAGCATTCTGTTCAAAGCACATCTTCTTGAGAGTTAAGTCAAGTTTGGCATTCCATGCTCGGGGAGCTTGCCTTAGGCCATACAAAGCCTTGTGCAGCATGTAAACTTTCTTCTCCTCTCCTAGAACTTCAAAACCTGGTGGATGTGCAACATAAACCTCTTCCTGGAGTTCTCCGTTCAAGAATGCAGACTTCACATCCATGTGCCCATTCTTCTTGTGTTGCTCGAACCAGCAAAACACGTACTGATTCCATTCTTGCAACTGGTGCAAAAGCATCTTCATAGTCAACACCTTCCTTCTGAACAAAGCCCCGGGCCACAAGTCTAGCCTTGTTCCTAATTATTGCTCCATGTTCATCTCTCTTCAATTTGAATACCCATTTCAGAGAAATTGGCCGATGACCAGGACAAGGATGAACAAGCTCCCAGGTCCCATTCTTCTCAACTGATCTTATTCTTCCTTCATTGTTGCCTGCCACTCAGGGTCATCTTTGGCCTCTTCAAAGCTGGTTGGCTCACCAGAATGGGTGAGATTCAGTTCAGCAAACATCCTTTGCGTTGGTCGAGGTGTTGGCTGATCACCAATGATCTCATGGATCTTCTGATAACGAAGTTCTTCACCATCATGATATGCATCCACCCTCATTATCATTCTCCAGAGGGGTCACATGCTCGGCCTGCGAGCTGGTTGGAGCTGGTGATGGTGTGGGCGTTCTAGGCGACCCTACTTCTGCCACAGGCACCTCTGCACCCATTGTGGGCTCTTCTACTACCGCCGGAAAGACTCCAGGCGAAGCAGAACGTGGCTGAGGGGATGGAGAGGGCGATGCAGGCCCCTCAGCTTCAGGTAGTTCCTCTGCCCAGGGGAATTCTACGATGAATTCACTACTTGTTGCCTCTGACGTGCCTGCCGCCGGTGAAGCCCAATCCCAGCCTCGTCCTTCATCAAACACCACGTCTCTACTGACGCACACACGCTGGGACACCGAATCGAAGACACGATAAGCCTTGGCCCCTTCTGCATAGCCAATGAAGACGCCAGCCTCGCCACAGTCATCAAGCTTGCGGAGCTGGGTGAGTCGTCGAGTGTAAGCCACACAACCGAAGACCTTGAGGTGGCCAACGGTCGGTGCTCAGCCATGCCATGCCTCATATGGAGTGACATCTCCCAGAGCCTTCGTCGGAGACCAATTCAAGATGTGCACGACCATCATCACTGTTTCCCCCAAAACTTAGTCGGCATCCAGCGCTACTTGAGCAGAGCACGCGCCATAGCAACCACTGTCTGGTTCCTACGATCCACCACACCATTTTTTTGTGGTGAGTGGGGAGCACTGAAATGTCGTTTGATTCCCTCGTCGGCACAGTAGGCGGCAAACTTAGCAACGGTGAACTCACCTCCATTATCAGTGCGCAGGAACTTCAATTTTCGCTCGCTTTCCACCTCTGCTGCCGCCTTAACCTTCTTGATTGCTTCTGTCGCCGCATCCTTGGACAGCAGCAACACAACCCATGTGAACCGAGTGGCATCGTCGACGAGCAGTAGGATATAGCGGTTGCCCGTCGATGTCGCCGGTGTGACCGGCCCGCACAGGTCACCGTGCACCACCTCAAGGTGTTCCTGGGCACGGTAAGCTGTTGCAGCTGGAAATGCGCACCTCCTCTGCTTGGTGGTGACGCAGGTGTCACACACCTGCTCGACATGATCGATCGTTGGCATTCCCCACGCCATCTCTTCCTTGCCAAGCCGCCTGAGTGCGTCGAAGTTCAAATGGCCAAAACGCTCATGACAGTGCCATGCCTCCTCGTCCTTGCGCGCAGCGAGACAGAACGGTTGTGTGGCCTTAAGATGCAGAATATACAACCGGTTCCTTCCCCGGCATACCTTGGCAATCAGGCAACGACTCTTGTCCCAGATGCGGAGCATGCCATCATCAATTTCAACCTTGGATCCTCCTTCATCCAACTGTCCCAAACTTATGATCGAGTTCTTTAAATCCGGAATGAAGTAGACACCTTGGAGAATCCTTTGTTCTTTAGTCTTGGCCTGGAAGACAATGGAACCGACGCCTTTGATTTCTACCTTCGACGCGTCCCCGAACTGAACAGTCCCTCGAACATTGGTGTTCAGGTCGGCGAAGAGCTCTCGACGCCCAGTCATATGATGCGTCGCGCCGGAGTCCAAATACCAGCCTCCATCAACTTACTTATCATCCACACCCAGATAGGCATGCGCACGCGGCTCAGAGAGCTCAACATGTTGTGCCGCGTGACTGAGTGTCGTCGTGCTCTGGTTCAACTCTATGAACCAGTGGGCCAGAAATAGAGCACCGTCTTCATCGCACTCAGCGAACTGAGCACGCGTTTCATGTCCTTCTTGATCTCCACCGCCGCGGCCTCCACCACGGTTGTCGCCGCCACGGCCACCACGATTTCCTCCTCTGCCGCCACGCACAACACCTTCACGGCGTGGCTGGGGACACTCTCGTGCCCAATGCCCCTCCTGGTGGCAATTGAGGCAGGTGTTGGGGCCAACGCGGCCTGCACCATTGCCATCTCCTCGTCCGCCGCCACGACCACCACCTCTGCCTCGTCCTCGTCCACCACCACGACTGCGTCTACCGCCACCGCCGTCGCGGTGATACTTGACTCTGGAGCCGCCAACTTCATCTGCGCTCTTCTTCTCCTTCTTCCAACGTGCACGCCACTGCTCCTCGGTGTACATCAACTTGCCGTTGATGGACACCGGCTCTGTCGGCGTTTTCTCTTCGTGGTCGTCCATCACGTTGAGCCTTCCAGTCACCTCTTCAAGGGTGAGTGCCTCGAAATCGAGGAACTGCTCAATGGCGACGACGATCTGCGCATACTTGGCCGACATTGTGCGCAGAAACTTCTCTAACGCTCCGGCTATATATATAGGACGAGGCTAAAATGCAACAAGGTGCATTTGCTGTAGAAAATACACAGACCCTCCGGCTCCCGCGCTCGCCCCGCGTCCCGCTCCCGCATGCAGAGAATCTTTTTTGCTTCGGATCGAAAAAATGCAATATCTCCTAAACCGTAGCTCCTATTTTAGATCCATTTGCACCAGGTTGTTGAAAAAAAGTTCTTAACAAAACGAAATCCAACAAGACTATATTTGATGAACTTTTTCTTCAAGTATGTAATTGCAACTTCAATGTACTATGAGTTGTCATCATGATTACGACACAATTGCAACTTGACAGAAGTAATTGCAACAGATCTGATTCAGTGCAACTGGACCTGATGTAGTTGCAACCTGACATGATACAATTACAACTACAGTCGAGCCAATTGCAACTGGGCAACAGTTGCAAAACTGACGCGATCCAACTACAACTAGAGTCGGCCCAGTTGCAACTCGGCAATACCAATTGCAATCTGACGCGATCCAATTACAACTAGAGTCAGACCAATTGTAACTAGGCAAGAAACAGTTACAACCTGACGCGATCCAATTACAACTAGAGTTGGATCAGTTGCAACTTGGAAAAAAACCAATTGCAACTAGGCAAGAAACTAGTTGCAATAATCAAGGTGGGTGCATTCTTTATAGAAAATACACCCAGGTGCATAATAGATATACAATATATATATATAGTAATTAAATATAATCAAATAAAAAGAAGAAAAATATACCGAACATCATAAATACATCGGTTGGGGAACAAGTGGTTTGGCATCCTTGGAAGGGCAGAAGAGAGGGAGTACTCAATTGACCTGACTGCTTTGGGGGTTCAGCAACATGACATGTCTTTGCTGGAGGCTCCATTCTCAGATGAGGAAGTATGGGCTACTAGAAAGGACATGCCTTTAGATAAGGCCCCTGGACCAGATGGGTTTACTGGGAGGTTCTATAGAACTTGTTGGAGCATTATCAAAGGTGACATTTTGATGCCCTGGATGCCATTTTCTGAGGTCATGTGTTCAGGTTTAGGCTCCTTAACTTGGCCTTTGTCACCTTGCTGCCTAAGAAGAGGGATGGATCCAAATAAAGGATTTTAGACCTATAAGCCTAATTCATAATATCACTAAACTAGTAACTAAAGTCATGGCTAATCGACTGGCCCCTCTGCTTCCCTCTCTAATCTCTACCAACCAAAGTGCTTTTGTGAGAGGAAGGAGTATCTAGGACAATTTCATTTTAGTGCAGCAAATGGTGAAATCTCTGCACAAAAAGAAGGAAGCCCACATCTTGCTCAAATTGGATATCCCTAAGGCTTTTGATTCTGTATCCTGGTTTTTTCTTTTGGAAGTCTTGCAATATGTGGGGTTTGGATAGCGGTGGTGTAATTTGTTATGCCTGCTCCTATCAACCTCCTCTACGCAAGTATTGGTTAATGGTGAGCCAGGACAAATCATTACACATCAACGAGGTCTCAAGCAAGGGGATCCCCTCTTGCCCATGTTATTCATATTGGTTATGAAGGTCCTGAACTCAATGATCCGATATGCAACAATGAATGAGCTGCTACTTCCACTATCCATTCAACATGCCCGGAATCGAATCTCCTTCTATGCCGATGATGCGGTGATATTCTTAAGACCGCTCAGATCAGATTTAATTGTTGTCAGCCACCTCCTTGATCTGTTTGGGCACGCCTCCGGTCTTAAGACCAATCTGTCCAAAAGTTCAGTCTCTCCTATTCACTGTACAGAAGTTGAGATGACACTCACTACTAGCATCCTCTCTTGCTCCGCCAAGGCCTTTCCATGTACTTATCTTGGGCTCCCTCTCACAATTGGCAAGCCAACCAAGGAGGTACTCTTGCCCTTGCTGGATAAAGTGGTTGATTACCTCCCTGGATGGAAAGCATCTTTAATGAATGAGTCTGGACGGTTGGTAATGGTGCGCATGGTCCTGACTGTTGTTCCAATTTATCTCTTGACAACTATAGATTTGCCAAAGTGGTTTTTTACTTTAGATAAAAAAAAAGAAGAGGTTTCCTTTGGAAAGGCCAAGAACAGACAAATGGGGGTCATTGTCTAGTAGCTTGGGAGAAAGTGCAGTGGCCAATTGAATATGGAGGGTTGGGCATTCATAACTCAGAACTATTTGTCTATGCTCTAAGAATTCGATGGCCTTGGGCACAGAAAACTGATCTGGACAGACCATGGGTTGGGTTACCAGTTTCTGTACCTCGTAAGGCCCAGGCCCTCTTTGATATTGATGTGGACGCCATTGTTGGGAATGAGGAACATATCTTGTTTTGGACCGACAGGTGGCTGAATGGTCACACCATGACCGACTTAGCTCCAAATTTGGTCAAAACGGTGACAAAACGAACAGCCAAGCAACGAATAGTAGCTCAAGAAGTTCAGAAAAGAAGATGGATTCATGACATAAAAGGAGCCCGTACACTTCAGTTTCGAAGTTGAGTTCTTCTATATTTGCGATATTCTTGAAGGATTAATTTCTTGAAGGATTAATCTTTGCAGCCGGGTGTGCAGGACCAAAACACTTGGAAATTGTCCTAGGATGGAACATACAGTAGCAAATCTGCTTATGGCACCTTTTTTGTGGGAACCATCAAATTTGGACCATGGCGAAGGATTTGGAAAACTTGGGTGCCCCCACACTGTAAATTCTTCATTTGGCTGTTTTTTCATAACAGGGTTTAGATAGCTGACAGGTTGGCTAAAAGAGATCTTCCTCATCCAGATGCTTGTCCCTTATGTGACCAAGAAGGGGAAACTATACACCACTTACTAGTTGATGTGTTTTCACTCGCCAAGTGAGGGTCTTGATCTTCCAGAGACTTGGCCTATTGTTTCTGGCAGCGATTCATCTATGAGTCGTTTCTCGAGATGGTGGAGGAACACTAGTGCAGCGACTCCAAAAGAAATCAGGAAGGGTTAGAACACCTTGATAATTTTGGTGGCTTGGGAGGTCTGGAAGCACCGTAATAATTGTGTTTTCCAGAATGTGAGGTCAAATGTTCATGAGGTTATCAATGTTGTGTGCTTGGAGGACGATCTTTGGTGTATGGTCGGGGCCTCCAAGCTCGCACAACTTTTATCGAGGTCGCTCACCTCTGGAGCTTAAGCTCGGGGGTGTTGCTGGTAGGTCGTTTGGTCAGCTAGTGGCGAGGTGTTGTACTGGTTGCCTTAGGGTGTGTGTGTGTGTTTGGTACGCGGGTTGGGTCTCCTTGACCTATGTACTTTTTTATTCTACCTTAATGAAATGACACGCAGTTTTCCTACGTGGTTCGAGAAAATAAATACATCATAGAACATCACTTTAATACTACACAAACATCATAAGGTATACCATAGAACATGATATATATAGTACATGAACATCACAATATCATAAAATAAAAATAAAAAAAATAGTGAAGTAATTAATTAGTCAAATAAAAAGAAGAGAAAAACCTACCGAACATCATAAGATATATCCAAAAACATTTCACTTAAACAATGTGAACATAACAAAATATATTATAGAACATCATATGTATGCTATCTAGCATTAAATGTATATCATAGAAACATAATAAAATGCATAATGTATATCACGTGAATATTATGAAATACACCATAGACCATCATATGTACTCCCTTCATCCTAAATTATAATTAAGAAATTCAAAGAATCTTAGAGAGTCAAAACATCTAAGTCTGACCTAACTTATATGATAATAGAATAACATTTACGATGTCAACTAAGTATCATTAGATTCTTTATCAAATATATTTTCATAGTATACATATTTGATATCATAAATCTGTATAATTTCCTCAACAATTTTGGTTGAACTTGAGATTCTTTGACTTTCCAAGATTCTTAGAATGCCTTATAATTTAGGATGAAGGGAGTATAATACATGAATACTATAGAATATACAATAGATAATCAGGTGTATATAACTTATAAACATCACATTATGCTACGTGAATATTATAAAATATAACCAAGGACATCATAAGTATACTTCCAAACATTACATATATATCAAAAATTTAGAAAATAAAAACAAAAAAGTATTAAAGTAATTATTAGAATAAAACAAAAAAGAAGAAAATATAATAAAAACATGAATATCAAATTCTAAATATAGGGAAAAGGAAAATAAATTAGAAGAAAATAATATGTATACTACGTGAATATAAAAAGTAACATATGAATAAAAAACTTATAAAAACTAAAACATGAAAATGGTTGTAACAAAAACTAGTGAAAAATAGAAAATGAAACATCTACATAAAACAAAAGAAAAAAAAAGAAAAAATGATAGAATAAAATAAAGACAAATAAAACATGAAAATTAAAAATGAAATAAATAAACATAATTAACTAGGTAGTGGAATAAAAATAAAAAGTTAAGAAAATTTAAATAATAATAAATACTATAGAAAAATAAAAAAGAAAAAAACGTAGACAAGCATGGAACATAGAAATAAAATAATTTTTTGAAAATATAAAGAAATTAAAAAGGAATAAAAATAAACTAAAAAATCAATAAATAAAATAATCACAAAAAGAACAAAGAAAATGAAATAGAATAGAAAGCAAACAAAACGAAAGAAAGAAAAAAAAGAAGAATCGTACGTAGACGGATTACGCCAGCGTCGTTCCTGGATTGGTCATTGGTGGGCTGGTCGCACGTGGGAATTAGATGGGCCAATATCACGAGGGAGAAGAGATGGGCCGCACGCTCGCGCTTGGGGAGGGGAAATGGAGGGTTGGCGAATATAAGATTCCCGCTTTCTCCTCCCCGTCTAGTGCCTGCTCCTCTCCTCGCCATGCGTTGTCCATACCACGCGCAGGCTAACACTCCCAGTGCAGCTAGTGGTGTCCGTGAGCGGGCCCATCACAAGATGCTTCCTCACAATCGCAGGCATCTGCGGCTTGCCATCATGCCCGCCTCGTCCACGTGCTTCCACCCTCTCCCAGTCTCCCTAGCCTATCCACACTGTTATTCCTCTAAATGTATCTTCTATCCGTCCTACTCATCAAGATTTTCTCCTCTATATACGTTTCTTCCGCACCCAGGGTTCACTTGTCACTTTATCTAAATATATTCATATGAGATTTTATTTTGAAGGATTTATTGACACGAATTTATTGGTGTAATCAGAATTTAATTTGATTTTTTAGTTTATGAGTTATAGCTTTTTTTAGTTACAAGAATTTGTGGACCCCACCACTGTCCTCTCTCCCAGCACTGCCTCTCCTGCTCCCACGCACTGCTAACCGTAGGCCCCACACTCTGTAGCGCATGACTGGACTACGCGATCTGTAGCGGAAGCAGACACTTGGCGCAAGTAGAAAGGGTACCCGATGCACAGCTTTTCTACTCCAAATATTACAGCATTTTCTTTTACCGTCCCCAGCTGCGGATAGCCTTAGAATGTCTGTTCTGGGGTCTCCTAAATCAAACTGCAGTAGCATTTTAGCGCAAAAAAACGTGCACCGGGTGCTGTATACTAGTTCGTTATCTTACGAGAGAGGTCCAATTCCGCTGTCTGTGACGCAGTAGCGGACATGCGCTACCCGGCGGCCCCACCACGCACAGCGACGCGCGCGACGCAGCAGCATGCGCATGCGTGGGCACGAGAATCCAGGTGTGGTCTCCACTATTTTAACTCGTTAAAAAATGTTATAGCTCACAAAATAAGAAACTAAATTAAATTCTGATTATATTATTAAATTCGTTTCAATAAATTCTTCAAAACAAGATCTTACATGGATATATTTCGATAAATTTTATTTATAAATATATAAATTACACTGTTGCTAGTCGATATAGAGTAGAGATGTAGAGGATGAATAAGTGTGGAAGAAAATGATATAGATGAGAGAATCTAGATGACTAAGACGGAATATTTCTTTTAAAGGATGAATTTAAAGTATTAACGGTGCGGATAGCACAGCGTTGTGTGTTATTCCAACGGGAGAAGATGTTTGCAGTAAAAATGTACCGAGCGTATGCGCTAACAGTCACTGCAGAGGCGCTGCCTCCGGTACGCGGCCGTTCGGGCGAAGGCACAGAGGAGACCCTGCATGTGACGGGAGCAGGTTGGGCGGGCCCGGTTGCCGGACGGGAGCTTGCAGCAAGCGGACCCCATTATTACTATTCCTTTTCCAACGAATAAAAAAAATATTATAATTCACAAACCAAAAAGTCAAATTAAATTCCGATTACATCAATAAATTTGTGTCAATAAACCCTTCAAAACAAGATCTCATATGGATATATTTAGATAAAGTGATAAGTGGACCCCACTATTAGTAGTTGGTATAGTGTATGAGATATAGAAGATGATGAGTGCGGAAAAAACGTGTATAGAGGAGAGAATCTTGATGACTAGGACGGATAGAGGATCATGAGTGCCATGGACGTAAGCCTCTAGCAGGCTGTCAGCCAAGCACAAACGACTAGGGCGGCCGCCTGACCTGGCTCGATGACATGTCAAGCCCTACCGTGCTAGGCTGGGTTGGGTGGCCTGTTGGTTCATCTATAAGTAAGACGAGGCAAACCCTTTATGGCTAACCAGTCTATCTAGTCTAGCGCAAATTGTTGACGGCCAGCAATACTAATAATTTGCATATAAGAGTTATGTCACATATACAATAAGCTAACTAATCTTTATTGTTGCTTTCAAGAAATAATGAACAGGATCTACTCAATGTTTTTGGTGCAATGTATATGGGTGTTATACAAGTTGGTGTTTATAATGATTTATCAATAATGTCATTCACTGCATCATAGCGCATTCTAGTGTATCGTGAGAAATTTGCAGGAATGTATTCCTCCTGGTCATACTCTTTTGCACAAGTCAGATACTATCATAGATCACAAGTTTTAAGTGTAGAAAAATCTTCATTGAAAAGACTAATTAAAATTTCTTCACTTTTTACAGGCTGCAATAGAGACCCCTTATGTATTTATCCAAGCGTTAATGTATACATGCATCGTCTACCCAGCAATTGGCTATTATTGGACAACATACAAACTCCTATTGTTCTTCTACACCACCTTTTGCTCAATTCTTTCTTATGTTTTGGTTGGGTTGTTGCTTGGTTCAGTAACTCCAAATGTTCAAGTTGCCACCATACTGGGGTCGTTTTTTAACACAATGCAGACCCTTTTCTCAGGATTTGTTTTATCTGCACCTGTAGGTGTGGATCTCCTATTACTACTACAAACATGATAATACAACTTATATTTTTTAATTACACATTTAGGTAAATATGGTACAGAGAGTGCCAGTTTTACAACTATGTTCACACACAAAGTTAGATTGGCAGCACAAAAAATAAATTGGACTGAATTTTTCATTTATTGTGATGCTTACAATCCAAGAGAAAATCATCTAGGACATATGAATACTATTTCTAACTTGCATGGCCTTCTAGTTTAATAGATCAATTATTCATCACCTTATGATGAGTGATGACCAGACGAAGTATAACATATGGTCTATACATGTTGAATCTTATGCATACATTTCTACAAAAGTGTTTTCACTTAATAGCATTTATAAATATATTATATAAGTATGAGTGTTGTTTAGAGATAGTGTTTATGTTCAAACAAAATACTATTGTGGCCAGAGGTGGTATATAACAATGTTATCCTAAACATATTGGTATCATCATTAGGTGTTTGGATTATGTTGGTATTTTAGACTTGGTAATGAAATTTGGGTTTGTCCCAATACAACATTTTTACTATGATAAAATTAGTAATCATAATCTAGTTCAATTTGATCACGTAAATGGAGCATAGGGTTGTACAGAAGAAGTTATGGCCCACTGATATGATATCATGCTATGTCTAGTCATTGGAAACGCATTTGCCAACCTAATCACAAGAATTAGCAGCACAAGAAACCAATCACACACATAGTGATTTACTATTTTTTCATTAAAATTTGCATTACTCATGGTGAGAATTCTTCAATAGTTAGCATGTAAACATCATATGTACCCCTATAAGAAACATGCATATCATTGTAAGGAGAAATTCACAATGTTAAAAAATATTAATCATATCTCATATTAAAATAATTCACAATGTTTGTACAATACCTAGGCAAGACAAACAAAAGAGAAGTTTTAAATTTTACCCCCTATAAACTCAATTGTCTTAATCTCAGATGAAGAACAATACTAACCCTAAAAATTACATCGTGTATAATAATTGTGATTTTATAAAGGAAAATATATTTTGCTCAACCAGGTGTTTCTCTACGTTTTATGTGGAGGAAAGTACTAACACTCAGTTCAAATTTTCTTTTCAGAAAATTCCAAAATGGTGGATATGGATGTACTACCTTACTCCTACATCTTGGGCACTCAATTCCTTGTTGACCTCCCAGTATGGAAACATAAGCAAAGAGGTCAAAGCATTTGGAGAGATTAAAACTGTTGCTATTTTCTTGAATGACTATTTCGGGTTTCATCAAGAAAGGTTGAGCGTAGTAGTTATTGTTATCACTGCATTCCCTATTGTATTGGTTACCCTTTACGCTCTATCAATTGAAAAATTGAACTTCCAAAAGAGATAAACATGTTCTAGTAAATATGAAATTTGTATGAATATGGAAAATGTATAAGCTTTCTCCATGAAACCTATGTAAACGTTATATATATCTACATTCTACATTCTATATATATCTTAAATTTTCAATCCCCACTAGTATCTCGCTATGCATGTTGTCAACGTCAGCATCCACAAGCACATCCCACTAGAGCACATGCAACTATGTCTTCATTGAAACTATTCACATCATCAAGCAATATTATTCACTAAAATATATTTAGTTGTCTACATCACAGTCTACATTATCCACTATCATGCATTATATATGATATTTATTTGTTCATATAAATAAATAATATAAGCAGTATAATGTTATTTGTAATTTCCACGACAACGCGCAGGGTATCCTTCTAGTACTTTGAGTGGGAGGTGTGTTTTGAGTCCCAACCACCTAAGTTCAAGTCCTCTCCAACACAGATTTGATGGGTTTTTTTCTTAATGGGAACCACCTAATTTCTGTTGGATTTATGTTTGTCATTGTTCATACTACCATCGTTCATGACCTTACATTCAATATATTCCAAACTACTATGCCATGTTCTTAAAATCTTGTCTGAGAATCAATTTGTACATATTAAACATTTTAAAAAAAATCTCTAGTGAGAAACTTGAGTAAGGGTTCTACCTGTTAGGCCGAGCACCGTCAAGTTGGACAATTTAGTTGAGGACTAATTCGTTCAGACAAATGATATTCGGTAATGGTTTTGATAAGTATCAAGACTAGTTGTCAAAGGCAAACAATTCTCGTATAAATGGACTATGTAGCAGAAAACAAATGTTTATGTGTGATATAGAAGTATGAGGCCATGATATCTTAAAATGTTGCATTTTCACTCCATAATATCTTATAATTTATTTAGATATGCAAAGTGGATTGTCTATGAACCTGCAAAAAGGCTAATTTTTTTATGTGTTACCTCGTAACCCGCAAAAATTAAGCATATTTGTAGATTTGCATAAAATTCACCTTGCATCCCTAAATGAGTTATAGGTACATAAACAAAAGGTTAACTTTTGAAATCTTTGTCTTAAAACTAAATAAATAAGTACAGTAATCTACTTCCGTAAAACAAATGATGCTAATGTGCTTCCCTAAGAGTCTAAGCCAGACGTTGCCTTAAAGGCACATGAAACGTCCAAGATCATGCATTCCAATGAGGCAAATTAGTCAACACAAGTTTTAAGGTAAAATAAAAGTATCTCCACTTACTCCCTCCATCCTAAAAAGAAGGACGTTATGGGCAGGCCCGGTCCTGGGGTGTGAGCTGTGCCTGGGCACTGGGCCCTCGACAGCAAGGGGCCCAATCCCATATATCTAAGTTGTATCCTTCTATATAGGAGCGGGAGCTCATAGAAAAGTTGAGAGCCCATGAGGCCAAGACGAGAGGCACGCACATGAAACTTTCAGGTGTCTTCTATTGTTGGCTTCCGCGTACGAATCCTTGTAGGGGTGAATTGAATCTCATATGACATAATTTTTGTACATTACTTACTAAACTATCTCAGTAGATTTTGTACGAAGCCAAGAAAAAATTTAGGATGGGCTGAAGAAAAGTCTACGACGACTTTATTGTACTATAACCCCTCACAGTAGACAAATATATAATAGCTTAAATCAATCTTATATTGAAAATGTCGACTAACGACGAAATTCACAAAATACAACATGGAAAAAAAGGATGCAGTTCATACCGAAAGGCCCAATTGCGAAACTAGTAAACATCACATGACGTTGCCCCACATTATTCTTCCGAAGTAGCAATCTACACAAGTAGACATAGTTGATTAGTCAAACATATATGGATTTCCAAACTTCAAATTATAATTTTAGAAGAGAATAGAGCATACCACTACTTTTTGGGGCAATAACATACGACGCTTTTTCATCTCTTGAAACCGCTTTTTAATCTTTTCATTATCAAAATTAGAGGAGTTCCTTGGATTAAAAGCAACCATACATACTAATAACTCTGAACTAATTTCACTAAACCGGTGATTCATCTCAGTCAAGATGGCATCAATGGTGACCACAAAAAGTTCAACATGATAGTAATGCTTGTTTGTTACCTTCTGCTTTCATCTTCTAGATGTCCCTCTAACGTTGATTTCCTTATCCATATTTGGCACTTCAATCTCATTCTTGTCACAAAATATTATCACTTTTTGAGTAATGACTCTCATCCATTTTCCCTCATATCCTGCAAGCTATCTTTCACATCTGAGATCAAATGCATGTCCTGATCCTTTCTTTGCAAAGCTTGTGATAAAATATCTGTCATGCTCAACAATTGTATCATCAAATGCAGGATGAACACAAAATCAAAGCTCTCCATTTTTCCAATTAAACCTAAAGCTCCACCGTTATTTTTTGGTTTAATAGAATCTTTCTTCACTATCTCAAGCACATCTATGATAGCCTCCCACATCACCAAAATACGAAGCAAAGTTTTAAGATGTGAACCCCATCTAGTATCTCTTGGCCTAGCTGTTCAAAGTTCTTTTCGACATACTGAAGATTTAAAAAATTAAAATTGTATCATAAACGCATTCATGGACTGTCATATTCAATATTATAGATTTACAGTAAAAAAAGAAATTACCTGCTCCGCTGCTCGGTTGGGCACCATGCGCTGCGCTGCTTGCTGGCCGGCTGGGCTGCATGCGGCACGCAGCAAGCCGGCGCCGCGGCGCCCAAGCTGGTTGCTAATCGCCTGATCGGGGTCGCTGACTGCGGGGCGTCGGGTTGGGCTCGCCGTTGGTCGCCCACTCGCCCTGGCCGCGGGACGCGCGGATCGGCGGATGTGCAGCCGCGGGACGCGCGACGCAGCGCACGCGAGGGCAGCGAGCCGCCGCGACGAGGAGTCGGAGTCGAAGGCGCGAGGACTCGGAGTCGGCGGCTCGGAGGTGTGTGACCGCGCGAGCGCGAGGGCTGTCTCGTAGGGTTTGTTTCCAGGTTTTTGGATTGGGCTTGACTGCTTGCCTACTTGGGCCTTTGTCTTTGACATTTGACAGAACGACGTTGGTCCAATAAACAATATATATTTTTTATTTCTAAATTCTAATCATCCGGCAGTCCTACTAATCTATTGTAATTAACGCAAAAATTAAGGCAAGGCTTAGGGGGCTCTGCGTATATGTGGTCGCTAGGCCGAGCTGGAGCCCGCCTTGCCCGGCCGCCAGCTTCTTAGCTATAATAGTTTCTAAATTTACAGTGAACTCACTATTTGAGGTTGCATCAGTACATGTTAGAAGAAAATTTTAAGGTAAAATGTAGAACTTGTATGATAAAAATGTTTTATTTAAGTTGTATTAAAGGACCCATGTTTCCAGCTCCACTCCAGACCTCTAAATTGACAGGACCGGCCCTGGTTATGGGATGCGTGTCAGTCAAACTTTATCAACTTTGATTATGTTTGTAGAAAATGCGTGCAACATTTATATCTCCAAATAAGTTTGTTAAAAAACTAGACTTAAAGATTTTTCCGATGATACTAATTACTTAACATAATTATTTATATATTTTAATATATAATTGTCGGTATTTTAAAAACGTTGACTTTTCAGGAAGCGAGAATGACATCTATTTAGGGACGGAGGGAGTACTTCCTTTTCTCACATTCCATGTGGCCCACCTAGGTTGTGCAAAGCTAGAACATGTCACTGTGAACCGCATGTGGCTCTTTGGAACGTACTAGCATGGCATGGTTCCCTTGTGTCATGGTCAGTAGGACATATGGAGAACACGCCAGACATGTTAGACCAGGGCTAATTTATTAGGGAGAGGCATAATAGGCCTAGCTGTAACTGTTTAGATCTACAAGGAATAGTAGGGGTTATGAACTCTATTTGTAAGAGGCCCAAAGCCCATTAACAATATTATATTCTTGTAAGACCTTAATATCACTACAAGAAATCTGGGCTTCTGTGACGATTGCCAGATGACAGAGCACCTATCTGTCACAAACAGAGCCTGGTTTATGATGACTGTTCACAGGATAACATCTGTCTATGACCAAGATGTGTTTCTGTCATAAACTTCATCACAATATACTCCGCCTGAGTTCTTTGATGTTAGATCGATGACAATAGTTAATTGTCATAAAAGTTAGAACAATTATTTTTAAAAAAAAACAAATGTTGTCCTACGTGGCTACTGGACCATAAATCATGTGTCCTAGGTTGATTCCTATCCACGTGAACTCTTAGTCTTATTTTAGGATTGAAAGAAAAAAACTCAAAAATGTAAACCTGCCCTAAATTGACTGAGCTAACAAGTATGCACAAGTTTCCGTGTTCAACATTTTTTAACTCTTTAGAATCTGGATTGAATGGAACCCCTATGTTTTTCATCATGCTAAAATTCACTAAAAATTTGAAACAATTAAAAGTTTAGAACAAATTAAAAGTTATTTTCTGCAAACTATTTTAAACCTTACATCAAAATTCACCATATGCATTTTCGTGTGTTGATGTGCATTCTAGAATTTTCTTGTGGCACCAAAAATATTTACCTTGGATCTCCAACCCGAGCTCCTTCTTAGAATTCAAATCAAATAACTTCAAATCCTCTTTGATTTTCTAGGAATTACAAAGTTTGTCACAAATACAAAATTTATTTTGGGCTGCTTTCTCCTCCCTCCTTTCCATACGCTTGGGCCAACAGCTCACTTGGGCCATGGCCCCTCTTAGCATGCTCCAGGTGACGTGCAGCATGCTCATTCTGCAAGCTGCAAGTTGAGTTTAGTCCCAACTTGCTTAGTCTATGGGAGTAAGGAAGACAAAGGGCTACATATAGCTCTTGCATTTGCGCTTGTCTCACTGTCAATACATATAGCTCTTGCATTTGCCTCTTGATTGAATAAGCTGGGCGGATCGGACGAAAAGTAGTTTATTAATCTTATTTACTTTGGTTACACATCAGTCAGCTGATGTTTATTTTGTCAATAAAAAAATATAAGTCATTTACAGAAAAAATATAAGTCATTTACAGAAGGTGCTACGCCCCCAAAAAATATAAGTCATTTACAGAAGGTGCTACGCCTATGAGAGAACGCCAAAAAATGTAAGTCATTTACAGAAGGTGCTACGCCTATGAGAGAGGTGCTACGCGTATAAAAGAGTGAAGCATCGGTCAATATATTGTGGACATGGTATTCCTCGGATAATTTCTAATGCAAATAATAATAATTAAGTGCAGGGTTGGCAAATTGTTCAAGCTATATTGAATGAAAAAAATACCAAAGCTAAAATTACAGATATTGATTAGGTTTATAATTTTGTTGTTAATAATAATTTTGTTGTTAATAACCTTTACAATGAAATATTGTAGTATCTCAAAATCCTGTTTGTTAAAAAAGTAAAGTGTATCAGCGGTCTCTAAACTTGTGTTATCCCGGTCTTTAAACATTCAAATCAACCGTTAAGTTTTCAAATTTGTTCATTTTGTGTCATTCCGGTCTCTTAAACTTGTAAATCGACCATTGAGGTCATAAAACTTGTTCAGTTATGTCATCCTGATCTCTAAACTTGGTTCTGACTATCATCTTGATCTAAACAGAATGATCTAAGAATTTAATATAAAAAATAATTCGTAAGTTTTATATGAACTTGAATGAAGATAAACTTTATATCAAAATTATATCTCTGGACATGATCTACAACTTTGTAGTCAAAAAGTAATGTTTTCTTTTTGAAGTCATTTAGTGTTTGAAAACTTAATTTTAAATTTTAAAATCTATAAACATACAACAATATTTTTGGGACCCTATACAGTTTTCTTTTAAAAAAAATTCCACAACAAAGTTGTGTATTACGTCAAGAACTACAATTTAGATATAGAGTGTCTTCATTCGACCAAGATATAAAGTATTTTAGATACAACTTATAAATTATTTTTTGAAATCTAGTTTTTAGATCATTCTGTTTGACCAAGATGACACTCAAAATCAAGTTTAGAGACCCGAATGACATAACTAAATAAGTTTGAGGACCTAAATGGTCCATTTGCAAGTTTAAGGACTGGGATGACATAGCCGAATAAATTTAGGGATCGTGATGACACATATAAACAAGTTTAGTGGGCAACGGTGGTAATCTCTCTGTATTCTTTCTTTGCTTTTAATTTGGATGCATATAATAGATCCATGCCTGGTCTAGTATAGCTTTACTAGCAAACGTTGTAATAGTACCTCTATCTATCAACTGGTTTCAAATTACTGTCTTGTTCAGTTTTTCGAAGGAGTAATTTTAACATTTATTCTGACTCTTTGGATGATAAACTATTAGGTTAGTGGTATAACTGAAATTCCTAGCACACAATGTCCTCCTGTTAAATATGTACTGAAAAACTATTAAATTGACATTTTCTGGGCACCAACTCCCTCTCTATAACAGCAAGCTAATAGTATTTGGTTAATTAGTTGCAACACCGTAGTTAGCTTTTTGTTTGGATTGCACGTCAAACCTACATCAGATTCTTCTTTTCCAGAAAAACTAAACTTTGTGCCGAGATGTTCATTTTTCAGCTACGTTTATTTTTATCCTAGAAATTAGATGCTCTGTTACAATTTGGTTGCTACTCACGTTCTCCTTTTGGACAACATTTTATACCTGTATCAATCCATAGAGTAGAACATTTAATTAATGTTTCGTTTCTCTCCCTTTTTATCAGCTAGCCAACAACAGTGAACCTATCTGATGCTCTAACAAACCTTGCAATTTGGTGTCAACAACAGTGAATCTTTGTTGTGGCTTGGATGGTTGTGGTTGCCTTGGAAGGGGCTGCTAGCCTGCTATGAAAGGTTTGGATTTCGGATCCTTCCCCTTGTCATTACTGCTTAATTCTAAATCTGAAAGGTAGCTCAAACTATAATTCTGAAGGTCGTTTCTCTTTGATCAATATTTGACTCCTCCAGGGTTAAGAGTTGGTTCCTGATATGTTCGGTCAACACTTTAGAACACACTCAAGGATTATAGCTGGGTTACCTTGATCCCTACCTTGTAAGAAGTCAAAACCAATGAGTTATTGTTTCAACTTTCTTACTGTTATGCAAATATGCAAGACCAGCTGATACTTTTAATAGTTTCATGGCTTGTAAATAATTTATAAATGCTATTGTTGTCTATCCATGGTCATTGATCCAATTTTTTTTGGTTATTTCCTTATCATCAGTTGGAACATGGCTGCTGGCTGCGGGTGTCTGGAACTTGTATTAAAATCATTTTTGTATTCATGTTTTTTCTTATGCTTTTGTATGAAAACGAGGCTAGAACTTGTCTTTTGCATTTTTCTTATGCTTTTGCATTTCGTGTATGATGCATGGCTCGAACTTGTCTTTTTGTATGAGCTGTAAAACTATTTATAGATGAGGATTATGTATGGTCATTATAATTATGCAATTGCTTATGTGGTTTGTAATTTGTGATTATTCTTTTAATTGGACTGGCCTATAATATGGGCCTAGATTGTAATGTTAATGAGAGTTCACAAGGAAAAAAATGCCAATTTGTAGCTGGGACAATTTGGGCCAATTGGATTGATCGTAATTGAAAAAAGCCCATGCTAAATAGGCCAAATATGAATTGGCATGTCATATATGCTATGTCATCATACACGTGGCGCTATTCTATTCAGTATGTTGTGACGAGTTTAGTCATGTCATTGTATCAATGACAGCTGGACTATTGTCACTGCATCAATGACAACATCCTCTGTTGGTCACTGAAGCTCCTTAGTAACCCACCTTCTGTGACAACAGCCAGTTCATCACTACAGGCAGTCAGTGACATGAAATATGCTCTGATCGTCATATTCTGATTGTCACAGAAGCCCAGATTTCTTGTAGTGTATACGTGGGATAATTCATCAATGAAAGGCAAGCAAGTCTAGGGTTGATCCTTTATATCTTCTCCTCTCCCTTCTCTAGCCACCGCCTCCCCACTTCTCTTCTCCATGTGCCGTCTCTCTCTCACCCGCGCAGCCGCCGCCGCTTCTTCTGCGCCACCAGCAGCCACCAGCCCTGCCCTAGCCAGCCTTCTCAAGCCTCGGTGATCACGGAGGATTTCAGCAACATCTACGATCACGTATGAAGGAGCTGGACAAAAAATTTGAAGGCACCAAAATACTTTCCCAACTGTAGATGAGAGCCAACCGAAGAACAAGGCTCCAAAGACTCCTGCAGTCCTGCCCTACGCCACCACCAAAGAGAGGAGTACCAGAGAATAAGCTAAGATTGTTCCTGAGGTACCAGATCTAGGAAATGATATCTCCTTACATGCAGCCGTAAGGATCACAACCAACCAAACGATGCATGTTCAACTATCAATCAATGGTTGTGACTCTTTAGCTCTCCTGGATTTCGGTTCCACACTTAGGGTCCGTTTGGTAGGGATCCAGATTCTTTAAGAAACGTTTCAGATTCAGATTCTTTGAAGAAACGTTTCTTCGGAGAAACAGAATCACCTGCTGAAATCGTTTGGCTAACTTACTAGATTCATGCTTGCAAATAGGAGTGATGGAATATACCAATATGCCCTTGAGATGTGATGATTTTTTTTCTTGAGTTATAAAAAAAAGAAAATAAAGTCGTGTACAACCAGTCTTCCATGAATAAAATACTGCAGTATAGTAACAAGGCTACAATACAAACAAGGAATACGTACGTGTGCTTTGGAAGGGCGATGACAAATCTTCAATTTTTTAGCAAACAGAAGGGGAAGCGCAGGCGTTGGAATCGAATCACTGTGAAACCAGATTGGTGCCATTTCGAACGCGAATGAAGGGATCATGAAACGTTCCAGCTCCGAATCGGTCCGTAAAAAATCGTTTGGCGCCGATTCTTGCGATTCTCACTAGAAATGGATCGGTTTCGACCATCCAAACAGACCCTTAATTGATTCAACCAACTTACATCTACACTGGTTAGAGGCACCTGGTACTCTTACAGTGGAGGTATCCTATGGTGATTGGATAAATAAGGTGAGGATATATATAGAAACTTGACGGTACAAGTTGACATAGAAACATTCAAGATTGACTACTACATCACTAAATCGGTACAAGTTGACATAGAAACATTCAAGATTGACTACTACATCACTAAATTGGGAGGTTATGATTTTGTCCTTAGAGTTATCTGGCTAAGTTCACTAGGAGTTATTGTTTGGGATTTCAAGAACCTCACTATGAAATTATCGCGTCAAGGGAGACGGATTATGTGGACAAGTCTAAGCAACCTACAAGCAAAACAACCATGAATTCACACAGTCAGTACCACAAAAACATTATAATAACTCCCGGGCAACTTTTCCCATCTATTTCAGCAAAGCACAATAGGGTTTACCTCCAACTTGCAGATATGACCATATTCATCTACAGTGCCGGTCCTACGATTTTGAGGGCCCTCTGGCGAACTCGTCGTAACGACCCATCTAGATCATATATAAAATCTTATAATATTTAGATAGCAATTGGTAGCCATAATAAAATTTAGAATCTTAGGCATCAAAACTTATGTATAGCACCTTGTTATGATTGATTAAACTGGTCTTTTTATTTTTTTTCATTTCCTTTTCGTAGCCCCTGACATATGTTTTTTAAGTAACATTTTAAATTTTTAACACATAAATTAGAAGAAAAATATAACTATATGATACAAATAACAATTACTAGAAGTCTATAATACTATATAAATAATTAATTTAGATTAACTATTGAACAAGGAAAAATAAGGTAGCATGAACGACCTCTTGTAGAATTCGTAGTACGATCTAGCAAGCAGCCCACGACTCTGCCATCTTCGCTCTTCCCCAGCTAAAGACGTGAGACAACGGGCACTATGGCGCAGCGCGTGGCTTCTCGTCTCTAGGGAAAGAAAGAGACTGACGATTTCTGGCGTCCTGAAAATATCGTCTATTTGATATCTACTGTGGGGGGTTTATACCTGGGCTTGGGCCCCTAACTTGCTTGGGCCCTCGGCCGTCGCACAATCTGCCCCTCCCCTAGGGCCGGCCCTGTTCATCTAAAGAATCCAGTACTCTGAGTTATAGTCAAGCCCTCAGGATATCTGCAAGTATAGAAGGATGAATTGGAAAAACAATTCCAAACTATGACAGAACAAGGAAACATAAGGTATAGTACCTAAGCTTATTCTTCATTGGTTTTACATATCAAAGTTTTACTAGTCAAAAAGCAGGATGGATCTTGGCGATTCTACGTGGATTATCAAGCTCTCAATGATTATACTCTCAAAGATAAATTCCCAATTCCCGTCATTGACGAACTCATAGATGAATTAAAAGGGTATTTTTTTCACTAAATTGGACCTACAGTCCGGATATCACCAGGTACACATGCATCCAGATGACATTGAAAAAACAATATAGCAAACTCATTATTGTGTTTTTTGAATTCTTGGTAATGCCCTTTGTACTCTACAACGCGCTATCAACATTTCAAGCACTCATGAATGATATATTGGATCCTTACCTCCAAAAATCATGTTAGCATTCTTTGATGATATCTTGGTCTACAGAAAAATAGGGACAAAACATCTTCAACACATCCAACAAGTTTTCATTACTCTACATCTATAGGCGGTATCTCTTAAAAAATCCAAATCCTCTTCGTCAAACAATGATAGGGTATTTGGGTCACATTATATCAGTAGGAGTATCATCTATCGACCAAGCTAAATTTTACTCCATCGCATCATGGTTGCAACCAACTACAATAAAGCAATTGCGAGCCTTCTTTGGATTAACAGTCTAATATATGAAATTCATCAAAAACTTTGGAACTATCGCCAAACCTCTAACTCAGCTACTAAATAACGATGGATTTATATGGACTGATTTAGCCTCCTTAGCATTTCAACAACTAAAGCAAGAGCTATCATCAACACTAGTCTTGCAACTACAAGATTTTGATAAACCATTCATAGTGGAGAATTTGATGCATCATCAACAGAATTCAGAGCAGTGCTACACCAAGGGATAGGTGCAATTGCCTTTTTCAACCAAAGCATAGCACCACGACATTCCAAACTTGCGGCATATATGAAAGAGACCTAATTGGGTTGGTGTCAATAGTCAAACATTGGCTAAACAAACCTGGAAGATTATCAGTCTCGACTTCTTTGAGGGGTTTCCTCCACCTAAATGCATTATTGGTTCTAGTGAACAAAATCACCAAGTATGGGCATTTCATTCCTTTCACTCATCCATTCACAGCTTAATTTGCAAATTGCACAGATTTACATGAATCAAGTGTACAAGCTACATGGACTATCGAAGGCCATCATCTCAAATCGTGATCGAGTTTTCACAAGTGCTTTGTTGCAAGAGATTTTTTGGATTTCTGATATGAAGCTCATGTTGAGCTCAGCGCCTCAGCCTATCGTTCGCAAACGGATGGCTAGACCGAACGCCTTTAATTAGTGTGTTGAATTTTCTGCAATGACGCACGATACACTCTTGTTCATGCCAACGGAGTAAAGGATTCCAGTTGCTGAGTTATGGTATAACCATACAACATATTCTATAGTGGGGAAGTGACCGTTTGCTTGGCTGATAAGCTCAGCCTATCGCTCGTAAAGAGATGGCCAAATCGAGCACCTTTAATTAGTGTGTTATTAAAGCATCTCTGCAATAATGCACGGTACACTCTTGTTCACGCCAACGAGGTAAATGGATTCTAGTTGCTAAGTTATGGTATAACCATACAACATATTCTATATTGGGAAAGTCACTGTTTGTTTGGCTTATCAGCTCAGCTTATCCGTCATGGTACAATGTTTTTCTCTCACAATAAAACAACAAAAATAGCAGTCGGTTTATCAGCCGCAGAAATGATCAGCCGAAGAGGGTGTGTTGTATGGATACTCTCTGTGTCATGTTGGATCTGCACCGTGCACTCGGCAACTAGAATTGCAAACCTTCTGCTTTGCACCGTGCTAGATCTGGAACAGTGGTTGCAACATATGAAATCTAGATGGATAAGAAATGGACAGAACGTGAATGTCAGGAGGGTGATTTTGAGCAGGGTGACCGGACGACCCGACTACACCCTCCAGCTGCAACTTCATTTGTTTGTGACCTTTGGCCCACCAGCGAGCCGGGCAAAAACCGTGCAAATCACATCCCTGGCCTGGCTCCCAGCAAACGAGGATTTCCTTCATTTCTTCGAAGCCTGGTTGGCTGAAGCACGTCATGGGCTAGCGGTGGACCAAATTGCAGTAGTGGCCTCTTTAGACCAGCTGGGGTGGGTGGGTGGCAAACAACAGTTCACTCGGGCCGGCCTCATTTGGTACATGGACGCAAACATGAGGAGTTGCAGCAGTATGGCCTGGCTTAGCAAGGCCGAGTCTTGTGGAACGTGCTGAGCCACTAGGTACACCCTCGCAAACAGCCCCTTTGTGTTCCTCAACTGCAGCCATATGTGCAATCATCTCGATTGCCTCTAGAACCAATAAAAAACAATCATTCAGGTACTATGGTCCTTTCAGAGTTTTGTCGAGTGTGGATAAAGTAGCTTACAAGTTGGATCTGCCACCAGATCGATGCCAGGACCCACCAAGTGGTTCATGTGTCACGACTCAAGAAGCACATTCCAGCAGCTACTTTGGTCAATTTAGACCTCTCGACGGTATGCATTGACCTAACTCAAACAATTGCTCCTGAAGTGATACTCAAGAAGAGAACGATCATTCAGACAACTTTGATAGTTTTGCATGTGCTCATTCAGGGGCAGGGGTTGCCAGTAGAAATGACAACATGAAAAGATGAGTATGAGATTGAAGAACCGATTTCCCAGGTGCATAGCTTAAGGACAAACTGGAGTTAGCATCCTCAGCAGGGCCCATACTTAAGCCTCAATAGCTAAATATGGGTGTCTAGGTCAAAAATATCACTCTAACAAGGCCCCTACTACATACCCTATATTTGGCTGGGCACCCAAATTCTTCCTCCAGACCTCATTCCTATTGGCCCAACAACTTATACCTCATCCTGCTCGTGTGTACGAAACTGCTCGTGGCGCCACCTCCTTGCTCGTGGTCCTCCCTGCTCCCAATGAGCGCGGTCGTCCGCTAACCCACCGGCAAGTGCACCCGCCTCCGTCTGCCTCCACGCAAGCATGGTCATGGCCGCCCGCATCTAGTGGCAGATCCAGGATGAGGATCAAGGAGGGGCTAAGTAATAAAGGTTTAGGAATAAAGCTAGAGATCAATGGTGAATTTAAGACTTAGTTACACTAATTTAAGCAAGAAATCAGGCTCAAGGGGGGCTGGGTGGCCCCCTTTGGATCCGCCCCTGCCCGCATCTCTGCCTCCACTGCACCCCCTCCTCTCTGGGCTCCGGCGAGCGCCTCCACCGCTCCTTCGCCCCCACTTCCCCTCCGCCTCCACATCCCCTCCGGTGAGTGCAGCGACCCGCTCGCCTCCGCCTCCACTACGCTCCTGCGAGTGCGGCCGCCCGACTCTATTGTGCTCCGGCGAAGGCAGCCACCTGCCTCCATGGTGCTCCGACGAGCACGATCGCCCGCCTTCACCTCCACCACACAGCCATGAGCTCCGATGGGGAGGACGAAGCGGTCCCTATTTGTCAATGTCAGCTAGAATGAATTTGGGGGCTTAAATTTAGGTGCTACTGCTGGAGTAGAAGGGGGGAAATGGGCCAACAAAAATGGGGGGGCACCCAAATCGAAAGTAGGGTTCCTTATTTAGGGGTTTCTGCTAGAGATGCTCTTCAGGTGGGGAGTGTATATATGTCCTGAAGTAGTGGGCTGGAGGAGGATGAGCCATTTGGGTGCTTGGGTGAGGCCCATTCTGTAAACATTTGCCGCGTGAATATAAGCCGGTATAGCGTGCATGCAAATGTAAAGAACAACATATAATCAATCCCTCTGTCCCCACGGAACCTGACTGTGTTCTCCGTTCCTGTCCTCTTCTTTTCAAAGGAATGAAAGACTTATATTAAATCTTGACATACTACACTCCTAATTTACACATAAAAAATCTCAAAGAAAAAATACATAGTATTATATCCAGATTCTTCCACCATCATCTTCTTCAATGATTTCCTTGAACACCAGAACCCAAGGGCATGTTTGGATTGGGATATGGATAGAGATAGGGAATAGGAAATGGATTGGGATGACAGGAAGGGGTATGGAATGGGTATGCTACTCTTTATTTTCATATCCTTATTCATTTCCCATTATCCAAATATGGGATCAGATCTATCCAACCCCTTATTTCCATATCCCACCCTCTGTTTCCCAATATCCAAACAGCCCCACTAAGTGTAGTTGTTATGTCGAATCCAACCACTAACCCCAAAATATTAGATATGTCGCAAGATCCAACGCTTCGAAAATCGAAACTACGCACACAACTCACACACTCACAACCACACGCCCTCCAGTGCGCGGGAAACGCGCAGTACCACCGAATGCGCACGCGTGCGTGTACCTGAAAAATCTGGGATAAATTCCAGCAAATGGTGCGACACCAGGGTTAGTGTCCCACTGGACAGTCCTACCATTGGACCACAGGCCCATTCGCGCCGTTCTAGTATGTTGATAGTACTGATTAAGACAAAATAGCACTGGTTTTTAATAATCACTTTCTCTCCCGTTCTATAGTGTTCCAAGATGCTTTGACGGAGCGACATGACGATTGAACCGGCCGGGCCCACAAGCTTACTCTATTAGACCATTTCCGGTGACTCTTTCCATGTGTCCACATCACACCGGACACCACCGCACAATCCACGTTTTGTTGGACCGTCCCACGAGTTCTTCTCAGACCTCCCCGCGTTTTGCTCACGAAACCATGGTCCTCCCTCCGACCCTCCCTCATCAGTCCCTTCCTCCGGTGATCCGGTCCCCTTTTGCAGTAAAAACCGATGCATATATAGCCAACCCCCACGGCCAGTCGGGCAGCAGCATCTGCACTTGTGCATAGGCAAGTAAAGTGCAGCTTGAGCTTACCCAAGCCTTTAGCTCCGATCCTGTCGCCTGTCGGCAACAACAGCGATGGCGGCGGTAGTGTGGAAGAAACCGGTGAACGGGAGCCCGGCCAGGTCCGCCGCAGCGCCATCGCGGCGGCAAGCCTTGGCAGCAGCTTTGGTGGCCGGCGATCACGGGAGGATCCCGAGAGGCTACGTCCCCATGGTGCTCGTCGGCGATGAGGAGGAGGGCAGCGAGGAGAGGATCATGGTGCGCGTCGAGATGCTCAAGGAGCCATGCATGGCGGCCGTTCTGGAGATGGCCGCGCAGCAGTTCGGCTATGGCCAGCCAGGCGTGCTGAGGATCCCATGCGGCGTCGACCGGTTTCAACAGATGGTCGGCGCGGCGTGCGAGGCCAGATAGAATTATGTACAGTGTACTTTTTTGCTGAATTTGTTCATTCTTTGATACGGATTTCATCCAGAATGATACGGATTTCATCCAGTAGTCGGTGTGCCAGATGAAGCTAGATGTACAGACAAGATGTTTTTTTGTGCTGAATCTGTTCATTCTTTGGTCTGAATTTCTACCAGGAGTTAGTGGTGTACAGAACAGAACTACAGATGTGAAGAGTATGCGTATAGGGTCAGATTTCAGGGATTCAATTTTCACCGGAAACTTGCGTGTAAATGTTGGCACTACTCACAGATCTCTGAAGAGAGATGCAAAAAGACATCGTGAGGCGGGGTCATCCCATACATAGATACAGTAGAAAAATGAACTTGAGGAAAATACAGCAAAAGGACAAAGAATGCTACAAAAGGGGTTCTGGTTTTGTTTTCATCATTTCCATAGCTCCTCCATTGGAATTCCACGCTCCTCAGCGACATCCTTGTACTGCTTCATCATCTGCGTCGCCTTGATGGTAGCTCGTGCGTTGTTCAGGGGGTTCTTGCTGCGCAGTTGCTTACCCAGAGCATTTTCAACACCAGCCATCTCCAGCACAACCCTCACGGCTCCACCAGCAATAACACCAGATCCAGGGCAAGCAGGCCTCAACATCACCCTGGCTGCTCCATAGTCCGCATTAGCTCTGCTCGCATTGCAGCAACAAGCAAGACAAAATGTTCAGATCACGATAACATCAACAATACACGATCATCTTTTGCAGTTTTATATAGACCCCATCTATATCATAAAAAGGAGCAGGAAACTCCTATTATTGCTTGGGTCACAGAGGATTCACTAATTCATAACATGGCAAACATTCAAGGGGAATAAAAACAGTAATAGTAATGTGTCCAAACAGGAAAAAAAAAAGAAATGGTAAAGTCAAAGGGCATAAAACTGCAATCAGTTGAGCAGAAACCCTTTACTTGAGCCAATTGACCAGAGAGATAAAAATGGTAAAGCAGCACATCCAGAATCCAGACTTCAGTAGTGAGTAAAATGTTTACAAAATTATGTCACAAACTCTTAACCAAATGCACACTTAGTGAGGGAGCCTAACACCAACTGACTTAACTACAAGCTTCTAAGCCATTTGGCAATTGAACAGGATTATGAGAATCTCTTTTTGTTGGACCAGATATTCTAGCTTTTTATGTCAGGCTAGCTCCTTTCTGAAAATCAAGTCAGAAACATTGATCCAATGAATTCATTTGCCTCAATCTGCCAAATAGGTTCTAGATTACTTGTGTCAAAAGCTTAAAGTAATGCTTCAATAAAAGATAGTTCTGAACAGATATAATTGATGCAACCTTGCAAATAGTACAAGTAATGCTTGAAAAAAATCACAGCTCAGGAAACTAAATCAGATATTTGCCATAAAAAGGTTATTACTGACCCAAATTAGTACTACCAGAACAAAGACCAAAAACAATGCACGAAATTGTCTAAAAACTAAATTGCTGTGGCTACTCTTAACTTTAGGTGTACTACATAGTACATACATGATTTTTGTGATGCGTTTTGAAACATTGCAACATGATATTTTAGCTAACAAGGGCACCAGCCCCCCCCCCCCCCCCCCCCCGGGCGTCATATGATTTTCCAACAATGGTTAAAGGTGAACACTATGTTGCAAAAACAATTACTTCTACTTAGACCATTTTGGATTCATAAAAATGAATAAATGATAGCTTAAATTATTCATTGCTGGCAAACACTGTTACAAATAAATCATACTAGTTCAATGCTGTATATCATACAAGAACTGTATAAACCTCAATTTAATTTATCTGCATTAAAGTGTCAAGCTAAATTAAAATGCTTGATTTTAAGTGCCAATTAGAGATTTTTCTCAGCCATTTTGTTCAAGATCCCATACAAATCTGCTAATATAAAACTAATGCCACCAATGGCAAGCAACCCTCGTGACACTAATTATGTTAAGACAGCATGCTATTGGCAGGCCCAGGATTTGGAGGCTGGGTATTCAAAAAATATTATTGAACATGCAGAAGAGTTGTGTATCATTATATTAAGAAAAAAAGAGGGAAGAGCCCTTACAAAACACAGTGACACCACTAAACAAAAGATTCAAAGGGTAAAAAAATGTTTTTTTACGGCCTAAAGCCTAGTTTTTTGCATGTATAATTGATTACAGCATCACATAGTACTAACTGTATAATAAATAACACAGAACTGAACATTATATCCTAGATTCATAGACTTGATCATAACTTGAAATTGTTCAACATATAGAAGTGCTAGTTGTTTGGCAAAAATAATGGGTAGTATTGTTATTGAATAACCTTGACTTGAACTAGGCCTGCCCCTTGCTTATCCGAACAAGTGAATTACTATAGGCTTATCCACACAACAGGAACATTCAGACCACAGGAAAAGAGACATAGTTACAGGGTCTAACTTCTAACATGGAGTTTGCTGTCGATGTAGAGAATTAAAAATTCGTGTAGAAAAATTCATAGTGAGTTTTACCATCAAACTTGATCAAACAAAAGATAAATGTCCATGACACTCAGTGCCTCGGTCAAATAGGAACGCACTAACAGGGACAATTTTCAAAAGTCATGTTAGCTTCAAAATGGCCACATTGGATCAAGAATAGTACCACAAGAGAACCAGTAACGAGACTTGATTTTGCAGCCACTAGCCCCATTTCTTAAAGGGAAAACGGTGTTTTTGCCCCCATCTAGAAGTTCAATTGTGATTTTACCCCTATTTTTTCAACTTTGTGATTTTACCCTTGTTATTTTGAAACGAAGGAGCCGTTTGCCCCTGGTTGGATGTCCGTTAGTTAGAGGCTGATTAAACGATTTAAAAAAAATAAAACACATAAATTCAGACCGAAAATGACTGAATTGCCCTTGTCACAATTATACCTTACCCACCCGTAGGCGGGCGCAGCTAGGGGCAGGCATTGCGGCATCGGTTGCGGGGGCGCGGCTGGGCAGGCGCTGCTGTCGGGCGAGCTCGCGGCGCGGCGGGTGCGGCTGGGCGGCCCCCGTGGCATGGACAGAGGTGCGGCCGGGGCGGGCTCGCTGTGTGGCAGGGGCGCGGCTGGGCAGGCACGGCTGCCGGGAGAGCTCGCGGCATGGCGGGTGTGGCTGGGCGGCCCCCGTGGCATGGAGGGAGGGCGCAGCCGGGCGGGCTCGCTGTGCGGCAGGGGCACGGCCTGGCAGGCACTGCGGCCAGCCAAGTTCATGGTGCGGAGGTGTGCGACTGGGCGGGCGCCGAGGCATGGCCGGTGATAGCAGATGGCTGGGCTCCGGTGCTGGGTGGGCTCGCTGCGCGGCGGGAGCATGGCTGGGCGGGCGCTGCGGCCGGGCGAGCTCGCGGCGTGGGGGTGCAGCTGGGCGGGCGCCGCGGCCTGGCCGGTGTGTGTGGCTGGCTGGGCACTGCGGCCGAGCAGGCGCGCTGCGCAGCGAGGGCAGTGGCGTGCAAGGTGTTCGTCGAATGCAACAATGGACTTGACCTGCTGATTTCTTTGTCATTTTGCTCCTATCTTTTTTTATCAGTCAAGACTACAATAGACACCCAATATATGAATTGTGAATAATTTTCTAATATTAAATCTGAGTTGACCAAATATAACAACCATTTTTTTTTCAAAATACAATATATATGTATCTTATTCCGAATTAGGGGTAAAATCATAAATGACCCTAAAAAAACCAGTGGCAAAATCACATGGGCATATTTGTCCTTCGGTACAAAAGTTAACACCGTTAGGAGAGGATGACGGAATAGGGGCAAAGTGGCGCTTCGTTTTGAAATCACAAGGGCAAATTCACAAAGTTAAAAAATCAGGGGCAAAATCACAATATCGATCTAAAACAGGGGTATGAATGCAAGAGCCCCTTTCTTAAAACAGCTACTGTATGTTTTTCTTAGGCCTCAGCCAAGGTACTGTAGAAGAATAGTGCAATAAATTGAAAGCAAGTCTAAAACCAGCTTTATTTCTTTCAGTTGGCAGGCACAATTAACCTTGACTGCTCCATGTCCTCAATATCTCATTAAATTCAAGCTAACAAGGATTAGGTGTAGGCTAACCATCTTAGAAGCAACTCAAGTACAACTGAATCTTAAGTAGTGCTAGGCAATGTCACTGACCTGTGCGGGAATGTGGAGTACTTAGTGAGCGGAACTGTGACAAGGTTGCGTCGGCCGTTCATGCCGGCCTTGGTGATGGCCTCCGTGACCTCCTTGGCCTTTCCCACGCCGACACCAACGTGGCCCTTCATGTCGCCAACCACGACGATTGCGCGGTAGGAGAGCTGCCTGCCTCCCTTGACGACCTTGGTGACGCGGTTGACCTGCACGACGCGCTCGGTGAAATCGTCATTGGGGCGCTGCTCCCGGTCCATGTCGATGGGGTCGACCACCTTGACCTCGTAGACGTTGTTCCCCAACAACGACTCGCCGCTGAAGGCCGGCCCGTAGAGAGACTCGTACGCCGCCGCCACGTCTTCTGGGGACTCGGGCGGTAGCTCGTCAAACGCCGCGGGCTCGACGTAGCCCTCGGGGGGCGCCGCGAACTGGAACTCGGAGGAGGACACCGGCTCCGGCCGCGGCTTCTCGTCCTCGTCCTCGTCCTCCTCGTCCCCAGCGGCGGCGGATTCCCCCGCATCTCCACTCTCCTCGGTGACGGATTCGTCCCAGGAGGAGGCCTTGGGGGCAGGGAGGAGGAGGCGGCGGGAAGCAGCGAGGAGGAGGGGTTGAGGGCGGAGGCGGAAGGAGAGGGACAGGGATGGGAAGGGCGCGGATGGGGTCGGGGCGGAGGGGGAGATTGTTGCTATGGCCATGGCGGTGGCGGTGGCCGCCATTTTGAAGTCGTAGGGCGCCCCGGCGACGGCGATGGAGGTGGGAGGAGGCGGAGGCCGGTGAAGTGCGGGGATGGGAGTGGCCGTTGCCCAGCTTATCCCTTCGTTATCCAGTCCAGTGTGGACTGTGGAGACGGGACAGCCTTGTTGGATCATTAATGGGCCCGTTGTGCCATACGAATCGGCCCGTCCCAGACTCCATGCCCAAGGGGAACGGGAAACCCTGTTGGGCCAGCGGGTAGTAGGAACTTTTCGGGGCTTTCTAATTATTTGCCACGGATATGGTGGCCAACTCTTCGACACAATTGCCATTAAAAACAGTTATCCTTACGTATGTTTTTGCCATTTTCGCTGACGTGGCACGTCAGTTCAGCATACCAGCCTAGAACTTTGACGGCACCGTCTGCCTCCGTTCGCTAGCCCCAATGGCGCCCCTTTTCTCTTCCTTTCATCTAGGCCACAGCCAAGGATCCACGGCTCAGATTGGCTGCCAGTTGAAATACGTATACTTGTATTTTCAAGATATTTATTTTTTATTTTCCCAAAGAAAACAAAGTATATGATGTCATCATGACACCATGACTCAAGCGAGAGCACCGTGCACGGCTCAGCAACGCGGCTTCGCGGGCGCGTGTGCAGACCGGGGGCAAGGCCGAGCTGCCGAGCCACACCGCAGTGAGCGCGCCCGAGCCGTGCCGGCGAGGCCGCGCTCTGCACAGTCGCCGCCACTTGTCCTACAGTCGGAGCCATATGGCCAGGCAGGCCAGCACCAGCCCCGCTGCAGCGTCGCGTCGAAGAGCGCATGCGTGGATGAAGATGGCGAACTGGACAGTCGAGGACGCGCCAGCCAGGGCCCTATGCGCAGCAAGCTTGAGCGGGACGTTGAGTAGGGTCAAGAATTCAAGATGGAAGAGCGCAAGAGGGCAGCAGGCGAGGGCATGACGAGCAGAGCAGACGCAGGCCCTGCAGCAGCCGCTGCGGCGATGCTGAGCCGCGTGGACGTGCTGTTGGATTGGAGGCACTCCCGTTCATCTAGCAGTTGAGCAAGACGGTGGTGGTCAAGTATGGTGACGCGGCGGCGTTGAAGACGCCGGAGCTGCTGGCGTCAGTGATCCGCGACCTGGTCCTGTTGTCCTGCAAGATTTTGCCTCGGCCGGGTGCACGTCCATGGCGGCGAACCCGAGATCAACTCTTGGCTGGACGCCGGAGCCAGAGCGGCGGCTCCTACTCCCACACCTTGGACGCACATACCGAGGCCAGAGCAGGCTCTTGCTCCACACCTCGTTGTTTTTGTCGTTCGCCACCAGTGCTGGAGACAGACCAGTGGGCAGAGTTCTGACCTGCTGCAATGCAACGCCGTCCATATATATATAATGTGGAGGTCGAGGGAGGAAGAAGGAACCGACAGCAGGGACCCACTTGCAGTGACGAGTAGAGAGGGCCAGAGGATGGGTTGACGGGCATCTGTTGGCTCCGTTGGCCTAGAGAGACGGAAATAGACGGTGGCGTCAAAGTTCCACGCTAGCATGCTGAAATGACGTGCCACGTCAGCGAAAATGGCAAAAACATATACATGTAACTGTTTTTGATGGCAATTATTTAGTTCTCACGATAAAACTGACAAACGGAGAGTTGACCACCATATCATCGATGACAAATAATTATAAATCCCCAATCGCCATGCGTCTTCATTCAGGTATAAGAAATAGGGGTCGTCTTTTTTATCAATTGATTTTGTTCGGCCTGCTGGATTCTTTTTACTGAAACGCAGAACTGAGCAGGTCTGCAGTTTTGGTGGTGAGTGGTGACTGATTGTTGATTGACCCGTGCTCACGGAACGGATTCCGGATGGATTCATCCAAGAAGAGGGCCAGAGCCGCAACTGCCGCTGCCGACCTCACCGATGACCTCATCGTCGAGATACTGTCTCGCCTGCCGGTCAAATCGATCTACCGATTCAAGTGCGTCTCCCGTCACTGGCACGGCCTCATTTCTCACCCCGAGCACCGCAAGAACATTCCCCAGACAATATCTGGCTTCTTCTACCCTCGCTACCTGTTGAACCACGAGAACAAGTTAGCGACTATTCTCGAATTCATCGGCATCAGGGGGACTGAAGAACCTCCATTTCTGGACCCTTTCTTACCTGGCTACAGGTCCTAAGGACTGCTGCGGTGGCCTTCTTCTCAACATGTGCTGGAAGGGTGAATCCCAGAGATGAATGCAATTACGTGGTGTGCAACCCCGCTGCTCATAAATGGATGGTCCTGCCTGAGCCCCTTGACAACAACAGCTCAGTGTCTACATTTGCGTTTGGGTTTTGACCCGGCCGTCTCCTCTCACTTCCATGTGTTCCGGCTCCTAGAGGAAGATCAGTACAGATGTATCACTGGCCTGGAAATTTACTCATCGGAAACTGGAGCTTGGAGTCACAAGGAAAATGGTTGGAGCAATGAGGTTATGCTGGTCGAGGAAAGATGTGTCTTTATGAATGGAATACTCCATTTGATCTCCTTTGATTCCACTATACCGACAGTGGACAAGGAAGGGAAGACATGGAGGACCATTCCTTTGCTGGAAAGTATGAGTTTTGAAAACCTTTATAAGGGCCCTGTTGCTTTTATTGGTCAATTGCAGGGGCGCTTGTGCTATATAAATACTAGGAGACATCTGACTTCTAAAATATCAGTCTGGACTCTTGAAGACTATAGTGCGGGTCAATGGATGTTTAAGTACAATGTTAGCACTTCCCAGCTTTGCGGAGAGGTGGATCTCATGTTCGAGCAGGATTATTCTTTAATCGCTATCCACCCAAATTGCAATGTGATTTTTGTTGTTTGGAAATGTGAGAATCTGCTAATGTCATATGACATGGATCATGGAAAAGTTTGTGTTATATGTACTCTCACAGGGCCTATGTATGATCTATTTCTACCATATTTGCCATATGTTCCTTTTTTCTCAGACTCACTGGCTGATCAAAACTAAAAGCACACAACAAAAGGCTATGGATGTCTTCTCATGAGCTGGGACTTTGGTTGTGACCAAATTAAATCATGAGGTATAGGTTGTCTACTTTGTTTTCTCTTCTTTTCATAGTCTGTTTATGGCAGTATGATACATTCCTGGTCTTGTTTTGAAGAAATGCTATGAATCGACAATCATATAAGAGGTTGTACCCTGAATACCTGGTAGTGCAGAGGTTACTTAAAAAAGTCTGCTTGCTTTTCATTAATGATATGATATTTGTTGCTATTTGTTATCTGCAGTGCCATATTTTGCCTGCATTCATCTAATTCTCTGTCATAGTTACTCCCTCCATCCTAGAATATAGTGTGTTGTGACTTGAAAAATTTGTATTGAAATATAATGCATTCTGTGTAGTGCCCATACTCAGATTTCTCAAAGTTTATTAAAAAGAAAACCATAATTTGAGGAGAAACTCCTTAAATGTGTTATTTGAGTACTTAAGTCTTAAATTTTTTGGAATACGCTATATTATAGGATAGAGGGAGTAGTCCATTTGATGGATATATGTGACCACTTACAATTTCGACTAAGATGTATCCTCAGTTCCTCACTAGGTGAAATCATTTTAGAAGAACTAAATTGTTGCATGTTCAATTTAATAATAACAGGTGAGTAGTTATGATGAATGGACATTAAAGTACAGCTGTTGTGAACCATGAAGATTCTACAGCTTAATAGCATACAAAGATTACTTATAAATTTGTCTCTGCTTCTTTTAACTAATTATATATATTTATATTTGTTGGGACTAGGATAGTTATGTGCATTTGCATATTCTGTAGAAACTTTCATTTTCAGGACCATAGCACATCTTTATACCGAAGAAGTGGTGTTGGAAAAGCTGTAGAGGTGACAATGATCAGAATCAGAAGAAAATGTCAAAAATGTTTCCTAACTCACCTTGTTTTTTTTTGTCAGAAATCAAACTCGAAAATTATAATAAAAAGCCAAATATAAATACAAAGTCAGAGTTTTCACTTTATCAATATAAAAATTGTCAATCTAAAAAGTCGAGATGTTGGTGTAAAAACATGCATGACATGGGTTTGCATCTGCGTACTATCTGACTGCATCTAATATCGTTAATTTTATTGCTGATTATCCAATTATTATGAAACGTATTTTATCATAATGGGCTCTCTTATGTGCATTCAGAGGCGGGCTAACCGTACTATGGGCCGTTATTTGTGCCATATCGTCCCTTAGCCCGGTGCTGGAGATGACAAGGACCACCCAAAGGAGAGACATAGACACAGATTAGAAGACGGTGAGCGACAGAGGAGTAACGGACTGGGAACATCGAACACGAACTCACATAGTAGTGAGTAGAGAGGAGACACGCAAGCGGATCGAGTTTATCGGAGTCGAGGACAACGACGACAAGTGACGCAACCCCCACTTAAAGCCTGGTGGATGCGGGCAAGAGGCGTGAGTTCAGACTCAAAATGGCAACGGGTATATACCTGACGGGTACTGACCACTCATACTCGTACCCATCAGGTCAAAATCTATTCCATCGGGTTACCCATGAAAGCAGATGAGTAAGGAATTTATTTCATATTCGCACCCGACGGGTAATTCTTACCTAACGGGTATTCCATACCCGATAATACACCCAAGTTCACATATAAATTATAATAACATCCAGCAAGTTAACAACTTAACTAGTACTGTTTGGGTCAAATTTTGATATATACTAGGTCCATCAGCAGGCAGCGCATCAAGATAACAATTGTCACTCAATTTTGATATATACTAGGAGTGTTTGGGCCAAATTTCATGGGCTATATGTGCTACAATCACTTAGGCTGGTTACTCAATTTTGCGGGTACAGGTATGCAGGTATGGGTACTGCTATTCCACACCCATATCCGTCATACCCAATGGGTAAAGGATTTTGTCCAATAACGTACCCGTGGGTAGAAAACTCCTTCCACACCTATCTCCTTAGCAAGTAAAACCCGTCGGGTTCTCGAGTTTCGAGTGCCCGTTGGCATCTTGAATTCAGGCCCAGTAGCCACTGAGCCGTGTTGTGCTTGGACCAGGCAAGACGACGGACTGCGTGGACAAATAGAGGTGTGCACTGCAAAGCGAGGTTAGGTGGAGCCGTGGAGTGACGCGCGGCGGTCTGCGAGGTGAAAAGGGGCGCGCCAATTCGTGTTCCATCCAATCCAACCCCCCACCCATGTGTAGTGTAGTGCAGTGCAGTGCAGATCGGGCTGGGCTGCTGCTCGGGATAGGATATTTTGGCGTGGCCAGATGCATCCCATCCAGTTCAACAAATATCCAACTCCCTTCGGAGATGCGGGACCCGGCACTCCATCCTCTTCTGTTTTTCTTTGTTTGATTTCGAAAGGGAAAAAGAAAAAAGCTCCATGCTTATCTACTTGCTTGCTGCGTCATCGCAGGCTCTCTCAGACGGACCTGGGGGAGGTCCGCTCACCGCGCTCACCAGCTGAGTGGCTCCGTCCAGAATTCCAGATCCAGAGGATGACACCGACCGGCTGAACGCATTTATCTGCTTGCTCCATGCTCCTTTGGCGGTGGTCACACCGGTGGTGTCCATACCACTCCTCCTCCTCCGTGATTTAAGAGAGGCCCATCAGCTCGCTGCTCCTCCTGTACCCGCGCTGCTCGGTGCTCTCTCTCCGTTGTATTGTAGTGCGAAGAAGATGCTGGAGAAGCTGTGGGACGACGTGGTGGCCGGGCCTCACCCGGAGACGGGCCTCGAGAAGCTCCGCAAGGCCACCACCGCCCGCCCGCTCGTCATCAACAAAGGTACTGCTTCCGGCCTGGTCGGCAAAGCAAATGAATCTCTCGTCAGTCGTCACATATATACTTACGTTCCTTGTTCGGGAACGGAAACAATCAAAATTGGTGTGAATTAAGCATACTGCAAAGCTAGTAAAATCCCATACACAAGTTGACTGATAAATAACGTACTGACCACCTTATTTATGTTTTATGTAATAATAAATTAAGACGCGGACGCCGGAGCCGCCGGGAGCTACAAGCGGACGCAGTCGATGCCGTCGACCCCGACGACGCCGGTGACTCCGTCGTCGTCGTCGACGCCGCGGGGCGCCAGCAACGTGTGGCGCAGCGTCTTCCACCCGGGGAGCAACCTTGCCACCAAGGGCATGGGCGCCAACCTCTTCGACCGCCCGCAGCCAAACTCCCCCACCGTCTACGACTGGTAATAAGCACATACATACTGTACATATGCATCTCCATGCATGACTCCATCTCTCACTGCCGTAATCGATCTAACAGTAGTCCAACTCGAACCTACGTCCGTGATCTGCTCAGACAACGTAACAGCACATCCAGCATCAAACTATCTAGTTAATCACAAACTCTAGCTGTGTGCTGCTCCCCACTCTTGCTCTCCGATCGAGTCTTGTTGAACTAAATGAATCCTTGATTTTAATTAGTTAGGCTGTTCGGCCGATGTTTTTTTTACTAATAAATTGGCTAATGTTATTTCGTTGTTTTAGAGAAAAACGTAGGATCCACGCATTTACTGAGTAGTGAAGGTAGCACTAATAAAAATTAAATTAAACCAAGGCAATATAAGATCCACTTAGCGAACCATGATTAATTAACTGACATGGCATGCCAATCCAGAAGCACGATCGAGGAGATGAGAGCGAGTCAGTGACTGATACTATACTCTTTTTTTTATTGGTACAACTTGGATGCACACAACCCACACACCCTACATGTTAAGGGAAGATACATTGTTACACGTCAGCGGTCCCGTACCTCGTCTCCTACAATGTTATGTAGGATTTTTGTTTACGTGAAGGAAAGAGAAATGTGTGAGAGAGGTTGTCGACCTCCTCATGAGCTAAGATTTAGGACTATGAGACAACTATTACACCATTGTATGAGTTGTTGTTGTCATGCATCTCACATGTTAATTTTTATTCTATGCATAAATTAAGGAACCATGAGTTACTACGTGTCAACTTAAAAACTAACTATTGTATATGTGGTTTGTTAAATCATCTTAAATGACGTGTCATTATACGAGACGACCTATGAGATGACCTATGAGATGACACCAATGTATTTGCCCTAAGAGATTGGGAGGCTCGCCTCCCATGCTTGTTTAAAATTTGTTGGAACAGATAAGGCCACACACGCTAGTGGTCAATATTATTTTATTTTAGTTAATACTATAAATACTCTCGATCGGTGTCTGTTGGACTTTATCAGCAAAACAAATATCGTGACACAAAATGTTGGTATGATGTGTATAATATTTCAGGCTTTACAGCGACGAGACCAGGACCAGGAGCAACCACCGTTAGATCGGAACGGATCGGGGCGAGAATCGGATGAGGTCGATGACGATGAAGGCCGGGCCCGACGTCTCTGTCAAAAAGCCCATGTTTGCTGGTCCTTGTGGTTATCTAAAACGCAAGCTTGCTCTATTATAGTACTACTACTACTACTGCGTTGCTGTTGTCTGTTGCTGATAAAGACTTTGCCGTTTATAATTTGTCCTATATGTTATGTTATGGAGTGAGTGATATGCAGTCGCTCCTAGTAGTGAGTACCGAGTAGCTAGCTACTCATGGTATACTTGGTCAGTTCCTTTGACCCGGCTTGGCCAGTGAAGGGAGCCCTGTGTGTGTGGTGTGTACTAGCTTTATTTCCCATCTTGTAAATATTCTACCAGTGCCTAATGGATGATTTTCTTCCTGTTTAATTTTACTAACCTTTAATCTGTAATGTTCGTTTCAACTTATCAGTCATAATATAATATTTTTCTTCTTCTAAAAAATAGTATCAATCGACTTATCAACCACATAATAAATCAATAATCAGTAAATCAACTGCGCTGAGGACATGGATAACAACAAAATTACTATGCATGGACCCAGGCAAGACTACGGTATTAATTAGGGAAATGCGAGAGATTTACCACATCACAACAAAATGCACCGTGATGGGTAATGGAGATTTTAAGTTTGGCTCCGATCCTTAATAAAAGTTATCCCGTCAACTCAACCTAACTAATCAACTAAAGATGGTTGCCACGTCATAATCGGCAGGCTGCCGTGTTGGGCTTGTGCTGACCGTGACATACCATTTATAACCGCATTCGGGCACCCGTGTGAAGATTCAATCAGATCCGGCTATGCCATCCTTACCTCTATAGAGAAGTCGGCAGCTAGAGTGCATCCTTGCCTGAATGATTGTGGAGGTATCCTCCTCGCTGAGCCCCTCCTCCTCTGCGTTCTTGTCGGAGCTTGAGCACGTCTGAGTTCTTTCTCCCTTTAGAATTTGCCATACCAAACGCTAAGCTCTTCCTCCACATGATTTTTTTTTATAAAAGTTCACTATAGAAAAAAAAAATCAGCTTTGGTTCCAAGGAGGTCTAGAAAAGTTGTTCCAAATAAAGTTTAAAATATATCGAGATTTGACATAGCATTTTTTATGAAAATAGATTAAAGTTGATAATGTGATATTATCAGAAAGTGATGACTATGTATCAGAAACCTACTAGGTTGCTGAAATCATTGGAGATTCTTAAGTGAAAATGGAGAAAAGAGTATTACCATAGATCTTGTGATTGGATGTCCTCGCTCTCACGAAGCAAGGATGTCATTGAATATTAGCATCCGCCCTACAGTGATGAGGTTGTAACCGGTAACCTAAGTTGAAGAAAGAAAATAATGATGATAAAAATGTCTAGAGTGATATTGAAAATCCAATAACTTAGATCATGCTCGATTGAGCTTCTAACGAGTGTTTTTTATAAAAAAAAAAACAGAAAGGCAACCAAACAGATGAAATGTGGATTTACTTAACAATTGCGAGAATATGCTCTATACTTGGTTTAGCCAAACAATGTATAGCCACAAATTATAGCTTCCAACAGTTTTTTCATAGCTCCTAATATTTTTTTTTCATGGCTGCCGGACCATTAATTAAAGCTAAAAAAGAGTTAAAGCCCCTGATCTACGTACAACACCCCACTTATCAGCTCTCACTCTGCTCATTCACCACTCACCAGAAGTCAACAGCCGCTCTTCAGTTCCTCCCTCCCTCCGTCCGTCCTGCGGCATGCTTCTCCTCAGCCCCTCGCCGCCGGCTCCCGCCGCCGCGGTAACCGTTCCCCGTCGTATCCTCCTTACTCCCCACAGGCGCCTCAAGGCTACGTCCACCCCACCGCCTCTGGCCTGTCTCCGCCTTCGCCCCGCCACCCGGCTCCACGGCATTCCGTCGAGGACCGGGTGCCGCGCGGCAGCTGCCGATGCTGATGCAGCGCCCTCCCAGGCTCCAGGCGGCGATGGAGGCGTGCGGGACGCGCTGGTGCGCGTTGGGGAGGCTTTGTCGCTGGGGTTCCCGGTGTGGGTGGCGTCGGCCTGCGCGCTCGCGCTGTGGCGACCGCCGGCCTTCCTCTGGGTCGGGCCCACCGCGCAGATGCTCGGCCTCTCCTTCACAATGCTCGGTCGGCGCCTTCCTTCCCTTCCCTTCCGTAGTTCCGTTCCTCCGCTAGTGCTTGTTGTACCCCTCGTAGTGCTGTCTCGTGCCACTTCTTCCAAGTGGACTCAAACTCTACTTCCCTGTGGGGTTATTAGCTCTGTTGATGTCTATGATATTACTAGAACAGATGCTGGGAATGAGATCACTGAGTAAATGCACAACCTGATACCAGGAAAGTATGTCACCAAAATGAGAGAAAACAAAAGACAGACAAGTGATTAGAAGAAAATAAGATGGAGATCTTCTTTTAAAAAAACGTGCATTTTTTTTTATAAAAAAAAACCCTTACAATTTCAGTACTCTAGCACAATCCAGCATCTTTTGCATATTCTCACTTTGATACGAGAATTTGGATTTCTATAAGATGTCTCTTTACTGTGCCATTATTATGGTGGAGGCAGCAGGATCAAATTCTCGAGCACTCTGCAGTTCATGGATTAAACCAAATTTCCGTATCTACGATTAGCATACCCTTGTACTCACGTCTGTTGTCACTTTTTTTTAGAAAAGGGAATATATTGATATCCCAGCTTCTGCATCGACTAATGCATATGGTTGTTCATTATTACAACGTCTGTAGTCACTTTACATACTGAGGAGTTTACTTTCTTGTGTCTGGACGTGTTATTCACCTCTGGTTTCATTTTGGGACCATTGTATTTATAGTTGGGTAGTTGATATATGATTTATACCTACAGGAATGGGAATGACATTGACTTTGGATGACCTCAAAACCGCATTATTGATGCCGAGGGAGTTAGCTGCTGGATTTATACTGCAATACACAGTCAGTTCCCTCCTTTTTTTTGTTCTTCATATGTCTGAATCCTTGTAATCATATTCACTGAGTTCAAAATACACATACATCTACGCTATTGATGCATAATGTCAGTATATATGGTAGTTAGTATCAGAGTTTTCCTTGTCGCAGACTCCATTAAGAGGAGGTCCACATGACTACATGAGTTTTTTTTTTAACTCACATGACTACATGAGTTGGTGACTTGGTATGGTGAAAATTGAATCCTGATCATTGAGGCTAGCAGATTAGAAGAGAGGGAATCAAATGAAGTTGTCAGATAGTATGCTACAGTACATGGTCCATGTTGTAGTGTTAACTGTATAGTAGTCAATAGGCAGTTATGTTTGATGATTTGATAAACAACCACCCACCCTCTCAGTTTCTACGTTTATTCTCACAGCCCTTTACTAGTGGCCTATTTGGATTGAGTCACCACGATATCCATCGAACCATCCAATCCTAGTAACTTCGTTTAACTTTGTTTGGTTTGCATCCATGGTTCCGTATGTCCATCATGGACCCGTCCATTTTACGCCAACCAGCGAGCCTTTGTGGGGACCAACCCTAAAGAAAAATGTCCAAAGATGCCCTGCATGGTTGGGTTTCGGACCAATCAATCCAACAAACAAAACACGCTGTAGAGTTGATCATGCTACCTACATATTTAGGTTCCACGCCTGCCGGTTCAACAAACCTACGCCACAACATCTTGTATAAGAAACATGGTTCTTTGATTGTTCCAAATACTGGGAACAATTTGCAAAACCAGAAATAAGTTCTAGTGAATTGCATAACAGAGACCAAAAAAGAAAAAAAACTCTCCTTGTGGCATGAACTATGCGGAAGTTTCAACGAGTTGGAGCCTGACCCCAGGTCCCCACATATCACATCATGATTGAGTCATTAGCGCATCCTGAAAAATACTTTTTGTATCTAAACACTAAAAATATCATGATTATCGTTGTTTTAAGTGGATGAAAAAACATATAAAATATTAAACCATACTGCTTACATCTTCATTATCTATGAGACTATTACTACAACTGCAGAGTCGTCCCTAGTGCATTTTCTATTTATAAGCATATTTAATCGGTGATGACATGGATATGTATTTTATGTTTTTCCCCTTCATGTGCAACAAAAATCCAGAGTGAGTGATTTATTACAGGTGATGCCATTGTCTGGATTTTTTGTGAGCAAGCTGTTGAAATTGCCATCCCATTATGCGGCTGGATTAATTTTAGTGGCCTGTTGCCCTGGAGGTGTGTATGCACTTCCCTTTTTTTTCTATAGATTGGCTACTACTGGCCTTGAACTGAGAAGGAAAATGTATCTGCAGGCACAGCGAGCAACATTGTGACCTATTTAGCAAGGTAATGAAAAAATAAAGTGTCATGCCATGAATATCTTGAATTCTTCGGTGGATATAACTGACTAGTGTTGAAAATTAACTTGAAATAAGTTATTACATTTGCATTTAATTCAAATTCAATGGAGGCAAATAATCAGAATTTCAGGAATAGGGAAGTGTATTGAAAAGTAGAGAGACTTAGATAAATCAATATTCAAATTGCAGGGCAAATGTTGCTCTTTCAGTCCTGATGACAGCAGCAAGCACTTTCGCTGCAGCGGTAATGTGCTACTCTCACATCTGTAATCCTCAACTTAGCTGTTATCTTTTGCTTTTTATTCACATCTTGCTCCCTGATGCAGTTCATGACCCCTCTCCTGACATCCAAACTTGCTGGGCAATATGTTGCAGTAGATCCAATGGGACTGTTTGTGTCCACATCTCAGGTGCCGCAAATTTCAATTTTTGTCTGTCTGACATCTAATTTTTTACCCCTGGCTAATGTTGATATATCTTTTGCAGGTTGTCCTCGCACCTGTCCTTTTGGGTGCTATACTTAATCAGTATTGCAATGGTCTGGTTCACTTAGTGTCCCCGTTGATGCCCTTTATTGCTGTAGCAACAGTAGCCGTTCTCTGTGGCAATGCTATTGCACAGAATGCTTCAGCAATTCTGGCATCTGGGTCGCAAGTGGTTTTATCTGTTGGCTGCTTGCATGCATCTGGCTTCTTCTTCGGCTATGTTCTTTCAAGATTACTTGGCATTGATATCTCTTCCGCAAGAACAATCTCTATTGAGGTTGGCATGCAGGTAACTGATGTAGAAATAGTGTATATCTTATCTCAGATACGAATGATTTGAAAGTTTCTATCTCATTCTATTTAAGCAACTCTTAATCTCTTGGCGAACTAAGTGTCTCTCCATTTTAGTTTTCATGTTTCCAAGGATGTACGACATCGACATCAGTTTATGCCCTTCAAATTGTACAATCGGCTGCCTTATTTATATCTCAACGAATTTCGTTTTTTTCATTATTTTTGCAGAACTCAGTGCTGGGCCTTGTCCTTGCAACCAAGCATTTCGGCAACCCTCTCACGGCTGTTCCGTGTGCTGTTTCGAGCATCTGCCACTCGGTCTACGGTAGCATTTTGGCTGGGATCTGGAGGTCTATGCCCACTAAGGACAAGGGAGAATGATGCGATGATCATGTCAACCATCTGACGGGTGGCTACGCTGTCAGCAGCAGCACTTTGTGTATGATCTATTGCAGCAAAGAGTAAACTCCGCAGAGTCGCGTCCGCTATAAAACACTAGGCTTGCACTAGACTGCTATGGTTCGTTTGTTTTCTGGAGGTCTGTTGATGAGAGTTTCGTTGGACTTAGGGCCTGCGGCTGAAGCTGGTTTTTTAGAAAATAGTTTTACAAACAACTTTCTAGGTAAATCTTAGCTATTTTGAAAAAAGTGTTTGACAAAACAGCTTCACCAACAACTTTATACATGCATGTGAGAGAGAAAGGGGGGAAAAAGTTATGATAAACTGTTTCATCCCACTTCATGTGTCTGTGAGAGGGGGAGAAAAACAGCTTTGGGGTGAAGCTGTTTTGAAAATAGGTGTTTGGTAAAAAAACAGCTTAAAGTTGTTATAAGTTATACCAAACAGGCCCTTAGTGTAGTCGGTGAATACATACATGGTTACTAATTTGCTATGGATATATCCCCTTCGTCCCTAAATAAGTGTCGTTTGTGCATCTTAAGAAATATCTTTGACTAATTATATATTAAAAAATATAAATATAAATATAAATAATTATGATATATAATTATTATCATTGAAAAGATCTTTAAATCTAGTTTTTCATAAATTTATTTAGATATACAAATCGAATCAAACTTGTCACACATATCAACGAAGACAGTTACACCACACTACCATGGCAGCCTCTTTATCACACGTTCACTGCAACGCCCAGCATCTCAGTTTTAAACAGTGCAACGTGTCAGTGCCCTGCATCTCAGTTCTAAACAGTGGAACGTGTCAGTTTCTCAAGTGCGAAGCAACGTAGTACTTGTTTTCCAAAAGCCAAACCAGTGTTCGTGGGGCACAAGTCTTTATTTTATTTTCTTTGATTGAAAGAAACTGCCTGCTAACAATCGCAAAGGAACAATGCATTTCCACCTCAAGCAACTGCCTTGTAGTAAGTACAGATATAATATAAAACAGTAACGCTCTGGTATAATCATCTCAAGGTCAAATACGACTGTCCTTTTGCCATACAAAGAAACGATAAAAAAGTAATTTCTGTTACATATCTTTTTTTTTAATCAGATTTTTGTTACATATATATCTGGGAAGTCGTTCGCAGCACCGACTGGCTGCCGTCTGATGAATTCCAAAAGCTGAAACTGGTGAACTGTGGAAATAACTCAGCCTTCACCCAACCGAGAAACTCCCCGAACGAATACTGGCAGTGCACCGAACGAATACTGGTAATGCAGACCCAATTTCGGGTTGACAGCGAGGTGAACTGTGAAAACCAATCTGACTCTTCTGAAACTACTGGTTGACAGACCTACACATTTATCACACATCTCCCAGTCCCAGGGATACACCAACTGGTCTCCCCCAAGGTTTTTGAAATCTGTCATTTCATCAAGGGATCACGATGAAGATATGTACAAATAAATGCTTCCATTTGAACTAACTGGCCTTTATTCAGCATCTAGTTCGCCACTTTTATGGCATACACCAGTTCCTGAAATGAAGAGCAAAACATTTAGAAGCCGTTTGGATGCTTTCATTTTGAAAGAATTGAAATCTACATAATAGACTAGGCTATTTGGCTTGCAATTTGACATTCCACAACTTTTCAAAGTTCACGTATAATCCTATCTTCAATTCATAGGGTGGGAGATTAAAATTGATTCTATAGATTAACATGCTATGTTTCTACTTTGCAACTTGTAACACGCTCTTTAACTTGCTCCCCTACGGTAGAAATCCAACACATAAGTATCTCTCGCATGGCAAAAAATAATATACAAATATATTCAATATAAAACCATATTAACTTAATTAATTTATATCTAAGCTGTGATTATTAAAATGAATTCAATTCCAAGGATCCAAATGGGGCCTTAATGATTTGTAGTGGTAATTTTATGGCATGCTTCTATGTGAATGAGGTTAATCAGATAATCAAAATGTTTGATCTCACCAGAACCCCGTTAGGAAATGTGAACGAGGAGCGCAAGTCTGAAAGGCGTTCCTCCCCTGCAAGCCTTGCTTTGTCAAGACCAGACGGGTTAGTCCTGACAGGATTGCTATAAGAAGGCTTCAGCGCATACATCTCAACTTCTTCATCTTTGTGAGATGTCTGACTGGCGACAAACTACACAAAGACATCCATCTGTAAGTTCTGATTTCTGCAATGAACACAAGTGTCTCAGTAAGTACTGACCTGGCAAAGTTGTTTGATGGAGAGAGTTGGGCCGCAACACAGATATGACTTCTCCAGATTTGGTGCCGTTTGTCCATCAAGTGGAAGCAGGCAAAGATGTACATCACGCTGTCAAATAAAGTCAGCAACTAATGCAACACTGCAATGAATAAGGAAACATATCAAGAGCATTCTTATGTTCACCTCGTCGTCATTGTCGTCAGAATTTCGCAGGCACTCGACCAACTTGATCATGCGCCCACCCTTGACCATCCTACCATTTGAACCACTGAAACTACTGTGGCGAGTCTGACTGCGGGTGCCATTCTTCCCCCAAGCTCGGAGAGGAGATGTGCTAAAATTTTCCCTGGAGATTCCTACATCATCCTTGTCATCAGAAGCAACCTCATCATTGCATGCCCCTCGGGCAGGTGAAGAACGTGGTGTTGGCCATTTTGGCAGTCGTTTCTGCTTTTTCTCTGGGGAACTCTCCTCAGCAGATGAGGAATCTTTGCTACAGTTTTCACCGTTTCCATCCTCTTCATCTTCAGAACAGGCCAGAGCAACATCATCGGAACTGGCTCTTCCTCGTCCACGGAAATAGGTATTCTGCCCATTAGGCCGAATGTTACGGCGTGATCTTCTTACAAATGCAGCAGCAGTAGCTTTGGCAGTAGACTTCCGCCCAATAACTTCTGTTTGTTTCCGAAAAGCCTCAGCAATGGATGCTTGAATCTTCACATGTACATGTACATTAATCAGGAAAATGCACTTGAGTAGTTCAATGTAAAAATAAACACAGAGAGGAAACAAATGGCAGATGCACACAAATATGTCAATCATTAGTTCGGGTCTTTATAGGTGTTCGACTTGAATACAAGAGCACTTGCATATGTACAGACATCGAAACAATGTTCCTGGGTTCTGAAGAAAATGGCTTCTAAATATTCTTATGCTCACTTTCTAGCCAGGGTAGCACAAAGTCGGCAGTTTCATGACTCCACTATTCATGTAGTTAACATAAGTTTTGATTCATTGAAACGAAGAGCAGGCTTTACAGTTTATAGTTCCAAATAATATAATGAAGTTCTGCCACTAACAAATTTAACATGAAAATAATTGTTCTATTTCATTTTTGTTCCTTTATGAAGTTTTCTTTATATTCGAAGAACTTTATGAAGTTTTCTTTATATTCGAAGAACTTTATGAAGTTCTCTGTCATTAACTTATTATTATCCTTCTGCAAGAAGTGCAGTTGGACCAAACAACCTGCTCAATGCTACGATGTCAACTTAGTCCAAGTGATTCCAGGGCACCTGTGTATTGATGCTTGGACACATTAAAACATTTTCTTTTGAAAGGAACAAAAAAGGGGTAACAGAGTTGTCCAAATTTGATTCCTTAGAAATGAAATTTAGCTGGGCTTTTTCTTACTACCCATCGAGAAAATGGTAACGTAGGGAGGGTCCACATGGGACAAAACTATCCTACGAGAAGTAACAGGGAATCATATTCATATCACACCATTTTTGTAACACAGGTTCAGAAATCTAAGTCAAAATTGATGGGGAATATTTGATGTGGAACACCACAACAGATGCACATGAAAGTGGATATAAAACTGATATCAGCAAAACAGAAATAGAAAAGAACCTGCTTATTGCGGTCATTCTCTTCTTCATTGAACGCTAGCTCCTGGACATGGGACAATGCATAAGCATTTACTAGGATCAATCTCTTAATAATTGTATAAACAAATACCAAGTACAATACCTCTTCTTCATATTTGTCAATATCTGGATATAGAGCTGCAATCAAGGCATCATAGTTCGGATCATCCCTCAAAGAACGCCGACTCGCACAGTGTGTGCGGCACGCGGGGCACTCGTTGTTCCTTTATAGCAAAGGGATATGTTAGTAACAATACTGTGCTACTCAACATGGGCTGACATATAATGTCTGATGTACATGCAGGGATACATGTTACAATATAGAACAAATGAAGAGAACTGTAAGTCTTGACTCAGAAGCCAAAACAACACAACAGAAATGACATATAATAGTCATATATTACCCAAGTCTCATGGATTTGTCAATGCATTCCCTACAGAACCGGTGCAGGCATTCCATAACTGTTCGAGTCTTCCGGATGATGCCTAGCAGCATAAGATGGTTCCACAATCAGTAAAGTAGAGTTGATATTCAGTTATGCAACATGTTTACAGAGTTTTTGTATGACACCAAGAATTAAATTGACAAGGAGTTATATCTGCAAGCAACATCTTTCTGTTAAAAAAAACAAATTGGGCAACAAAAGCTACAAAATTAAAAATCAAAAACCAAAAGCTTCACAGAAACCATTATTTACTGCCGGAATAAAGAAAGATAATTTAGTTAAGCATGACTAAAATATAAATATGTACATCCATTGGCTCTAGCTCCTAATGTATGGCATGTCCAAGAAAATTCTTACATTGTGGCAAGAATTCTCTCCAATTGTAAGTATAGGTGGGTTTCAAAATACTGGCATGTCAACATTATTTGTTTGCAATGTACAGTATATGAATAATCTAGCCATATAGAAATGGCAGCTTCTTTTGTGGAATACCAAAGGTTACAGGTTTGTCTGCATTTGTGTAAGTACCTAAGCATATGGGGCACTGCACTTCTTTGCGTACATCCGGCAATTTTACTGGTACAAACCTGCAGGTGTCAGTGCAAGTGTCAAAACTCTTTAAAATGGGTGGGAAAGCAAGAGAAAATGAACATCATGTAATAAAATTATTAAGAATTATAAAAAAAAATGAGGTGAAGCACAAGGTGGTGCTAAAGGTGTAATTTGAAAAATAGCCCTTACGAAGGAGCTGTATGTTCAGGACTAAAAAGAACTCGACCTGCAAAAGAAGACCTTGTGTAGGTCAAGAAAACCCTCTGAACACCTCCCCCACCCATACACAACAGCATTATAGCCTATGTGAGAAGAACCACGACTATGCCAGAACTTAGACCTGTGCTTTGGCGTGGGACAGACGAGGGGACTTTTTTTCACCCCAGCCTTAAATTTTGCTCACACAGGGAGTGGAAACCCGGACCTGAGGAGTGCTACTGAAGGCACCTAATCAACTCAGCTAGAGGCCCTTTTGCTGTATGTTCAGGACTAATAATGTATCCTGACACACTGTATGTGCCTTTCATTTCAGTTCTTGCATGTAAAAATGACCGAGGCGAACATATAGTTTATCAACTTGCAAGAAATTATGAGAAGCCAACATCCTAGGCAAATACATTGTAAAATCTGCTGTCTGAAGTCTAGACTCTAGAGGCAAACAACGTTGCTCAAGCTCAGCCCCAATTACATGTAAAAATCAAAAAGTTAACCATGTTTTCATTTCTCTGTGAATGAATGATCCATCTAAATCCTAGGTAGGCAGCTTGCACTATGATATTGCTGACAAGAAAAATCAGACTGGCCATGTAAGCTGGGATTGTCCTGGCTGCACAGTGACCATCCAATGCTAAGTTGAAGATGAATGTTACAAACTAATAAGAAAACTTGCCTTTTATTTGCTTTTGTTCTCTGCATTTGGTCGTGTGACGTCAGATTAAGGCAAGGGCCAGACACATATACCATAACAGAAATGCATAGAGCAATACTCATTACTCTAACAGAGAAACGAGAGTACAAAATAAACGGCTAATGTTTGCTTACCTCATCAGTATCTTTTGCCAGTATAATTAACCCCTAGTAGGTTATATAAGTTTATTGCTATATCTTTTCACTTGGCAGAAATAGCCATGTGATCTTATAATCTTATTATAATCGACCTGTGTACCAAATCTATATGCATCGCAGAAACTGAAGTACATCAGTATGCATACCAGCAATTGGACTAAAACTATATGCACATAAAAACACTTTAGTTCAAAGAACTAATTAATTAGGGGTGCTGGGTGCTGGGTTCTGGGTTCTACCAGTACGGCAAAAGCTTCAACCTACCAATTATGAATAGGCTTCCAAGTTCATAATGTATGTTTCGATTAATAGCTGGATGGAGCTCAGATATTGCAACTAGCATCCTTAATTATTAAGCAGTAAATAAATGGATGATGCAGTCCACATTGAAAGCTACACTCCATGTTCAGTTTCACTGTAGTGATGAAACAAAAGGCATTTGATGTGTGAGCCGAAACATGTTGCTGGAGAGAGGCAGGATCAACAGGTTTTCTTAAATAAGGAACATGATCAATATCTAACCACCAATTAAGTCACTCCATTTGTACTTGTATATGCATGGAAAGATCTGCAGTGTCATCCCTAACCCGCACTGGACTATAGGATTGAAAACTTTAGCACTGTTCACGACTGCCTCAAAGGCTCAAACTTCATACCCCCTTAGGCAGCTTGGCTCTATTAATAAGATATATATAAGAATTAGGAATCAGATTATGACTACAGCAAGCGCTAGCATCTGCACAACTTGTGTTGCTTGCTACAGTACCAACGAAAATCACAGAGATACGGCTTCTCAAAAGTAAGTAGCGAATAGGGCAAACCACGCTACATCTATGTCTCGGCGGCTCCCTTCCCGCATACAGCACCTAGAAATCCGCAGGCAGCCATAGTCGACTAGGAAAGGACCGACGGGCTCGGAGCTACTAGAGATGAGGAAAGGGCCACCGAGCCACAAGAGTTGAGGAAAGGGCCAACGGCAGAGAGCCAACGCGCGCGCGAGTGGCCGGCTGGCCGCTTACCGGTGCCGCATCTGGGAGTAAACCGCGACAACGGAGAACGGAAAGCGGGAAAGCAAGCAACGGGACGGTTAGCGAGCGTGCGAGCACATACTCCTGTTTCACGGCGTCCGCGTCCTCCAACTCAGACTCCGACGACTCCGCCGCCGCCGCCTCCTTCGCGCCGGAATCTGCGAGCAAAGCCAAACAAACAACGTGGGCGGGAGAGGAAATAAACCAGCATCAGCGCGTGGGGATCGAGGAGAAGAGCGTCGTCGACGTGGGGGCGGCGGCAGGGCTAACGAACGAGCGAGCGCTCACCGTTGGCGTTGCCGTTGGCTTCGGCGCCGGCGCTGCCGTTCTCCTCCAGCTCCAGCTTGGGCTTCTTCTCCGCGGGCTCGGCCGTCGGCGGCGGCGGCGGAGACGCGGGAGGGGGCGAGCCGGCCGCCGCGGAGGGGGAGGGCGAGGGTGGCGGGGGCGGGCGCTTCTGGGCGGGCATTTGGGCTTGCGGCCGCAGCGTCGAGCGGGTCGCGTGGAGAGGCGGCGAGGTGGGGCGGGGGCGGGCGTTGCTACGCTACGCTGGGGCGGGGCGAGGCTGGCACGGGGGTCTCCCCGGGGCTGGCTTTTCTACGGCTCCTGGCTCCGGAGTGGGTGCAGCCGGTTTGGGTTGGTGACGAGTTCGTGTCGCGCTCGCGCCCGGTCGACGCTCTTGTATCGCGTACTACGCCTCGTATCCGGGGCGAACGGGGGACTTTGGCCTTAGCCTTTCTTTCTTTTCTTTTTTTTTTGGGTGATGCGTGTGCCCTCATGTTTGTCGTGCCGGGCAGGGCTGAGGGCTGCCGGCCGGGATGTCAACGAGCTCCAGGCCATCGATATGGGTCAGCGAGACTCTTCCAGATCCGAGTCCCGACAGCTACAAGTAAATGCGTGATCTTTGGAAGTTATACAAGGAAGTACGTACGGCTTGAGGGTTTTTTAAAAATCAAACCTATATTTTTAATTTTTATCAAACTTGGTATAAAGAAATTTTCCGTGTATAGATTGTAGATTCATTTATGGGAAGAGAAAGCCTGTTATTACCAAGGTAAAAAAAAAAAGAAACTAGGCAGATTTTGGCGTGAGACACCATTTTAACGTGTGATTAGCTAGCTCACCGACGCCCCTATTCTAGCGTTTGTTGATACGACTATACGAGTCTCGGTTTATTTACCATTAGACACCGCACGTGTTATAATTATATAATATTTTTCAGCTGTTTTATTCTATCTATTCTAAATTATAAATTATAAGTCATTCTAATCCTATGAATTTTAGAGAGTCGAAGTATTTCAAGTTTGACTAAAATTATAGAAAGAGTTATGAAGATTTATGATATCAAATAAGTATTTTCTATAAAAAAATTAATAAAATAAGGATTCTAATAATACTTACTCCCTCCATTTCAAATTATAATTCGTTTGACTTTTTTGACTCTAAGTTTGACCACTCGTCTTATTCAAAAAAAATGTAAACATAGTCAAATTTAAGTTATTCTTGTATACCATTCATTAAATAAGCAAGTCATAACAAAAAAAAATGGTATTTTGCTCAAACAAATTGAATAAGACGACTGGTTAAATTTGGGGTTGAAAAAGTCAAACGAACTATAATTTGGAACGATACTCCCTCCATCCCATCCCTTCATCTCAAATTATAAAACATTCTAAAAATTTTGGAGAGTTAAAGTATTTCAAGTTTGACCAATAATTATAGAGAAAAATATAAAGATTTATGATATTAAATAGGTATACTATAAAGATATAATTGATAAAGAATCTAATGATACTTAATTGGTAGTATAAATGTTATTATATTATCATATAAGTTTGGTCAAATTTGATATACTTTGACTCTAAAATTCTTATAATGTCTTATAATTTATGATTAAGGGAATGTTATCTTATTATATAAATTTAATCAGATATTTTGACAGTTTAAGATTCTTAAAATAATTTATAATGTAGAATGAAAGGATTAGCAGATAGAAACGTGTGTAGTTCGCCTTATATGGCTTTGTATCCCTAGTTAGTCTTCATCCATGCCCACCTGCAAGGTCGGCCCTTAGCACAAGCAACAGAAAATGTATTGTAAGTAGAAATGTAAAACGGCAACCCACGAACCCACATATAAGTTTAATTTTACGGGTTGTTGCTTGAACCCGTAAAAAATAAGTATATATGTAGGTTTATAGACTAGCCGACTTGCATCCCTACCATAAGGCCGTTATCACTGACGCGTTTCTATCGGCCTCCTTTAGCAAGCCACTATACTGCCACTGTCCTATGTGTCTATGAGCTAGCGTCGTTTACACGTCCACTATTGGTCGGACTGTCGGAGTCACTCCGATAACATCGCCTTGGAACTTGGAGGGATGAAAATAGGACCGACCTGACACACGTGTCGAGCATCATCTATAGTCATCCTAGCCCGTCCGACTGTTTGCGGGACCATCCGGTCATTGACAAATAGTTTCAGCTCTATGTATTCGTTTTGAAGAAAAAGAGTGAAGTTCTAAAAAAACGCTCTATAAAATTTAAGTTTTTATGAACTCGTTTCATAATAAAGTATGAGTCACAAACACTCATCAAAATTTAGCTGCTACGAAGGCGAAGATGGCTCTGGTTTTGTAGCTAGTGGGTTGTACCCAACCATCCCATGTCAAGAGATATAGTGGATAAACCCTATATGTTTATGTCTCCTAAAGAGCATAAATCATATTTATATAGTAAAAATAAGCCAATATTCATAATGTTACGAAAAAACGACGAATAACTGTGTTGATCGACCAATTACTCTAAAACAATATCCCACAACAAAAAAAAACCTAGGAACTACTCGCTTTCATTCTAAATTATAATTCCATTTAGTTTTATCATACACCAAATATTTTCATTTTATCAAATTTTAATAAAAGTTTAAAAATATATGAATTTATAAAAATACACCATCAAAACATATTCCATCAATATTATATATACACCTAATAATACAAAATCAAAATTTCTCTCTATTTTTTTTTATATAAACTCCTCTAACTAACTTTGTGAATGTGAAATTATCAACATGCCTTCCCTTTTATTTATGACATACTCTCTTCGTCCTAAAAAAGAGTATCGTTTTTCTTCCCGAGAAATAAATTTAATCAAAAATATATTTAAAATATTAACATTTATAGTATAAAATTAGTATTATTGGAAAGATCTTTGAATCTAGTTTTTTAATAAATTTATTTAGATATACAAATGTTGCACGTATTTTTTGAAAATTAAGTCAAACTTGTGGCATAGACAACATAAACGACGGTCTTTCTGGGACGGAGTGAGTATAGACAGTTTTTTAAGATAATGTATATAACTAGAAATCCTAATTCAAATATCTAGATCCCTTTGATCCAGAGTCGAATACTAATTCTAATACATCCCCATATAGAAAAAGATAAAAGTAGAAATTAACCTTAATTTTTTGTCATCGTGATCCTCTTCTTGTATCAATTGTGGTCCACTACATCAAGAAACTCACGATGTTGTCTTGTGAGAATGGAGCCACCAACCTCTAGCATAGGTCTCTTTGCTGTGAGAATGGAGCCACCAACCTCTAGCATAGGTCTCTTTGCAGGGTACTATATTTCCTTCTTTGTTAATATTATGTTGTTCGTTATTTATATTTGATAGCAGTATGCGTACATGTTTGTTGTCACAAATCTTCTACTGTTTTTTCTAGATCAAGATAAACATGAAAAAAAAACTAATTCTCCAACATATCAAAGCAATTGGCAGCTCGGAACCGGAGTTTCTGGAGTTGCGGTGATCTGCAGGCGACGCTCAAGCAGGTTGACTACATCGTGTGCGAGCGGCGAGGCGAGGTAGTTGACGGAAGGCTTGCAAGTGGCGTGATTGTGCACAAGCGATGTACGGCGGCGGCAGCGGTATACGACGGATCACAGCACGTGCAAGAGGCGTGTGCTACGGTGCGTGTGTACTGCAGCAAGGAACAAGCGCGTGGGTGACGTGCTTGGTGCGCGTGGAGCGAATACGTGGGCATACATAAGGTACGTGTTTTTCGGGGATCTGTGGCAACAGGCAGATGACGTCGATGTCGTCCAAGTTTAAGGTGGCGAGGTTCGATGGCACCGGGAACTTCGGGCTGTGGCAGACGAGGGTGAAGGATCTGTTGGCTCAACAGAGTATCTCGAAGGTGCTCAGCGGGATTAAGCCAGAGAAGGTAGATGATGATAAGTGAGAGGAGATGCAGGCGCAGGCATGCGCGACTATCAGGTTGAGTCTCTCTGATCAGATCATGTACCATGTCATGGAGGAAAATTCGTTGAAGAAAATTTGGGAGAAGTTGGTCAGTCAGTTCATGTCCAAGACGGTGACTCAGAAGTTGTATCTGAAGCAGAAATTGTTTGGCTTGAAGATGCAGGAGGGGTCAGATCTTACAGAGCACATCAATGTCTTCAATCAATTGGTTGCTGATCTTGTGAAGGTTGAGGTGAAGATTGATGATGAAGACATGGCTATTATTCTTCTGTGTTCGTTGCTGAGGTCTTATGAGCACTTGGTTACTACACTGACGTATGGGAAGGAGGACATCAAGATGGAGGATATTGTTGCTGCGTTGCTTGCTCATGATCAACGGAGGAAGAACAATGCAACAGAAGATTCTTCTGATGATGCTTACCTAGTCAAAGGTGGTCGTAGTGTGGAAGATAAGAGAGGCAACAAGAAGAAGGGTCCGCGGTGCTATAAGTGTGGCGACTTTGGACATGTGAAGAGGAACTGTCCAGAACTGAAGAAGGATGGAGGATCCGTAAGTGTTGTGATTGCCAATAAGAAAGATGACTCGGATAGCGATGGTGAACTTCTCACGATGTCAAGTGAAGAGTCTTGTGAAGCGTGGTTGTTAGATTCTGCTAGCTCGTTTCATGCAACATCAAAGAAGGAGTTATTCTCGTCATACACTGAGAAAGAAAGTGGTTTTGCTTACTTAGGAGATGGTTCAAGCTATCTTGCTGAAGGAGTGGGCAACATCAAGTTCAAGTTGTATGATGGTGAAGAGATGCTGCTTAAGGATGTGAAGCATGTGTCAGGGCTAACTAGGAATCTGATTTTGCTTGGTTTATTGCATGAAGAAGGCTGGTTGTATCAGACGATTCCTGATAAGAAGACCTTAAGAGTTATGCATGGAGGCAAGACAATCATGATTGGTGAGAAGTCAGGCGTACACCAATACAAGCTGAAAGGGAGCGTTGTTGAAGGTGGAGTCATGGATGGCAATGCAAATATGGCGGTGTTCTATCCTGGTGGTGATGCGGTTGTGCGATCAGCCTCATCAAGTCGTTCGAAGTGAGCGGCGGATGGAGACGACTCAAGTCCGGGTACACGGAGGTTCGTGCATGACGACTTCAAGATGGCGTGCATATTCGTCAAGGTGGAGTTTGTTGGATATGTGTCGAATATGTGTACAGTTTTGGTTACGTTGGACTTGAGTTGTATTAGGGGCTAGGATAGAGTTGGAGTCGAACTCTGTATCCTAGGGGGCCACAAATATGAGGCAACCCCTGTAGTAACCAAGAGACGACATAGCGACAGGTTCGCGGGAGGGCGGCGGCAACATGCCGGGACCCTGGAGCGGTGTTGTTGGTATTGGGGAGGAGCGCCCATAGTCATGCACCGGGGATTAGGATTCGGCTAAACCTCGTGAACAAATATCGTGCCTCTGGTGTCGTCTGTGATCTTGCATGTTCGCCTCGGTATAGATTCAATCGACGTTCCGCGCGTGGGGATTAGCAGCCAGCTTGTCCTTTGTGGGGGCTAATTCCTAACAATTGGTATCAGAGCCCATGGTCAGAAAATCTAGAAAATCTCAGGGTCACATGTGACGGGGGAGCCCGTTAACGCTTGGAGGTCACACGGGTTGTGTGATGAGCGTTGGACTCGGGGCCTGGATAACGTCTTCGGAGATCACATGGTGTAGTGTGATGGAAAAGTTGGGTCTGATGTGTGACGGGGGAGATTGTTGGGTTTAGTCCCATATCGGTAATTGATGGCGGGGAGCACACCATATAAGGCGGGGGCAGACCTCACCTATTAGGCTAGTCTTTTGGGTTGAGTTAGGTCCAAGGCCTGGATATGTCGTGGGCTCCGGTGGACCTGGGCCCGAGGGGTGCCGGCTCGTGGGTATAGCGAGCTAGGCTGAATTCCGCTGCGCACCCTAACATATTTCCTTCTTTGTTAATATTATGTTGTTCGTTATTCATATTTGATAGCAGTATGCATACATGTCTGTTGTCACAAATCTTCTACTGTTTTTTCTAGATCAAGATAAACATGAAAAAAACTAATTCTCCAACATTTCAAAGAGAGATTTGTTTTTTTAAAAAAAATTGACAGATCACAAGGTTTCCTAATTCCTGCATTGACCAGATGACTGTCTTTGTCTTTGTTTTAATGTCTACTCCCTCCGTCCCAAAAAGGATATCGCTATGGTCAAACTTTCTCAACTTTAACTAAGTTTATAAAAAATATGTGCAACATTTGTATCTCCAAATAAATTTATTAAAAAACTAGACTTAAAGATCTTTTCGATAATTCTAATTATTTAGCATAATTATTTATATTTTAAAATAATTACTGGCATTTTAAAAATATTGACTTTTCGGGAAGTGAGAATGACATCTATTTAGGGACGGAGGGAGTATATATGTCTCTCAGCTTTTCGAATCAAAAGAGACTAGGAGGTTTGTCTGTCGACCACCTTCTCCTTCATGTGATATAGTATGTTATTGAATCAAATTTCCGTGTAGCCTGTAAAAATCGGTGCTGTTCGTTTTGCTGAAATTCAACTTATAACGAAGATTTATTCTGATATGTTGTGAGAGAAAAATATTGTTCGTTCGCTGAAAAAAATAGGTCATTATTGTTCTTTTTAGTTTCCGTCTCCGTCTCATCTCTGTTTATTTTTTTTCTATCATCCGAAGGTGTGTTTGCTTCACCACCACACCCTGCCGCGGCTACAATATGGTTGCCACAACTTTAACATTTGTTGTTTGGTATGTACTTCACTCTTAGCTGTTACAACTCTTTGCCTCTATAGATTCCGCCACAATTATGGTGCCAGATTCTTCTGCCACATATCTGTGGCCGCCATAGGTTGCACGTACAACCAAACATCCCCATAGTCTGAACCATCATGTCTCAAGGAAAGAGCTGCATTGTCCATATCCCATGCCTCTTTTTCATGATTTTTTAATTATTTCCTTTTGGATATGTAATTCTATTTTATTTTTAAAAAATAAATAATAAATGATGAACATAATATTATGGGCCTTCAAAACTTCAACCGATATGTAATAAAAAATATTTTTTATCACTAAGTGATTAATGCAATATTGATTATAAATAAATTATTATTATAACATAAATCAATGATGGTCTAACTAATTAAACTGCAAACTAAAATGTTAATCCATTTGTCAAACAATCTAATCAAATCAAATGTTTCTTTATGTTGTTCGCACGTGTCAATGCAAATCTCCAAGTTATCCATATATGCCAGTACAACTATATGAGGACATGGGAAATTCGAGCTAGGTTTACATCATAATTCATACTCATCAATAGAGAGTTGCATGTTCCATTGAAGCCACTAAAAAATTGGGGTGGTCACGTGTGTCATTCACTAAAAATGTTTTACCGCTCATGCTATTCCGTCTAATCTGGATGCAAACGGTGACTAACGGAGCTCCCAAAAGACACAATTGCCCTCAGCAGACTTTAAGGCTGGTGGCTGTTGTTTGGTGGTGCAGTGGTTGGTTTTGGCGCCAAAGGTGGCCGTTGTTGGCGCCAAAGGCAGCCCTGATGCCTTTATATGGACCAGATCTGATCCATCCCTGAGCACTCCTCTCCATTATTTCTCCTCTTCTCTTCACTTCACTCTGCTCCTTCAATATTTCAAGAGCCATGTCGCAAGCTTCAAGCAACTATGGGGGCGGTCAGGAGGGTTCTTTGCCCCAACTGTGGTGTGCTAGCTAACCGCTTTGTGGCAAGGACCACGAATAACAATAATCGTGTTTTTCACAAGTGTCCTTTTTACGCAGTTTGTGCTCCTCCTTGCTCCTTTTTTCATTTTTTTTGTTGATTATACATCTGAGCTTTGATTTATGAAGACATTTTGGTTGCTAGGTTGGTGGTTGCTAATACTATCAATGGGAGGACGAAATGGGTCAAAGCAGTATGCAGGCAGGTCCTCTTCAGGCACTGCCAACACCAACAGCCCCTGTCCAGACAGTGCCAGCACCAGCAGCTTCAGTTTAGGCTAGTGTGGCAATGCAAGGCAACAAAGTAGGAGTGGAAGATGGTGTTATCCAACAGCTAAGGTGGATTGAGAAGTTGGTTTTTGTATGCATTTTTCTTGCCTTGTTTGCTATCTTCAAGAAATAGGGTTGTGCAACAGCTATGTATGTGTGTTTTCAACAACTATGTATGTGTGTAAGCAACATCTATGAATGAATGAAGAGTTGAAGTATGTTTATGCAACTTTTCATCAACATTCCATCGATAAATTGAACATTTCATCAACATTTCATCACAAAGCAACATTTCAGCAATGCATTCAAACCCATAGTACTGGACATGCATCCACTAGTGCATTAGTTACATAACAGACAGAATATCTGGACATAGTAACCACCAGTGCATAAAACAGTTCACATGCAAATTGTTCCCAGAAAACATCTTAGCTCAAAAGTAAGAGTACTCCAAAAGTAATGGTGTTGTCCATGACAACAGTAGCTTCAGTAAGGTGAAACTGAAGCTCAAAAGAGATGGAGACACCTTGCAGCAATTCACCTGTCACTCCAGCTGTAGCTTCTTCTTGCTCCTTGTGTTAGCAGCTGGGCTTGTAGGAGCAGCTTCCGTACCTTGTTGTGGAGCCTTCCTGGGTGTCAGCTTCTTCTTCACCGCAACTTTCCTCCTAGGTGTCACCTTTTGAACTATACCAGTAGATGGTTCAGTAGAAGGAGGTGGTGGGGCGAGGTACACAACCTTGATTGGTTGTGGGTCATTAGACCCAGTTCCAGATCTCAGAGATTCACTTCCAGATATGAAATGCCAAAAACAGTTAGTCAATATGGTAATTATGAATGAAATGAAAATGAAGTGATAACTTCAGTTTTACTTGCTACTTGTTGTAGCAGTGGTTGTCTCCTTTCCTGCCTTCTTCCCCTTACCCTTCCCTTTCCTGTGCACAGCTTGCTCCACCTTCTCATTATATGGCAGTTTCATCCTTGGTGGTAGGACTATGCTCAACTCTGTGCAAGTTTCAGCTGTCTTCTTCAACTTTTTCTTTGGTGGACCCCTGCATTT